>OZ023262.1:29530088-30730088 GCA_964006375.1 Tillus elongatus | reverse complement strand
AAAGTAATACGGCAATGGTAGCCAGCCACGCAAAACTAGGTGAGATGTAAGAGCTGCTTTTTATATGTGTCGCCATCTCGTTGCCGAACCAAGTAGTATGTTGTCACGGCAGCTCCAAATAACACAGAATGTTTAGAAATAGAGACTATGTACAACTAACTAACAATTTAGTAAATTGTAAACCCTGGCCCATTTCTTCCCCAATATAGGGACAAAATATGTAAGGCTTTTTTATATATTTCAACAACACACCACGAGGGCTTACAGCCTAAATACTATCGTACCGTGGGTGTCGACAAGGAGGAAAGAGGCAACTTGTTAATGCATCAGACAAGAGATGATCCTCTTGCCCACTGGCCTCTGAATCTGATGAGGGTTTGTAGCTGCTCCCACAGTCCGCAAAAAGCTCTGGAATCCTATGGGAGACATCTGACGCCGAGTCTGATGTTTCACTTAGACGGTCTCTCATTATTTTATCGATTTGTTCTTGAAGTTATTTTTTAGTTAACTTGCGGGATGACATGATCTAGAGAATCTGAAAAATAACAAGGATTTTCCGCTTTATGCATTGGATCAAACAAACAGCATTGGATTCTAACCTCTAAATATTAGTGTTTTTTATCGGATGTCGGATGTCTATCTATAATTAAGTCTACTGGCTAATTAATATTATTATTACAGCTTTGTACAACGGGGCATAATGCTAAAAACAATTAGAAATGCTTACCTGCACTGTAAACAACAAACAAGACACACAAAATAAATCACAATAAGTGTTCACTGGATATGAGTCACCAGTATCTGCTACACAGATACCACATGTCTCACATATGCATCGGTGTTTTTCCTAGACCATGCTACTAACATAAATGCGCTCACTGAAGTCGTTGCATTTTAAACTCCTATTGAGTTCACCACGGCCGCCAGTTCATATGTGATTTTTTTTATATTTCAACAACACACCACAAGGGCTTACAGCCTAAATACTATCGTACCGTGGGTGTCGACAAGGAGGAAAGAGGCAACTTGTTAATTCTGGACTTGAAGGTTTGGGGGTTCGGAGGAGAAGGAAAAATATGTGCCGGCAAGGAATTCCACAACTTGGAAGTCCTCGGGACAAAAGAGCGGGCATAACAAGATGTTCTGGGTCTGGTGACCTGGACAGTAAAAGGGTGCATTCGCTCTGTTCCTCTTGTAGATCTGTTGGGGGCAGCAGGTGGCGGAACTATAGAAGAAAGCTCATCTGAGCAGTGCCCATGCAGATATCTATAAGAGAGAGAGAGAGAGAGAGAAAGAGAGAGAGAGAGGTGACCACGTTCGTGCGAAAGTAATGGCAGCCTTTGGGTGAGAGTAGGGTCACCGATGAGACGACTCTTCTGAATGGAGTCCAGGATAGCGAATGTAAAAGCGGCAGCGGCACCCCAGATGTGGGAGCAGTATTCGAGGTTTGGCCTCATTTGTGAAGTATACAAGGTATTGAGATTAGCAGGTGAAAAGTATTTGCGAGCCTGGAAGAGGAAACCTAATTTCTTAGCAGCCGCTTCTGCAATTGATGTGACATGTTGGTGCCAATTAAGATTTCGATCCATAGAAATGCCAACAAGTGAAAAGGACTCATTACTTTCAATAACTTGGTTGTTCATTGTGATGGGTCTAGGACTGGTGTATCACTTATGAGATAGAAAGCAAGACTCAGATTTGGTGGAGTTGAATTGTACAAGATTTCTACTTCCCCAGTCTAATATTTTTTGGAGATCCACAGAGACAGAACCCTCCATGAGTCTGCGATCCTCATCTAATTGGGCTAAAGAGACAGGCTTAGAATATTGTATATTTGAGTGGAGGGTGCTGTCGTCCGCGCAACTGTGAACTGGGTTACATGTGCTAAAGAAGAGGTCATATTGATGTGGAGAAGAAACAAAGTAGGTGCTAAAGCTGAATCTTGAGGGACTCCTGCATTAATTGGATACAGTTTAGAGAAATAGCCATCCACGACAACAGAAATGCTCCGGTTGGAGAGGAAATTTGCTGTCCAGATACAGAGTTTTGTTGGTAGGCCATAGGCCGGAAGTTTATTAAGCAGCGCTGCGTCCCAGACCTGGTAGAATGCTTTGGATATGTCTAGAGCGACAATCTGGGATTCACCGTGTAGTTCCATAGACTTGTTCCAAGAATGGGTGACAAAGGAAAGGAGGTCGGCAGTTGATCTGCGCTGACGAAATACTCTGGAAAATAAACTGTTCACAACGATAAGCCATGCTCAATCAGTTGTTACAAGATTGGCGCAACGCTACTTAGGTAAAGGCCATACTTTGTATTTAGATCAGTATTACCACAGTGTTCAACTGGCCGAATTTCTGTACAAGAACAACACACATGTTGTCGGCATATTGAGAAAACATCGCAAGGGAAATCCAAAAGCGGTTACGAATTCAAAACTAAAAAGGAGGAAAGATCTTTAGGAGAAAGGGAAATGTGCTCGTTTTAAAATTGAGGGATAAAAGAGAAGTTATTGCAATACAGACAGTATATTCAGCTGCCTGTGACAAGTATACCAATACAAGGGGCGTAGAGAAGGCAAAACCAATTGTTATAATTGACTATAATAAGTACATGTCCGTATATGTACTTAATTTTGCTTTCGAACCTCTAAAAATGGATGTTCTATTAGTGAATTTTCTTTAAAAAAATTCACTAATGAGGAGATCCCGACTTTTGAATTTTGAAAAAATTTCTTCAAATGAGCGCTAATTAGGCCCCCCAGAACACATATCCGGGGTCAGTTTCAATTTTTATATGTTTATATATGTATATATATATATATATATATATATATATATATATATATATATATATATATATATATATATATATATATATATATATATGTATCACACCGATAACTCAAAAAATAATGGGCCGATTTGGCTAAATTTGGTGAATAAATTCCTTTTGCAAATGGATTGGATGAGTTTGTTATCCAGGAAAATCTGCCCAGGTTTTCCCGGAAAATTTTGTGTTTTCTTTCGAAAAAAAATTATATCTCCGGAATGAACAAAGTAAGGGCAACCAAATTTTGTACTCAGGTTTATATCCTTATAGGTAAGTTACCTACCAAAATTTAGCTATGTAGGTCAAAAGACAAAAAAGTTATAGACATTTGAAGAAAAATAAATTTGGGTTTTCCTTACAACGTCAAAGTTGCGATTTAAAACGTCAAAATCGGCAACATTTAGGCAAAGAATTTGAATCTAATACGGGCTATGGAAATCAAATGTCTCAAGAAGGATGTTTTACAAACCCTGAACTCTTAGTTTCAACCGTCACTGTCCTTCATTTTGCTAAAATGTTTCCAGAAAATTCATTTCAAATAGACCCTTTCTCTGATGCTTGACAGTAGTCTTAGCTATAGAGTTTTTCGTTTAATGGTATATAATTTTTGTCGAATTTGCGTATAAAATCAATAAAGCTCAATATATCCGTTATTATACAAGATATGAAAAAAATTTGTATATATTAATTATAGGGTGTCTTAAGCTACATCTTAAAAAAATATGTCTACAATCACAGGATGGCCCATAAGTCGTTGGTGATACAAATTTTCTTTTTTTTCTAATCAAACACGCCTTATGTTATTTCATTTTTGCATTTTCCATCGAAATATAATGCATGTTTGTAAGAAAAGAAATTCTGGATGCAGCAAGTGCGTTATGGTAGCGAATTTTGATCAAATGCTTCATATTTGAATAGCCCAATTTACTAATAACCTATTAGGTTGACCAGGAAACGAGTTTTTCCGGGAACACTTTAAGTTTACTTTTGGAAATTTTTGTACATTTTCACACAATAAAATTATTTTTATGAAACATGGCACATTGTTTTTACTATATAGGTTATACTGGTAACCAAAATTGATGCCTGCTTTCTTAAAAAGAAAACACACATATTTGCAATAAAAACATTTTAATGAAAATTCACTACCATAACGCACTTGCTGCGTCCAGAGTTTTTTTAAAAGTAGATTAGATACCAGAAAAAAGCGGAAAATATGTTTAGCGTGTAATACTAGAAAAATATGAAAATAATTTATACAATGCTAAATAATGCGATATACTCTATATCACTTAAAAGTTGTAAAATATTATTGTAGGCATTATTTTTAGAACGGAGTCCGAACAACTGGAACAACAGATTTAATTAGCAGAAAATATTCGCATTAAACTAATTACACTGGCCCGTTTAATCGCTGCTTGACTAATATTCCAAAACTATGTGGTCATAATATATCGCAGGTAATTTTGTATATTTTTGAAAGTTTACTACAGGAATCTCAAGAAAAACTTTATCGAAGATGGTAATCGAATTTCTTTCGGGTTACTTTAGTTACTGATATTGACGTTTTGGTGATTCATATATTACATAAGAATAATAAATTTCGATACGCAGCAAGTACGTTATATAGTCAATTTTCATAAGATTAAGATTTTTCATTTAGTAAAAGACAAGTACTACAAAAAGGACAAATAATATACAAGGTCCCTATACAAATTTTTACTGATGAGTTATGACTTACAAAGTCAGTTGTAAAAATAAAAGTCTGGACACAGCAAGGGCGTTATGGTAGTGAATTTTCGTAAAAATGTTTTTAATAGCAAATATTTATTTTTGTTTAACAAAGCTGGCATCAAATTTGGTTACCAGCATAGCCTATATAGAAAAAACAATGTGGCATATTTCATCAAAATGACTCTATTGTTTGAAAATGTACTTAAAATATTCCCGAAAAAACTGGTTTCCTGGCCAACGAACCTTAGGTTAATAGCAAATTAAGCTATCGAAAGAAACATTTGGTTGAAAAATCGCTACCATAACGCACTTACTGAGTACCGAATTTATTTTCTCTCAAATGTGCGTTATTGCGTTATATTTCGATGGAAAATGAAAAAAAATGCTACATTATAATGCGTGTTCGATTAAGAAAAAAAAAGCTCCAGACACCGTATAATTAACGTATACAATTTTTTCTCGTATCTTGTATAATATATATATATATATATATATATATATATATATATATATATATATATATATATATATATATATATATATATATATATATATATATATATATATATTGAGCTTTACCCCAGAAATGCATCACCCTGTATATATTGAAACAGATAAAAACTGCAACTAACTCGGATGTGGATTCTATGGCGCTCATTTGAAGAAATCTTTTCAAAATTCAAAAGTCACTAAAATTATATCCAACTCTATGTGTAACAATTGTGATGGCCAAAAACAAATATGAATGTAAGAAGAAGAGCATGCCTATATTTCTATTAGACATGTCAAAAAAGAAAATATTTATTGACATGTCACTTTGAAAGTTGATCAGACATTTGTCAAAATAATTTGTCAGTTGAATATGACATGTACTGTTGCCATGGACTGTTATGCACTAATGTATTACGCCTTATAAGAATCTTGTCTTTTTGGAGCACGAAAGCTTATTTTACTGTTATAATATTTTTCGGCCCCTTAACCCGAAATGTTTTTGTCTTCAAAATTACATCAGTTGTGTTCATCAAACAAACATATTTCGTCTTGTGTTCTCATTTGGCCTCCAGAGTAACCGAAATTTTTTGCATTAAATGCCTATAACTTTTATTCCTTTTAACTTAGAAATGTAAATTTCGGTACATAGTTTATCTTTAATTTACCAAATTTTAATGCTATAGCTTTGTTACTTCCGGAGATATGAAAATTTTCCGAAAGAAAACACAACATTTTCCGGGAAATACTGGTCCGATTTTCTTGGCTAACGAACTTATCAAAGCCATTTGCACAAGGAACGTACCCACCAAATTTTATCCAAATCGGTCCATTATTTTTTAAGTTCTCGATGTGACACATAAATATATATACTCATTTATTAGTAGTCAAAATTATACATTATGTCTTACAAAGAAGCTGTGCTTGTGATTGTATCAACATAATTTTGTAAAAATCCTCAAATAATCAAACTGTCAAAACAATTTTATTCAATGTCACTTTCTGAATTTTGATCAATCTTGCTTTTTCTTCTTCCACAAACATTTCTATAGCCATTACAAAGATTTATTTTCACTCTCGCCTCACTATTTCTCTTCATTTCAACCAAACCTTCTTAAAAAACATAATTCTTTAGCACAGAAATTTTGACATTTTACATGACATGTAACATGTAATTTGTCTTAACTAATTCAAGTAAATATAAAATTTATCTGGTAAATTTGCAGTTTACCTCACGGAAGGTTTTTAGAAGAAAAATTTCAGAAATGTGCATAGAAGCTCACCACCCTTACCCCCCCCCCCCCGCGCATGAACAAACCTGAAAATAATTTCTTGCAAACAGCCCCGAAGAAAGTGACAGGACAAGGAGTGAATAGGGGTGCTGGGCGGGGAAGATAAAAAGGAACTTCTAAAAGCTGCCTTTTTTAATTTGCCTTTTTCACATTTTGCAGCCATACCTTCTTTAAACCCTGTCTACTCCGCACTCCGTCAGGTCCCGTAGCTTACTTGGGGGTTGATCCCAAGAAATGTTTCATGTGGTTTTTGCATTAAGGGTGTTTGTAGGCATGCAGGAGGGGAAGAAAAACCCCCACGACGAAGTACGGTGTCAAACCAACTAATTAAAAATATAAAATAAATATAATTTTCCTTCAAATTATTGTTCATAATAAACCGTTGACATTTGCCGATTGGCGACTGACATTGACAAATTGACACAATTTAGCGCACAGCTAGCAGAAACACAAATAACAGTGGCACAGAGTAGACAGATGTTTAAAGTAGAATTTAATTTATTACTTTAAAGTATCATGAGGAATTGGTAATTCAAAATTTATGGGTATTAACCGCAGTGATTGGATGGATTTATTTTTTCAACGAACTTTGATTTGTCTTCAATAATTACGAATCTGTATTATGTACGATGTTAAACATTCTAAGATTCAAATGATATTTTATCAAACCCGGCGCATACATGTTTAATTGGTACATATGACCCAGGTCGATTTTGAATTTCTCTGATTTAATTAAACTGTAAAGCAAAACAGATACATACTCTACCAATCGTTGTCAACGTTGTATGTGTGAAATGCCTTATGGAATTTCAACTTATGTCGTAGATTGTTCATTTTTTAACAAATTTTTATTTGGGAATAATATATTTTCTCGTTTTGAAATTTAGATCATTGCTATATTGGGACGTCTCCTATATATTTGAAAATTTTCATTTAATTAATTTAAATACTTCAAAAATGCGTTTTACATTTTTTTTTTAGTTTGTTTAAAGACAAATTAGACCTAGAGTGCTCATATACGAACTCATCCGGGCCATTAACAAAATCAAGTTAATCTCCGATTTCGGTCCGAATGAGAGAATTATTTTTTGACTTATCGGTTGTTATATATATATATATATATATATATATATATATATATATATATATATATATATATATATATATATATATATATATATATATACAGTGTGTCCCAAACTGGATGGGAATGTATTGATAACTCCGTTATCATTAGAGATAGGGAGACGGTTAAATTAGCAATGTTTTGTAGAATTTCATGATCGTTCCAAATATGACCTGTATTTTGCTCTGCCTCTTTTCGTTTTCGAGTTATTTTGAAAAAAACAACAAAACGGGCCGATTTTTTTTCCTTCAATATCTAAGTAGGCGTTTATCTGACATGTCTAAGACTTGCACATTATCAGGACACTTTTTAGATGGTAATCTTTTTGTGCTATTCTCAACTTTGGATTGTCATTTGTTTGTGAGCTACAGGTATCAACGTTTGTTTTTATTATGGCAGCCATATTGGATTTTTTGCTCATGTGATAGCCTGTGAAAATAGCTTTCCAATGATGTACAACATGCTTGAGAAATCTTGTAATTGCACTGACAATTTTGAGAAAAACCGTTTTGAGGATAGTAGGCTATGAAATCCAATACCAGAAAACAAATGACAAAAAAAGTGTTCAAAAAGCAGTAGACCATGGAGTCTAACAATATACTTATACTTTTAACACAATTTTCCGTAATGATTTACGATTAAAAAAAATAGAAACTTTGAGCACACCAATGAATCGGCCCATTATTACAAATGATATTTTACATTACATTATCCTAAAAAATTGTTATAATTTAATTAAATAAGTAAATAACAAAATTTACTAACAGAACTCAATAAAAAGCAGATTAATGTTTTACGAAGACGCCTTTGAAAATTGTTTGATTTTTAAACATAAGTCAACTGACAAACAACAGAAGAAAGGTTGCTATGGATATAACACTATCGCGACAATTAAGAATACTGTCATTCTGAATTATCTGAACAATTTGAGGTGTATTTAACACGTTGCTTAAAATTTTGTACCAGATAGTATGTTTCCTGTTTATTTTAAAAAGTACTCAACAATATGTTCAGTAATGAAGAATATTTTGACATGTTGAAATGTTATATTCGTTCTAACCGAAATACTCAGGCAGCTGCAAATTCATATCAAAACAACTACCCAGAAAGACGACAACCAAACACTAAAATATTTCGCAGGATAGTGACCAATCTATTGAACGACGATAGCTTCCACGCAAATAAACTACCAATGCCTAGAAATAAGGAAATAAATAATGCCGCCTTACAGGTTTCAAACGAAACCCCTCCGCAATCTGTTCGGTTTTATGGTGAACAAATTGACGTTCCAAAAAGTACGGTACACCGTGTATTAAAACAAAGTCATTATCATTCATACAAACCTACAATCGTACAAGGCTTAAATGTTGACGATTGCCCTAAGCGACTTCGATTCTGCAGATGGTATCAAGGACAATGTCAGAAGATGAAAATTTTCATTTTAAAATAATATAGACTGATGAATCCAGATTTATAAATTGTGGTGTGTATAATCGCCATAATAGGCATTATTGGGCAAATGAAAATCCCCATCCAAAGGAAGAAAGACGATTGGTGCGGCTTATTAGGTAAAAAACTGTTGTTTTTATTTGTAGATTAGACAGTTAATTTAAAAAAATTTCAGGTAACTTCATTGTTGGTCCGTTCTTCTTTGAAAATAATTTAACTGGGGAAAGGAACCTTAATCTATTGAAAAATGATATCTTACCAACAATTAGAAGAGTTCATGATAATTTAGACGAGATTTGGTACCAACAAGACGGTTGTCCAGCTCACAATGCTAGGATCATCAAAGAATTTTTGTACCAAAATTTTAATAATCGTGTCATTTGTAACGATGAGCCGGTTAATTGGTGTGTTAGAAGTCCTGATATAGCACCCATTGATTTTTATTTTTGGGGTACTCTGAAGAATGATGTGTATACATTCGATCCACCACAAATATCCAAGAATTACGAAACAATCACGGAAGCTATAAATCACATTAATTGAAACACCCTCACCAGAGTTTGCAGGCATGTTTTAAAAAGATGTATAAAGTGCATCGAACAAAACGCTGGCCATATTGAGCAATTTTCTGTTTAGTGTTTTAAGTTTCTATTTTATTATTTGTTGAGTTCTGTTTCTAATTGTGTTGTTTTGTGGAGTTTAAGTTTCTATTTGTTATTGCCGGGTTTCGTTATTAACTGTTTCACATAATATTACCTAGCATTATTACCTAATTAATTATTGTAAATTAAATCACAATATTTTTTTATCGTGAATTATTACGGAAATTAGGTAAAAAGTAGAAGTCTATTGTTAGACTCCATGGCCTACTGCTTTTTGAATACTTTTTTTGTCATTTGTTTTCTGGTATCGGATTTCATAGCCTACTATCCTCAAAACGGTTTTTCTCAAAATTTTCAGTGCAATTACAAGATTTACAAAAAATCCAATATTATTATTATTACCTTTATTGCTTAAAATTATACATGTTTATTCAATAAGTCTAAGACTTGTGGTGAATATTAACATAATTTTATACATAGTTGCATCCAAAACTGTTGACAGCACTCCAAATTCAACAACCTTAAAATTTTGACATTCCAAAAAATTTATTTCCTCTTCCATTTTGTCCTTCTAATGTTTCACCTGATACCTTCATTTACAATTAATACTAATCACTCCATAATACTTTTCCAACTGCCATAATAAAAATACGTTGACACCTGTGGATCAAAAACAAATGACACTCCAAAGTTGAGAATATTACAATAAGATTACTCTGTAATAAATGTCCTGATAATGTGCAAGTCTTAGACATGTCAGATCAACGTCTACTTAAATATTGAAGAAAAAAGAAATAGACAAATTTTGTTTTTTTCAAAATAACTCGAAAACAAAAAGATGCAGCGCAAAATACAAGTCATATTTGAAACGGGCATGAAATTCTACAAAACATTGCTAATTTAACCGTCTCCCTATTTCCAATAATAACGGAGATAGCAATACATTCCCATCCAGTCTGGGACACACTGTATATATATATATATATATATATATATATATATATATATATATATATATATATATATATATATATATATATATGTGTGTGTATGTATCCGAGCGGTAACAAAAAAAAAATACGAAACTGAATTGAAGGAAACTTGGCACATCTCTTCATTTTGTTAAGACCGCGAACAAGTTCGTTAGCCAGCTCGGTTGGACCAGTTTTTCTATAAAAAAATGAATTTTTCTGAAAAAAAATTTGTCATTCAAAAAATAACAAATGAAATTTGGTAGGTATCTTGCCCTGCTAAAGAACTTAGTATATACCAAAACTCAACTTTCTAGACTCGTAGCATATTGCGTTATTCAAATTTGAAGCATTTAATGAAAATCGCTACCATAATGCACTGACTGCCTCCCGAAATTTTACATCAATTGAATTGAATTGTTTATGTAGAGCATACTAACAAAATCGCATTTCTTTGTACATTGCCTAATAACACCAACATGCATTAAAGGAATAATGCACAAAGAAACGCAATCTGAAGATGCGACTTCGTGGAAACCACTTTGCAATTCCAACACACCCTGTCCTCTCACTCTCTCTCTTTATCTCTGTGTGTGTTTCTCTACACATCTTTGCATATTCTTGCGGAAATCGACACATTTAGAAATTCAAAGAGTTTGGTGTAAAAATGTCAATTACCTGAACATTATTACGTTGTGAAATTAAGATAATATAACCCCGAGAAGGTTGCGTTAAAATCGCTTATTGCAAAGACCGTACTATCGACTGGTGCATGGTGCAATGCGAGCTTGGTTCGTCTACAAAAAATACATTTTTACGCATCTCTTATCCCTGCCCCAAAGTGACTGAATTAATATTATAGACAAATAGTATAGAACGGAATCTAGTTCGGTCACTGTCAAAAGGTGCTCACTATAGTGACGTTATGGGTGTTACGGATTCTTTATTTGTGTGCCTGCTCAGCGCCTTACCCGGTATGTACCTACTTAGTTTGTGAGATAACGTTTAGTAGATCAACTTCCTACTTTCACGTCTAGATTTTTAATTATTATTCAGAAGGCATTTAAATACGTAATAGATTTAATTCGGCTAATTGAATGTTTATTGGTTTTGGAGTGATTAACTGGGAAAATGATTAGATCGTGACTTGTTTAGATTTTAGTGAATTTTCCTATAAAAAAATCACTAATGAAGAGAACGCGTCTTTTAAATTTTGAAAAAAAATCTTTAAATAAACGCGAAGTAGGCCAGCTAGAACACATATCCTGTGTGTTTTTGTTTCTTTTACGTCGGCCTATTTCCGCGACTATGGTCAATCATCGACGCCAGGGAGCAGTTTCACCTCACTATCCTGGAAATTTTGCCGAACCCCTGCCTTTCTGTAAGGAGGGTAGGGATCTTTAACGTGCCCAACATCGCATGTACACGGGACCTACGGTTTTACGCCCCCTCCGAAGGGCGGAACGTGCAGACATTCAACTTGCTCAAATACAATGCCAGAACCTCGGTTGATGTTAATTTTTACAGTTTGTACTGAAAAAGTGAAAGGAGTACCCTGGGATCGAACCCAGTACCCTTCGGTTCAGAGGCACACGTTCTTACCCCTGAACCACCGAGGTTCTAACACATATCCTATAATCCTATAATACACATTATATATATATATATATATATATATATATATATATATACATATATATATATATATATATATATATATATATATATATATATATATATATATATATATATATATATATAGTGTGTCCCAAACTGGATGGGAATGTATTGCTATCTCCATTATTATTAGAGATAGGGAGACGGTTAGATTAGCAATTTTTGTAGCATTTCATGCTCGTTCCAAATATGACTTGTATTTTGACCTGCCTCCTTTCGTTTTCGAGTTATTTTGAAAAAAGAACAAAATGTGCCGATTTCTTTTTTCTTCAATATCTAAGTAGGCATTGATCTGACATGTCTAAGACTTGCATATTAGCATATTATCAGGACACTTTTTACAGAGTAATCTTTTTGTGCTATTCTCAACTTTGGATTGTCATTTGCAGCTGCCTCAGTATTTCGGTTAGAACGAATATCATTCCAACATGTCAAAATATTCTTCATTACTGAACATATTGTTGAATAATATTTAAAATAAACAGGAAACAAACTATTTAGTATAAAATTTTAAGCAACGTGTTAAATACACCCCAAATTATTAAGATAATTAAGAATGGCAGTATTCTTAATTGTCGCGACAGCGTTATATCCATAGCAACCTTTCTTCTGTTGTTTTTCAGTTGACTTACCTTTCAAAATCAAACAATTTTCAAAGGCGTCCTCGTAAATCATTCATCTGCTTTTTATTGAGTTCTGTTAGTAAATTTAGTTATTTACTAGGTTTACGTATTTAATTAAATTATAAAAATTTTTAGGAGAATGTTATAATGTAAAATATCATTTGTAATAATGGGCCCGATTCATTGGTGTGCTCAAAGTTCCTATTTTTTTATCGTGAATCATTAAGGAAAATTATGTTAAAAGTAGAAGTCTATGGTTAGACTCCATGGCCTACCGCTTTTTGAACACTTTTTTTTGTCATTTGTTTTCTGTTATTGTATTTCATAGCCTACTATCCTCAAAACGGTTTTTCTCAAAATTGTCAGTGCAATTACAAGATTTCTCATGCATGTTGTACATCACTGGAAAGCTCTTTTCACAGGCTATTACATGAGAAAAAATCCAATATGGCTGCCATAATAAAAACCAACGTTGATACCTGTAGCTCAAAAACAAATGACAATCCAAAGTTAATAATAGCAGAAAAAAATTACTCTGTAAAAGGTGTCCTGATAATGTGCAAGTCTTAGACATATCAGATCAACGCCTACTTAGATATTGAAGAAAAAGAAATCGACAAATTTTGTTTTTTTTCTCAAAATAACTCAAAAAGGAAAAGAGGCAGGGCAAAATACAAGTCATATTTGGAACGAGCATGAAATTCTACAAAACATTTCTAATTTAACCGTCTCTCTATCTCCAATAATAACGGAGATAGCAATACATTCCCATCCAGTTTGGGACACACTGTATATACAGGGTGTTAAAAAGTGTGGAATATTGCCAATAATTCGAAAACTACTAAAGATATTTTTTTGACACTTGGTATATTGATTTACTTAAATTTAATACTCTGTTGACACGTACAAAAGTATGTGTAACTATACAGCGAGGCTCAGAAATAATAACAACATTTTTATTTCAAATGGAACACCTGTATGTTTTTGCGTTTCCTGAATTTATATCTAATTTAAGGTCCAATTATATTTGAAGTTTTTTTCCTTCTTCATTCACAACTGAAAAAATGGTTGTTAAAAACCATTTTCAAAAATTGTTAATATTTCGAAAACTACGGAACATATTTTTTGACACTTTGTATATTTATGTATTTACTACATTCAATATACTTTTGACAAGTAAAAATTTATGTGAAACTATACAGAGTGGCTGAAAAATAATAACAACTTTGTTATTTTAAATGGAACATCCCGTTTTTTAACAACCAAGGCCTATTAGATCACTTTTAGAGGCTGAAAATTTCAAAAACCATATTAGCGATTTTTTTTTAGAAAAAATCTGCGCACGCCACTGAACTTAGTGCGCGATAAAATGGGTCTTTACCAAACTTCATGGGAAAATAGTGGATATTTATGATTCTACGACTAAATGGCAAATCGGGCTGTTGATTATGAATTTAAGCTTCTTGTCTTATAAATAAATGTTTTTAATTGAGATGTAATTTTTAATTAGGTCTCATAAAAAAGTCTGGACACAGCAAGTGCGTTATGGTAGTGAATTTTCATTAAAATATTTTTAATATTAAATATGTGTGTTTTTTTTAGCAAGCAGGCATCAAATTTGGCTCCCAGTATAACATATATATAAGAGAAAAAATGTGCCATGTCTCATCAAAATAACTTTATTGTTTGAAAATGTACAAAATTTTCTGAAAGTAAACTGAAAGTGTTCCCGAAAAAACTAGTTTCCTGGCCAACGAACCTTATAGGTTAATAGCAAATTGAGCTGTTCAAATTTGAAGCATTTAATGAAAATTCGCTACCATAACGCACTTGCTGCATCCCGAATTTTTTTCTTACAAACATTCATTATATTCCAATAGAAAATGTAAAAGCCTGGACGCAGCAAGTGCGTTATGGTAGTGAATTTTCATAGAAATGATCTGGCACAAAATATTTTATAACTTTTTTTTCTTGTAACATAGAAATCTAAATTTTGGTGTATAGTTTACTTTTTATATCGTAAACCTACCTACCAAATTTGGTTATCATAGCTTTTTAATTTTTTAAGATAAATTTTTTTTTCAAATGAAAACTCAAAATTTTCCCGGAAAACCTCGTCCGATTTTTTTGATTAACGAACTTGTCAAAGCCATATACAAAAGGAAGGTACGTGCCAAATTTTATCAAAATCGGCCTATTATTCTTTGAGATAAAAAATTTTTCCAATGAAAACTCAAAATTTTCCTGGAAAACCTCGTCCGATTTTCTTGACTAACAAACTTGTCAAAGCTATTTACAAAAGAAAGGTACGTGCCAAATTTTATTAAAATCGGCTAATTACTTTTTTAATAAGAATTTTTTTCGAATGAAAACTCAAAATTTTCCCGGAAAACCTCGTCCGATTTTCCTGACTAACGAACTTATCCAAGCTATTTACAAAAGAAAAGTACGTGCCAAATTTTATCAAAATCGGCCTATTATTTTTTGAGTTATCGGTGTGATACATACATATATATATATATAAATATATATATATATATATATATATATATATATATATATATATATATATATATATATATATATATATAAACATATAAAAATTGAAACTGACCCCGGATATGGGTTCTAGGGGTCCTAGATCGCGCTCATTTGAAGAAATTTTTTCAAAATTCAAAAGTCGAGATCTCCTCATTAGTGAATTTTTTCTAAGAAAATTCACTAAAAATCCAGTTCGATAAAAAAAAAGAGAATTTGTATCACCAACGACATATGGGCCACTCTGTGATTGTAGAATTTTTCTTTAAGATGTAGCTCAAGACACCCTATAATTAATGTATAAATTTTTTTTCGTATCTTGTAACGGATATATTGAACTTTATTGATTTTTTACGAAAATTCGACAATTATATACCATTAAACGATAAACTCTATAGCTAAGGCTACTGCCAAAGCATCAGAGAAAGGGTCTATTTGAAATGAATTTTCTGGAAATATTTTAGTAAAATGAAGGACAATGACGGTTGAATCTAAGACTTAAGCCTTTGTAAAACATTATTCTTGAGACATTTTCTTTCCATAGCTCCTATTAATTTTAGATTCTTTGCGACTTTGACGTTTTGAGGAAAACCCCCTTTGTTATTTTCGGAGATATGAATTTTTTTCGAAAGAAAACACAAAATTTTCCGGGAAAACCTGGGCCGATTTTCCTGACTAACGAATTTATCCAAGCCACTTGCAAAGGGAACGTATTCACCAAATTTAATCAAAATCGGCTTATTTTTTGAGTTATCGGTGTGATACCTATATATATATATAGTATATATATATATATATATATATATATATATATATATATATATATATATATATATATATATATATATATATATATATATATATATATATATATATATACCCCGGATATGTGTTCTAGAGGGCCCAATTAGCCCTTATTTGAAGAAATTTTTTCAAAATTCAAAAGTCGGGATCTACTCATTAGTAATTTTTTTTAAAGAAAATTCACTAAAATTAGCATTGTATATATTGAATACAAATTTATTACGATTTTCTTAATATCGCTCATATCTGTAATAAAATAACAAGAAAATCTTAACAGAATAAAATCACAAAATGAATTTACATGACAGATGCATTCACTTCAAATTCTGGATTTTTCAACGAAACCTCCATTTAATTAAATACATTTATTGTATCGTCTTTCAACGTTTGTTATAAAATTAGACAATTGGTTTGGTGTAATCTCTGCGAGCGTCTGTCTTATCCTTTCACGCAGTTCTTCTCGATTGGTTGGACGGGTATTGTAGACTTCTTTTATAGACCCCCATAGAAAAAAAAATTAGAGGGGTTAAGTGGGGAGACCTGGGAGAAAATTCTAGTAATCCACTATTTCGTCCCATCCACCGATTAGGAAAATGTTCTTCCAACCACGCCCTCATAGTCCTGACATTGTGGATAGGAGATCCATCTAATTGAAACAGTAGATCAGCCACTTTTGCTAGTGGAAGTTCATCCATAGCATCGGAGAACTCATTGTTGAAAAGATTTAAGAAACTTTGGCTGTTCAAATTGCCTTAAAAAAAGAATGGGCCAGTTATGCTGGTATTTAATATACCGCACCAGACATTTATTTTTGTGTATACTGTCCTCTACAACTTATTACCCATTTTGGATTTTGAATTAACCGTTCCATTTGTTGTAAATGTTGCCTCGTCAGTAAACAATTTTTTTAAAGAAAATTCCTGCCATTGAGTTATTCACCTTGTCAAAATAAAAAATAGTCCATTCGCTTATCACTGTCGCCTTCTTCTAAGATGTAAAGAAATTTTGGTTTAAAGTGCTTCATATTGAAGTACTTTTTAAGGTATCTCCTTATTGTTTCCTGTGGTTACTGTAGCTCCAAACTGTTTCTCGGATTTACGGTAAAATAATTTCTAATTTGTCCATTGTTTCTTCTTTGCCGTTGTAGATTACCATTTTAGTGAATTTTTATTAAATAAAATTTACTAATAGAGAGGTATCGATGGTGAGACTTTGCAAAATTTTTTGCAAATGAGCGCGAAGTTGGGCCCCTAGAACCCATATGGGGGGTCAGTTTCGATTTATATATATATATATATAAATATATATATATATATATATATATATATATATATATATATATATATATATATATATATACATATATATATATATATATATATATATATATATATATATATATATATATATATATATATATATATATGTATCCAACCGATAACTCAAAAAATAATTAACCGATTTTGATAAAACTCGGCAAGTGTCTTTCTTTTATTAATAGCTTGAATGAGTTCGTTAGCTAGAAATATCGGACAAGTTTTCATTAGAAAAAATTTTTCTCCGAAAATTAGAAAGATATTTCGATAAAATTTGGTGTATATATTGCCTTGGGAAAGACCTAACTATGTGCCAAAATTCAGCTTTCTAGGATTACAGAAAATTGTGCTATTAAAATTTGAAACATTTATGTTTACTATCACCGCGTTTCATTGTCAATAGCTTATATGAGATCTAGTATGTTGTTGCCCTGGTAACGGAACATTTGATATTATTGCGCAGGTCTGTTAGACGATGTAACTGATGTTTATCGTATGAGATTATTTATATGTTTATTTGTTTGAGTCGACGAATTATTTGTGTCATTTGGGAAATTTTTATATACAAGTGCAAATTATTCCTTTATTAATGTTAGTGGGTGGATTAAATAGTGTTTGTTATTTTTTATCAACACATATAAAGGATCGAAGTTTTACAAAAGCGCTGATGTGCAACAGGTTAGTTCTTACTCTCTAATGCTTTGGCGGTAGTTTTAGTTAAGTTTATGGTTTAACGGTCCATAATTTTAGGCTAATTTTCGTACAAAAAATTCGTCAATGAGGAGACCGCGACTTTAGAATTTTAAAGATTTCTTCAAATGAGCGCAAACTAGGCCCCCTGGAATCCTTATCCGGGCTTACGTTCAGTTTTGATCTGCTTACATATATACAGGGTGACGCGTTTCTACGGTAAAACTGAATATAATTATTATTATACAAGAGACGAGAAAAATTGTATAAGTTAATTATAGGGTGTCTTGAGCTGCATCTTATAAAATTATTTTGACAGTCACCGGCTGGCTCACAAGTCGATCGTTGGTGATCCCTACAAATTTTTTTTCGAACAGCCTTATTTTATTGCATTTTTTATCGAAATATGTTTGTAAGAAAAACAAATCAAGACGCAGTAAGTGCGTTTTGGCAGCAAATTTTCGTTAAATGCCTCAAATTTCAATAACTCAATTTGCTATTAACCTAAGATTTGTTGGCTAGACAACCAACGTTTAAGGTTTAATGTCGGAAAATTTTTGTACATTTTCAAACAATAAGTTATTTTGATAAAATATGGCACATTGTTTCTACTATATAGGTTATACCGGTAACCAAATTGATGACTGCTTGCATTAAAAAGACATATTTGACATTCAAAGCATATTTTTTTTAAAATTCACTGTCATAACGCACTTGCTGCGTCCAGAGTTTTTTTAATAGGAAAGGATGAAAAACATTCTTTATATAATCGGAAAATATTTCGGATTTTATCCATCCATTGTCCGAGTACTTCAGGTACTGTATCAGTGATGTCTTTTGGCACCCCTTTTTTATACAGTTATATAAGCATAGGAGCGGTTACGCTTCCATTCGCTCCAAAGGTAAACATGACAGTCAGTGAAGCTCTCGCAGTCCTTGGTCTACTTCGTAAACGTTCTTTGCTCCTTTAGGCGCAAGCACTTTCTTCTTTTTTGGGCATAATAAGAAGTTGGTTTCGTCCCCGTTAAAAATGCGCAAGGGATCCTTTAAAATTTCACCTAAATTTTCTTCTGCCAAATATTCCTCTATGAATGAAAACCATTTTTTTAAGTCTCCTTCGCTAACTGGGGCACCTGCTGCTGTTACCGCTTCACTTGTGCGCACCGAAATATTCGAATGTCGACGCCAGAATGCTTTATACCGTCCCTTACCAGGCATCCCATCCTTGAAAGGGGTTTTGCGTCCACTTTTTAATATCAATTCTGGTACGAAAGCTTTGATGTCATCGATCCTTCTTATAAAGCCTTTTCTATGGCATTCTATGATCCATCTGTTTCATATAAGGAACAATGAATTAGGTCTACATTCAGTCAAAACTAATATAATGCAAACTTACTTCTCTAATGTCTTCTCTTCTTCGCAAGTGAGGAAGGTTTGAGTATCATATCCAGGGGATATAAATTTGTTGCTCAAACGGAACTGAATTGTTGACCTGGGTATTCCAAATTGTTTTGAAGCTACTTTTTTGACATTCCGTTTCTTACAGCTTCATTGATTTTTTCATCTCTCAGTATTCCTGTAATCACGTAACTTTAATACCTAGGTATAGTCAGTGTCATTTCTCAAGTCGCAAGATTTTCGAAAATGCTTATCAGTTGTTAGTCGATAACAACAATCAATTGTGTACCAGCGGCACGTGTCGCTTAAACTCAAATTTTAAACGCACAACCTTTCATTTACTTATCTATTTAATTAGTATTTATCTACTTGATAAAGCTACTCTAAAAGCAAAATGTACGCCGCAATATATTCAATTTACTGGAATAATTATATTTACTCATTAAAATGTGTTCCTACAGTCGTTTAGAAATTTTAAAATTATTATTAATTATAAAATGAATTAATTGAGTTTTACGCACAGTCCGCTACTCCCTATTGTTTTAGATCCGTTTATTGTTAATTTATTCGAGTATTTACAAGAATTTGGAATTCCTTTTGCGACCTCAGAAATGAAATAGACTAACTAAACTTTCACATAGAGAAGTGCCAACGACTATATCTACTCAATTTTTTAGGTGAAAACAGTAACTAGCACCAAAAGGCACTTAAATATATATATATATATATATATATATATATATATATATATATATATATATATATATATATATATATATATATATATATATATATATATATATATACAGGGTGTCCCTCTAACAATGGGCCAAACCCATATATTTGGATAGAGCATCAAAAATTAAATAGACTTTCATCAATACGTTTTGTCCGATTGTTGCTTGTTTTCGATATACAGTGTGTTAAAATTGACTTTGAAAAAAATTAAATCGCTCGTTTTTCTGCTAATTACTGGAATATTGATTTGGAACTTTGTAATAGGGGGTTATCGAGGATGCCGCTTCCAACCGTGATACCTATTTTGAGCTACATCATAGTTGGCGCCACCTACACTAAACCCGAATGTTTTATAGGGGCATAACTTTTTCGATGATCAACTTTCTGCAAATCTGTTCAGAAAAACTGAAAACTACTAATTTTTTGTACGAAAAAGGTATACTTAGTTGAAACTCATAAAGTGAGTGGTTACCGAGATATTGCGGTTTTAATAATGGTGTGCATTAAAAATCTCTCAAATCTGAAATTTTATTCTGGCCCAAAGTTCATCTCTGGAGTTACAAACATTATTGTGTATGTACCAGTTGTTTCAAGTAACCCCAATGGAAAATTCTAGAGGATTGAGGTCGGTGTATTTTAATCATAATTTTCTAATTCTAAATCAATTCCTAAAAATTGGGAAGTTTCTCTGGATTTAATTCGATTTCATAGAATAAGTATGTTTTTGGCAAATAAAAGATGTATTCCTGTGGACATACCACGGCGCTAATAACTATAGCAGTTGATTGGCTGGGTCAACAACTGTCAATGAAGTAGATGAAATATCTTTTGTTTTTCGTTTTCATAGGGATGTCATTTGCGTAACACAATAAACATAATCTGTCAATTTTGACAAGCACATGGTTTTTCAATTAAGAGCAGTAGGTAGTTATTATTTCTGAAATGCCTCGCCATAATGAGTTTAGCAATATTGAGAAGAGATATATGATCTGCGTTTATGCGCAATCAAACTTGCGTAGCCACCAAGCCGCCGCCAGATACTTGGAATTATATCCTAGTCATAGACAACCAGATCACAAGACCTTTAGAAGATTATACGATAAATTAGGTATGTAAAAGAGTAATATGCACTCATTGCCATTGATTATTTCTGAAACGAAAGTTTTGACAAAATTCACACCTGAGGGCTGGAAAAATCGTGAAATACACATTTTGTTACACGGATGCGTATCATCTCGTCCTAATGTATTCGTAGGTGAAACTGGTTCTTTCAATTCGAAGTCGGAAGTTGGTGGACCAAGACGTCCTGTACATCAAGAGGAAGAGATATTAGTACGCCTTGCAGAAGATCCGAAAACCAGCGTAAGACGCCTCTCTGCAGCAACTGGAATAAATAAATCAACTATTGGTAGACTTCTCAGAAAAGAAAAGTTACATCCTTACCACTTCACACCAATGCAGAATCTTTTACCTCTAGATTTTCTATCTAGATTGGATTTTTGTGAACGCATTCGTCGGTATCAGAATGACGATCCGTTTTTCTTCAACAACATTCTATTCACTGACGAAGCGACATTCACAAGAAGAGGAGTTTTCAATTTCAAAAATGCTCACACATATGACAGCAGCAATCCACATTTGACGCGAGAACACCATTGTCAACATGAGTTCTCCATTAATGTCTGGTGTGGCATACTAGGCGACGTGTTGTTGGGACCTGCAAGGCTCAATGTGGAGAATTATTCAATTTTCTTGAGAGATCAACTTCCTATTCTCTTGGAAGATGTCCCTCTAGACGTGCGCAGGAGATTATGGTTCATTCACGACGGGGCACCTGCCCATTATGGACTTCCTGTCAGAGAATTTCTGAACCAAAATTATCCGCGCCGATGGATAGGTCGAGGTGGAGATTTTCCTTGGCCTGCACGTAGCCCCGACCTCAATCCTCTAGATTTCTTCCTCTGGGGTCACTTGAAAGAATTAGTATACAAGAATATTTGTAACTCCAGAGATGAACTTTGGGCTAGAATAATCGTATCCAGTGATATATTGAAAAACGATTATCAAACTTTTTTTAAGGTGAGGCAAAATTTTGGGTTGAGACTAGAAAAATGTATTGAAGTAGGCGGAGGCCATTTTGAGAATCTTATTAAGTGAATTGTTCGATAATTGTCAATTTTTTCTTATAATTTAGTGATAATAATAATGTTAATAAAATTTCAGATTTGAGAGATTTTCAATGCACACCATTATTAAAACCGCAATATCTCGGTAACCACTCACTTTATGAGTTTCAACTAAGTATACCTTTTTCGTACAAAAAATTAGTAGTTTTCAGTTTTTCTGAACAGATTTGCAGAAAGTTGATCATCGAAAAAGTTATGCCCCTGTAAAACATTCGGGTTTAGTGTAGGTGGCGCCAACTATGATGTAGCTCAAAATAGGTATCACGGTTGGAAGCGGCATCCTCGATAACCCCCTATTACAAAGTTCCAAATCAATATTCCAGTAATTAGCAGAAAAACGAGCGATTTAATTTTTTTCAAAGTCAAATTTAACACACTGTATATCGAAAACAAGCAACAATCGGACAAAACGTATTAATGAAAGTCTATTTAATTGTTGATGCTCTATCCGAATATATGGGTTTGGCCCATTGTTAGAGGGACACCCTGTGTATATATATATATATATATATATATATATATATATATATATATATATATATATATATATATATATATATATATATATATATATATACAGGATGAACAAACTCGAGCCTCACCATGGGGATAACGCTTATAATCCAAGATAGAGGGTATGTTTGAATTCGGCAAAGTTGAAAAATGTTGTGCTCTTTACCAAACCGCATAAAAAACCAACTGCCTGCAACTGTCATTCAAGAAAGTATCAAAAAACTTTAAAAAAAGCCTTTCGATTTTCATCTCTATCTCATTTATTTGAACTCTCAAAAAGAAACGAAAAAGTACATTCTCTCAACTATAGTTCAGTTCTCTATCTGACAGCGGATTAAAATGTTTTCTACAACGTTTTGCCTTCTTTGGGCCAGCATCAACTTTCTTATTTCTTAAAAGCGCCATATTGGATTTTGACATCATAAGATTTTTTTTCTAAATTCGACAATCTATAACATAACAATATTGATAAATAAATTTTAACAATTGGACTTAACTGTCAGTCTAAAATCACCTTAGTTTGTGTTTTGACATTGGCTGTGAAATTTCAAAACGTCAAAAAATCTCGGTCATCGGTGATAACGTTGTAATAGTAAGATTCCGTTCAATAATGAAGAGAATGGTATGTTGTGTATTTGGCTATGGAATTTCGAAACGTCAAAAAATATTTCTGTCATCGGTGGTAACGTTCTAATAGTAAGATGCAGTTCAATAATGTTGACGGACGCGAATCTTATACGGTTTGTAATTATTTTCACGTAATGTTTTCCAAACTCGTGTCTGCGGTATACCCAAACCTAGAGGAAATTGAAAGATCATTATTGACTGTAAAAGTAAATAAGAAACGCACAATTATTGAAATTTAGATCTATTCCCGATTTGAAATGTTGATAAATTTTTCAGTACACGAATAATCGAGGGTGTACCGTAATCGATATTTATATATGTTCGCATTAACCCATTAAGTATCGTACACACAGATGTATCCCGGAAATCCTTAAAAATGACAGAAAAATGTGATAATGGCAACCTGCCGAAGCCATAATATACTGCCCTAAGAACTAACTAACTAATACAGGGTGTGGCGCCAAGACATTTAGTTAGCCGTTTCTCAATAACTATTCCGATTTGAAATATGAAAATTTACACACATACGATCAAGACAAATTCCAGTTCAGTGAAAATAGTTTACTTTATGTCAAACTTCCCGTTTAACCGGAAGTGACCATCAACTTGCTTATTTTAAATACAATATGGTAATTTTCATTATATTTTATAATTCTACATTGAATTTGAGATAAATTATTACTAATACACCATATGTCAAAAATCAACCGTTTTCGAAATATTTGGATTTTTTTGAAAATTCTCGCGAAAAGGTGAACGTTGCACGCTCTCTCTCTCTCTCTCTCTCTCTGTGGAAATACAACTGAGAAGACTCAGTTTTTCTACAGATTACCCTCAGATTGGCACCTAAACGACACGTTTGATAGCGTTTCTTTTAAGTATACAGGGTGATAATAATTAGCCATTTGGTAAAATTTAAATCACAATTACTCGCTTATTTCAAATAGAACACCCTATATTTTATAAGCTATTTCGGTTCGAATTCTGTTTCCCTTTCAACGTGTATTAGCATTCCCTATATCTAAATTCCCCTGTTTCCCGAATATTTCAATTTTATTGGATTCACTTGATTCAAATTGTCACAATAGATTTAAAGCAGGCTTTGGAACTTGATAATATGCTTGTTGACGTCTACATGTCAAGTCCCACCCCTTACAAATGAGAACATAACATTTGTTGGGCCTTCTCGCGTAAAAAAAGAGAACATTTTGTATTTGCATCCAAATCGCTGCATTTTCCTTGTTTTAGTTCTGTAAAATCAATGAGTTGTTAACTAACCTGTAAAACCAAAATACAACTCAACAATATAGGTAGTTATTTATTATAAATGAGTACAGAACTTGACTAATAGCTAGTGTAAAAGTAAAACACAAATCAAATAAAAAAAATGTGGAACTGATAACAAATGCTTAAAATTACTCCCACTAACATGGAGGCATTTTGTTATTCGTCTTATAATGTTTTGGTTCGTAGCCTTTCTGATTTGTCTCGAATTCAGTGAATTGAAGGCACGTAAAACTCTACCTACCATGCCTTCTTTTATGGTGGCAGGTTCGTGGTAAACTCTATTTTTAATGTAGCCCCAGATGCTTGCATCCAGAGGTGTTAAATCAGGGGACCGTGGTGGCCATCTATATGGGCCGTTATTGGCAATCCACCTGTCTTTAAAATGTTGTTGCAAAAAATCATGAGCTAAATGGAAACTGTGGAGCGGTGCTCCGTCTTGCTGATACCAGCTTGTTCTGGCTTCTTCTAAACTTAATGTGTTGAGAGAAGCTAGAATCACTTCCTGCAAAATATCATTATAACTCATACCAGTGAGATTTTCATCGTATATTTTAATCCCAAAAATCTTATCGTTCTTAATTGCACAAAACACATTGAATGACCACCTGTTTTTTGGAAATAGTTGATCCTGGTAACATGGGGATTCTCATCTGACTATAATTGACTATTGTGGCGATTGTGCATGTCATTTTTGGAGAACTTCGCCTCATCGCACCAAATAATTCTCTTGTAGAAATTCTCATCTTCTTGTGTTTTCAATAGGAACCATTCACAGAACTCAACACGTATAGGAAGATCGTTTGGTTGCAAACCATGTATCGGGTTGTAAGAGAAGGGTCTCCAATGATGCTTTTTCACAATTCTATGAATAGTTCTCGCTGACAAGCGTAAATCTTTTTCGCAATCCCTGATAGATGCCTTCGGATCAGCAACAAAAAATGCCAATACGTTCACTTCGTTTACCTCGTTATCGACGAGTGGCTTACGCTTCTGTACTTTTGGGCGAAAACTTCCATGCTGTGAACAATTTTACAGCAACCTCTTTATCATGTCGTGACTGGGTTTCTGTTTATTCGGGTACTTTACTGCAAATGTTCGGCCCACAATTCGTTGGCACTCATCATAAATAATTAGAAGCTCCAAAAAAATCCTCGTTTGTGTACTGCAAATTTGCCATTTTTGCACCGCGTTGACTGATAGTATCTCGATTTTTATGAAATAAGCTTGGCTTGACGCTCTTTTGACATGTAGACGCCAACAAGCATATTATCAAGTTCCAAAGCCTGCCTTAAATCTATTGTGGCAATTTGAATTAAGTGAATCCAACAAAATTGAAATATTCGGGAAACGGTGGAATTTAGGTATAGGGAATGCTAATACACGTTGAAAGGGAAACCGGATGCGAATCGAAATAGATCATAATATATAGGGTGTTCTATTTGAAATAAGCGAGTAATTGTGATTTCAATTTTACCAAACGGCACGGCTAATTCTCATCACCCTGTATACTTAAAAAAACGCTATCAAACGTGTCGTTTAGGTGCCAATCTGAGGGTAATCTGTACAAAAACTGAGTCTTCTCAGTTGTATTTCTACAGAGAGAGAGCCTGCAACGTTCACCTTGGTTTTCGCGAGAATTTTCAAAAAAAAAACGAAAAATTTCGAAAACGGTTGATTTTTGACATATGGTGTATTAGTAATATTTTATCTAAAATTTAATGTAGAATTCGAAAATAAATGAAAATTACCATGTTGTACTAAAAATAAGCAAGTTGACATAAAGTAAACTAGTTTCACTGAACTGTAATTCGTCTCAATCGTAAGTGTGTAGATTTTCAAATTTCAAATCGGAGTAGTTATTGATAAACGGCTAACTAAAGGTCTTGGCGCCACACCCTCTATAACAAGACTTACCGAATGGCACAGAAATGTAGCCATTGTTTTTATCTTACTGCTTTAAAATACAGTTGACTTTAGTTTATCCTAGCTAAATTCAATTTTTTTCAGGCCCCCCTGGAGTCAGTATAGATGATGCCTTTGTACAGCTGTTTCCAATAAATAAACAAAAGTGCCATCACATAGATCCTATAAGAGACATCGAATTTGAATTGTATACAAGGTAAATATGCGTTTAGATAAGCTTTTAATAACAACTATTTTCTTATGAAAATTTCATAAAGTAAGGATATATTTCAGCTTACTGTGTATTTTTAACAAATTAAGTTAACAACAGGCTGTGAAAGAAATTCGATTGCTTAAATAATGGGATTTATTATGTGTAACAGTGGTTAACGCAAATGTTCGATCTGTCGTCCATTTTGCTGCTATCCAATCACCAACCGTTCCTCCAAATTGTACTAAGCACTATTCAGAATTTCTGGTTGAATTCCAGCAATGTGCTCTATAAATACAGTATTTTAGTTTTGCCGGGGTTGTTGGTCGTGTTCTAAACACTAACATTTAAAAATAACAATACAGCCAGTAATCCGCTGTGTTAAGGTAGGGGATCGTGTGTGCAGGAGAACAACAGGAGGGGATACACCAGCAAGCGGATTCTCATAGCCACAGACAGCCAGGCAGCTCTTAAGGCCCTAAGTAGCCCACGGGTAAATTCCTGGCTGGTCAATGAGTTTCGAGACGAGACGAGCGACCTGGCTGTACAGAATGAGGTCACCCTCATCTGGGGGCCGGGTCACTCGGGGGTCAAAGGCAATGAAGAAACTGACATTCACGCGAAGAGAGGGTCAGCTGAACCATTTATGGGACCAGAACCGGCTCTGGGCGTGACAAAGAGCATTACCAGGGGAGCCATTAAGTCTTGGGTCAGAAACTAACACAAGGTGTGCTGGGCAGTAGACCGGTTTCGCTCTAATTCAAGCTCGTCAGTACAGCATACTAATTGCAGCGAAAATACACCTATAAAGTAATACGGCTATGGTAGCCAACCTTCTAACACTAAGTCCGTGCTAAAATACGAAGCAACGTGCCGTCACCTAGTTTAGGAACCAAGTAGTATGTTGTCACGCCAGCTCCAAATAACACAAAGTGTTAAAACATAGAGACTGTACACAAACAACTAACAATTTAGTGAATTGTCAGCCCTGGCCCATTTCTACCCTAATATAGGGACAAAGTATGTAAGGCTAGATGCATTATCACAACAGACTCGCATGCAGACTCTGCGGCGACGGGGAGAAATCAGCCCAGCACATCTTGTGCGAGTGTAAAGCTCCGGACCGCAAAATACAACTGATCTACGGTCAGTCTAGGTCGGAGACAGAGCATTATAAAACTTCATCCTACCAATCGCTGTGCAGACTAGTTCAAGGCACAGTGATTTTGGAATAGGTGGAGTAAAAAGACTAAAAGCATGCACAATAAGCAAAGGTTGCAGTGCTATCGGGGCACTCAACTTAAACATAAGACGCCATATAAAACCGAAAGAGTCGTGGGATGTGTTTCAATGGTAATTCTACTAATTCTGTAATGTATAATTGTAACGTATACTTTGAATATAATATCCTGGGCTTGAAGCCGATCTAAAGTATCACGCCAATAAAACGTTAGTTAACGTGTGCCTAGATCGCGCAGGTTGCTACGCGCTTGACTCCTAAGCAGAAGGTTACGCGATCGAATCAAGCTCGATGAATGTATGTTTTTTATGTTTTATTTTGACATTTGGAGAAACAATAGTGCACAGATTTCACACGTTTTGAACAAAATCTCATTTTTGTTTAAAACGCCTTAATAAGTTTGTCACCTTTGAGTCTGAATTATAATTTTGTTATCGTTGATATTGAAAAAACCGGTTTGATTAGGTTAACTAAAACAAAATCATACTGGCGATTAATAAGAAAAATAACTGCTACGTTTATAATTTGGCAGATGCTTTACTTTTCTAAATATGAATTAAGTTTCCTTCTGGAAATCTTCTGTATAACTTTAATGAAATTTGTAATACAAGTTTATTTTAAAGGGACTTACACTATCTACAGATATAGCAAAATTTAGTTCTTTGGTTTAAAAAAAAAAATAGTTTTGGGCATTTTTCTCAAAAGGAGTTAGAACACAAGATTTTTTTGTTAATAGAGAGATGTTCGAAAGAATTCTTCAAATGTGCGCGTACTAGGACCTCTAAAAACGATGTTCAAGGTCTTTTGAAAATTCGCTACTATAACGCACTTGCTGCGTCCCGAATTTTTTTTCTTCTTATTATCAACAATGAAACGCGATTACTTGTTAATTTTGTGGTGTTGTAGCGAAGTTCGTCAATCAGATGAATTAATTTTTTTCCACTGTTAATTTTTACAATACCATAGCATTTTTGATAAGAGAATTGAAGAGATCTTGCAAATGAGTCGTCACAAGCCCCTACTTCCGATTTAAAAATATGGGCACTGGGACTCTCACTTGAAGCAGTATTTTTTATTTTTTATTTCAACAACACACCACGAAGGCTTAGAGCCTAAATACTATCGTACCATGGGTGTCGACAAGGAGGAAAGAGGCAACTTGTTAATTCTAGACTTGAAGGTTTGGAGGTTCGGGGGAGAAGGAAAAACATGTACCGTCAAGGAATTACACAACTTGGAAGTCCTCGGGACAAAAGAGCGGGCATAACAAGGTGCTCTATGTATGGTTACCTGGACAGTAAAATGGTGCATTCGCTCTGTTCCCCTGGTAGATCTGTTGGGGGCAGCAGGTGGAGGAATTATGGAAGAAAGCTCCGCTGAGCAGTGCCCGTGTAGATATCTATAAAATAGAGAGAGAGGTCACCAACGGCACGTCGGTGGGCAAGAGATGGCAGCCTTTGGGCGAGGGTAGGGTCTCCGATGAGACTCTGCTGAATGGAGTCCAGGATAGTGACTGTAGAAGCGGCAGCAGCACCCCAGATGTCGGAGCAGTATTCGAGGTTTGGCCTTATTTGTGAAGTATATAAGGTATAGAGATTAGCTGGTGAAAAGTATTTGCGAGCCCGGAAGAGGAAACCTAATTTTTTAGCAGCCGCTTCTACAATTGATGTGACATGTTGGCGCCAATTGATATTTCGATACACAGAAATTCCAACAAGCGAAAAGAACTCATTACTTTGAATAACTTGGTTGTTCATTGTGATGGGTCTAGGGTGATGGACCAGGGCCGATAATTTCTGAGACCAAAAAATTTTAGAACAGGATGACACCCATTGTAAAAGGAAGAAAACAAAACAAAAATAAGAGGAAAAATAAATTATGGGCGATTTGAGGCCGGGTAGTGAAAGGGGGTGGACTTGAAATGCCAAATAAATATATTTATATATTATAACTTATTATAAGATTTTCTATTCCATAAATGTAATTAGAATTTAATAAATCATCTTTTGTATCGGAAAAAATTGCAGCAGTCATATTCTAAGATTAAATCCATATCTTTAATATTTAGAAAACCAAATATTTTCACATGTTTTTTGCAAACTCTATGTTTCCTGGATTTGCAATTTCTTAGTTGATCAATGCAACATGGAATCTTAGATTTTTGGTGTAATTAAAGTCTAAATTTCAAACAATGAATAAAGAAAAATTCGAAATCGAAATTTTTCGTTTTTTTTTTTGAATTTTCAAATTTTGCATAGTAATGTATATTTTTTTGTGCACCATCAGAAAGTAGAGGTTTCAACGAACAAAAAGCGCACCGCCTTTTTTTAAAAATCAGCTTTTTTGACGTGATAATTTTTGATTGAAAATGAGGTTACTTTTTCGATATAAAATCAAAATAAGGGAAAAAAATTAACATTTTGAACCGTAAAAATGACGGCGTATTTGGGACTTAACAAGGTAAGTTTCCACCATATTTCGTGAAAAAAATGTTTTTTTTTGTGGGAGAGAAAAATAAAAAACCAAAAAGTCGGTTATTTTGATTTTTCGCAGACATTTTGAGGTTATCTGAAAAAAGTGTAAACACAAAAGTTGTAGACATTTCTATTACCTACAACTTTGCTATTTAGCTTTTTTCGATAGGAATTGTAGTTTTGCCGGAAATCATGTTAAACCGTTTTCCACCCTTAAAAGTCCACCCCCTTCCACTTCCCGACCTTAAATCGCCCGTAATTTATTTTTGTTTTATTTTCTTTCTTGTGTCATCCTGCTCTAAATTTCTTTCACTTTTTACCATTTTCAAAGGCTTCGGCCCTGGCCTACAGGTTGAATGTAGTGGTGAAGTTTTCACGTTGCAGGATGTAATTTTGTAACCTAAAATTGATTTGTTCCGGGATTTTTTTATAAATATGCACAATAATTGAGTTACTGAATTTATTCCAATTGACTGCTGCACACTCTATGAAGAATTTCACAGCGAAAATAATATTCTACTTGATAATGATAACGCCAGGAATGTTAATTGACTACTGGTCGTAAAGAGTCGATTTAGTAACTGACATTTCCGTTAATAATTTTCCCAAATCCGTCTAGGAATCAGCAACGTATTTTCATAATAACATTTTCACGCAAGTTATTAAATGAATATAATCTGTGGGTTTTTAGCTAAGTCATTTACCTCGGTTTATTAGCAATACATGATTAAGTCTGTGACTAACTAAGGTAAGTATTTTGTCATTAGCCTTATTAAATTATCATTACTATACAGTGTATCCCAAACTGGATGGGAATGTATTGCTATCTCCGTTATTATTAGAGATAGGGAGACGGTTTAATTAGCAATGTTTTGTAAAATTTCATGCTCGTTTCAAATATCACTTGTATTTTGCGCTGCCTCTTTTCTTTTTCGAGTTATTTTGAAAAAACAAAATTTGTCGATTTCTTTTTTCTTCAATATCTAAGTAGGCGTTGATCTGACATGTCTAAGCTTGCACATTATCAGGACACTTTTTACAGAGTAATTTTTTGTGCTATTCTCAGCTTTGGATTGTCATTTGTTTTTGAGCTACAGGTATCAACGTTTGTTTTTATTATAGCAGCCATAATGGATTTTTTGCTCATGTGATAGCCTGTGAAAAGAGCTTTCCAATGATGTACAACATGCTTGAGAAATCTTGTAATTGCACTGACAATTTTGATAAAAACCGTTTTGATGATAGGAGGCTATCAAATCCAATACCAGAAAACAAATGACAAAAAAAGTGTTCAAAAAGCAGTAGGCTATGGAGTCTAACAATAGACTTCTACTTGTAACATAATTTTCCGTAATGATTCACGATACAAAATAGGAACTTTGAGCACACCAATGAATCGGCCCATTATTACAAATGATATTTTACATTACAACATTATCCCAAAAAATTTTTATAATTTAATTAAATAGGTAAAGCTAGTAAATAACTAAATTTACTAACAGAACTCAATAAAAAGCAGATTAATGATTTACGAAGACACCTTTGAAAATTGTTCGATTTTTAAACGTAAGTCAACTGAAAAACAACATAAGAAAGGTTGCTATGGATATAACACTATCGCGACAATTAAGAATACTGTCATTGTTAATTATCTTAACAATTTGAGGTGTATTTAACACGTTGCTTAAAATTTTGTACTAAATAGTTTGTTTCCTGTTTATTTTAAATATTATTCAACAATATGTTCAGTAATGAAGAATATTTTGACATGTTGGAATGTTATATTCGTTCTAACCGAAATATTGAGTCAGCTGCAAATTCATATCAAAACAACTACCCAGAAAGACGACAACCAAACACCAAAATATTTTGCAGGATAGCGACCAACCTACTGAACGACGGTAGCTTCCACACAAAGAAACTACCACAGCCTAGAAGTGAAGAAATAATGTCGTCTTACAGGTTTCAAGCGAAACCCACCGCAATATGTTCGGTGTTATGGTGAACAAATTGACGTTCCAAAAATACAACAATATATGTATATAATGGCGAGATCCAAATTTTTAGAAAAAAGTTCAACAGAAGTACGAAAATTTCATCATCGATACTTCACTATTACTGAATTTTCCTAATGAAAATCCACGAATTAAGGAACTATTATCTGGTGTTAGCGATTGTTTGCAGCTGCAAAAATAGGCTGTCGCTGATTGGAGAGTTACTCACGTATCTATTTTTTGTTTTGTTTTAGGCACAACCCACTGCAACAACAGAGTTTGCAAGTTGAAAATGACGAACTGTTGGCAAAATCATATTTCAATTTTTCAAATCCAACGGTAATTTTCTTTCATGCATTCTTTGAATCGTCGACTAGCACAACCGCCGTAGTTATAAAAACAGGTAAGAGAAATTACTAAAACGCTAATATAAGTACATTTTAGAAATCAAAAAATCCCAAGTGTATGTTTTAAACGTGAATTGAAATATTTCGAAACGCGTTCACTGATTTTGTAGATTTTATTAGAGGCGGTAGATAGTGAGTAGTAATTAAAAATAATATTACTAAACAAATCATATTATATATATATATATATATATATATATATATATATATATATATATATATATATATATATATATATATATATACACACATATATATATATATATATATATATATATATATATATATATATATATATATATATATATATATATATATACATACAGGGTGGCGTATTGAAAAAGAAACAGACCGATTTGCGTCCAGAGAATTTTTTTTTTAAGAAACGCTGAAACACGTCAATTTTAATATTGAGGGGGACATATTTTGACATAAAACTCAACTTTGTCACATCAACCCCTTAAGGGTAGTGATAACAACCCTTATAATTTAAATAGGGAACATGGGTCGAGTGTTACATCATTTGAAAGATCTTTCTTTTCTAAATTCAGCACACTGATTTTTTTGGAAGTTTTATTAACTCGTTTAAAAATTATTCACAGTTGGAGTTGCAAGAACGTATTTCATTCACTGTGATAAGAAATGCACTAATTAGTCAATTTTTCGTAAAAAAAAAAAACCAAACGTTCAAAAATGTTTATTAAGTTAAGTAAGTGTTGTAATTGTTGACCACCAGCTTCCATATAAAAGTACAAATTTTGTTCAAAACGAGCTCTGACATTCTGGAGCATTTGTGGAGTTATTAGACGGCATTCTTCAACAATGCGTCGTCGTAATTCTTCCAGAGACTCCGGTTCTGTTGCGAAAATTCTACTCTTTAAATGGCCCCATATAAAGAAGTCTAAAGGAGTTAAAACCGGTGATCTAGAAGGCCACTCAATAGCACCTCTACACCCAATCTATTTCTCTGGAAATTCTCTGTTCAAAAACTCCCTAACACGTTGTGAAAAATGCGGAGGAGCTCCATCTTGTTGAAACACTAATTGATTTTCTTGATAGCAATCATCATTTTCAACAATTTCAATTAGTACAGGGTAAACAATATCTTCTAGTAACTCCAAATACGTCTTGCCACTCAAATTTTCATCAAAAAAAATTGGTCCAATTAAACGGTCTCCAAAAATGCCAGTCCAGATATTCAATTTCTGTGGAGTTTGAGTGTGAACTTCGTGAAATTTTCTTGGATTATTATCTGCCCAATAACGACAATTATGACGATTGACTGTAGAGTTTAATAAAAACTTACACTCGGCTGAAAAACAGATATTGAACAGAAAGTTCCCGTTATCAGCTATTTGTGCAGTCATAACTTCACAAAACTCCAGCCGCCGATAAAAATCATATTCATTCAGTTGTTGTACAAGATGAATTTTATACGGGTGAAATTTATGATGCTTCAATATTCGCTGAATAGTTCTTCTTCTGATGTCTGAAATAGTGGCCAATTTTCTCGTGCTCAAAGTTGGGTCTGCAGCAATTTGTCCTAAAACTTCAATCTCAGTAATCTCATTTCTAACCGGAAATTCACGTTCAGGATCCCGTTTTTTGTTGGCTACTGAACCACTTTGTCGAAACTTTGCAACTAACTCCAAAATGTATTTTCTGTTAACATGTCTGTTCGGATGTCGTTCATTAAACAAATTTGCGGTACGGTTGGCACAGTCATCGTTTTTAAAAAAAATAGTAATTATTTTAACTCTTTCTTCTACAGAATACACCATTGTGAAATTGATTTTCGGTAGTACTATCAAGTATCAAACCGACCGATAAACTGGAATAATAAACCGCATTTGTCTCATTCCGATAAGAAATGTTCTGATAGTCATTTTTTTGTTTGCAAACCAACAAAACATTGACTATCAGCACATTTCTTATCGGAATGAGTGAAATGCGTTTTTGCATCTTCAACTGTGAGTAATTTTTAAACGAGTTAATAAAACTTCCAAAAAAATTACTGTGCTTGAGCTTTCAAATGATGTAACACTCGACCCATGTTCCTTATTTAAAATATAAGGGTTGTTATCGCCACCCTTAAGGGGTTGATGTGACAAAGTTGAGTTGTATGTCAAAACATGTCCCCCTCAATATTAAAGTTGTCGTGTTTCAGCGTTTCTTTAAAAAAAAATTATCTGGACGCAAATTGGTCTGTTTCGGTTTTCAATGCGCCACCCTATATATATATATATATATATATATATATATATATATATATATATATATATATATATATATATATATAACATATACGTATCCATATAAACATTGAGACTGGCTGTGGATAGGTGTTCTTGGATCCTAGTTCGTGCTCATTTGAAGCAAAATTCAAAATTCGTGATCTCTTATTCTTGACTTTTTTCCACGAAAATTCACTAAAAGATCAATTGAATTTAAAGCTCATCGCCAACACAATTTCAACGTCTGAGGTAGGTACTATGGCGCTATAGCATATTTCCCACATTATATTATATAATAGGCTGCTTTTCCTCTCGTACTCTAATCACCATCTTTAAATCAAATGCCGAGACACAGCTAGCGAGCACTAGGTACTGGCAATTATAATATAGTAACAGAATAAAAGAAAAGGTAATGTTGCAATAAGCATTGGTCACGTTCTTTCAGATATTTATAAAATTGAAAACATTATTCAGTCGATACCGGCACAAGACAAACTTTCCCTTGCTTTTAACAAGTTTAATGACATAGTGCACATTGCACATGCATGCCATTATATAGAGTGATCAATGTTAGCAATTTTCTAATGAAAATATTTATCCTTATTGTTAGGTTTTTGGAAAATTCGCTATTGAGAAAATCGGGACCTTTGAATCTTGACAAAAATTCTTTATATATATATATATATATATATATATATATATATATATATATATATATATATTTATATATATATATATATATTTATATATATATATATATATATATATATATATATATATATATATATATATATACAGGCTGTCCCACGTAAGGCGTGCATTAGAAGTTTTCGAATTAATATTGGGATTTGGAATCTGAAAATTTGCAAATAAATGTATCACCATCCTCTCATTATAACTAAAATATTTTGGCGGCTATATCACTTCCGGTTGTACCGGAAGTTTCCAACAACTTTCTTATTTGTAATGTAACACCCTATATATTATTACATATTTAGAATGAGCATGCAATTATATAAAAAAAGATATGCCACTTGCCTATACTGGTGTCAGCCGTTCTCAAGATATTCGATTGTCTATTGTTTTTCCGTCATAAAGTTGCAAATCTTTGAAATGGCAATTCTTGGACATCAAGTATGCCATGATTCTGAAACTTAGCATAACTATAGTCCTGATAGTCAGAATACCTCTCATCACGAAAAAAATTACAAAATAGATACAGGGTGTTGCTTAACAAAGTTCAAATATGCATAATTTCAAACACGAAAAAGTATTTTTTTCCAAATGGAATACCCTGTATATTTTTATCGCATATCATTCGGAATTATATTTCGCTTCGATATATATCAGCATTCGCTATACCTATCTCGGGTGATTCCCGAGTTATGATGGGAAATATATGAATTTTGTATTATCCGAGATAATATTATTTTCCTTCCTTTTTATTGATGATAATAATAATAACTATTATTATTATTATGATTATTATTATTAATATTATTATTATTATTATTATTATTATTATTATTATTATAATCACAATAGTAATAATAAGAATGATAATAATAATAACTCGTAACTATACAACGGTATCGGGGGATGTTAATAGATACCAATAGTAAGCTTTGGGTATAGGGCAAAGAAAACCCAGAATTTTTCATGTATGTATTCCATTCATATTCTGGACAAGAAGAATGAAAACCTGTATTAGATTTTATTATATTAATGTCGCTCTTTAGATTAATTGAATAATTTTCAAGAAGTATTTTTTCCATTTCATTTTTTCATTTCTGGGTGTTCGAATACGTTTTCACCTCTTTAAAAAGAAGACATTCCGATTCGACTTGAACTGTTTTAGAAATTATATATTCTCTACTCAATCCAACATAGTGAGAGATGTTTATGAATCGCCCTGAAACTTAATTGCTCAAAATGAAACCAAGTTATAGAACCATCTATCAGTACGAAAATATATCAGTGGGTTTTAATACAGAAAATAATCAACGAAACAGTGATAGAATTAATTTTTTAAATGCGTATGAATTTTAATACAAAATATGGTCTATATGACCACCATTGTCTTCAATAATCTTCTTTGCAATCCAGAATTAGTGGCCCTTCGGATCATTTCTGGAGCGAGATCGTTAAAAGCTTGTTGAACTTTAGCCTCGAGTTCTTCCCTGGGAGGTTATTTGGCTGGAATAAACTTCATTTTTAATGTTACCCTATAAGAAGTCAGGTGGAGTCATGTCTTGTGACCTGGCAGGCCAAAGCCATGGACCGCCGGGTCCAATCCAACGATCCTCAAACATTCTTGTCAACTCCTGGTGTACAGCTGCCGTAGAATGTGCTGGAGCGTCATCTAACTGGTATCATAATTTTGCATCAGGTAAACAAGTCAAGATACCAGCAACAACTTCACGAAGTATTCTACGATAACTTTCTGAGGTCAACATTTCCTCGCAGATATGGAAAAAAACTCTTCCATTTCCAATAACAGCGAAAACATTGAAACTGAATTCATACTGGAAATGCGCTTCACGCATAAAGTGAGGATTTCCATCTGCCCAGAAATGACATCGCTTCCGACTGATGATACCTTTTCTTGTGAATTTTCATTCATCCGTCCATAAAATACTATCTAACATATCTGGATTTTCCTGGATCCGTACCATCAACCATTCACAAAATGCAACCCTTATAATGTGGTCACCCTCCCGTAATCCATGCACTGTCCTTTGGGGATATGCATGCCATCCATACTTAGAAAGAATTCTTTGAATTGATGTTCGAGTTAGTCTTAGCCTGCCTGATAGAAGCATGTGGATAGGCCGTGAAATAACCCAACATATTGATTTCATTTGTTTCATTGCCGGTAATGTTACTGGAACGATTTCTATTTAAATTACCATTCCAGTTATTCCGAAATTTTGACTCGATTCTGGAGAACTTTGTCCTATTCATAGGTGACAAATATGGAAATCTCTCATTGAACAGGAGGCACGTTCTACTCACGATTCTTCTGCATTTTCCGTGAATGTAAAATAAATTTAGAATATTGTCAACAGAATATTCTTCAACAATATTTTCCATTGTGTAGCTCACAATACTTTCAAAGAAATAGATCACTCTATTGCGATGACATCTAACGAGACTAATAATACATCTCTTTGACATAAGTTTTCATATTATGTCCAAAGCCTACTCTCCGACAAGGTAGATTCCCTATTTTGTAGTATATTCCTGTTTTATTCATATTCCTTCTTATAACTCAGAAAGAATTCAAGATAGGTATAGGGAATGCTGATACAGATCGAAGCACAATATCATTCCGATGGATAAGCGATGAAAATATACAGAGTGTTCCATTTGGAAAAAAAATACTTTTTCGTGTTTGAAATCATCGATATTTGATCTTCGTTAAAGAACACCCTGTATTATTTTTGTATTTTTTTCTCGCAATGAGAAGAATTATGACCACTAGGATTATAGTTTTGCCAAGTTTCAGAACCATGACATACTTCATGCCTGAGAATTGCCATTTCAAAGATTTGCAACTTTATGACGGAAAAACAATAGAAAATCGAATATCTTGAGAACGGCTGACGCCAGTATGCACAAGTGGCACATCATTTTCCTCAGAATTGCATGCTCATTCCGAATGTACAATAATATATGGGGTATTACATTAAAATTAAGAAAGTTGTTGATAACTTCCGGTACAACCGGAAGTGATACAGTCACCAAAATATTTTTAGTTATAATGAGCAGATGGTGATACATGCAGTTGCAAATTTTTAGATACCAAATCCCAGCACTAGTTCGAAAACTTCTAATGCACGCCTTACATGGGACAGCCTGTATATATATATATATATATATATATATATATATATATATATATATATATATATATATATATATATATATATATATATATACAGTGTGAAACACACTTATGGAATAAAATTCATTATTCAGCAAAAAATAGTTTTTGTGGAAAAGGCTAAGACACCTGAAGTTTAATTTGTCGAATATGATCTTATATTTATAGTTAAAAAAATTAAACGCCCAACCATTTTAACCTCACCACTTTATACATTTTTTTACATAGCAACCCTACATTTTTTCATCACAATACGATGGATCGCATTTTTCTGAATGCGGAGATACCCCATGTGTATGGTCTAATATTACAGTTTTCAATACAGGGTGGAAATTTAATACCGAAATATTAAAACTAAACAGCTTCCCTGAAATTTAAATTTCGAAAATTACCTTAATAAAAACGTCACTTTCTTATAATGAATGTTCAAAATGTTCTCCATTCACTTGAACACAACGAAATAACCTGCTATAGAATTCTCCCCTAACTCTGTTCAACACGTCAGGCGTTACGTTCGTAATTTCTGTTGTTATTTTCATTTTCAAATCACCTAAATCAGCAGGTTGCGCTTTATACACTCTGTTTTTAAGGTATCCCCATAGAAATAAATCAATAGGTGTAAGATCTGGTGATCTAGCGGTCCATTCTATGAAACCTCTTCGTTCAATCCATCTTTGTGGAAAGACTTAGTGTAAATACTCCTGTACTTGAAGAGCAAAGTGGGGCGGTGCACCGTCTTGTTGAAACCACATCCTTTCATGGGAAATATTAGGTCCCATTACATTTGGATACAATTCTGCTAACATTGGGAAAACCTGTTCTCTTCGCATTTCTAAATATCTTGGACCGTTTAGATTTTCTATAAAAACAGGTCCAACTACGTGATCATCAATGATACCAGACCAAACGTTCAACTTCTGAGGACGCTGAGTGTGTGTCTGTCGCACCCAGTGGGGGTTTTCGACAGCCCAGTATCTGCAATTTTGCGCGTTTACATCGCCATTTAAAAGTAATGTTGCTTCATCGGAAAACAGAACGTCAGCAGAAGAAATAACATTTCTACGTAACATGTTCAACAGTTGTTCACAAAATTGCAGTCTTCTATCAGAATCACCGTCAATCAACTCTTAAACGTGTTGTAGTTTATAGGGATGCATTTTTTCGTTTTTGAGACACCTTAAAACTGTTGACTGTTGACTAACATCATTTTCACGTGCAACTTGACGGGTAGAAGTTGTTGGGTCTTCTTGAAAAGCCAATAAAATATTGAGTTTAACATCTTCTTCAACAAACTTTGGTCTCCTAGGCACTGGTTTAACGTGTCCATAATCACGAAACTGCGAATTTATCTTAGACACAGTTCCCTGGGTTAGTGGGGGCAAATCTGGATGTTTTTCATTAAATAGGTTAGCAACTTGTGCCTGTGTTCTACACATATCACCATACCCAATCATCGATAATATTTATGTTCTCAGAGTTTCAGTTAAGTATCGCATTATTTGACCAAAATTAATTGAAATTATCGGAAGAAAATTATGACAAATTTATTAGGAAACTCTGCATTCAACACAATACGCCACAAAATAAAACAGAACTGGTAAATTTCACCTTTCTCACTACAAAAATTGGTAGTTAATAAGGAACTATTAATGATACCAAGTACGTTTTAGATAAAAGACAAGATAAGAAATTTAAAATAAGAGTCAGTGAAGAATTCCACAGCAGATTATTTCGTTGTGTGCAAGTGAATGGGGAACATTTTGAACATTAATTATAAGAAGGGGGCGTTCTAATTATGTTTATTTTCGTAATTTGAATTTCAGGGTAAACTGTTTAGTTTTAATATTACGGTATTAAATTTCCACCTGTATTGAAACCTGTAATATTGGACCATACATATGGGGTATCTCCGCATTAAGAAAAATGTGATACATCGAATTGTGATGAGAAAATGTAGGGTTGCTATTTTTTTCAAATCTCTGGACGCAGCAAGTGCGTTATGGTAGCGATTTTTTTTTTAATATTTTTAATTGCAAATGTCTTTCTTGGATGAAAGCAGGCACAAACTTGGTTGTCTATATAGTAGAAACAATGTACCATATTTCATCGAAATAACTTTATTGTTTGAAAATATATAAACATTTTTCAAAAGTCTGGATGCAGCAAGTGTGTTATGGAAATAAATTTCCATAAAAATGTTTTTAATAGCAAATGCGAGCAGGCATCAATCTGATTACCGGTATAGCCTATGTAGTAGAAACAATGTACTATATTTTATCAAAATTACCCATGGTTTGAAAATATACAACAATTTTCCGAAAATAAACTTAAATGTTGGTTTCCTAACCAACAAAGCTTACGTTAATAGCAAATTGAGTTATTGAAATTTGAAGGATTTAATGAAAATTCGGTAAATTTGCAGATTAACTCCCGAACGCTTTTCAAAAAATTGTTTTCAGTAGCATTACTAGGACCCCACCTGGATGCACAAACCACAAGAAAAATTTCTTGTTCAACCCCCATAACCAACCCCCCCCCCCCCCAGAAAGGAAGTTACAGGACTGGGAGTGATTAGGGGTGCTGGGCGGGGTAGGTAGTAAAAAGGAAATAAAATATAAGCAGAAAATGCGAAGAAAACTGCTTGAAAGCTGCCTATTTTAAGCCATATCCCCATTAAATCCTGCCTAACCCACACAGCACCCCTATTTGCCCCAGGTCACGTAACTTCCTTGGAAGGTATAAACAAGAAGTTTTTCTTGTGGCTTATGCAATGAGGGTGGTTGTATACACACGAGGGGGGAGGAAAATGCCTACGACAAAGCAGATCCCCCCCGTTCGGAGGGGGATGGAGGGTTTGGATGTGGCTGCTTCGTCGTGGGGATTTTCCACCCCCCTCGCGTGCATACAACCACCCTCGCTACATAAACCACAAGAAAAATGTTGGGGTTTGGTGGTGGTGCTAGGCAGGTTTCTGAAAACAGTTTTCTGAAAAGCGTTCGGGAGCTAAACTGCAAATTTACCGAAAATTCGCTACCAAAACGCACATACTGCGTTCAGATTTTTTTCTTACAAACGCATCATCTTTTGATAAAAAATGCAAAAATGCATTAACGAATTTGTTCTACGAAAATTAGCTAAAAAAATTATAGACCGTTAAACCATAAACTTCACAAAACCTACAGTGAAAGCATCAACTTAACTAAACTGACAGCCAAAGCATCAAAGAAAGGGTCTATTTGAAATGAATATTCTGTAAATAGTTTAGTAAAATGAAGGGCAATGACGGTTGAATCTGAAATTTAAGGGTATGCAGAACACTCTTCTTGCACCATTTTCTTTTCACAATCGGTATTTGTTTCACGTTCTTTGCCTAAACATTGCCAATTTTGACGTTTAAAATTGCGAGTTTGACGTTTTGAGGAAAACTCCAAAATTTGTTTCTTTAACTGCCCATAACTTCTTTATCTTTAAAGTTAGACAGCTAAATTTTGGTACAGAGTTCACTCTTTATAAGACAAACACGAGTACCCAATTTGGTTGCCCTTACTTTTTATTTACGGAGATATGATTTTTTTTTAGAGAGAAAACACAAAATTTTCCGGGAAAACCTGGTCCGATTTCCCTGGATAACGAATTTATCCAAGCCACTTGCAAAAGGAAGGTACTTACCAAATTTGATCAAGATCGGTCCTTTATTTTTTGAGTTATCGGTCGGATATATATATATATATATATATATATATATATATATATATATATATATATATATATATATATATATATATATATATATATATATATATATATATATATATATATATATATATATAGTTGCAATAGTACTCTTGACATTTTGAAAAACTGTTTTTTCAAAATTTAATATACTTTAATTCATCTAAAACAAACATCATTAGGTTTCATATTTACCAGAAGGAAGTTGGAAGGCCCAGTATATGTCTTGATAATGTTGTGCTAGACTATACGAGTGATCTAAGGTTTCTGGGATTGCATATTGACGAGTGTTTGACCTGGAAGTTTCATTGCTTCGATTTTGTTCCAAATTTCATTCATTTTTTTTTCAATATTCGGACCAAAACGTCAAAGTCTACTGGCTATGTAAAGAAAATGCCGCAAGAAGAATGTTTTACAAACCCTGAAGTCTTAGCTTCAACCGTCATTGTCCTTCATTTTCATTTCAAATAGACCCTTTCTTTGATGCTTTGACAGTAGTTTTGGCTATAGAGTTTATCGTTTAATGGTATATAATCTTAAAAAATTATTTGTACAATCACAGGGTGGCCCATAAGTCGCTGGTGATACAAACTTTTTTTTTAATCGAACACGCCTGATGTTATTGCATTTTTGCTGTGTACGTTGAAATATAATGCACGTTTGTAAGAAAAGAAATTCTGGACGCAGCAAGTGCGATATGATAGCGAATTTTCATTAAATGCTTCCAATTTGAATAGCTCAATTTACTATTAACCTATAAAGTTCGTTGGCCAAATAACCAGTTTTTCGCGAACATTTTAAGTTTACTTTCGGAAATGTTTGTACATTTTCTAACAATAAAGTTATTTTGATGAAACATAGCGCATTGTTTCGACTATACTATATAGGTTATACTGGTAACCAAATGTGATGCTTGCTTTCTTTAAAAAAAAAACACATATTTGCGATTAAAAATGATTTATGAAAATTCACTACCATAACGCACTTGCTGCGTCCACACTCTTTTCTCTATTGTTTGCTAATGTAGGAAGGTGGATATTAAAATAAATAATTTATTTGAATCACCATTAGTAAGAAACCGATAATTTAATTTAATTTACCTGAATTTGGCGAGACACGATTTTAAATCATTAGAAATTCAGTGTAACACCATTTATTGAATTAATACATACTAATCTTAAACAAATTTACATGCATCAGCGATTTTATGGCAATACATTGAAAAAATTGAACAACAAGGTAAAACAAGGTAATACCTACAGGTATTTAATTTTTTAGTGGAACTAAACTAGGTAAATCACCACAAAAATATAATCTAATTGAATATCTAGTGACTTTCATTTACACAGTGGTACTTTGTGTTGCAAATGTCGTTTTAGGCAATCTTGATATAGTAATCAATGAATTAAAGGTGTTTGACTAAAACTAGGACAAACGTAAAGAAAAATCTGGACGCAGAAAATGTGTTATGGTAACGAATTTTCATAAAAATCTTTCGAATCGCGAAGAATCACAACAAAGCTCAAGTGAAAAAAATTGTATCTCAGAAAATTTGGTTAGTTTTATGAAATTTTACACATGTTTCCCCTATTGTTAATGAGGGAAGAATGAAATCTGTGATGAGCACCGATAAGTACAATTTGGAGAACCCAATTTATCACAATACAGTTTGTAAATCCGACGATCGTTTCGCTAACAAAGTTAGCGTCATCAAGGGGATGAATAAACCCTATATCGATTATGGGAACAGAAACTTAAACATATATATATATATATATATATATATATATATATATATATATATATATATATATATATATATATATATATATATATATATATATATATATATATATATATATATATATATAGGGTGGCGCATTGAAAACGAAACAGACCGATTTGCCGGAGAATTTTTTTTTAAGAAACGCTGAAACACGTCAATTTTAATATTGAGGGGGACATGTTTTGACATAAAACTCAACTTCGTCACATCGACCCCTTGAGGGTGGTGATAACAACCCTTATATTTTAAAAAGGAAACATGAGTCTAGTGTTACATCATTTGAAAGCTCTTTCTTTTCTGAATTCAGCACACTAATTTCTTTGGATGTTTCATCAACTCGTTTAAAAATTATTCACAGTTGAAGATACAAAAACGCATCTCACTCATTCCCATAATAAATGTGCTGATAGTCAATGTTTTGTTGGTTTGCAAACAAAAAATTGACTATCAGAACATTTCTTATCGGAATGAGTGAAATGCGGTTTATTATTTCAGTTTATCGGTCGGTTTGATACTTCATAGTACTACCGAAAATTAATATCACAATGGTGTATTCTGTAGAAGAAAGAGTTGTAATAATTACACTTTTTTACTTTTTACAAAAACGATGACTGTGCCAACCGTACCGCAAATTTGTTTAATGAACGACATCCGAACAGACATGTTAACAGAAAATACATTTTGGAGTTAATTGCAAAGTTTCGACAAAGTGGTTCAGTAGCCAACAAAAAACGGGATCCTGAACGTGAATTTTCGGTTAGAAATGAGACTACTGAGATCAAAGTTTTAGGACAAATTGCTGCAGACCCATATATACTTTCGTAAGCATCTAACTATCGCGACTGTCTGACATTTTTTATTAACTTGCGATTTGCTTTTTCTGCATGATGATTATTATCCCAAATATGCTCAGCAATACATGATTTGTCAATAGTTCCATATCTTAGTTGCGCTAAATGTTCTTTAAATCTAGTTTCAATGGTTCTTGTAGTTTGCCCAACATATTTAAGTTCATAATCCTTACAACCTATTTCATAGATTCCCGACACATCTGTGGTTTTATCTTTATTCTTTGGGTTACCTAGCAAATTTTTTAAATGTATTTCTTGTCGAAAATGTCAGCAAAAAATTGGCTTTCTTAAAAATGCTATTAAAACCTCTCGTAATTCGCGGTTCAAATGGTAAGCAGTCAACGGTTTTGTCTTGTATATCTTTTCTTAAAGTCATAGACTCCGCTAGCATTTTCTTTCTTTTATGTTTATTGACTAGTTTCTCAACTAAGCAGACACAGTAACCATTATACTTAGCTTCATTTTTAATATATTCAAGTTCTCTGTTGTATTTTTCTCTATTGAAGGGAAACTGTATTAATCTATGAACTAGAAAATTCAAACTTAGCTGTTTTTTGTGGAGAACTATGGTGTTTAGCTACATTTTTAATATATTCAAGTTCTCTGTTGTATCTTTCTTTATTGAAGGGAAACTGTATTAATCTAGGAACTAGAAAATTCAAACTAGCTGTTTTTTGTGGAAAAATATGGTGTAAGTCAATCAGAGGAACATGTTTGCAGTCATTAACGCGAAGTTAGTGAAAAAGATCAATATACAAAACAAAAAATTATAACAGCTTGCAATATATCAAATTAAAAATGAAAAACCATCTCCTCAGAAAGTTCACCTCGTAGAAAACCTTTATTCGCAGACGTTTAAATAAAGGGCTAAAATTCTGTTTGCAATCACAAAAAGCCGATCTATTATCTGTTATTGTCGGTATTGAAACAGCTATGAAATCATTACCTGAGCCTTAAAAAACATTATTACACCAGCACGTATAGATAAATTAACTAAAGATGTAAATGAAAATAAGCCCATTAATACCAAAAACGTTAATCAAATAGATATAGTTAAACGACTGCGAGAAAAAGAAGGTTTTTATGTTAAAGCAGACAAAGGTAATAACTACATACAGACTTGGAGACTACTTCTCTGGCTTCACTGTTGGTTTTCGTTTTTGTAAGTGAGGGACGTAGCAAGCGCGTAAGCTAACTGGAGCAAGTGGCCTTTATGAATTCTGGATGTTCTAGGATGTTCTTCAACATTTGACACTCCACCGCCAAGGCTGTAATTATTTTCCGAGCAGCTCGCCAGTATTCACTTTGAGGGCGTTTATGTCGGCCCCCGGTCGGCGGGATTTCTTCACTACTCAAGATCAGACAATCTGGGAAATGTGTATGTGCTAAGAGCTCTAAGTTTCTTTCTGTGACACTATAAAGGAAGCGTCTGGTCGTTTTATCGACCCCAGTTGCTGGACACGGTTGCGTGAGAGAATCTTGTGGATCATGGTGCTGGTGTTGGATTCGTTTAACTTTAGGGGAGTTATATCATGTCCTACAAGAATAACACCTGACTCTGCTACCTTGCTGGATAATATATTTGTAAATTTTGAAACTGATTATACAACATCACTGCATGCCTCTCATCTATCTGACCATCTTGCTGTTTGTTTTACAATGCCGATAGAGAGGGAAACTTATGCAAAGTATATGTTTAAACGTTCATTTAGTTCGGAAAATAAGAATACGTTTTACAATTTATTAAGCAACGAAAAATGGGAAAATGTTTATATAGAAAATAATGTCAACGCACAGTATAATAGTTTTGTTGACACAATAATTTATAATTATGAAATAGCTTTTCCTTTGAAGAGAATAAAAATTGGGAAAGATAAAAAGAAAAGTTGGTTAACACCTGAAATTAGAGAAACTGCCAGCTTTCTGAGGGAAATGCATTTGCTGTATTCCTTAACGGGCGACTGTGTGTTGAAGGAGGCGTGTGATGATTTGAGAAGGAGACACCGCAAGAGTATAACACTGGCAAAAAACTTCAGAAATGACAAAAGACTAGCCAATTCTAAAAATATAGTTAAAGAAGCCTGGAACATTATTAGGGCTGGCACGAAGCAGAATGGTGCAAATGTCTGGAAGATTGAGATAAACGGAAATAAAGAGACAGATTTACTTCGGATTAGTAATTGTTTTAAAGATCATTTTGAAAAAATTGGTAATCAGCCAGGAATCTCGCATCATAATATAGGTGTGAGGTCCCACTATTGCACACAACATAGCTTCTTCCTGGCACCAGTGGACGAGACTGAAGTAAGTAGGTTTGTTAAATTGTGTACAAACAAGAGGTCTCAGGGTCCAGATGGCTTGCCAGGTACAGTGGTTGGCCTGATTTCTGACTTAATCGTGGCGCCTCTCACTAGCATAATAAACAATTCTTTTTTGCAGGGAATATTTCCTGACCGATTAAAGATTGGAAAATGGGTACCTATACACAAGAGAGGGGAGAAGACATCTTTGGACAATTACAGACCTGTGTGTGTTCATTCAGTGTTTGCCAAAATTATAGAACGTGCAATGTTTAATAGGCTGGATAATTACGTCAATAGGTTTCAGTTACTTTCACCATCCCATCATGGGTTTTGTAAGAAAAAATCAACAATAACAGCCTTGTATGAGACTGTCAACAAAATCGTGGAAAACATCGACAAGGGGCTGAATGTTGCCGGGTTTTACTTTGATTTATCAAAGGCTTTTGACCTAGTAGATCATGAGCAGCTTTTGCGGACACTGGGACAATACGGTATACGCGGTATTGGGTTGGACTGGTTTGCCAGCTACCTCTCAAATAGAAAGCAATATGTACAGCTGACTGGGGAGTGTGACGATACTGCGAATGTGCAGATAAAGTCGACATTTAGTAATAATTTGAGAGGAGTCCCACAGGGAGGTGTCCTGTCCCCAATTCTTTTTCTCTTATATACAAATAATCTGCAGCAATACTTTGTTGCGAATCAGAGTACTACTATATGCCAATTTGCCGATGACACTTCGTTCACTGTTGCGGCTAGTAATTCTCCAGAACTAGAGATCTCGTGTGCTAAGGTGGTGAGAGGAATGTCTGATTGGTGTAGGGAAAATAGACTAATTTTAAATATTGAAAAAACTGTTAACATAAAATTTGAGAATATCCACGCCAGACAAAGCAGTGATTCCAGTTTGTGTAACAATAAGAATGCAGTAGATAATAATAATACCAAATTTTTAGGGGTTATAGTAGATAAATTTATAACCTGGGGACCTCATACCGATTATGTGGCGGCCAGACTGAATAGTGCCTACTTTGCTTTGTCTAATTTAAAGTATACAGTGGGAGATGGTACACTTCGTTTATTTTATCACGCACACGTAGGTAGCAGACTCAGGTATGGACTTATAGTCTGGGGAGCATCAGCACATACACACAGACTATTCATTATTCAAAAACGTATTGTAAGATTATTAGGTGGCGCGAAATATGATGAACACTGTGCTCCTCTATTTGTTCGCCTTCGGATAATGACGTTTTACTCACTCTATCTTTTTAGTTTGTCACTATTTGTGAGAGAAAATCCAAGGTATTTTAATATGTTAGGAAACAATTATCCAACTAGAAATACAGGTATTGTTGCCGTACCTCAACACTCTACCACACTTTTCCAGAAAGGAACCAAATATATGGCAATAAGAGCATATAACCATTTACCTGTGTGCATAAGGAACATCACTGGGCTTGTACAATTTAAGGGAGAGCTAAAAAAATATTTTTTAGACCACCCATTTTATTCAATAAATGAATATTTTAATATTGGGTGATGCTATTTGTATGTCTTGTCCCATTTTAATACATTGTATAGACTTTAATATAAACATATGATGGTGTATTTGTTGAAGTGTGCATGCGTAAAAGCGTATGTTGTGTTGCGTGGGTTAATTGTTGTTTTGTTTGCGCAGTGTTCTGCATTTTATGCCCTTTCATGGGTTTGTATTAATATGTTTTTTTTTTGTATGTTAGATAATGACTCCTTAACTGTAGGTTTGGGGCCTTTTTTTATTGAGTCCTATTATGGATTTGCAATGTTTATATATAATGCTCTGTGTAACGAGTTGCTACATATTATTTTTTGACGTGTTCCTTGCCCGTTTGGGATTTTATGAATAAAGTTGTATTATTATTATTATTATTATTATTATTGGCAATACCTCCAGGACTCCCTTTTTGCGTTCCTTATCTACTTGTTGAAATGTTACGGCAGATTTATATTGGTTCTAGTTGTCTGTTCTCTTAGCACGATTGAAGAGACGCATTTCTTTTTGTAGTTTTTCGAGGTTTTTGTTGCACCAAGAAGACCCTCAACTGTCTTTTTTGTGTCTTTAGTGGACAGTTTTCGTGATACGCTGAGATAATTGCATCCTTTAGTTGTTCAGCTGCAATTTCTATCTTATCACGACTCCTTACTGTGGGGATAGCGGACTCAAGTCGGGATATGAGGCATTGCTTGTAGCCCTCCCAATCCGTTCTTCTCGGGTCGCGATACTCCACTGCAGGTCTACGGCCTGTTTCAATATTAAACAGAATATGAGCATGGTCTGAAGATGAGGGTACAGACGACACCGTCCATTGGTGCTCAGTATTCTTGAGCTGATCGTGAGATCTAAAACCCCCTCCGCTTAACCGTTAGAAAGCTGGGTTCCGAGGCTACGTTGTTAACGGCCAGCTCTTCCCCTCATAGAGTGTCACGCCCATATATATGAGAATTAAGTTTATGAAATTGTTTACCTCTATGGTCACAGCCATCTTGTAAAGTGTGTTGGTAACAGCGAACACTCTGGAAGTATATTTCTAGAAGTGACTAGAAGTGACAGGTGTAGAATAATGTAGAAGGTCTAGAATCTCTATGGACAGTATAAAAGGGCGAGCCGAAGATAGAGGGGGTCAGTCAGTAGTGAGTAAATGTTGGTGTATATAAGCGATCATAGAAGGCGCTTCGTGGAATATAGTTCTATGGACATTTAGTAATTGAGATTAATATTAATAGTGGTGTTGGAAAATAGTTGGTTATAATAAATAAGTAGTTTGAAAAGCTGTGTTTTCTTAGTCAATAAATCCAAAACCCTGAAGAACGTAACAGTTGGAGTCAGAAGTGAAATTTTCAAAGTGCTAAGGAAGAAATATTCTAGAATATTCGTTGAACAACGTGGCAATTTCTAGAATATCTGGAAGATCAGTGTCACCGGTACTTCATAACTGGGTGTGTTTTTTAAACAGATTAACTGCGTACCAGCTTTAAGCATGTCTATGCCTAAGACACGTAGCGCAACAGCCAACATGGACACCCAGCTATTCGAATTGAGCAAAGAAATGAAAGAATAAACAAATAAAAGAGACGACGAAGCAAAAGAAGAAATGATAAAAAGATATGAAGGGGTCAGAAAAAGAGATGAAGGGGCCAGAAAAAGAGACGAAGAAGCCAATGAAAAATTGAGAAGAAGGGATGAAGAAATAAGAAGAGATGAAGAATTCAGAAAGAGAGTTGAAGACACCAAAAAGAAATGAGAAGAAAAGATAAAGAAGCAAAGTAAATCTACAAGAAAAAGCCAGCAACATCAAGAATGTTACTTTATGTGTGGACAAATGTATGAAGCAGGTAAAAGACGACATCTTCCAGCAAGTAGAAAGCCGAGTAAGGGGTATCAGCGACGATGTACATGACAAGCTGACGGAAGTACAACAGAAAGTGCATTCACTAGAAAAAAAGTGTAATACCCTAGGCAAGGAGAACATCAGACTCGAAGATAGCCCCGTCGTAAGCATTAAGGTGAAATCCATGGAGTGTATGATGTTCTCAACAAGGTTATTGAGTGGCTAACTCAGTAGATTTGCCTGTCTTGTAGGCATACTGGTGGGTATTGTGGGAGTTATTGTTTAATATATTCCCCCTAATGTGTCCGTCCAGTATTTTACTAATCCCCTTGGGAGGACTGAAGTAACACTGAGCGGTCTCAGCGATTTGGGTAGGAGGTCATTACGTCTTAATGTGGAGATATATAGACCCCTAGTCACCGCCCAGCTAGATCGAATATAGTTCCAAGCCAGAGTGGTCCTATACAGCCTGATCAGGAATTTGTAGCAAAACCGGAATGACCCCATCCTTCCCTGGCGCCTTGAATGGCTGGAAATGCTTAACAGTACACTCCACCGCCGAGGGTGTAATTATTTTTCGAGCAACCCGCCAGTATTCACTTTGAGGGCGTTTATATCAACCCCTGCCGGCGGGATTTCTTCACTACTCAAGATCAGACAATCTGGGAAATATGTATGTGCTACGAGCTCTGAGTTTCTTTCCGTAATTCTGTAAACGAACCCTCTGGTCAACCATTTGCACAACAAAACTTAAGTAGAAAGCGAGCCAAGTGAGATCCGACGATCGTTGTGGCCAAACATATATATAGCTCCATGTCCTACATGCACCTTTCCTCAAAAACTTCATCAAGTATCCCCTCGCCTATACTGAGCAATACGTTGAGACACCATCTAGTTGGTACAAACAATTGTTATAACGATAAGTGGCAAGGTCTCCAAGAGATCACTGACTGTGGTTCGTAAGATCCTTAAGTACTGGTTGGAAATAAGGTTATTATCATAAAAACAGTACAAAATGGTGTTGTCTATTAAAAGAGAAAACACATTAAAGTTTAATTTTATCTTAAAACAGCATTATCTAGTCACATGATGATTTTTCTGTGCTTCAAATTTCTTAACATGTATTTGCTTATTTTTACTGGTTTCATATGTTTAATTTATATTGTTACCCTGCAAATGTTTTGATTTATATTTGTTTCTTTGATATGAAAAATGTTTACACGTTTTACTATCTTTTACGATAATTGATATTGTTTTTTTTATATTTACATTTTAAACTTATTTATATATTATACTCTATACATATTTATTTGTTGTGTGTTTAGACTTGTTTTACAACTCTCAAGGTTATATCAAATAATGCACCTTTATTATTATTATTAATATTGTTATCATTACTCATTGCTCTCTAAAGAATATATGTTAACTGATAACAGATTAGCTTATTTACAGAGAGGTGATCACAACATCATCCTTTTGAATGCTCCACGCCTGGAAGCTGGACCATGGTACTTGACGGCATCGAAGAACACTATGGTGGTAGGTCAGTATACTGCCAAGCTGATAGACTACTTAGTATCCAGAGGCATGTATTTACCTAGCTTGCACCTGGTAGGACTTAGTCTGGGAGCCCAAATGGCAGGGGTTTGTGGACAAAGCGTCAAAAGTGGCAGGATATTAAGGATAACAGGTAGAGTCTATCTAGTATTAAGTGTAACACTACCATCATCGGTTATCACAGTCTAAAGGCAAAGTGGCTTAGTCCTCACAACCATTAATTTCATTGTAGCTTCCAAACTCCCATCAATTAGGCAAGATTGTTCTCTTGGTCTGCCTGTTTTGAATGCGCTATATTTTTGAAACTATTAGAATAACTGGAGTGACATTTTGCATGTAGCTATAAATGGCGTAAATAAATAACATATGTATATAATTAAGTGGTGAATTTTAAGTAATTCGGTTAACAAAATTTGGAGTTATTTCCAAATTGAAAACAAAATCTGAAAGCGACATGAACTGAAACAACTTAAGTGGTTAAAGGCCAATGCTTGACAAAGACAGAGTAGTCAGCTACGATGTGTAGATTGATACATACTACATGGATAAGCCATAATTCAACGATAATCAAACAATACAAATAACACGGATAAAACACTACCCGAACTAGCGATCGAGAAATCTCGTCCGCTAAAATCCCGAACACCTATTAAATAGTTTGTCAACAATTACGACGTTAGAATGACAGATGACATGAAATTAAAAATTTGAGATGTGATTTTTTTTAAGTGGGGGGATTCAATAACATGTTTAAAATAAATTTTATTTGTAGCTTGATGAACGGCCCCAATTACAGTTTTAGACCGAAAATATATAAGTGAAAAGATCAAGGTTTAGGGAAGGCAATAAAGAAATGTTTAAGGAACTATCGCTTTTATAAAGAAAATATTACGTTTTTGTCAAAGCATGATTTAACATTTTTTGTCACAGCATTTGTTCGCCTAGAGTAGATATCCAAGAATGAATTTTCTAAATGTCAAGCCTTTTTAATTCTAAATAAAAATCTAGTTCAGAGTAAAACGTAGTATAGGTATGATTTTCCTTAATTATTTCGCCAAAAGAGCTTCTGAAAGTATCGACTGTCGTAATCACTTGTAAATCGGCGGTTTTCTAACAGATGACACTTTAAAAATTAAAATTTTGCCAATGCAATGACATTATGTATTTTATTCATAAGTAAGTGCCATATTATAACAACATGAAAAGATACTCAAGTCTTTATGAAAATGATTTTAAAGCAGTTTTTATCCGTAAACTTAAAAACAAGACGTCATCTAAGATAAAGAAAGTCGAATGTATTTCAGCGAACTAACAAGTCACAATTCAATTAATTCTGTAAGTGGCTGTTTACTTACTGTGAGGAAATAATATAATGCAATAATAAGATCAAAAGTTTGAATTTTTTCTCGCGTGTTTTGTTTTCTTTGATGGAAACAATATTGTCAAGATTTCATACGTTTGGGGCCAAGATCTCATTTTTATTTAAAACGTCTGTCACCTCTGAGTCTACGATAGTAATTTTCAGCGGGCATTTTTGTATTGTTGATAAATTTATTAGTGAATTTTCATAATTAAAATTCACTAATAAATTTCTTAATGAAAATTGACTAATAATTTGTTTTAAAAAACATTTTTTGTTGTTGGAAAAACCGGTTTGATTAGGTTGACTCTAGGATATGTATAGCTAGAGACAAATTTCTGTGACGTTTCCTGCTAACGATAAAATCTATTTCTGTACCTTGTTATATTCCTTAGTACATCGTACGTATTTTCTTAGTGTATTATTCAATATCAATATAATATATAAATAATGTCGACATATGAAGTTTACAAAGGTTCATTTTAACATCCCCCAGATCAAACCTAAATAGTTTGTTCAGTTCTCGTCGATACATATTTATAGGCAAATATTGGGTGAACCCATAAAAATGTACTAACTGTACTATACCATTAAACAAAACAAACTTTCAGTCGATGCTTTGTAAAATTATATCCCTTGGAAGTACGATACAAAGTAGGAACCTTTCCAATGCCCACCGCACTGAGATGTTGAAAATCTGTTTATTTATTTTGTTAACAAGATTTTCACAAACGACGATCTATAATTCTTTTTCAGGACTAGATCCTGCCGGGCCACTGTTCAAGAAATGGCCCAAAAGTCTAAAACTAGACAATGGCGATGCAGAGTTTGTAGATGTGATACACACAGATGCCGGCATATTTGGGTATCCTAGAGCAGTCGGACACGTCGATTTCTGGCCCAACCAAGGAATATCTCCTCAACCTGGATGTACACTCAAAGAAGTTAAGAAGAGAAGCCCAGACGCTGTCATAGAACCACGTAAGTTTTCTAATATGGAGTTTGCATAAAATTTAAGCAACATATATTTCCATTTTTTTATACCTTAATGTTATAGTAAACGTCAATAATCAGAAATATATAAGAAATATTTGATTTTTTAGCTTTTATACGTGTTTGGAAATCCTTGATTAAATTTTGCCACGTGACCATAAACGCTCCGGCTCTTTTTTTGACGTCAGATGATAGAACTAGTGAGGCAGAAGCAAGGTTATATGTGCACGGTTCTCCATTGACAATCGGTGCTTTTACCAAATTAATGAAATAGAGTCAAGAAAAATGTAAAAGAAGCAGTGTCACATACGCACAAAACGGCCAACAATTGAACGCTATGCTGTAACAACGTTGTAACCGCCGATAGTTGTGAAAACGGTATTTCCGTGGAACAACGTTGTATGCACCCTAAATAATCTACCGACGTGATATTGATATTGGGGACATAGCAAAATTATTTGCTGAGTTTTCAGTGTTATTTCATTTTGTCAAGCTGGTTATTGCCTAAAACAACCTTGTATACGCTGCCACACCAGTTTAGTTTCGCGCACGTTGGACTTTTATATACACTTGTTTGGTGCGTATTTTGTTGTTTTAAGCTGGGTAGTTTGTCGTTTTAAGCAAAAATGGAGGTTACTTTGACAGAATCTGTTAAGACACAGCTAAATAGAGGCAAAACACGGAAGATGCATATTGACAAATGGAAGCAGAATGTCAGGAAACGTCGTAGAGAAAGTGCGGGACCCGTATGTTTCGTCTAGGAATTAATTTTTTTATTTCAACAACACACCACGAAGACTTACAGCTTAAATACTATCGTACCGTGGGTGTCGACAAGGAGGAAATACGCAACTTGTTAATTCTGGGATTGAAGGTTTGGAGGTTCGGAGAAGGAAAAACATGTGCCGGCAAGGAATTCCACAACTTGGAACTTCTCGGGACAAAAGAGCGGGCATAGCAAGATATTCTATGTCTGGTGACCTGGACAGTAAAAATAGTGCATTTGCTCTGTTTCCCTGGTAGATCTGTTGGGCGCAGCAGGTGGAGGAACTATGGAAGAAAGCTCCCCTGAGCAATGTCCGTGCAGATATCTATAAAAAAAAGAGAGAGAGAGGTCACCAACTGCACGTCGGTGGGCAATGGATGGCAGCCTTTGGGTAATGGTAGGGTTACCTATGCGACGTATAGCTCTCTTCTGAATGGAGTCCAGGATAGCTAGTGTAGAAGCGGCAGCGGCACCCCAGATGTGGGGGCAGTATTCGAGGTTTGACTTTATTTGTGAAGTATATACGGCATAGAGATTAGCTGGTGAAAAGTATTTGCGAGTCCGGAAGAGTAAACCTAATTTATTAGCAGCCACTTCTGCCATTGATGTGACATGTTGAGATTTCGATCCACAGAAATGCCAACAAGTGAAAAGGACTCATTACTTTGAATAACTTGGTTGTTCATTGTGATGGGTCTACGGCTGGTGTATCTCTTATGAGATATTTATGTCCCTAAAGACGCTGTAAACGCCTAGATGAAGTAAGTTAATGCAGTATTAATTTTTTTTATGATTTTGTAACACAGTCATAATTTTTAGAGACCTATCTGCAAGTGTTCTCAGTTCCCTAACGGGTGCTCTGGCGAATTACTGCTGGGTAAACACCAAACGTTATTTCAAAAGTTCATAGGGCTTAGTTGTGATAGACAATCACAATACCTAGCGCAAGCTATTTCCATTGAAGAGCCGAAGAGAATGGGGGTTAAAGAGGCACTATCCCGCTGCCAAACCACTGTAAAATACACCAGAGAAAACATAAAAGTATGCAAGTCAACACTCTGCTATATATTCTCAGTAAGCCAGACGAGCTCAGTACCTCGGGGATAAAATAAAATCCGGTGTAGATGTATCTAGATGAACGTAACTATTCGTCCATTTTTTATCAGAGGCAATTTTCAACAGACAACTCTGGTGTTCATAACGTGGGAAATGGTACAGCTACAATGATGTTATGACATGAGGCAATTGCGCATCGAGGCTCTACTGAGATAGCGTCGGCATTACTGTTTTATGTTACCAAAAATTTCCAACGTCTTGGTCCGCAGCGGACAGGAAAAAACTTGTCGTTTGGTGTGACCGACGTGTGGGACAAAACAACAACTGGAAAATGGTGACTTTACTTCGACTATTGCTGAGAGAAAAATACTTTACCCAAGTGGATCAGACGTTTTTGGTTAGCGGACATAGCTTCTTGCCCTGTGATAGAGATTTTGCTCTGATAGAACGAGTCAAAAAACATTCCACGGTTTATGTGCCTTTTCAGTGGACATATGTTATCGCCAAATCAAAAGTAAACAATCCCTTCACAGTTAAACGTTTTTTAAAGATTTTACTGACGCAGAAAATTCAATATGGAAGGATCCTAAATGCAAAATTACACAGAGACTGTCGATACAAATAACATCGGATGGCCCAAACAGTATCTGGATGAGGATATCCCACAACACAGTTTAACCATAGACGTCTTATTCGCTAAAATCACCCAAGAACACGACGATTCAAGTAACCCTGGATGACCTAAGTGAAGCGTATACACAACCAAAAAAGAAAAACCTGCCAACTTGTTAGATATGTGTGACTATATTCCATTAAAATATATTAATTTCTATCAAAATATTAATAGCCATGCCTAAATCTACATGTAGTACATTTCAGTTCTCGTTCATTTGCTCAATAAAAATATGTTTCTTATTTTTACTTGTACTTTGTTTTTAATCCTAAAACAACGTTGTGCCGGCCTAGTTACATTAAACAATGTTGTAACCGACGTGTATATATAACGTTGTTTGATTGAAATGAGGAAAATAGGCTCGTAATTAACAATTCTGTATGCGGTAAAGTCTGGAATGCCTATTATATGGTAAACTCCAAAGGCTGGCAATCCTGGGTATCACAGGCGCTATGAGGATGACACCCTCAGCCGCGCTAGAGATCCTGTTGATGCTGCCACCGCTTCCCATCTGTGTCAGGAGGGAGGCCATGGGGTCGCATCTCAGAATGCGAGACGCAGGAAACTGGTGCGGAGATGAAGCAGTAATAGGGCATGCAAGAGTCGCCAAGGAGGTGAAAAAGGAAATTCTGATTTCCGCCATAAAGGTACGGGATGCCGAGGATGATATTAGGTTGACTAGGCCATACACCCTCAGGATCCCCAGTAGGGATCAGTGGAGGGAAAATGAGCTTGAATTCCAGCCCGCATGCCTGGTCTGTTTCACCGACGGATCGCAACTGGAGGACCAACAATCCTCCGCGGCAGGAATATACATGGAGGGCCTGGGGGTGCGCGTGAGCTATGCTCTTGGCGCATATATCACGGCATTTGAAACAAAGGTGTACGCTATCCTGTCTGTGGCCAACAGACAGGATGTGAAGAGGAGTCCCGAGAAATGTGTGTACATCTGTTCGGATAGCCAGGCAGTCCTCCGGGCAGTCTGCACGGCCAGAATCAGGTCTACACTGATTCAGGAGTGCGCTGACGCCCTCAGAGGACTATCCAGGACAAAGGAGGTACAACTAGTGTGGGTTCCGGGACACTGTGGCGTGGCGGGGAACGAGGTGGCGAATAATCTCGCAAGACTCGGTTCCCGGCGGCCGTTCTGTGGCCCAGAGCCGGCGATATGTATAAGTAGGAAGACAGTCTCTGTCGCCTTAGACAGGTGGACCGAGGAAACAATGAAGAGGCACTGGGGGTCGGTTAGTGGCTACAGGCAGGCGAGGGACTTCGTGGAGGGGCCGGACAGAGATAAAGCTGTCTGGCTACTCGGAAGGAGTCGACCTACGCTTCGCCGTATCCTTGGGGTGCTCACAGGCCACTGCGCCCTTAGAAGACACCTCACATTGATAGGCGTAGAGAGGGATCCCATTTGCCAGGAATGCGGCGAGGATGAGGAAACGTCCTACCACTACCTGTGCGAATGCAAGGCTTTTGGGAGTCTTCGAGCAGAATTGTTCGGATCGAGGACCCTGCAGAGGAATCAGGTAAGTACCATCCAATTGAAGACCGTCACGGCCTTCATCTCGAGGTCGAGGCGGTTTGGCGACGGAACCGAGGAGGAGTAGAGCATGGTAGCTGGGGTTGGCAAAAAGGGCCCATTGTGGCCTACTTGCTTGGCGTTGGCCTCCCCACCACTGCTACTACTACTACATCATATGGTAAGTTATTTTGGGTAGTCACATCAGTCAGGTATTAGCTTTATTTAATAAAGCAGTCAATCAATTTTCGTTTTTTTTCGATGCCCAAAAAAAACATTTGGCGTTTACAACGTTGTTCCAGCATAGGGTACAATTGTTGTTTATCCTATGCGTTCGGCATACCCTTTGCTTTGAAACAACTGACGTTTCTACATGTGCACACGTTTCAAACTTGCTCCATATATTAACTTTCAGATATTTATTTTTTAAAGTTAAACGATCTCTACTACGCACTTGTGATATTTCAAAATGTTCCTTATATTGCGTACAATAAGATACCTTAAAAGACCTCAAGGCATGAGGCAATAAGTGTTACTGTGTACTTCCTTAAATATTTTTAACGATAACAGATATAATATTACGTACTTATAAAATACTTGTAGGGGAGACTGTTCCACAATCAGGCAAGGCATTTAGTTTTGTAATTGGCACCAATATTGGGAACGTTAGGTTATGTTTATAATCAGTATAGGGTGTGTAGGTGATATAGCTGTTTGGGTTTCATAAAAAGCGATTTATTAAAGAATCTGCGGCAAAGAATGGTTTTTGAAGTAAGCAAATTTCTTTAGCAGCATTTACAAACGTAGGAGTTATCAACTTAAAGAGATAATTAAAGAACATTTTATTATTTTTGCTACGTTTATGAATAGTTTGGTTAGAGTTCTCAGGGTTGCAACAGTTATTATACGCTCTAAAATTTTTACTGCATTCGATACTCCTATGCAGTGCATTTGATCCACTATCAGGCAGTGAAACTGCCCCACAATCAGACGCCTTCAACTGTGGAACAAGTGTTTGGTTGTGGACCAGTATTTGCATTTTTGGTCGAGTGTCTTTTTTCTTTTGCTTTAATGAAATAATGGGGCTTGGAAGGAAGATATAACCGAAAATGGTCAGTTTGATGAAAATAACATGATGTCAGCGGTCCAATCAGTGCTGGAAGGCACTTTTCTAAGACAAGCCGCCGATATGTTTGGGCTGAAATTGCAAACCATTTACGGTTATGTAAAGAAGCAGAAGCAAAGTCCTGGCTTAAGAATATGAATATCGCCAAACTATTCCTGCAGAAGAATTTTTACCGACTGTCAAGAAGGCTTTCTACCAGGTTACATTGTTACATGTTCGAAGATGTGTTATGGATAAACCATTGACCAAACCAAGAAAGCTTGCCTTTCACATGGCAAATTTTAACCCTATTGAGATTCCTAATAATGGGGAAGTCAACAAGGAAACTGGACAGGAATGGTTTTCATGACTCATGGCCCGTCATCCCCGATTAAGTGTACTCCAGCCAGAAGCCCGCAACCTATCACGGGCTACCTCTTTTAATAAACACCATGTGCAAATACTTTTTCTAACTTAGAAGACATCTACAATCGCTACAGGACATTCGCTGATGGGACTCGAATCTACAATCTAGACGAGACGTCAACCACAAAAGTCCAAAAGCCTAAAAGGATTGTTGCACAGAAAGCAATAAAGCAAGTGAACGCGTGTACTAGCGCCGAGCGAAGGACTCTTGTGACCACATGCTGTATAATATCAGTTTCTTGAAATACAATACCTCCAGCTGTGATCTTTCCACGTAAAAAGTTCAATCACAGGATGACTGTAGATGTACGCCCAGATAAACTATAGGCCTTGTATCGGATACCGGCTGGATGACAACATAATTACTTCCTGACATCATGAGACATTTCGTTCGCCACAGGTCCAGTAACATGGTTAATAAGGCATTATTGATCATGGATGAAAAAATGGGGTTATAATTTTAACTATCCCACCACACACCTCAAACATACTGCAACCCTTAGATGTGTCTGTCTATTTTCCATTCAAAAATGTCTACACTGCTGCTATTCAAGCATGGCTGTTAGAGCACCCTGGTATACCACTGACAATCTTCAAAAAGCGGGCTGTGTAAATTATGCATTCGAGAAATCAATGACGCCGACCAATATTAAGGCTGGGTTTCGTTCTACAGGGATTTATCCATTTGACAAATTCATTTTCTCAGATGATGATTTCGCACTTAGTAGTCATTGACAGATAAATTCCCCACGATAGGAGAGATATTCCAAATAATGAAGAACCCCAAGCTCCATCATCCTCGCCTATTCAAAATATTGACAATATATTTAATGGGTAGACTACTCCACCACAAAATGCTGAAGTGTCTAGAGGCAAAGAGTCGACCGCTTCAACCACACAAAAAATACAAACTATTTATATCACCAGAAATATTTAAAGGATATCCGAAAGCAGGCTCAAGGAAAGATCAACGAAAATCTAGACAAAAAAAGAAGAAATTTAATTACGACGGACACTCCAGAGAAAAATGCCATAGAGGCAAAAAATAAAGAAAATCTAAGAAGAAACGGGGCAAAAAAAGGAAAAACGAGTGAGAAAGAAGTTAGTTGAAGAGGACATATCTTGGGAAGAAGAACTTTGTGGATCAAAATCATCATCAGGACACTCCTTAGATTTTTAATAACCACATCAAAAACAAAGTCCTCTCAAGCTCCAACGGCAGCAAACCCTTCTGGACCGTTGCTAAATCTATTGAGAATAATTTCTGCAAGAGCACGTTCCCACCTCTTGTTTTAGGGGATGAAATTGTTTCTACCGCTCTAGGCAAGGCTGAACTTTTTGCCTCGTTGTTCGCCGGCAATTCTACTCTCAACCCACCTCCAAATGTTCAACTACCAACAGTCCCCAATGTCGCGCAAAAAAATGACGGATATCATTTTCAAAACTAAAAAGGTACGAAAGATGCTCTCGTCTCTTAATACCAGGAAAGTCTCTGGCCTTGACGAAATCCCAGCAATTGTTTTCGAAAAATGCGCACCAGAACTTGCTCCTGTCCTAACTCGTCTGTTTCAGACATCTTACAATAGACATATTTCCTAGTAACTGGAACACTGCTCGAGTACAACCCGTCCCCAAGAAAGGATCCGAAGCACTTTCTAGCAACTACAGGCCTATTTCTCTCCTTTCAGTCGTCTCTAAAGTGATGGTAAAGTATATAAACACCGAATTACTAAAATTTCTTGAAAAACAGTCTAATCCACAACAGACAGTATTGATTCCGTCAGCGCAGATCAACTGCAGACCTCCTTTCCTTTGTCACCCATTCTTGAAGCAAGTCTATGTAACTACACAGTAAATCCCAGATTGTCGCTCTAGACATATCCAAAGCAATCGACCAGGCCTGGCATGCAGCGCTGCTTAATAAATTTCCGACATATGGCCTACCACCAAAACTCCTCTCCAACCGGAGCATTTCTGTTGTCGTGGATGGCCATTACTCTAAACTGTATCCGATTAATGCAGGAGTTTCTCAAGGTTCAGCTTCAGCCCCTACTTTGTTTCTTCTCCACATCGATGACCTCCTCTCTAGCACATCCAACCCAGTTCACAGTTATGCGGATGACAGCACCCTTCACTCAAATATACAATATTCTAAGCCTGTCTCTTTAACCTAATTAGATGAGGATCGAAGACTCATGGAGGGTTCTGTCTCTGTGGAACTCCAAAAAATATTAGAATGGGGAAGTAGAAATCTTGTACAATTCAACTCCACCAAATCTCAGTCTTGACTTCTATCTCATAAGAGATACACCAGCCCTAGACCCATCACAATGAACAACCAAGTTACTCAAAGTAATGAGTCTTTTTCACTTGTTGGCATTTCTGTGGATCGAAATCTCAATTGGCAAAAACATGTCACATCAATTGCAGAAGCGGCTGCTTAGACATTAGGTTTCCTCCTCCGGGCTTGCAAATACTTTTCACCAGCTAATCTCTATACCTTATATACTTCACAAATAAGGCCAAACCTCGAATACTGCTCCCACCTCTGGGGTGCCGCTGCCGCTTCTACACTCGCTATCCTGGACTCCATTCAGAAGAGAGCTATACGTCTCATCGGTGACCCTACTTTCACCCAAAGGCTGCCATCCCTTGCCCACCGACGTGCCGTTGGTGACCTCTCTCTCTCTCTCTCTCTCTCTCTCTCTCTCTCTCTCATAGATATCTGCACGGGCACTGCTCAGAGGAGCTTTCTTCCATAGTTCCTCCACCTGCTGCCCCCAACAGATCTACCAGGGGAACAGAGCGAATGCACCTTTTTACTGTCCAGGTCACCAGACATAGAAAATCTTGTTATGCCCGCTCTTTTGTCCCGAGGACTTCCAAGTTGTGGAACTCCTTGCCGGCACAGGTTTCTTCTTCTCCTCCGAACCTCCAAGTCCAGAATTAACAAATTGCCTTTTTCCTCCTTGTCGACACCTACGGTACGATAGTATTTAGGCTGTGAGCCCCCGTGGTGTGTTGTTGAAATTAAAAAAAAGATGATATTGATTTATTTGGGGAAGAGCCCCTGTGCCTTGCCTTACTGAGACGGTAGAAGGGCCTCAAAAAATTAACGACTTTGTTTTAGTTGAATTTTCACATAAACAGAATAAGATCTATTATATCGGGAGAATAACTACAGAAAAACATTAAGATGAAGGATTTGAAGACGATCAGGTACTTTTTGATTTTTTGTAATGTCTATTTTGTTAATTTGATAATTTTTGACGATGGTTTTTTTAAAATTACATATATGTTACATTTTGGTTTTACACAAAGCGCATTTAATAAATCATAAGATTTGTCTTATTTAGAAATGAATGTGTTTTTTTGTCTGATTGTGGAACAGTCTCTTCTATGTGTATACACATACAACAGTGAGTTACTTAGTAAATACTACATATGTAGACTTGTTCCCTGACTTCGAAATTTCTTGTTGCCTCCTCTGCAACCTATTTTGACATTGTCAGGCACGAGAAATAGTCCTTACTTACGCTAAAATATGATTGGACAAAATATAAAAAAATCATAGTCCAAACACACGGTTTTTTCATTTTTAATGTTTTTTTCTTTCTAATTATCTACGCTATTTAAATATTTTAACACTGTTTGCTTTCAGTTTTCTGTAGCCACTGGCGGTCTTATCAGTTTTATGCAGAATCAGTATTAAATCCAAACGGATTTTTATCAATAGGTTGTAATTCCTGGGGTGATTATTATAAAGGTAACTGTAATTCAGAACTTCAGCCAGTTACAAATATGGGATTTGGTGTCGATCCACGGTGAGTATAATCCTTCTTATCTGTCAACACTTTTATATCTATACTGTACCTTTTACTTACTATAATAATAAACCTGTTTTTATGGGCAATCTAAATCTGTCATCATGATATTGTCCAAGGCGTTCTTGACGCAGAAGTTACAATACTTAATTTGGATTTTTCTTATAGGCGCCGTATTGGAAACTTACATTTTTAAAAAGTCTTTTTTTATTACAATGATATATCACATGATACGATCACATCTTACCGGCTATCAAAATTTGGAAACAATCGTTTCTGCGAAGAGTGCTTTAGTTTCTGCTCGCTTAGCTCGGGCAGAAACTCTCCACACTCGTCTAAAAAAAGGCACGTTCACCCCTAGGTGCATACAATATTATCTGATTCTGATGACAGCAAAGGATGATTATTTTTTAGTTATTAATAGTAGTGAAGTACTTTTAAGCTTGCCTTCATTCACACTTTATCGGGGTGTAGAAGCAATTATGGGCCAACATAACACAAACAAAATTTGTATAACTTCAAAAATGTGAATAATATATTCAATATAAACCTCAAACAAACACAAAGCAGTAACAAGCAGATTTACGATCTAGTCCATTAAAATAAGAAAAGTGTGTTTGCCGCCTTTTCGGATATTCATTCAAATAGTTTTCACTAGTAACTCTAGCGTTTATATTATTTTTATACCTAATGCATTTTTCTGATGTCTCTCTTTTCTTCATTTACAAAACTCATGATTGTCGAATAAATGCCACAATCCACAATAGACATCAAGGTTTGGCTGAACCGTCAATATTTAGATCAATTAAACAAATTTATTGGCGTCCCTCCTGAAGCACTCTTCCCAGAAATTACTTTTTCCAAACTTTGATAGTAGATAAGATGTGATAGTATCGTGTAATATATCATTGTAATCGAGAACCTCGGTGGTTCAGTGGTAAGAACGTGTGCCTCTGAACCGAAGGGTACTGGGTTCGATCCCAGCGTACCCCTTTCACTTTTTCAGTACAAACTGTAACATTAACATCAACCGAGGTTCTGGCATTGTATTTGAGCAAGTTGAATGTCTGCACGTTCCGCCCTTCGGAGGGGGCGTAAAGCCGTCGGTCCCGGGTCGATGCGATGTTAAGCACGTTAAAGATCCCTACTACAGAAAGGCAGGGGTTCGGCAAAATTCGCAAGATAGTGAGGTGAAACTGCTCCCTGGCGTCGATGATTGGCCATAGTCGCGGAAATAGGCCGACGTTAAAGAAACAAAAACACACAAACAAAAACACACATCATTGTAATTAGAAAAAATACTTTTTAAAACTGCAAAAATCCAATATGGCGTTCATAAGAAAAATGAAAGTTAAGTATTGTAACTCTTGCATGAAGAACGGCTGAAAAAATATGATGACAGATTTAGATTGCCCATAAAAGTATCCTAACAATGTCATAGTTAAAAAAATCTAGTCCTTTCGGTATTCGCTTGAAAACAAAAAAGTCTGGACGCAGAAAATGCGTTATAGTAGCCAGTTTTCGTTAAAATGTTTTTAATGCCAAATATATCTTGTTTCACAAGAAGGACGTTTGGTTGACAGTATAACCTATACAATGTGTCCGAAAATGGATGGGAATGTATTGCTATCTCCGTTATTATTAGAGATAGGGAGACGGTTAAATTAGGAATGTTTTGTAGAATTTCATTCTCGTTCCAAATATGACTTGTATTTTGCTCTGCCTCTTTTCGTTTTCGAGTTATTTTGAAAAAACCACAATTTGTCGATTTCTTTTTCCTTCAATATCTAAGTATAGGCGTTAATCTGACATGTCTAGTAGTAGTAGTAGCAGTGGTGGGGAGGCCAACGCCAAGCAAGTAGGCCACAATGGGCCCTTTTTGCCAACCCCAGCAACCATGCTCTACTCTTCCTCGGTTCCGTCGCCAAACCGCCTCGACCTCGAGATGAAGGCCGCGACGGTCTTCAATTGGACGGTACTTACCTGATTCCTCTGCAGAGTCCTCGATCCGAACAATTCTGATCGAAGACTCCCAAAAGCCTCGCATTCACACAGGTAGTGGTAGGACGTTTCTTCACCCTCGCCGCATTCCTGGCAAATGGGATCCCTCTCTACCTCAATGTGAGGTGTCTTCTAAGGGCGCAGTGGCCTGTCAGCACCCCAAGGATGCGACTAAGCGTAGGTCGACTCCTTTCGAGTAGCCACACAGCTTTATCTCTGTCCGGCCCCTCCACGAAGTCCCTCGCCTGCCTGCCGCCACCAACCGACCCCCAGTGCCTCTCCATTACTTCCTCTAAGGCGACATAGACTGTCTTCCTACTTATGCCTATCGCAGGCTCCGGGCCACAGAACGGCCGCCGGGAACCGAGTCTTGCGAGATTATTCGCCACCTCATTCCGCGCTACACCACAGTGTCCCGGAACCCACACCAGTGGCACCTCCTTCGTCCTGGCTAGTCCTCTAAGGGCGTCAGCGCACTCCTGAACCAGTGTTGACCTGATTCTGGCCGCGCAGACTGCCCGGAGAACCGCCTGGCTATCCGAGCAGATGTACACACATTTCTCGGAACTCCTCTTCACATCCTGTCTATTGGCCACAGACAGGATAGCATACACCTCTGTTTCGAATGCCGTGGTATATGCGCCAAGAGCATAGCTCTCGCGCACCCCCAGGCCCTCGATGTATATTCCTGCCCTGGAGGATTGTTGGTCCTCCAGCCGCGATCCGTCGGTAAAACAGACCAGGCTTGCGGGCTGGAATGCAACCTCATTTTCCCTCCACTGATCCCTACTGGGGATCCTGAGGGTGTATGGCCTAGTCAACCTAATATCCTCCTCGACATCCCGCACCTTTATGGCGGAAATCGGAATTTCCTTTTCCACTTCCTTGACAACTCTTGCATGCCATATTACTGCTCCCTCTCCGCACCAGTTTCCTGAGTCTCGCATTCGAAGATGCGACGCCATAGCCTCCCTTCTGATACAGATGGGAAGCGGTGGCAGCATCAACAGGACCTCTAGCGCGGCTGAGGGTGTCGTCCACATAGCGCCTGTGATACCCAGGATTGCCAGCCTTTGGAGTTTAGCCAGCTTCCTGCTGGTAGTTTGGTTCACACCAGACCAACGCCCCATAGAGGATTCTCGGCCTGACGATCGCAGTGTAGATCCAATGAAGGATCCGAGGATTAAGTCCCCAGGTCCTCCCTATCACACGACGCAGCTGCCAGAGGGTCGCTACTCCCTTCCTTACTACTCTTTCTATTTGCGACCCCCATATTAGTTTGGGGTCCAGGATCACCCCCAGATATTTGACCTTCCGCACTAAAGCTGAAGGTTTTCCAAACATCATGGGCGCCCTGAACCCATCTACCTTCCTCTTCTTGGTAAATAGGATCATCTCCGTCTTCGCTTGCTCACCACACCGCCTTTCGATTATGCTACATGCACTCACAGACGACGCCGAGGAATTTGCCGGTGACTAAGACCAGCCCATCATCAGCGTACGCCTGGGCGTAGAAGCCATTCTCAGAGAGTCGCTCCAAGAGGTCGTCCATGACCAGACACCATAGATCGGGCGAAAGGCAGCTGTTCTGAGGACAGCCGCTCGTCACCCCAACGTCCAGCCCCCGGCCCCTCAAGGTCAGCGAAACTCTCCTGTCCTCCAGCATGCTCGCCACCCAGCTTATTAGGGACCTCGGCGTTCCCCTATCGTGTAGGGCGGTACAGACCGTATCCGTCCTTGCCTTATCAAAGGCCCCCTCCACATCGAAGAACACAGCTAATGCGCTCTCCCCGTAGTGTAGGGCCCTTTCCACCTTCCGTGTCACAGCATGGAGCGCCGTTTCCGTCGACTTCCCCCGCTGGTACGCGTGCTGACCTTTATGGAAGAGGTAATCCTTTAGGATCCTCCCAACATCTGATATGTCTAAGATTTGCACATTATCAGGGCACTTTTTACATAGTAATCTTCTTGTGCTACTCTCAACTTTGGATTGTCATTTGTTTTTGAGCTACATGTATAAACGTTTGTTTTTATTTTGGCAGCCATATTGGATTTTTTGCTCATGTGATAGCCTGTGAAAAGAGCTTTCCAATGATGTACAAAATGCTTGAGAAATGTTGTAATTGCACTGAAAATTGTGGGAAAAACCGTTTTGAGGACAGTAGGCTATGAAATCCAATACCAGAAAACAAATGACAAAAAAAAAAGTGTTCAAAAAGCAGTAGGCCATGGAGTCTAACAATAGACTTCTACTTTTAACATAATTTTCCGTAATGATTCATGATAAAAAAAATAAGAACTTTGTGCACACTAATGAATCGGCCCCGTTATTACAAATGATATTTTACATTACAAAATTATCTTACAAAATTGTTATAATTTAATTAAATAGGTAAACCTAGTGAATAACTAAATTTACTAACAGAACTCAATAAAAAGCAGATTAATGATTTACGAAGACGCCTTTGAAAATTGTTTGATTTTTAAACGTAAGTCAACTGAAAAACAACAGAAGAAAGGTTGCTATGGATATAACACTATCGCGACAATTAATAATACTGTCATTCTTAATTATCTGAACAATTTGAGGTGTAGTTAACACGTTGCTTAAAATTTTGTGCTAAATAGTTTGTTTCCTGTTTATTTTAAATATTATTTAACAATATGTTCAGTAATGAAGAATATTTTGACATGCTGGAATATTATATTCGTTCTAACCGAAATACTGAGGCAGCTGCAAATTCATATCAAAACAACTACTCAGAAAGACGACAACCAAACACTAAAATATTTCGCAGGATGGTGACCAATCTATTGAACGACGTAGCTTCCACGCAAAAAATCTACCAATGTCTAGAAATGAAGAAAGAAATAATGGCGTCTTACAGGTTTTAAACGAACACCCTCCGCAATCTGTTCGGTTTTATGGCGAAATTGACGTTCCAAAAAGTACGGTGCACCGTATATTAAAACAAAGTCATTGTCATCCATACAAACCTACAATCGTACAAGGCTTAAATGTTGACGATTACCCTAAGCGACTTCAATTCTGCAGATGGTATCAAGAACAATGTCAGCAAGATGAAAATTTTCATTTGAAGATAATATGGACTGATGAATCCAGATTTACAAATTGTGGTGTATAATCGCCATAATAGGCATTATTGGGCAAATGAAAATCCCCATCTAAAGGAAGAAAGACGATTGCAAGACAGATTTGGTATTGTTTGGTGCGGCTTGTTGGGTAATAAACAGTTATTTTTATTTGTAGACTACACAGTTAATTTAAAAAAAGTTGAATAACTTCATTGTTGGTCCGTTCTTTTTTGAAAATAATTTAACTGGGGAAAGGTATCTTAATCTATTCAGAAATGAGATCTTACCAACAATTAGAAGAGTTCATGATAATTTCGACAAGATTTGGTACCAACAAGACGGTTGTCCAGCTCACAATGCTAGGATCGTCAAAGAACTTTTGTACCAAAATTGTAATAATCGTGTCATTTGTAACAATGGGCCGGTTCATTGGTGTGCTCGAAGTCCTGATATAACACACATGGATTTTTATTTTTGGGGTACTCTGAAGAATGATGTGTATACATTCGATCCACCACAAAATATTAATGAATTATGAAACAGAATCACGGAAGCTATAAATCATATTAACCAAAACAACCTCACCAGAGTTTGCAGGCGTGTTTCAAAAAGGTATGTATAAAGTGCATTGAACAAAACGGTGGCCATATTGAACAATTTTCTATTTAGTGTATTTTTAAGTTTCTATTTTATTATTTGTTGAGTTCCGTTTCTAATTGTGTTGTTTTGTGGAGTTTAAGTCTCTATTTGTTATTGCCGGGTTTCGTTATTAAACTGTTTCACAAATATTACGTAGCATTATTACCTAATTAAGTATTGTAAATTAAATCACAATATTTTTTATCGTGAATCATTACGGAAAATTATGTTAAAAGTAGAAGTCTCCATGGCTTACTGCTTTTTGAACACTTTTTTTGTCATTTGTTTTCTGGTATTGGATTTCATAGCCTACTATCCTCAAAACGGTTTTTCTCAAAATTGTCAGTGCAATTACAAAATTTCCTAAGCATGTTGTACATAATTGGAAAGCTCTTTTCACAGGCTATCACATGAGCAAAAAATCCAATATGGCTGCCTTAATAAAAACAAACGTTGATACCTGTAGCTCAAAAACAAATGACAATCCAAAGTTGAGAATAGCACAAAAAAGATTACTCTGTAAAAAATGTCCCAATAATGTGCAAGTCTTAGACATGTCAGATCAACGCCTACTAAGATATTGAAGAAAAAAGAAATCGACAAATTTTGTTTTTTTTTTCCAAATAACTCTAAAACGAAAAGAGGCAGGGCAAAATGCAAGTCATATTTGAAGAACGAGCATGAAATTCTACAACACATTTCTAATTTAACCGTCTCCCTATCTCTAATAATAACGGAGATAGCAATACATTCCGATCCAGTTTGGGACCCACTGTATATATATATATATATATATATATATATATATATATATATATATATATATATATATATATATATATATATTACTAAATATAATGATAAGAAAAGTTGTATGAATTCGGCAATACCACGTATATGTGCAGTTTATTGATTGACCACATTACGAGATATACCGACAAAGTAAGCGTGGGAATGATGATAAGCGAATTTGATTAGAGGGAATTTCCGGTAAGCAAGCAGTGAAAGTTTTGTTTTGTGTGAATAACATCCCTCAATGGTCTGGACCGAGTACCTGAACAGAATATAAACACAGTTTTAGTTGTCAAACATTTAGAATTTTTAGCCTTCTGATGACGCTAACCCGGTTAGTCAAACGATCCTCGAGTTTTATAATCTCTTGTGGTCATCTGGGTTCTCCAAGTGTACTTACCTTATGGGTTATTATTACAAAACATATAAAAATTAGCTACTATAACGCACTTGCTGCGTACTGACTTTTTATAATAAATAATGTGAGGTTTAATAAACAGTTACTGAAAGTGTATTAATATTATTATTAGATCTCAACCGTTTCACCACAATGTGGCGGTTTCAGATGGAAAAGTGAAAGAAAAGTGTTTTTCCTTTTGTATCCAAAGTCACTTGTAACAAAACAGCTGTCATATAATAATAATATAGTGTGAATGTAACATTCATTTGTTTATTTAATTTGAAAATGGATTTACATCAAAAGTCAGTCACAACCATTGTTTCGGGAGCGGAGGATAATTTGAGGAATAACTCGTCGAACTAAGCGTATTTGTACATTGGTAACCGTTTAATTATAAATTTAATAACTCACAAAAATCAACAATAATACTAATAATAAAACTGAATGAACTTGACGTGGACTGTTTACATCGTGAATCTTAATTGAACAGTGTTATTATGTTTACATAATTAAATCACAAGTATCGCGTCGTTACATTTTAAGCAATCTAAATTCACTGTTTACATCGTAAGAACTTATTTAACTAAACTCATCTTGACTCTCTCATGTTTACTAACAATACTACTTATAGTTTCTTCATTAGTTTGCGACCTTCCAAATTGCCGACTTTAGCATTCCTGCGTACCTTGTATGTTGCGAATTTACTCTGTTTATTGTTTACATACTAAATGTGATATTTTCAATGTCAATCGATACAATTCTGACCTCTAATTATTTGCAATATTTACATTCCTTAGTGTAAAGAAGTAAACTGAACTAATTTTACTTATTATTTTAGTGTTTTTAACCATTATGTTTTTACGCCTATTACGGCCTTTACTGTTCTCTGAACAACCATCCCATATTTCTTCTGATATTATAGTTAATGTAATCACCTATTTCCTCTTCATTTTGCAGTGCTCGAGGTAACTTCTTCTTGACAACGAATAGAGAATCTCCATTTTCACAGGAGTAAACTCGGTTCATTTATTGACAAGAAATACCAAGTGAAGCAAAATTATGTTTTGAGGCTGCTTTTGTTACCATAAAAGAACTTACATCATATGGAAGAATTTTTGTTATGTTATGTGGCACAACGATAGACTTATTTGTTATGAAGTTGTTTTAATTCACGAGTTGTTTCCTATTAGTTTAAATGTACATGACTTTTATTTATGTTTCACCCTGTTCTAGTCTAATTTATATTATTTGTTAGTAAACTTTTTTAAATAAACTTGTTTTAGAGATCATAAGCTTATTGATTTTCACAGAAAACTTAAAATTTTATGACAAACATAAGGTTGTGTGTGTTTTGTTTCTTTAACGTCGGCCTATTTCCGCGACTATGGCCAATCACCGACGCCATGGAGCAGTTTCACCTCACTATCCTGGAAATTTTGCCGAACCCCTGCCTTTCTGTAAGGAGGGTAGGGATCTTTAGCGTGCCCAACATCGCATGGACACGAAACCGACGACTTTACGCCCCGTCGGGCGGAACGTGCAGACATTCAACTTGCACAAATACAATTCCAGAACCTCGGTTGGTGTTAATGTTACAGTTTGTACTGAAAAAGTGAAAGGAACCCAGTACCCTTCATTTCAGAGGCACACGTTCTTACCCCTGAACCACCGAGACTCTAAACATAAGGTTCCAAAATATAGTATAGTTTGGTTTTGCAAAGAAGACACTAAGAAACCTTTAACTTTGGTGTTTGATCGGAAAAGGGATTAACTCGAGCGCCACCACTTTGCTTGGAATTTCTACAATTTAGGGGGAAAGTGTAGGTCCCACAGCGGCGAAAGAAACTGAAACGGACCACCCTGTGAAAGAATAACCAGGAGATAGTTAATCCTCAGAGGTCATAGATTTTACTAACCTGGAAAATTTGCAGAAACCAAATATATACTTTAGTTTTACACAAATATTGATTTCCCTGCCAGAAATGCCAGATAGAAACATATAAAAAAACTTATGAGTATCTATATGGTTGAATATGAGTACTTGAAACAGGAATTCCGACAAAAACCACATACGAAACATATATGATTTTCCATATAAATATACAAGTGTTTCATATGGAAATCCCAATAGAAATCCATATTTAAATAGGTTACTATCTGTTTTATTATAAATGGGCGAACAAAATATCATCATACAGATTTATGAAAATTCGCTACGTGGTAAACACCGTTTTGGCTCCTTGTTAAGAGATTTTTAAGAAGGATATTATTAACTGACAGTAAAACGGTGTAACTATTACCTATGCCAATGCAAAGCTCCATTGATTGTGAAGTAAAAAATAACATTAAAAAAAACATATAATTCTTTGAAGGATAACTAAGCAAGGCAAATGTATTTCTCTACAATGTAATTTCAAATGAAGGAAAGATTTCTGAATTTTTTACGTTGGAACTCAAAGAAAGGTCCAATTGTTAAAAGTTTAAAATAACGCGCAATTTCGAACAAGGAAAATGTATGGCCTCGACATCTGAGAATGCAAAGATCTGTTTACAATACAGAGAATAATAATGTAGTTAGAAACTGCCACGGAATCTCTCGATATACACAGCCATTTAAAATACAGGTACTGCGATGTATTCAAGCTGGGAAGGAGGCGTGGGGAGATATTTCATTCGGCTGACGAGAACCAAGTAATTAGGTGCTTTCTTACTGTTTCATATTCCTTAGTAGTTAGAGCAATCATTATGCTGTAGTAGTGTCGCAAATAAACAAAATAAATTTGTGTTTGCTAACTTTATATAAAACCTCATCGGGGATGATGGTAAGAAAGAAAAAGGTGAATTCTTTATGAGTTGCAAAATCTGAGAGTGTTTATTTATTTTATTACAGACTGGCTAGATGTTGGGCATTAATTGCCAAATTCAATTGTTAGGCATTAGTTGCCAAATTTCAGTTGCTAGCCTTTCGTCATTAGATTTTAACTTCTGGATTCTAAGTTCCACTTTCTACTTTTGAGTTTATAATTTCTGGAAAATTGCTTTGGAATTGTAATTTTGGTTATTAAGTCCAGATAACAATATAACTTCTGGATATTCAGTTCCCAGCTTTAATTTTGGTAATAAATGGGTGGTTAAGCGGCAGGAAACAAGTGAGTCTATCTCTTGAACTGAATTAATCTTCTAATATTCTCTTTCACCTGTCGAAATATTTCGACAAAAGGAATCAAGTAAGGGCCAGATAGAAACAACTCATTTTAAACTTTTCTTTTGAAGTGACATTGCTCAAATAGAATTAAATAATAATAATTAAGCAATGTTTTTACTTAAGGCATGATGTAGTAGAAATATCAGAAATTAATTACCGTATTTTCTGTAATTGAATTATTTGTCTAAGTTAACATTAATTATTTTAGGAGTGCTGTCTATAAAAATTGAAAAACATCACTTAGTATTTTTTCTATATAACAATTCATATTATATTTTTTAGTTTGAGTAAAATCTTATATATTTTTTCTTTCTTTCAAATTTAACTGATAATTAATAAATATAAAACAAGGAGCATTAGGCTTCAAGTTATTTCTGAAACAAGGCATGCAACTACATCTTACTAATTAACCTATCTGTCCATATATATATATATATATATATATATATATATATATATATATATATATATATATATATATATATATATATATATATATATATATATAAGGCTCATTTTGAAGTGGAGTTGATATTTATGATGACTGATTTATTGTCGATATTGACAACCTAACATTTAAGTTTTAAACAATTAATAAAAACTATTGTTGTGTTTACTCTTGGCTGTTATTGTGATAAACCTCCTTACCAGTATTTTACTAAGTTCATCAACAGTATAAACAAGATATCTAAAGTGTGAGAATTTTGTATTAAAGATCTGATAATTTTATAAATTTGAGCTTTTGGCCAAAATCAACCCAGAAAAAGTAAGTATCCACATAAATTAAACTTTTAATATCCCCAATTGGCCAACATCATTGTTTTAACTAGTTAAATAACATGAACGACATCAGGAAAAGCCTCTACAACATCTTTATTTAAAATTATACAATTTTAACTTCAACTTTAATGTATTAACTTAATCATTAGCAGGTTTGACTGTTTATGTTTTAAACAATTAATAAAAACTATTGTTGTGTTTTACTCTTGGCTATTATTATGATAAACCTCCTTACCAGTGTTTTACTAAGTTCATCAACAGTATAAACAAGATATTGTTATAGTGAATACGGAGATATAGAAATAATATCGTTATCTATCTAAAGTGTCAGAATTTTGTATTAAAGGTCTGATAAATTTATAAATTTGAGCTTTTGGCCAAAATCAACCCAGAAAAAGTAAGTATCCACTTTAATTAAACTTTTAATATCCCCAATTGGCCAACATCATTGTTTTAACTAGTTAAATAAAATGAACGACATCAGGAAAAGCCTCTACAAAATCTTTATTTAAAATTATACAATTTTAACTTCAACTTTAATTTATTAACTTAATCATTAGCAGGTTTTCTTCAAGTAATTGTGGTTGATACTACTTTGAAAGCGGGGTCGGGGCAACTCTCCTGTAATTATGACATACTAGCATTTACCGAAACATGGATTGACTCTGACATCGATAACTCTGAAATACTTGGAAGTGATTATACTATTTCTTGAAGAAGCTGGAAGAAAAGACATACTTTGGATGAAACTCTCTTTCAGGGCTGCAACTAAATTCATCTATTGCATTTACCGGTCACCTTCTGACAACAACTTTGTCCAGCTCTTCGACTACCTTTCTGAAAAAACCGACCATCTGATTTCTGAATATCCTTCCACAGAGGTCACTATTCTTGGTGACTTCAATGTCCATAATAAGGAATGGCTAGGATCTTTAAAAACTGATCCACAAGAGAGCAGCGGAGGCCCTTGCAGTCAACAATTCTTTAGCCAATATGGTTCAGCAACCTACTTACTTTCCTCACATCCCAACACACAGCTCAAATCCCTTGGATTTCCTTCTTACTACAAAACCTGAATGCTATAAGATATCAGTCACCCCCACCCCCCTTGGTCGCTCAGACCACGGCATGGTCACTGCTTCCTGCGCAAAGCAACCTGAGTTCACACAGTCATCACACCCACGTATCGTTTGGCACTACAACTCCGCGAACTGGGACGAAATGCGGGATTCCTTTTCCTGATTTCCATGGGCGTCTGTCTGCTTCTCTCATCCTGACCCCTCAGATATCGCACAAAACGTCACCGAAATTATCCAAGCTGGCATGGAATTATTTATTCCACGTACACAGAAAACCTCTTCCGCCACTCAAAAGCCCTGATTCTCTAAATCCTGTGACAATGTCAGACTTGAAGAGATCAAAGTTCACAAAATGCTTCTACACAATCCCAGTCAAGAAACCCGTCAAGCATTTAACGACGCAAGAAACGACTATGTACGCATTCTTTCTGAGGCAAAAAACTCGTTTAATAACCACATCAAAAACAAAGTCCTCTCAACCTCCAGTGGCAGCAAACCCCTCTGGACTCTTGCTAAATCTACTGGGAATAATTTCTGCAAGAGCACGTTCCCACCTCTTGTTTCAAGGGATGAAATTGTTTCTACCGCCCTGGGAAAGGCTGAACTTTTTGCCTCGTTGTTCGCCGGCAGTTCTACTCTCAATCCACCTCCAAATGTTCAACCACCAACAGTCCCCAATGTTGCGCATAAAATGACGGATATCATTTTCAAAACTAAAAAAGTATGAAGGATGCTCTCTTCTCTTAATACCAGGAAAGCCTCTGGCCTTGACGAGATCCCAGCAATTGTTCTAAAAAAAGGCGCCCCAGAACTTGCTCCTGTCCTGACTCATCTGTTTCAGACATCTTACAATAGAGGCATATTCCCTAGTAACAGGAAAACTGCTCGAGTACAACCCGTCCCCAAGAAAGGATCCAAAGCGCTTCCTAGCAACTACATGCCTATTTCTCTCCTTTCAGTCGTCTCTAAAGTGATGGAAATGTATATAAACACCGAATTACTAACATTTCTTGAAAAGCACAGTCTAATCCACGACAGGCAGTATGGATTTCGTCAGCGCAGATCAACTGCCGACCTCCTCTCCTTTGTCACCCATTCTTGGAACATGTCTATGGAACTACACAGTGAATCCCAGATTGTCGCTCAAGACATATCCAAAGCATTAGACCAGGTCTGGCACGCAGTGCTGCTTAATAAACTTCCGGCCTATGGCCTACCACCAAAACTCTGTACCTGGACAGCAAATTTCCTCTCCAACCAGAGCATTTCTGTTGTCCTGGATGGCCATACCTCTAACCTGTATCAAATTAATGCAGGAGTTCCTCAAGGTTCAGCTTTAGCCCCTACTTTGTTTCTTCTACACATCAATGACCTCCTCTCTAGCACATCCAACCCAGTTCACAGTTACGCGGACGACAGCACCCTCCACTCAAATATACAATATTCTCTTTAGCCCAATTAGATGAGGATCGCAGACTCATGAAGGGTTCTGTCTCCGTGGATCTCCAAAAAATATTAGACTGGGCAGTAGCGGCTTGTGCCTTAATGCATTGGGGGTGCGTAAGAAAAAAATGAAGGGCTCGCCTCTTTTTCCCCGAAAAAATATTATAAAAAAACCTACTAACTAAACTTAATAATTATTAACTACTTACCAAGTTTTCTTCTAGTTAGTTATAGGTTATAGTAGTTAAAAAGTCCTTTTCTTTGATAATTACTAACACAAATCACAATTCTGTCAACACTCAGCATTCACTTTAGTTTATAAAAGTTATAACACAACAGACCTATACTTATTCGTTAAACGAAAAATCCATACGTCTATTTTTGATAGCCACAAACTGTTCTAAAACTATCTAATACTAACACTATATTTTAGACTATATTTAATTATCGTTTCAATTACGTAATATTTTGCTGTATACAAATCAATAATAACATTGCTTTAAGAAAGATAATACCGTCCTGGCGATAAAATGAGCAATTACGCCTGTGATTCAAGAACAGCATAACTGTATGCCGAGTCCCACCCTGGTTCATTAAGCTGGAGCGATGTGGGCAAGGTCAAATATTATATTCTCACAACATCAAATGGCCGCCCTACAAGATTCAGTGCTGGGTCTTATTATGCTGTGCTGCGAGTGTGGAATTTTGAATCGCACAACAGGACTGCTTATTCGGTCGTTTTTGACGAAGATAGTCGATCATTTCACATTGAAGTTTCCCATTTAGTTAGAGCGCCAAAGAATACACACCGACGCAGGACTTGTATATGGATGTATATAACGTCAGCAACCATTAACACACTATACTTCTTCTGATTCTGTATTAATGGCTGCCGACTCTGCGATCCTTGATATACTAATTTTGTTTGTATTTGTAGAATGCAGGAGGTAAAAAAATAAAAATTTATTAAAATATAGCATAGCAAAAATATTATTTTTTCACCGGCAGGCGGCAGTGCGCGCGTACGGGCGCACTTACTGAGGAGCCGCCCCTGAGACTGGGGAAGTAGAAATCTTGTACAATTCAACCCCACCAAATCTCAGTCTTGCTTTCTTTCTCATAAGAGATACACCAGCCCTAGACCCATCACAGTGAACAACCAAGTTATTCAAAGTAATGAGTCCTTTTCAGTTGTTGGCATTTCTGTGGATCGAAATCTCAATTGGCACCAATATGTCACATCAATTGCAGAAGCCGCTGCTAAGAAATTAGGTTTCCTCTGCCGGGCTCACAAATACTTTTCACCAGCTAATCTCTATACCCTACTTCACAAATAAGGCCAAACCTCGAATACTGCTCCCACATCTAGGGTGCTGCTGCCGCTGCCACACTCGCTATCCTGGACTCCATTCAGAAGAGCTATACGTCTCATCGGTGACCCTACCCTTACCCAAAGGCTGCCATCCCTTGCCCACCGACGTGCCGTTGATGACCTCTCTCTCTTTTACAGATATCTGCACGGGCAGTGCTCAGAGGAGCTTTCTTCCATAGTTCCTCCACCTGCTGCCCCCAACAGATCTACCAGGGGAACAGAGCGAATGCATCCTTTTACTGTCCAGGTCACCAGACATACAACATCTTGTTATGCCCGCTCTTTCTATACGTCTCATCGGTGACCCTACCCTTACCCAAAGGCTGCCATCCCTTGCCCACCGACGTGCCGTTGATGACCTCTCTCTCTTTTACAGATATCTGCACGGGCAGTGCTCAGAGGAGCTTTCTTCCATAGTTCCTCCACCTGCTGCCCCCAACAGATCTACCAGGGGAACAGAGCGAATGCATCCTTTTACTGTCCAGGTCACCAGACATACATCTTGTTATGCCCGCTCTTTTGTCCCGAGGACTTCCAGGTTGTGGAATTCCTTGCCGGCACATGTTTTTCCTTCTCCGAACCTTCAAACCTTCAAGTCCAGAATTAACAAGTTGCCTCTTTCCTCCTTGTCAACACCAACGGTACGATAGTATTTAGGCTGTAAGCCCTCGTGATGTGTTGATGAAATATTATATATATATATATATATATATATATATATATATATATATATATATATATATATATATATATATATATATATATATATATATATATATATATATCATGTATTTTGCAAGCAAAATACATTATTGTTATGTAGTTGTGTTGCCTGGTATGAATATTGAAGAATTTCATTAATATGACCTATATAGAATAAATGAAATAAAAACCAAGTATATGTATAGTTTTAATGTCATGAAAATAAAATCATCACTTTTACAATTAACAATAAATAAAGTACTAAAATAAATACAATTCATATGTGTAAAAATAAACAATGTCAAATAAAATATAAAAAGGAACTCATAAATTAATAACTAATCTAAGAATCCATTTAATTAACAATATAAGTGAATGTGCATATCTGAGTATACATTTCATATGGTCTGAATATGCATGTGCACTCAGTAAAGGTGTAGAACCTTCGAAATTTAGAGCCAAATCCGAACTCTAACCTTCGGTTCGAAAAATGTTCGCGCTAGGCGATGTAAAAGCAGTTCAAAGTTTGAAATACGTAATTCTCCAAAATAGTTCAAAGTTTCTTGCTCAAAACTAGTTCGAAGTTGTACTCTACAGGCATTCAATGCTGCCAAAGGTAGCAAAGTTGTAACTCGGTAGCGGCACTTTAAACCCATTATTGGTTCCATTGAGTCGGGAGCGTAATTTCAGGAGATTTCATTCATGTGTATTTTGACAGATTGTAGCATTTAAAATGCTACAAATGGTTAATTTGCAGATAGTAAGGTGCACAATACCACTTATTATTCCTATGCAGGGGAACACTTAATAACTATATCACAATAACCACCTTTTGAAACATCTGAAAGATACTAAATACCTAACCTTTTTTTCAATTTGCTAGAAATAATGATTGTGGGGGCACAAGTTTCTGATATAAAAGGGTATATGTTTTTGTTTACACTGCCCTCTAAAACATTCACTTCATATTGTCGTTTGTCATCAATCATATTTAGTAAATTATTTAAAAATGCACTAAAAATTCCAGGCTAATCTGAGGAGTGATAACAGTTCTTCCAAGATAAGAGACTTCCTGCCAGCCTCTTGAAAGCATAAGATGGAGTGAAAAGGAGTGAAAAGTTTTATTGAAATCCTCATCCATCAAACCATAATTGTGAATTTTTGAAAGCTTCTGTGTAAAATTTCCTTGGGGCATTGATTGGAAAGATATGTAGATCGGTTATTTTTATTGTTAATTTATTTATATGACCACATGGTAATTCTCTTGAAGATCATCATCAATCAGCCCCCTGCGTCCACTGTTGGACATAGGCCTCCCCTAGTTGAGTCAATTCTTTTCTGTCTTGAGTGCTACGAATCCAGTTTTTTGTAATTTTTGTAATGTCGTCTGTCCAGCGAGTTGGTGGTCTTCCTCTGTCTCTTTTATCGGATCTGGGTCTCCATTCAAGTAATCGTTTTGTCCACCTGTCATCTTGCATGCGAGCCACATGTCCCGCCCACTTCCACTTGAGTTTTGCCACATGTACGACCACATCAGTCACGCCTGTTCTTCTGTGTAATTCTTCATTTCTAATGTGGTCACGTAACGAAACGCCAAGCATCGACCTCTCCATTTTGCGCTCTGTTACTTTGAGTTTCTTAGCAGAAGCGTTGGTAAGGCTTAGTGTTTCGGCGCCGTAGGTCATAACCGGTAGAACACATTGGTTGAAAACTTTTCTTTTTAAGCATATTGGAAGGTCGCCTCTGAAAACGTCTCCAAGTTTGCCGTAAGCTGCGTAGGAGAGTATAACTCTTCTGTTTATCTCGCATGTTTGGTTGGCTTTGGATATGCTTATTTCATGGCCCAAATATGTGTATTTATCTACCCATTCCACCTCAGAGTTTTCAATAATTAGGTTGTTACTAGGGACGAGGTTTGTCATAAATTTTGTTTTTCCGATGTTCATTTTTAGACCTACTGTTGCACAGGCCTCCTGAAGTTCCTGTAGCATCACTCTAATATCTTCCAAGTTGTCAGCCAGTAAGACAATGTCGTCTGCAAACCGTAAGTTTGACAGACTTTGGCCGCCTATTCTTAGACCTTTCTGGTCCCAATCTAGCTTCTTGAACACATATTCCAGGACAGTGATAAACAGTTTTGGAGACATCGTATCTCCCTGGCGTACTCCTCTCCCAATTTTTATAGGATTCGTGTTTTCATGTAGTTTTTACCACAAGAGTAGCATTTTTATATATATTGTAAATTAGTTTGGTGTAGCGATAGTCAATACGGCATGCTTCCAGGGACTGCAATACTGCGTCCAGCTCCACAGTGTCAAAAGCCTTATGGAAATTTACAAAAGCAAGGACAAGAGGTCTGCCGTATTCGATGGTCTTTTCAATCACTGTTTTGACGCTCTGGAGATGATCATTGGTTCCAAACCCACTTCGAAAACCGGCTTGTTCCACTGGCTGGACGAAGTCCAACTTCTTTTCAAGTCGTGTGGTAATTATCCTAGTAAATAATTTGTAGAGGTGGCTAAGTAGACTTATTGGCCTGTAATTTTCTAGGTTCGAGATGTCTCCTTTCTTGTGGACCAGTATTACGATGGTGTTGTGCCACTTTTCTGGTATCGTACTATTGAAGAGACAAAGGTTAAAAAGAGATTTGATTTTTTGGAGCAAGCAAGGACCACCAATCTTTATCCCATCGGAACCCACACAGTCTTCTCCGGGTGATTTTTTATTTTTCATCTTTTTCAGGGCTAGTTTAATCTCATCTAGTGATATTTCCATCAGTATTCCGGAGCCTTGGTTAACCACACCTTTTTTATGGGTTAGTATGTCAGATTTTGGATGTAGACTTATATTACTTTGGCTTTTATATAGCAGTCCATAAAACTCTTCCACTATATTTAGAATATCTTTCCTGTTCGTTGATGTGTGCCCTTGTGCATTTTTAAGTTTTATTATTTGTCTCTTTCCATTGTCAAGTTTTCTACGTAGAACTTTCATACCCTTGTTGTTCTCTATGGTATCTTTGATTTGGTTGTGTTTAAAAGCTCTTACGTCACGTCGGATGCCTTTTGAAATTTGTTTATATATTTCTCTTAATTCTTCTTCAGACGCATAGCTTTGTGACCTCATATTCCTTCTTTTTTCTATGAGCACTTTGGTCTCCCTGCTTAGTTTTTCTTCTCTTTGATTTGTTGAGCAGTGCCGACTTTGGGCTTCAGTTTTGTGGTTGTGAATATTATTCAGTTTGTTGATGTCGTTATCAATGGTGTGTTCTACTTCAGCCTTGGTTAATTTAGTGGTGATCCACTGTTCAAAGCGATTAACATCTGTTGGATTCATTAGTAAATTTGATTTATTGTCCTTTTGGATCATTTTTTGTCGTTCTTTGCCAATGTCAATAGCTACTTTTGCTCGAACAAGCCTGTGGTCGCTCCCAGTAGCAAACCTATTTAGGACAGTCACGTCTTTTATTATGTGTTTTTATCTGTGATGATAAAGTCTATTTCGTTTATTATTTTCCCATCGGGGCTTTTCCACGTCCATCTTCTATTTGTTTTTTTGTAGAAAAAGCTACCCATCTGAAACAGATTATTTTGTAGTAGAAAACTGAGCAGCGTTTCTCATTGATCATTTCTACCTTCTAAGCCAAAGTCTCCAAGTGCTTCCTCACTTTGATTCATTTTTCTGCCTATTTTGGCATTGAAATCACCGCATATTAGAGTAAAGTGCTCTGGGTGTTCGTTTAGACCAGTGTTAATGTCCTCATAGAACAGGTCTATCTCCTCATCGTCATGATCCATTGTAGAGGCGTATACTTGTATGAGCTTAATATTGTATCTGGTATTGAGTTTTAGAATCAAAGAGATAACTCGTGTTGATATTTTATTTAGTGACACGATGCTTGATTTGTGTCGCTTGTGTATGAGAAATACTGTTCCTCCCCAGGAGCTTCACCTACGTTATAGAATATGTGCCCAGATTTAAGGTCTATGAGATGTTCGCCTCGTCTTCTTACTTCACTTAGTCCGACAATGTCCCAATTTATACATTCCAACTCACCTTCTAGTTCCATTAATCTTTCATCTGTTGACAGTGATCGGGTATTGTAGGTTGCAATATGCAGTATTTTGTTGTTGGTACGTTTAGTACTCATTGCCATATGTTTGTTGTGAATACACGACATCCGCAGCAAAAGTGTTTACCTGCCTGATCAGAAAACAATAATGCAAAAATTGTGCCACTGGTTTTTCTAAAGCTTTTTGTTCAAAATGTAAAGTTCGCTTATATACATTAATTTATGAGTAAGTATATAGCAAATCTGTTCACATTGTGGCTGTTTTACGCCACGTAAACTACAAAAACAATTTACTAAGACTGTTTTAACAAGGCACTTAAATTATTAATGATACAGATGTCATGTGTTGTCAAATGAGGATCACTGATGTCACGAAACTCCCACCTGACAGAGACTTGGTGCCATACCCTGTCCACACTCAATCCCATGGGTATTTGTAAAAAATTTAACCAGTTTGGTTTCCATTCTTCTGTTAGCAGCTGGAAAACAGAATCACTCATTACTGGATAATTAAATTCAACATACAGGCTGGGCAACTAAGAATGGTCATTGGCCATATATCAGGAACAGTTATCACTGTTGTAACGGTTATGTTTTATTTATTACCGTAACTCCCTTACTAACATAACAAGAACCTCAAAGGAAGCTTAAATAAGAAAAGGTGACTTCATTTTTGAACAGCAATTCAAGTTTTGGTTTTGAAAAGATTTGTTGAAAATTTGCTATTGACAATTACCATCGTAGTGCTCTTACTGCATTCCCTTTATATACATTAAGTAAAATATCAACAAACGGAATATATGCCTTAAGGAATAGGATCGTTATTTATTACAATTTCCTACTAAAATGTTTGTAAATTGGAAATCTAGAAGCAGGAGAATATTGTTGCAGAGATGAATATTCACCGAAATAAAAGACTCCTCAATGACGCGACTACATGTTCTAAAGTATTAGAAACTAGAGATGGAAATATTAACAAAGATACCGAGAGTCATAAAGTCAACAATTAACGGGACAAGTTGACAACTGAAAGAAATGACAACAAAGCGAGCGCTGCCGTTAAGCAATAAAGTATATTTGACAGATACTGGTCGAAAGGAACCGTTGGGACTGCGAGGCCACGACGGAGTCTCTGCGGAAACTGGCATGAAACACATGCATCTCTGCATACTTCTCATACACATGGAGGTAGATGGGTAACTAAAGGATAGAGAGAATATCGCCAGCAGAGACGTCGATGCAGCGAACAAACCCAGCCGGTTACTTAAGCGCGTGCAATGCCTGGATCTCTCTTGGTCGGCCAACAGACACGACTGGAGCAAGAACTGCTCTACTCTCGAGTTCAGTGTCACAGCAATGTTCAAGGAGAGTTTTCTATCGGGCAAGAAAACATAGCTCCCGCAGGGCATGTACGCCTAGTGTAATTATTGTGCAAGTGCAGCAAATAATTTGAGTTTGGTTTAGTGATTGTAACATCCCGTTTAAAAGAAAAATGGATTGAACAGTGAGTCTTTAATAAAGCTTTTAATGCAGCAGCAAGTTCCCAACTAGTACAATTGGTCGCTGGAACGTGGCAGCGACTATCGCGATAACTTCTAAGTATTTTTCCGCTAGTCAGTGATCCGTTATAGGAACGTTCCTATCACCGAGCAACCACCAAATGGGGAATGGTTGCTACGTTACGGCGTGGTATCGGGAACTTATCTGGCTACGTTCCAACGCCTTCACGTAGCGACGATGTTGCGAATCGGTAACAGCCACTATCACGGGACTAATTATTACCTACCTCTGTTTTTGTGCTTGCTTTCTTTGTCTTGAAAATTATTTCAAGAATAATATCTCTCTTACACTCTATGTTCTAAAACCATCTTTGTTTTATTTCAATTCTATAGATATTAGCGACACCACGAGTCAACATGAATAATTAAGCTTTCTGATGCTTTATATTTGGATGTCTTGAGTGTTTAAATCTCAACGGATGCAAGTTTACTGTCAAAATATAGTGATTTGTGCATCCAAAAATTACGCGCCTTCGAAATTTGCAGTTTTTAATAAAAAGAATATATCACATAATATACGACATTTCACATCATTACCGTCAAAGTGCTGCAAATTGTATTCTAATTTACTTTCCTGCACATGAAACTTGATTGTGTAAAGATTTGCGACTATAACTGCAAAAACAGCAATAAGTATTCTTTTAGATATTTATCCTAACAGTGGAGGTAATAATGGCGTCGTAGATCTCCATCTACAAAAAAAGCTCGGGACGCAGCAAGTGCGTTATGGTAGTGAATTTTCATAGAAATGATCTGGCACAAAATATTTTATTATAAATTTTTTTTCTTGTAACATAGAAATCTAAATTTTGGTGTATAGTTTACTTTTTATATCGTAAACCTACCTACCAAATTTGGTTATCATAGATTTTATATTTTTTAAGATAAAAAAATTTTTCAAATGAAAACTCAAAATTTTTCCGGAAAACCTCGTCCAATTTTTCTAAAAAACGAACTTGTCAAAGCCATTTACAAAAGGAAGGTACATGCCAAATTTTATTAAAATCGGCTTATTACTTTTTGAGATATGAATTTTTTTCAAATGAAAACTCAAAATTTTCCCGGAAAACCTCGTCCGATTTTCTTGACTAACAAACATGTCAAAGCCATTGACAAAAGTAAGGTATGTGCCAAATTTTATTAAAATCGGCTTATTACTTTTTGAGATATGAATTTTTTTCGAATGAAAACTTAAAATTTTCCCGGAAAACCTCGTCCGATTTTCCTGACTAACAAACATGTCAAAGCCATTTACAAACGGAAGGTATGTGCCAAATTTTATTAAAATCGGCTTATTACTTTTTGAGATATGAATTTTTTTCGAATGAAAACTCAAAATTTTCCCGGAAAACCTCGTCCGATTTTCCTGACTAACGAACTTATTCAAGCTATTAACAAAAGAAAGGTACATGCCAAATTTTATCAAAATCGGCCCATTATTTTTTGAGTTATCGGTGTGATACATATATATATATATATATATATATATATATATATATATATATATATATATATATATATATATATATATATATATATATATATATATATATAAACATATAAAAATTGAAACTGACCCCGGATATGGGTTCTAGGGGTCCTAGTTCGCGCTCATTTGCAAAAATTTTTTCAAAATTCAAAAGTCGGGATCTCCCCATTAGCGAATTTTTTCTACGAAAATTCACTAAAATGGCTTATTTCAAAACAAACACTTTGAAGTAGTATTCACTAAAATATGGAACTTGAAAGTAGTTACAACTTGTCTGTGGTGAAGAATACCGAAAATACGGAACTTTGAAGTTATTTTCACTAAAAACTACCAAATGGGACTATCACTCAACATTGTATAGTTACTTTGCAGTAACGGCTACGTCTTAATTTATTAATTGGGTGTTTTAGTTCTCTTTGCCCTCTATGGTTTCGAATAGAGAAAGATACTTTTGAGATTCTGTGCTTTGTCTGTCATCTGTCATTTTTTACTTGAAGTTTTTAGTTCATGGTGTACATGCGTTTTTGTGTTTTGTACGGCATTATCGTTTTGAAAAGGAAAGTGCTTTATGAAAAATTAAATAAAGTAAATTCAAACCATTTGATTTTAATATCTGTAATAGATTTGTAAACGCACTGTGGCTTATTTTATGACAATGATAACATGTTCTAAGTTGTTCCAATAGCGAAATCTGTGAAACGATAGAATCTTGTTCTCGATCTTCACTATACAATTCATTGTCATCTTTAGGAGGGATGATGCAGTCACCCTTATCACAGTAATTGAAACATGGTTGGTATACTGTTTTAAAACAACTCTCACTTGTACTAAATGTTTCACTGATGTTTGTTGACAATAATGGCGTGTCCATAACAGCATTATACTGTGTTAAACTGCTATTTTCACTTGTTTCACTTTTCACTTTCCTGTAAAATGTTGTAAAATGTCTGTAAAGTTTTGTTTGTTTCTCAAGTGACTTGCTTTTATTGATGTATGGCATTATTATTGGATCACACACATTAACACTCTATTAGACTTACACAACAACATCTTGTGATGGAACAATCATCCTTTATAAATCAGTGGGACTATAGGGTGAAAAATACTTGATAGTGAAGTTGAAATGTTACTACTACTTTATAGTCGCCACGAATAGTAAAATTTATTTCTTCAGGTAGCGGAAACGTGACTGCCACCAGCGTATATCACCAAGAAGTTCCACAACTATAAGGTGTAATATGAAAGGGCCGGCAACGTCGCGGCGACTATTAATGCTACTTGAAAGTGGCTGCAACTTTGATGTAGCATTTCAGTAACATAAGATAGTTTCGGCTACTGTCATTTGCTACCTTCAAGTTCCTGGAACTTTTGAGTCTTTCTGTGAGTAACGACGACGTTCTTAATATCTTGAAAGCAACTAAGAAGTTGCGTAACTCTAAAGTAGTTATAAATGGTGAATATTAAGTAATTGTCACTGATAATGTGTAATATAAAGTTATTTTCACCACAGTCGTAGAATTAGTGGCGATTACGTAATAACTACTCATTTCAAGTTCTGATCTCAGTTGCAATCACTTTGGTGCTAGTTGGGTTGTTAACGACAATTCTTTGTGGTACATACAAGATTCAAGTTAACGGTTTTGAGTTTTCAATTTCAGTCTCCAATTCAAGTTTGCCTTAATGTCCGATTTTCCGTGTATGGTTGAAACATACCTTTCTTGTCCAAGTTGACCGTTAAAATACAGTTTTGCTGTTCCGATTCAAGTTTACATCAAGTTTCATCCCCAGTGCCTACCTAGCCTCTTGAATGTACATTGCACGTACACTCTCTTCCTGTCTCCACAATTTTACAGTGGAAATCCCCGACAGCGAGACATGCCGGAGGGAGACGCCGGGCCTACCATGGGACGCGCTCGTCTGGTTCACGGACGGATCCAGCGGGGAGCGTGCGACGGAGGCAGGCGTTTATTTAGAAGGACCGAGTGTAAGTCACATTATTTACCTCGGAGCTCATGCAACGGTCTTTCAGGCCGAAATGTACTGTGTGCGAGAGAACAAGAGGAGGGGCTACATCAACAAGCAGATCCCAGATCCTCACAGCCACAGACAGCCAGGCAGTCCTTAAGGCCCTAAGTAGCCCACGGGTAAATTCCAATGCCAAGATGAGACGAGCGACCTGGCTGTGCAGAATGAGATCACCCTCATCTGGGTGCCGGGTCACTCGGGGGTCAAAGGCAATGAAGAAGCTGACAGTCTCGCGAAGAGAGGGTCAGCAGACCCATTTATGGGACCAGAACCGGTCCTGGGCGTGCTGAAGAGCACTGCCAGGGGATCCATTAAGTCCTGGGTCAGAAAGGAACATAAGGTGTACTGGGCAAACTGTCCAGGGCTCAGACATGGGAAATCAGTAATTGAGGAACCCAGTTCAAAGAGAGCTGTGGAGCTGCTTAATCTTAGCAGAGGACAGCTCAGGAACATAACAGGACTCTTGACGGGACACATGGCCGTCAAGAAACACCTGCATAAAATGGCGTAGTTCAAGGGGAACCTGGCATGCAGACTCTGCGGTGAGGGGGAGGAATTAACCCAGCACATCTTGTGCGAGTGTAAAGCTCTGGACCGCAAAAGACAACTGATCTACGGACAGCCTAGACCGGAGACACCCTACCAATTGCTGTGCAGACTAGTTCAAGGCACAGTAATTTTTGAATGGGTGGAGTAGAAAAGACAAAGGGCATGCACAATAGGCCAAAGGCTGTGGTGCTATCGGGGCGGCAAAGACGCGGACGTGCCCTAAGGGAAAAAATTGGTGGGTATGTTCAGTGATATTTTGATGGGGCCATACTTTTTACCACGAGCCATCACCAGTGTTTCTTATGGACATTTTCTTCAAAACATTTTGGTACCTTGAAGATGTTCCCATTGCGATGGATGTGGTTTATGCATGACTGCACGTGATTTTGGCCTTTACATCAAAACATTTTGGTACCTTGAAGATGTTCCCATCATTTTCAAAACAAAAAAGGTACGAAAGATGCTCTCTTCTCTTAATACGAGGAAAGCCTCTGGCCTTGACGAGATCCCAGCAATTGTTCTCAAAAAATGCGCACCAGAACTTGCTCCTGTCCTAACTCGTCTGTTTCAGACATCTTACAATAGAGACATATTTCCTAGTAACTGGAAAACTGCTCGAGTACAACCCGTCCCCAAGAAAGGATCCAAAGTGATGGAAAAGTATATAAACACCGAATTACTAACATTTCTTGAAAAACAGAGTCTAATCCACGACAGGCAGTATGAATTCCGTGAGCGCAGATCAACTGCCGACCTCCTTTTCTTTGTCACCCATTGTTGGAACAAGTCTATTGAACGGTGAATCCCAGATTGTAGCTCTAGACATATCCAAAGCATTCGACCAGGTCTGGCACGCAGCACTGCTTGATAAACTTTCGGTCTATGGCCTACCACTAAAACAGTGTACCTCGACAGCAAATTTCCTCTCCAACCGGAGCATTTCTGTTGTCGTGGATGGCCATTCCTCTAAACTGTATCCAATTAATGCAGGAGTCCCTCAAGGTTCAGCTCTAGCCCCTACTTTGTTTCTTCTTCACATCAATGCCCTCCTCTCTAGCACTCCAACCCAGTTCACAGTTACATGGATGACAGCCCAATTAGATGAGGATCACACACTCATGGAGGGTTTTGTCTCTGTGGATCTCCAAAATTAGACTGGGGAAGTAAAAATCTTGTACAATTAAACTCCACCAAAACTCAGTCTTGCTTTCTATCTCATAAGAGATACACCAGCCCTAGACCTATCACAATGAACAACCAAGTTCTTCAAAGTAATGAGTCCTTTTCTGTTGATGCAAGTTTGTATATATTTTTGAATTTGAAATTGCCGCCAGACATTTAGGGATTGCTGCTCGCCGTGGTTGGCACCACTGAGAGGAGGAGAGGGAGCAGATTTTGTGACAGCCTCTCTCTCTCTCTCTCTCTCGCGACGAAAACCAGCGTCACTGCGTTAGAATCAGTCGTCCTGAAAACTGCTAGTACTCCAGACTAGGGATGTGCTCCAGATTTTCTGGTCTAATTTTCTTGTTACATAATTTTTTGCCTCATTTGGGGTGAAGATAGTCGCCCGACCTCCAAAGAAGACCCTAAAACCCACGTGAAGATACAGTCCATTACACAGGTGAGTGCATCTCTTATTTGTCTGGTATAATTTAAAATCTAACTTTATTGTAAACAATTCCTCTTTATTATTTCGTAATATCTTGCAACAACATTTTGGTCCATCGAAGCCGATGCTTGTTTGATTAGAATTGACACTTGTGGGTGTTCATATCGTGAATTTATGCACACGTGTTTGGCGGTTGTGTTGTTAAAAATCGTAATTTATAGCCTCCAGGGTTTGGTTAGAACACGTGTTCGGGTCGGCAAATCCGTGTTAGTGTAATTGTTTTGCTTGTTTAATTTGTTTTACGGCCTTTTAGCGTCAAAATTGTTTTGTTTTTCAGTGTCTCGCAATCGGCGATTTTCGAGCTCTGTTACTTGTTTGAAACGTGTTTTTTTCGACGTGAAACACGTGGTTATCATCCGATTGGGTTCAGGTTATATCAGTCTTTTCTAGTTTGCCTTTTCGTTTTTTGTCATTTTTGAAATGGAGGTGGAAAAGTTGATAAATAAACGTAACTCTGTTATGAATCGAGTGCAACACCTATCAAGGTTTGCATTAGACGCCAAGGCTGAACCCACAAAAAGGAATGAATTTAGAATCAGATACCAAGGTCTTAACGATTCTGTAAATTTGTTTGATTCTTTACATCTGGACATCGTGTCTTTAATGAAGGATAAGGATAATTTGGCTTTACAATCGGAGATTCAGACAGACTTCGACAACATACAGTACAGCATCAAGTCAATCTATTTTGAAATTTGTGGTAAGGTTACTGCTGATGCTGCCGATGTAGCTAAGTCGCTCGATAATGAGGCTCACTCTGATAGTGGAACGGGTGGCAGACGTAATGTTCGATTGCCTAAGATCGATATTCCGAAATTTGACGGGGCGATTGGTCAGTGGCCACGTTTTTTCGATTTGTTTAGGACTCTGATTCATGAAAATGACACTTTGTCAGATATTGAGCGTTTCCAGTATCTTCTTGCTTCCTTGACAAAAGAACCAGCTTCAATAGTTCAAAACCTACCCCTCATTTCGGATAATTACCAAGTGGCATATAATTCGCTAGTTTCAAGGTATGAAAATAAACGTGTGTTGCTTACGAATTACTGGTTAGCTCTTCTTAATGCTCCGAAGGTGTCAGGCGATTCATCTCGAGATTTAAGGAATTTGTTGACAACATTTACTGAAAACGTATGTGCGTTAGATTTATATCAAGAGCAGCAGTATGATTTGTGGGACTTTACGAAATTCAATTTCCTTTTGCAAAAGTTAGATTCCTCTATCCGAAAGCAATTTGAAATACAGTTTGGTGACTGTGAGGTCCCCACGTACTCGCACCTTAGTGATTTTTTAGAAAAACAGTGCAAGGCTCTTGAAACATCTGCGCTAACCGTAGCACCGGTCTCAGCGAAGAAGGGTCCTCAAATGTTGAAAGGGAAACAGTTCGTGCAGCCGAAACCAACCACTTCTTTGGTGACTAGTGTTAGTAAGTCAGATTCATCAATTTCTTGTGTGTGTTGCCAGGGGGAACACTCATTGACGAAATGTGACAAGTTCTTAGAAATGTCTCCTAAGGATCGTCATACCTTAGTGAAGAGGAAAAGTCTGTGCTATAATTGTCTGGCTGGGTCTCACAAACTCGCAGGGTGTACCTCGAAATTTAATTGTCGTGTTTGTACGAGGAAACATCACACATATTTGCATTTTACATCAAGCTCTGGTCAGACTGATACACAAACATGTGAGCAAGGTGATAACAGACCCGACCAAGTAACCGGTCAAGTCGTATTGACAAGCACGCTTCCCAGCTTCCCTGTTGTATTATTTGCCACATGTAAAGTGGATGTGTGTGATGCTTATGGGGTGTATCATAGATGTCGTGTGCTGCTCGATTGTGCAAGTCAGGCAAATTTCATTACGCAGCGCCTTGTAAGCAAACTTTCTCTGTCGAAGTCACATGCTTCTGTTCCAATTCAGGGGATAAATCAGATGGCCACCGTTACTGATTTGGGGGTTACTTCATTTAGGTTGAGACCTCGGGACAAACCTAATCCTAGTTTCGATATCGATGCTATTGTGGTTCCCAGAATCTGCGACAAGGCACCTTCAACGGACGTACAATCATATGTCTGGAATCATATCAAAGACCTTGCTTTAGCGGATGATACTTTTGGTCAGCCAGGGGACATTGATATTTTATTGGGTGCTGATATATATGCAATGGCATTGTTACCGGGACTTAGAAAGGGTAAGGATCAGGAACCTACTGCTATCAATACAGTGTTTGGTTGGGTAATCTTGGGTAGTGTATATAGGTGTGCGAAGCTTCGAATTTTCGAACCGAACCCGAACTCGAACCGAACCTTCGGTTCGAAAATATGTTCGCACTAGCGATGTTGAAGTTGTTCGAAGTTCGAAATATGCAATTCTCCAAAATAGTTCGAAGTTCGTTGCTCAAAAATGCTTCGAAATTTAACTTTACAGGCATTGAATGCTGCCAAAGATAGCGAAGTTGCGGCCCCGTTAACTCGGTAGCGGCGCTTTAAACACGTTATCGGTCTCATTGAGTGGATAGCGTAATTTTATGAGATTTCACTCATGCATATTTTTGACAGTTGGTGGGCACATTGAGACACGACGGAGCCATTTAGCAATAACAGAATTATTTTTCTTATATATCTTAGCCTTCCAACACCTTTTTCAGTAACAACATTATGATGGCGGTGTTCGAAAGCGATCGGTAACGTAAATTTTCAGAATTTATGAGGATAATTGCAGATTGACTCTGGAAAACACTGGTTTCAACATGATTTATTTCACCATGAGCCCAAACCATCAGCACCAGAAGGCATTTTCACCCAATCAACCTGCAAATTAGCCGAACTCTTCCTTTTTGTTAAAAGAATGGGAATCTTTCACATATCAAATATTGTATGGTACAATATTCCTAAATTTTGTGTTTAAGGAAATAATATATGAACACTGAAGAATTTTGGGTAGTTCGATGTTCGATTTAAAATTTCTAAGAAGTTCGAAGTTCGACTGTGAACCTTAGACATACTATTTCAGAGGTTCGAAGTTCGAGGCAACATATTTTCTTGGGTTCGTTCATAGTTCGGTTCGAACAAAACATGGGTTCGCACACCTCTAGTAGTGTACCAGCCCAATCGAATTTTGTGGTTGATTCCTTTTGTACGTCGGTCGATGTTTCTCTGGACAAAACTCTCAGACAATTTTGGGAATTGGAGCAAGTGCCTCAGTGCACATTAGCGAGTCCGGAAGATGCCCTGTGTGAGAAGATCTTCCAGGACACTCATTCACGTGACTCTAATGGTAGATATGTCGTGGGCCTGCCATTTCGTGATGGGATGCCAGATCTGGGTGAGTCACATTCCATGGCATTGAGACGGCTTCATGCTCTAGAGAGACGATTGTCCAAAGAGTCAGATATCCGTAGAAAGTATGTGGCTTTCATGCGTGAGTATCTGAGCGATGGGCACATGTCTCCTGTGTCGTGTAAGGAATCACATCCTAGTGCCGTCTACTACATCCCTCATCATTGTATCTTGAAACCCGAAAGTACCACTACAAAGTTACGGGTGGTGTTCGACGCCAGTGCTAAGACCTCAAATGGCGTCTCGCTCAACAACACCCTATTGGTTGGACCCAAGTTGCAGCAGGATATTGTGACAGTCCTGTTGAATTTTCGGGCTCATCGAGTCGCCTTTACTGCAGACATTAAGCAAATGTTTCTGCAAGTATTGGTGGCAGAGGAGCATAGGGACTTCCAGCGCATTCTTTGGCGGTTTTCCAATTCTGAGCCAGTGCAAGAGTTCAGACTCAATACAGTGTCCTTTGGTGTTGCTTCCAGCCCCTATCTTGCTATTAGGACCCTCTTACAGGTGGCAACAGATTTAGGTGGTAAATATCCTCTTGCAGCAGACGTCATAAGGTCTGACACGTACGTGGATGACATAGTAACTAGTGTGCCAGATTCCAATTCTGCAATTGAAGTGAAATCTCAACTGATAGGAATGCTCGGAGAGGCTGGATTTGAGTTGCGAAAATGGGCAAGCAATGATCCCGAATTTCTTGCGTCTCTCCCCAGTAGTCATCAGCAATCTCTGTGTTTCGACTCTGATGACTTAGTGTCTGTCAAGATTTTAGGACTACAGTGGTGTCCAATGACTGACTGCTTCTCGTACAAGGTACATCCAATTGAACGCAAATGCACCAAGCGTAACATACTGTCAGAGCTTGCTAGAATCTTTGATCCTTTGGGTTTCTTGTCTCCCCTCACCCTCTCTGCGAATCAGCTGATGCAGTTCCTGTGGCAGCTAGGCATTTCGTGGGATGAAAAACCACCACTAGAAGTCGAATCCAGGTGGGACACATACAAATCGCAACTTTCTTGTTTGTCATCGTTGTCAATTCCGCGGTATGTGTCTGCTGAAGGTACTACTTCTTCTACATTGCATGGATTCTCGGATGCGTCTGAGCTTGGTTATGGGGCCGTAATTTATCTTCGTGTTGTATCCGCCAGCGGAGCCATAAAGATATCTCTCTTGTGTGCTAAGTCTCGTGTCTCCCCACTAAAAAAAGTATCAGTACCCCGATTGGAGCTTTGTGCAGCAGCCTTGTTAGCAGAGTTGATGGAGTTCGTTCAGGTTACATACCGAAAGACTATTTCTATTGATAATATATTTTGCTGGTCTGATTCCACAGTTGCCATTCAGTGGATTAAGTCATCTCCCCATCGATGGAAAACGTTTGTGGCCAATAGAGTGGCGCTCATACAAGAAAAGGTACCCCCTGGTTGCTGGTCACATGTTTCGGGGTTAATCAACCCTGCAGATTGTGCATCGCGCGGACTTACTCCTAATGAGCTTCTCAATCACCCGCTATGGTGGACGGGTCCGGCTTTCTTGTCCGAACCATCCGATACATGGATTAGCGCAGAATCTTTAGGTGAAGAGTCTGATGTCATGATGTCGGAGCAGAGGCAAGTTGTGTGCATGACAAAGGTTGTTTCGTGTGATTGGCCGCTGAATTTGTTAGAAGGGTATTCTTCGCTGAGGAAAATTCAAGGTATCATTGCTTACAGTATGAGGTTTGTCAAAAATCTGAAATTACCCCGGAAGGACAGAATTTCGGGCGCATTGAGTGAGGCGGAGCTTTACACTGCACTGACTTTTCTTGTTAAAGCAGTACAAAGGTTGGCGTTTGAGAGGGAAACGCGTGACATTGAGCATGGTCGACCTTGTGTAAAGTCTATCCGTAGGCTGGCCCCATTTGTGGATAGGGATGGTGTTCTCAGGGTGGGCGGTAGACTTAGATGCTCGGACTTGTCGTTTGATGCAAAGCATCCCATGCTTCTGCCACGTTCACACTTGCTCACTGACTTGGTGATTCGTAGTGTCCATCAGAAACACTTACATCCTGGACCTCGTACCTTGCAGTATTTGTTGTCACAAAATTTTTGGATTCTTTCGGCCCGCCGGGCAATTAATAGTGTGCTTGGGCAATGTTATCGTTGTTTCCGTGTTCGCCCGGTAACTTTGACACCTGTAATGGGGGATCTTCCTCCAGTAAGAGTTTCTCAGCTGAAACCATTCTCTCACACTGGAATTGATTTTGCCGGTCCATTTCTCGTTACCCAGGGAAGATATCGTGGTGTCAGAAGTGCGAAGGCATATGTGTGTATTTTTGTTTGCATGACCACAAAGGCTGTGCATATTGAATCGGTATCAGACCTCACTTCGGAGGCTTTTCTTGCTGCTTTTCGGCGCTTTGTGGCTCGAAGAGGTCGTTGTGACAATGTCTACAGTGACTGCGGCACTAATTTTGTCGGGGCCAACCGATTGTTGGTTTCATACGCACATCAGGTGACTGATTCCTTGTCAATTGAGTGGCATTGGAATCCCCCAGCAGCGCCGCACTTTGGAGGACTGTGGGAAGCAGGGGTTCGTTCCATTAAAACTCACTTGCGTCGTGTTGTTGGCACACAGGTTCTGACATTCGAGGAACTGACCACTGTTCTGGCACAGATTGAAGCAGTTCTTAATTCCCGACCGCTCTGTAGTCTTAGTACAGACCCCAATGACATGACATCGCTTTCCCCTGCGCACTTCTTGACCATGGAGCCTCTTTGTGCCCCACCTGACCCAGACGTGACTGATGTCAAACTTACCAGACTTTCTCGTTGGCAACTTGTTTCCAGAATGCATCAAGATTTTTGGAAACGCTGGAAAAGTGAATATTTGCACACCTTGCAGCAGCGCAATAAGTGGTCTACCCCCCAAGAAGCTCCTTCGATTGGTACTCTCGTTGTCATCAAAGATGAGACAGTGTCTCCGCTTGTGTGGAAGTTAGGGCGCATATTGAAACTCTATCCGGGTCGTGATGGCGTTGCCCGTGTCGCTCAAGTACGAACAAGCACAAGTATTTTAGATCGTCCTATGACCAAGCTGTGCCCTTTACCTTCGCAGTAAACGGCCAGTACGCATCTCCCATTTGTATAGTTAGTTATAGTGTGTATCTACCAATTTAATTTAATCTTTGCATTTTTAATCGGAAATAAGTAGTCCTTATTTGGTGGGCGGAATGTTGATGCAAGTTTGTATATATTTTTGAATTTGAAATTGCCGCCAGACATTTAGGGATTGCTGCTCGCCGTGGTTGGCACCACTGAGAGGAGGAGAGGGAGCAGATTTTGTGACAGCCTCTCTCTCTATCTCTCGCGACGAAAACCAGCGTCACTGCGTTAGAATCAGTCGTCCTGAAAACTGCTAGTACTCCAGACTAGGGATGTGCTCCAGATTTTCTGGTCTAATTTTCTTGTTACATAATTTTTTGCCTCATTTGGGGTGAAGATAGTCGCCCGACCTCCAAAGAAGACCCTAAAACCCACGTGAAGATACAGACCATTACACAGGTGAGTGCATCTCTTATTTGTCTGGTATAATTTAAAATCTAACTTTATTGTAAACAATTCCTCTTTATTATTTCGTAATATCTTGCAACAACATTTTCAATTGTTGGCAATTCTGTGGATCGAAATTTCAATTGGCACCAACATGTCAGATCAATTGCAGAAGCGGCTGCTAAGAAATTAGGTTTCCTCTTCCGGGCTCGTAAATACTTTTCACCAGCTAATCTCTATACCTTATATACTTCACAAATAAGGCCAAACCTCGAATACTATTCCCACATCTGGGGTGCTGCTGCCGCTTCTACACTCGTTATCCTGGACTCCATTCAGAAGAGAGCTATATGTCTCATCGGTGACCCTAGCCTCACCCAACGGCTGCCATCCCTTACCCACCGACGTGCTGTTGGTGACTTCTCTCTGTTTTATAGATATCTGCATGGGCACTGCTCAGAGGAGCTTTCTTCCATAGTTCCTCCACCTGCTGCCCCCAACAGATCTACCAGGGGAACAGAACGAATGCACCCTTTTATTGTCCAGGTCACCAGACATAGAACATCTTGTTATGCCCGCTCTTTTGTCCCGAGGACTTACAACTTGTGGAATTCCTTGCCGGCACATGTTTTTCCTTCTCCTCCGAACCTCCAAACCTTCGAGTCCAGAATTAACAAGTTGCCTCTTTCCTCCTTGTCGACATCCATGGTACGATAGTATTTAGGCTGTGAGCCCACGTGGTGTGTTGTTGAAATAAATAAAAAATTAAAAAAAAATATAAATAGGACAATTTCGCCCATACAGTTAGTTTAGCGACAGCTAATGATGAAGACAACTTTATTGTCGAAATAAGTATCTAGTGCAAAAAACCCTTTGTTATTATTTTTTTGTTTTTTAGGGTGAATCTGCTTTTGGTTTCTATGTATATATAACAATACTATCTTAGTTTTGCCAATAGAAGACACCCCTGGATTTTCTGCATGTAATTAGGAAACAGCCTGTATACAGGGTGCTTCATGGTAAGTAGCTTATTAGACGTTTCTGGAGAACTACATGTATTTAAATTCTGAAAATTGGTATCCACACGTTTTTGATACTGATCTTTCTAACTAAAGTATTTTCAATTAGCCTGTACATCCGGTTATACCGGAAGTCTACACAAACTTTGTTTTTTAAATGGAACACCCTATATATTATGAGTTTTTTAAATTACACGTTCAATTTAATGGCCACTTGATGACAACATATTCGAGCTAGTTCGTTAGAAAGATCAGTATCAAGAACGTGCGGAGAACAATTTTCAGAATTTAAATACATGTAGTTCTCCAGAAACGTCTAATAGGCTACTCACCGTGAAGCTCCCTGTATAATTGAGCTAACATTCCCATTTGGTTAATTTACTATCCAGATTGTACTTTGGCTTAAGTACACGCCGACTACTATGTCTTTATTTTGTTACCAACTTCTCTTGTTTTCTTCCATCTGCACATTTGAAGGACAAGTTGAGTTTGGATATACTGTACCTGTATATGTCTAAAACTCCATTCACGAGTTGATACCCACCTGGTCAAATGGACGATACCCAATGTGGAACATGGTATGAAGCAATGGATTCTTTGTACTGCAGACTTTATTAGGAACGAATTTTTCTGTATTTTCACTGACATTCAGTTCTTGGAATAACCACTCGCTATTATTTTTGATGAAATGATAGAGTATCTGAAACAAAAATTAGAAACTGAAAACAAAGTCCTGCAAAATAATTGATAAATCACAAATCATTGGAACTGCCCACTAAAACTACATTAACAATACCTCAGTTGTCTGAGGAGTTTTCGTGTCAACATGGAAGCATGGAACTTTGATTCACATTATAATGAGGTGAAATAAGCTATCTCTGTGTTGTCATTCAATGAGTTAATTAAATCAACATTATTTTATGATAATAATAATAATATTACACATTTTCAATACGTGTGGAAGTATGGCACGGCGACAAAAATGTTTTTTTTTCGTAAACGTCGTAAAAAATGTCAAAACATATAGAAAACATGATTTGGAACGATTTTTTTTTGTCGGTCCATATGTATGTCTATTTATAGCCCCGATAACTTTAGAACGAATGGAGATATCGTCTTCAAATTCGGTATCCAATTAGCACCTGACAAACAAACGGTTCGTATTGTTTTTGGGTAAAATCGCTTTAACGACTTCAAGGAAAAACATCCGACTATACAATTTTCCTATTATCTATATAGAGAGGTCGTCAGCGAAATGAATATTTAATTTGCAGTCCTTGGGCATGAGGAGTGCTTTACGTGTGAGACGTCAAAAAAGCATAAAAGTAACACCAACTATGATCCTGATAATTTAGAAAATAATTGTGAAGAGTGTTAGTAGGTAATGCGCCACTCTGGCTAGACAGGTAGTGGGGGTAGGAGTGGGGGTACCCCCACCCCTAGCCCCACCCCTTGTGTCCACGCCCCCAAGATGGCGTCCAGCCACGCCCCCAAGATGGCGTCCAGCCACGCCCCCAAGATGGCTTCCAATGTAACCTGAAGGTCATTGACATGTCTAGGAAACTTTGGCCAGACAGTGACGTCACACGACTTGGGCCAGACAGTCACATTCCAAAGTGTCTAACCTATTACTTCAAATTATTATATTTTGAAAAAAACCATTTGGAGCAGGTGAGTTTCGAACCCGGGGCATTCAGATGGGAGGCAACGATGCTACCCATTGAGCTAAGCAGACGCTTGTTAATTTATTGTTTTAGGCTGGTATATATATACGACTTTTAATTACAAACAAACCATACATGTAACATAATTAAAGTTTTTGTTATTATTAGACAAATGGATGATTTACAAAATAATAATTAATATGTTTAATATTAGAGGCGGAACCAAAACGGAGGAACCAAAATGGCGGAATAAAAATGGCGGAATGAAAGATGGAAGCCTAACCTGTGATACCTTAAGCTGACATATATACCCCTGACATTATAAAAATGGCGGCTTTCGTTCTTAAAGATGGTGCCTTTCGCTGATAAAGATGGTTGAAGACTCCATTATTTAAAGTTACGTCACCCCAACCTTTAGAGCCGACAAATGAGAGTGAGGTTGATAAGCGAGAATAATGGTATATAGAAACAATGGTTGGTTACAGGTTCAATTCCTTTCTACCCCTCGTGTTTAGTGTCATGTTACTCGTCTAAGTAAGCAGAATTAAAAAATGGCGACTAAAATAAGAGAAAAACCTTAAAACCCTTATCGCGGAAGATCCGTGAGATGTACGAGAGAACCAACACATGCACGGTGTTAAGGAGGTCAAATCAAAGTGGAATATACAATAAAATGGCCACTTCCGGTCTAAACTTTAAATCCTTATATCTTTTGAACGGAAAGTGATAGAAATGAACTGACTTTAAAAATATATCGTTTCATAACAAGCTCTACAAGAAAATGAGATAAAAAACTTTAAACCCTTATCGCGGAAGATCCGTGAGATGTACGAGAGAACCAATACATGCACGGTGTTAAGGAGGCCAAATCAAATTGGAATATACAATAAAATGGCCACTTCCGGTCTAAACTTTAAATCCTTATATCTTTTCAACGGAAAGTGATAGAAAGGAACCGACTTCAAAAATGTATGTTTCGTAACAAGGTCTACAAGAAAATGAGATAAAAAACTTCAAATCCTTATCGCGGAAGATCCGTGAGATGCACGATAGAACCAATACATGCACGGTGTTAAGGAGGTCAAACCAAATTGGAATATACAATAAAATGACCACTTCCGGTCTAAACTTTAAATCGTTATATCTTTTGAATGGAAAGTGATAGAAAGGAACCGACTTCAAAAATGTATGTTTCGTAACAAGGTCTACAAGAAACTGAGATAAAAAACTTCAAACCCTTATCGCGGAAGATCGGTGAGACGTACGATAGAACCAATACATACACGCTGTTCAGCAAAGCAAACTCTATAAGCATATTCAATAAAAATGTTACTTCCGGTAGACACTTCCGGTATAGCTATTCTTAGAGCTACATACATGTGTGACACATCAAAATAATCGTCTTGTTGAACAGAAGAAATATAATATTTAAGTAAGTCAGAACAAGCTGTGTTAACACCTAAAAACAACACACTCTCTCTTAGACTTAATGAAGTTACTTTCAGAGAAAATTTCAACCATACCAGAAAGAACAGTAATCAATAGCGTATTTAAATGTTGACTACATCAAGTGATGCGTGCTACAGACAAATTTTAGTACACCCTCTTAGACTTATTGAAGTTGACGGCACAGGCAGCTGTCAAGCGTACCTAACAAACCAAAGTAAATATGTCTTGAAGAACAGTCTTCAATTGCCCTAAACCAACACATCTCTATCATTTCAGAGTAATCTTAGCCATGTGACCAGTTAAACTAAGTATCTTGAAGTGTAGCTTTTATGTTTATGAGATATAAAATAAGAAAACCAAAGAGTTAATTGTCTATTACAACAACAAGCAGAAGGGGTTGACTTGGTACCTACAGCTGCTACATACTTGGTAAAAATGGGTGCCACTAGCATTTCAGAGTAATTTTAACCACACAACACTCTAACTAACTGTATTGAGACGTGGCTTTATGTGTTAATGGGTGGAAATAACAAAACTAAAGAGTTGATTGTCTATTACAACTGTCAGCTAAAGAAGCATTTAGGTAGCCGGAATACCGATATCCTAAATATTTCAAGAGTAATCTTAGTCATACAACACTCTTAACTAACTGTCTTGAGATGTGGCTTTATGTGTCATTGGTTGGAAAATAAGAAAACTAAAGAGTTGATTGCCTATTACAACAGTCAGCTGAAGGAACATTTGGGTTATCGGAATACCGATATGCCAAATGTTCTAACCGAAGGAGCCCACTTAGAGACATCTCCAGGGGCTCGGAATACCGATGCCCTAGAAGTGTCGGAAGCAACATTTCAATTAACACCAACAACCGCTAAATACTTGTTGGACTTTAGTATGTTTGGTATTAAATTTGGCTTGTTGGATAACCAATCATTTTTATGAAAAATGCAACAATTTTTATTTCTGCGTAAGCGAATTTAATCAGAAATATAGAACCAACCTTCAAGAAACCGAAAAAAGAGGATAAGAACATTAAGAACAAACATTCCGATACCGAAGTGATCCTAAACACACCATATGATGCAAATTCTGTAAATCTCTTTAACAGAAGAAAAACAGAAGTGAAACACCGTAAGACAAATAGAACCGACGTACATAACAGATGTGTCTGAGGAGAAACGTATTCAGAACCTTATTGAGTTTACTAAGTTTTAAGTATACGAACATAACAGTCTATGTACCAACCAACCAACCAACCAACTGTTTTTGAGGTGTAGCCTTTATGTATGTATGTATGTAATTTAATTTTCGATAGTGTAAAATAAAATTAAAAAGTGTGATATATGAAAAAATAAGAAAACTAAAGAGTTGATTGCCTATTACAACGGTCAGCTGAAGAAACAATTAGGTAGCCAGAATACCGATACCCTAAATATTTCAACCGAAGGAGTTCACTTAGAGTCACATCTAGGGGGCCGGAATACCGGCCCCCTAGATGTGTCGGAAGCAACATCTCAACTAACGCCTACAACCGCTACATACTTGGTGGACTTTGGTGGAACACAGACTGAAAACAACTTGATATCTGGTACATATGTCTGTAAAGATTTCATTCTAAATTTAGCCTGTTGGATATCCAATCTTTTCTATGAAAAGTGCAACCAACCAACTAACCAACCACCCAACCAACCAACCAACGTTGAGGGGCGTAGAGATAGCAAGCTATCTACAAGTGGACCCCTCTGAACCTATGATGTTAATAATGGATTAAGAGATTGAATTGGTACGTGTTTATATTGAAGGCTTGCAAGCTACGTACAAGTGTCTGAATATATGATGGTAATGATGGGTTAAGATATTTAATTGACATGTATTAAAGGCTTAGCGGTTTTCACTTGAGTCATCGTCATTCGAAAACTATTAGAACGAAAACCAGGTCCTTTACTCTGGTATATCTTACTCAGTAGGAACCAAATGTCTTCGAAAACAACATTCTTTGCTTTTCTGAAAGGCAAGTGAGCAGCCCCCTTGTCGAACCCCTCCGAGCTAAAGGTAAACCCCACTCTGTCTTCGGGATCGACATCATGGACTATATGACTCACAATATCTTTAATACGATCTTTGACCCACTTCTCTGGATCGTTGACATCGTCAGGTATATCTTGTAGTCTAAAGCATACGCTTCGTCTATCAAGTTTAAACTTCTTATTGGAGGTCACTGTATCTTCAAGTATTTGGAATGCCATTGTTTCGTGCTACACAACTGACTGTGTTGGTTAAAGGACCGAAGTTTAGCCTCGTGTTTATTAAAGACTAAAGTTTAGCAGGTACTATTTGTTTTCACCTTCACTATTGGCTACCGACTGAACCTTAGCGGAAGCTCCTCGTCTTAATATTCGACAAACAACACAGACAACACAACTTATTGTTTTCACCTTCACTGTTGGTTAACGACTGAACCTTAGTGGACGCTTCTGAGTCAAACAAGAAGAAAACAATTTAAAACACATCTACGATGACCATGAGGCAGCCGACATGGACTTTGAACGATTTTTAAAAATAGATGCGGCCAGGTTAGTTGATCAACCATCCAGGTCAGTCTTCACCTTCACTGTTGGCTACCGACTGAACCTTAGCGGAAGCTCCTCGTCTTAATATTCGACAAACAACACAGACAACACAACTTATTGTTTTCACCTTCACTGTTGGCTACCGACTGAACCTTAGCGGACGCTCCTCGTCTTAATATTCGACAAACAACACAGACAACACAACTTATTGTTTTCACCTTCACTGTTGGTTAACGACTGAACCTTAGTGGACGCTTCACGTCTTAATATTCAACAGACAACAACGACAGCTGTCATACAGCCGTCTGACATGACAGACAGCTGTCATACAGCTGTCATACAGCTGTCTAACACAGCTGTCTAACACAGCTGTCTAACACAGCTGTCTAACACAGCTGTTAGACAGCTGTGTTAGACAGCTGTGTTAGACAGCTGTATGACAGCTGTCTGTCATGTCAGACGGCTGTATGACAGCTGTCGTTGTTGTCTGTTGAATATTAAGACGTGAAGCGTCCACTAAGGTTCAGTCGTTAACCAACAGTGAAGGTGAAAACAATAAGTTGTGTTGTCTGTGTTGTTTGTCGAATATTAAGACGAGGAGCGTCCGCTAAGGTTCAGTCGGTAGCCAACAGTGAAGGTGAAAACAATAAGTTGTGTTGTCTGTGTTGTTTGTCGAATATTAAGACGAGGAGCTTCCGCTAAGGTTCAGTCGGTAGCCAACAGTGAAGGTGAAGACTGACCTGGATGGTTGATCAACTAACCTGGCCGCATCTATTTTTAAAAATTGTTCAAAGTCCATGTCGGCTGCCTCATGGTCATCGTAGATGTGTTTTAAATTGTTTTCTTCTTGTTTGACTCAGAAGCGTCCACTAAGGTTCAGTCGTTAACCAACAGTGAAGGTGAAAACAATAAGTTGTGTTGTCTGTGTTGTTTGTCGAATATTAAGACGAGGAGCTTCCGCTAAGGTTCAGTCGGTAGCCAATAGTGAAGGTGAAAACAAATAGTACCTGCTAAACTTTAGTCTTTAATAAACACGAGGCTAAACTTCGGTCCTTTAACCAACACAGTCAGTTGTGTAGCACGAAACAATGGCATTCCAAATACTTGAAGATACAGTGACCTCCAATAAGAAGTTTAAACTTGATAGACGAAGCGTATGCTTTAGACTACAAGATATACCTGACGATGTCAACGATCCAGAGAAGTGGGTCAAAGATCGTATTAAAGATATTGTGAGTCATATAGTCCATGATGTCGATCCCGAAGACAGAGTGGGGTTTACCTTTAGCTCGGAGGGGTTCGACAAGGGGGCTGCTCACTTGCCTTTCAGAAAAGCAAAGAATGTTGTTTTCGAAGACATTTGGTTCCTACTGAGTAAGATATACCAGAGTAAAGGACCTGGTTTTCGTTCTAATAGTTTTCGAATGACGATGACTCAAGTGAAAACCGCTAAGCCTTTAATACATGTCAATTAAATATCTTAACCCATCATTACCATCATATATTCAGACACTTGTACGTAGCTTGCAAGCCTTCAATATAAACACGTACCAATTCAATCTCTTAATCCATTATTAACATCATAGGTTCAGAGGGGTCCACTTGTAGATAGCTTGCTATCTCTACGCCCCTCAACGTTGGTTGGTTGGTTGGGTGGTTGGTTAGTTGGTTGGTTGCACTTTTCATAGAAAAGATTGGATATCCAACAGGCTAAATTTAGAATGAAATCTTTACAGACATATGTACCAGATATCAAGTTGTTTTCAGTCTGTGTTCCACCAAAGTCCACCAAGTATGTAGCGGTTGTAGGCGTTAGTTGAGATGTTGCTTCCGACACATCTAGGGGGCCGGTATTCCGGCCCCCTAGATGTGACTCTAAGTGAACTCCTTCGGTTGAAATATTTAGGGTATCGGTATTCTGGCTACCTAATTGTTTCTTCAGCTGACCGTTGTAATAGGCAATCAACTCTTTAGTTTTCTTATTTTTTCATATATCACACTTTTTAATTTTATTTTACACTATCGAAAATTAAATTACATACCATACATAAAGGCTACACCTCAAAAACAGTTGGTTGGTTGGTTGGTTGGTTGGTACATAGACTGTTATGTTCGTATACTTAAAACTTAGTAAACTCAATAAGGTTCTGAATACGTTTCTCCTCAGACACATCTGTTATGTACGTCGGTTCTATTTGTCTTACGGTGTTTCACTTCTGTTTTTCTTCTGTTAAAGAGATTTACAGAATTTGCATCATATGGTGTGTTTAGGATCACTTCGGTATCGGAATGTTTGTTCTTAATGTTCTTATCCTCTTTTTTCGGTTTCTTGAAGGTTGGTTCTATATTTCTGATTAAATTCGCTTACGCAGAAATAAAAATTGTTGCATTTTTCATAAAAATGATTGGTTATCCAACAAGCCAAATTTAATACCAAACATACTAAAGTCCAACAAGTATTTAGCGGTTGTTGGTGTTAATTGAAATGTTGCTTCGGACACTTCTAGGGCATCGGTATTCCGAGCCCCTGGAGATGTCTCTAAGTGGGCTCCTTCGGTTAGAACATTTGGCATATCGGTATTCCGATAACCCAAATGTTCCTTCAGCTGACTGTTGTAATAGGCAATCAACTCTTTAGTTTTCTTATTTTCCAACCAATGACACATAAAGCCACATCTCAAGACAGTTAGTTAAGAGTGTTGTATGACTAAGATTACTCTTGAAATATTTAGGATATCGGTATTCCGGCTACCTAAATGCTTCTTTAGCTGACAGTTGTAATAGACAATCAACTCTTTAGTTTTGTTATTTCCACCCATTAACACATAAAGCCACGTCTCAATACAGTTAGTTAGAGTGTTGTGTGGTTAAAATTACTCTGAAATGCTAGTGGCACCCATTTTTACCAAGTATGTAGCAGCTGTAGGTACCAAGTCAACCCCTTCTGCTTGTTGTTGTAATAGACAATTAACTCTTTGGTTTTCTTATTTTATATCTCATAAACATAAAAGCTACACTTCAAGATACTTAGTTTAACTGGTCACATGGCTAAGATTACTCTGAAATGATAGAGATGTGTTGGTTTAGGGCAATTGAAGACTGTTCTTCAAGACATATTTACTTTGGTTTGTTAGGTACGCTTGACAGCTGCCTGTGCCGTCAACTTCAATAAGTCTAAGAGGGTGTACTAAAATTTGTCTGTAGCACGCATCACTTGATGTAGTCAACATTTAAATACGCTATTGATTACTGTTCTTTCTGGTATGGTTGAAATTTTCTCTGAAAGTAACTTCATTAAGTCTAAGAGAGAGTGTGTTGTTTTTAGGTGTTAACACAGCTTGTTCTGACTTACTTAAATATTATATTTCTTCTGTTCAACAAGACGATTATTTTGATGTGTCACACATGTATGTAGCTCTAAGAATAGCTATACCGGAAGTGTCTACCGGAAGTAACATTTTTATTGAATATGCTTATAGAGTTTGCTTTGCTGAACAGCGTGTATGTATTGGTTCTATCGTACGTCTCACCGATCTTCCGCGATAAGGGTTTGAAGTTTTTTATCTCAGTTTCTTGTAGACCTTGTTACGAAACATACATTTTTGAAGTCGGTTCCTTTCTATCACTTTCCATTCAAAAGATATAACGATTTAAAGTTTAGACCGGAAGTGGTCATTTTATTGTATATTCCAATTTGGTTTGACCTCCTTAACACCGTGCATGTATTGGTTCTATCGTGCATCTCACGGATCTTCCGCGATAAGGATTTGAAGTTTTTTATCTCATTTTCTTGTAGACCTTGTTACGAAACATACATTTTTGAAGTCGGTTCCTTTCTATCACTTTCCGTTGAAAAGATATAAGGATTTAAAGTTTAGACCGGAAGTGGCCATTTTATTGTATATTCCAATTTGATTTGGCCTCCTTAACACCGTGCATGTATTGGTTCTCTCGTACATCTCACGGATCTTCCGCGATAAGGGTTTAAAGTTTTTTATCTCATTTTCTTGTAGAGCTTGTTATGAAACGATATATTTTTAAAGTCAGTTCATTTCTATCACTTTCCGTTCAAAAGATATAAGGATTTAAAGTTTAGACCGGAAGTGGCCATTTTATTGTATATTCCACTTTGATTTGACCTCCTTAACACCGTGCATGTGTTGGTTCTCTCGTACATCTCACGGATCTTCCACGATAAGGGTTTTAAGTTTTTTCTCTTATTTTAGTCGCCATTTTTAAATTCTGCTTACTTAGACGAGTAACATGACACTAAACACGAGGGGTAGAAAGGAATTGAACCTGTAACCAACCATTGTTTCTATATACCATTATTCTCGCTTATCAACCTCACTCTCATTTGTCGGCTCTAAAGGTTGGGGTGACGTAACTTTAAATAATGGAGTCTTCAACCATCTTTATCAGCGAAAGGCACCATCTTTAAGAACGAAAGCCGCCATTTTTATAATGTCAGGGGTATATATGTCAGCTTAAGGTATCACAGGTTAGGCTTCCATCTTTCATTCCGCCATTTTTATTCCGCCATTTTGGTTCCTCCGTTTTGGTTCCGCCTCTAATATTAAACATATTAATTATTATTTTGTAAATCATCCATTTGTCTAATAATAACAAAAACTTTAATTATGTTACATGTATGGTTTGTTTGTAATTAAAAGTCGTATATATATACCAGCCTAAAACAATAAATTAACAAGCGTCTGCTTAGCTCAATGGGTAGCATCGTTGCCTCCCATCTGAATGCCCCGGGTTCGAAACTCACCTGCTCCAAATGGTTTTTTTCAAAATATAATAATTTGAAGTAATAGGTTAGACACTTTGGAATGTTTGCATGTGACTGTCTGGCCCAAGTCGTGTGACGTCACTGTCTGGCCAAAGTTTCCTAGACATGGTCAATGACCTTAGAATGCAGGTTACATTGGAAGCCATCTTGGGGGCGTGGCTGGACGCCATCTTGGGGGCGTGGCCACGCCCACTAGGGGGTGGGGCTCCGCCCACTAGGGTAGGAGTGGGGGTACCCCCACTCCTACCCCACTACCTGTCTAGCCAGAGTGGCGCATTACCTACTAGTGTTGTTTATGGAATGAACACATTGAAAAAGTAAAATCCGCGAGAGAGCAATATCAAATTGATGCTGAAGGTAGTGATCCTAATACTTTAATATTTTCTGCGGTTCTTCCAAAGGTAAAGCTTCAGTACCTACTATCTTTATTTCACTTAGTAATTTTTATTTCTTTTTAGGTAATTATGCTACCTCGTTGTGAAATGTTTAAGGAGGTGATTTTTGTACCACGAATAATAGCCTTTAATGAAAGCATTGTACTGATAAAAAAAATCAAAAAAAAATCGCACAACAGTAATTTGGCATGAGGCGTTTTTGGGACGCAACAAAGAAGATATCATTAGTGCCTTCTATGCATTTCTGTTAGATAACAGAGATGCTTAACATATTGTTTTGTGGCTTGACAATTGTTCCGCCCAAAACAATAACTGGACCCTTTTCAGTTTTTGTGTGTATATAGTAAATACAGAAGAAGTTGCATTAAAGCCTTTTACACTCAAATACTTCGAACCAGGACATACATTTATGTCGGCTGATGCATTTCATCACCAGGTAGAACAGTCCCTGAGGCAGATGAAGAAAGTATTTGATTTTGAAGATTTCAAAGAATCGGTGCAAAGAGCAAACTCGTCTAGAGTTACATTGATAGAAATGAAACTTAATCAATTTTTTGAGTGGCAAGATAAGACCTCGCAATACAAATTAAGAAAAACGAATCCGAGACCATATTTTTTAAGCGATATGGTGCAGGTGATATTCAATCGTGGAAAGCATGCTTTGTCCTACAAGCTCAAATTTAATCAAGAAGATGCTGTAACAGAACTAAACTTTCTGCAAGCATAGCATAAGAAGTTAGGTAAAATTTCGAAGCCAAACTGTAAGGCAGAATGTCGTGGTGTAAGTCAAGAAAGAAAGGATACTTTATTAACCAAATGTAGTGGAATTATTCCTAATAACAGATTGAATTTTTGGAAAAAGTTACCCATATCAACACAACCTATTGCAGACGATGAATAAATTTAAAAGGTCTGCTTTGTTTACCTATTTAAATTATTTTGTTATTAACAAATTTTAGAAAAAAGTGTATTGAAACTTATTTATGTTGTTTTAAGTTATCTTAAGTAGAGTTAGCAGTTTTTTTATAGTTATGTAATACATAACTATTTCATGCCTTATATGAAATCTGTTATATTAGAAATATACACAGAAATATGACTTTATTTATTATGACTATTATTTCTTAATACTTATTTATTTATAAATACGACACTAATAGATAATAATATTTCTATTAATCTTTGTTAGGCAAATGTGTCGTAGCTAACAAAAAACTCTTTCAAAATCTGAAAATGTTAAAAATAAATGTATAATAAAATTCAGCAACCGAAAATGTATGCAGTTCAGTATCTTTACCAAGAAAAACAAAAATAATTAAGATGGCGCAATTATAATCAGTATTTCTTCAATAACTCAAAACTTATAATTGTGCATATATGACGTTTATCCTTAACAGGGCAGTATTGTGCTTCACGCCTAATGGTCTATATTTCGACCAACAAAGCCAGCCTCCTGCAGAGGTCGATAATCTTTGTGGGCGAAAGTTGATCCAGATCTTCCAGAGCAAGCTTTGTCTTGCCAAAGAGCAGGTATCTAGTCCTGTCCGCCGCCGGACAGGAACACAGTACGTGCTCTGCTGTCTCGTCACTCTCCATACACAGCCGGCACTCGGTCTCCTGACCGACCCCAATACGGTGCATGTGGAGACACATGCGGCAGTGTCCTGTATACGACCGACTAGAGTACTCAGTTGTTGTCTGTTTAGCTCTAGAAGTTTTTTAGCCCTCGACTCTGACAGGCCATTTATGAAGGCCTTAGAGTGAGCTAATCCTGGTAAAATTTACCATAGCTGGATTGTCATTCTTTATGTCCAGGTCTTTAAGGTGCTTTTGCTATGCATAATGATATCTCCAGCACAGGTTCTGGTCTGATGAAGTCCACCTGGGCTCCACTCCTGGCAAGCAAGTCGGCCGCAACATTGCCATCATGGTCCGAGTGACCCGGTATCCAGACCAGCGACACCCCATTGCAGCTGCCCAGTTCGTTGAGGGCAAATTTACAACTTCATGCCGTTTTTGAATTGCAACGGTAAGAACCAAGAGCCTTTATTGCAGCTTGGCTATCGGAATATATCTTTATCGATTTGTGTGTGCACTGGTTTCCTATACTTTCCCTTGCACAGATCTCAATAGCATACACTTCTGCCTGGTGTATCGTTGCATACTTTCCGAGGCTAGTTGATAGTCTAGCATTAGTGGTGCTCCCATATGCGCTAGCTCCTACCCCCTATTGGTTTTGGAACCATCAGTACACCAGCAGAGATCAGCTCTCAATAGGGTCGTTTGATTTCGTTCCCAGTCCTCCCTTTCCGGGAGGATGGTCTTGAAAGACAGATCTTACTGTTCTTTGTAGGCATCAAGTCTGAGACCATTCCCAGAATCCCATGACCCTCAATGTCATCGAGGAGTCCGGACCCTCCCAGACTGATTTCCTTCGGAATGCTGTCAGCCGTTTCTTTTAATCTGTATGTTGTCCACCTCGCCACCCTGTCCAGCCAAATGTGAAGAGATGGAATATTAAGGAAGACCTCCAGAGTGGCTGATGGAGCGGCGCTTATCGCTCCCGTTATCATCAGACAAGCTTGTCTCTGTAGAGGAGCTAGTTTGGCACTCACGATACCACGAAGTGCCTTGGGCCCCCAAACTATGACTCCATATGTTATCATTGGTCTGATAATCACTACATAGAGCCAGTACATCTGTTGGGGGTTTGTTCCCCGGTTATTTTCACAGATTCTACGGCATGTCCACAGTGACAGTTTAGCCCTGCAGATTACATTCTCTAACTGTACATCCCAGTTGAGCTTTTTATCTAGGGTAACCCCCAGATATTTTGCTTGTTCTGTAAATGGAATTGTTTTCCCCCTAAGAATATGTGGTTTTAATCTGTCCAACCTTCTTCTTCTGGTAAATGGTACAATGATCGTTTTGCGGGAGTTCACAGACATCTGTTCTCTCCGACACCAATCATTCACTACATTTAGTGCCTCTTGAAAAGTACTTGCGAGTTCCTCCTCAGATTTGCCTCTAACCATTATGACAAGATCATCAGCATACGCCTGGACCTCAATCTCCCAGCCCCAGGATAGCCATCAAATCGTCCACAAAGAGGACCACAGCATGGGGGATAAAACTCCCCACTTAGGGCACCCCCTCGCAGTCCTGAAGTTGACCACCTCCCCCTGCAACGAGGTAATAACAGTCTGATTGTGAAGCATGCTTCCAATCCAGCCACAAATGGTAGGTTCCACCCCTCTAGCGATAGTGGCTTGGAGTGGGAGATAGATAATGCTTTATCAAATGCTCCTTCAATGTCGAGAAATGCAACCAGCACCACCTCCCCGTTATCCAGGGCGTGTGTGATTTTCTCGACGAGGTTATTGAGTGTTAACTCGGTAGATTTGCCAGTTTTGTAGGCATACTGGTGGATATTAAGGGAGTTGTTGACTAAGATGTTCCCCCTAATGTGTCTGTCCAGTATTTTTTCCAATCCCTGCAGGAGGAATGAGGTTACACTGAGAGATTTCAGTGATTTGGATAGGTCAGTTTGGGAATGTATACCCCCCTAATCACCGTCCAGCTGGATGGAATATAGTTCCAAGCCAGACTAGCTCTATACAGCCTGATTAGGAATGGGAGGAGAATCTCCAGTCCATTTTGTAGTAGGACCAGAATCACCCCATCCTCCCCTGGCGCCTTGAATGGCTGGAAATGTTTCACAGCACACTCCACTGCTGAGGCTGTAACTATTCTTCGAGCAACCCGCCAGTCTTCCTTTTGAGGGCGTTTAAATCGACTCCCGGCTGGCAGGACATCTTCATTGCTCAGGATCAGACAATCTGGGAAGTGTGTGTGTGCTAAGAGCTCTAACGTTTCTTTCGATATGATTTTGTAAAGAAACCATCTGGTCGTTTTTTCGATCACATGGTCGCGTGAGAGAATTCTGTGGATTCTGGCGCTGCTGGGCAAATTAGCGATGTCCCCGCAGAACCTCCTCCAAGACTCCCTCTTAGCATTCCTTATCTCTTTGTTGTAATGTGTTAAAGCGGATTCATATTATAACTTAAGTAAGATAACGTTTTAGGGTTTGTTTATTACAAAACTTTCAATTTCATCAAATATCTCAGTCATCCTCAACACAGTAATTAAAACATGTTTGATGTTCCATTTGAAAACAACTGTTCTTATTTGTAGTACATGTTTCACTGACGTTTGTTGGCAATAACAGCGTGTTCACAACAGCATAATACTTGAACTGCTGTTTCTTCCAGTTTCACTTCTCACCTTTCTGTAAAATGTTGTAGAATGTCTGGCAAGTTTTGTTTGTTGGTCAAGTGTCTTGTTTTTCTTGACGTATGACATTATTATTGGATCACACACATTACACACCCTACTAGACTTGCACAACACCGCAAGGCATGCTCTTGTGATGGAATAATCATAATTTATGAATGAGTGAGACTGTAGGGTAAAAAATACTTTATAGTGAATTTGAAAGGTTACTAATACTTTATAGTAACCACAAATAGTAACATTCACTTCTTCAGGTAGCGAAAGCGTGACTGTCACCTGAATATATTAACAAGAACTTCCACAACTATTAGGTGTAACATAAAGAGGACGACAACATCGTGTCAACTATTAATGTTACTTGAAAGTGGCTGTAACTTCGATGTAGCATTTCAGTCACATAAGATAAGCTACTTATTTCAAACTCCGATCTCAGTTGCATTCACTTTGGTGCTAGTTGGGCTATTTTTTAAAGGGTTTAGAAATGATTTATGAACGTTTTCCCAAAAGTGTAAGCCTTAGAGAAGATTATGTTGAATAAATGAAATTTTGTTTTAAAAGTTATTGCTTTGTATATTATAGGTTAACTACTTTTCGTTCTCTCCTCATATATCAAATATAGTCAATAGTAGTGTAAAACCACAAAATTAGATGAATCTGAAAGAATTTCTACAAAAGGTTTTATTGTTTTAAGGGCTTTATTTGTGTCTCAATACGACAAACGTAGGTTCCCTCTGGCAGAGTTCTGCTCAAGAGCTGTGGGGTAAATATGTACCCCAAAAATGCGCATTTTTGCGGTTTCACGGGTATATATCATAAAGGATTGACAATTTAGAAAATATGGTCCCACTAAAAGTTGCAGCGCATTACTTTCTGCATTGAATGAAATCAGACAAATATTTTTTGGACCACACATTCCCATACTAGTGCTCATCAAAGTTGGACAAATTTTACATATTTATGAAAAAATTTCGCTTTAACTTCTGCTTTTTGGTAATATCATCTAAACTAACCCATCTATCAATAAAGTGGTCCATACAAAGTTATAGAGGAATAAATTCCGCGTTCAATGAGAGCAAACCCGTTTCCGTAAAATTGCACCTTAAAGTTTGACCAACTCTGATTGATTGTGTAGGTTGTGGGGAAAGACTAGATATATATTTTTTTGTTGCAGCCTGTTTCATATTGAGGTTGTATCCCTGTTTTTTTAATTTTTTTTTATTTTATTATTTCAACAACACACCACGCGGGCTTACAGCCTAAGTACTATCGTAACGTGGGTGTCGACAAGGAGGAAAGAGGCAGCTTGTTAATTCTGGACTTGAAGGTTTTGAGGTTCGGGGAGAAGGAAGAACATGTGCCGGCAAGGAATTCCACAACTTGGAAGTCCTCGGGACAAAAGAATGGGCATAACAAGATGTTCTATGTCTGGTGACCTGGACAGTAAAAAAGTGCATTCGCTCTGTTCCTCTGGTAGATCTGTTGGGGGCAGCAGGTGGAGGAACTATGGAAGAAAGCTCCTCTGAGCAGTGCCTGTGCAGATATCTATAAAAGAGAGAGAGGTCACCACGTCGGTGGGCAAGGGATGGCAACCTTTGGGTGAGGGTAGGGTCACCGATGAGACGTATAGCTCTCTTCTGAATGGAGTCCAGGATAGAAACGACAGCAGCACCCCAGATGTGGGAGCATTATTCGAGGTTTGGTCTTATTTGTGAAGTATATAAAGTATAGGGATTAGCTGGTGAAAAGTATTTGCGAGCCCGGAAGAGGAAACCTAATTTCTTAGCAGCCGCTTCTGCAATTGATGTGACATGTTGGTGCCAATTGAGATTTCGATCCACAGAAACGCCAACAAGTGAAAAGGACTCATTACTTTGAATAACTTGGTTGTTTATTGTGATGGGTCTAGGGCTGGTGCATCTCTTATGAGAAAGAAAGCAAGACTGTGATTTGGTGGGGTTGAATTGTACAAGATTTCTACTTCCCCAGTTTAATATTTTTTGGAGACAGAACCCTCCATGAGTCTGCGATCCTCATCTAATTGAGCTAAAGAGACCGGCTTAGGATATTGTATATTTGAGTGTAGGGTGCTGTCGTCCGCGTAACTGTGAACTGGGTTGGATGTGCTAGAGAGGAGGTCATTGATGTGGAGAAGAAACAAATTAGGGGCTAAAGCTGAACCATGAGGAACTCCTGCATTAATTGGATACAGTTTAGAGGAATGGCCATCCACGACAACAGAAATGCTCTGGTTGGAGAGGAAATTTGCTGTCCACGTACAGAGTGTTGGTGGTAGGCCATAGGCGGGTAGTTTATTAAGCAGCGCTGCGTGCCAGATCTGGTCGAATGCTTTGGATATGTCTAGAGTGACAATCTGGAATTCACCGTGTATTTCCATAGAGTTGTTCCAAGAATGGGTGACAAAGGAAAGGAGGTCGGCAGTTGATCTGCGCTGATGGAATCCATACTGCCTGTCGTGGATTAGACTTGTGTTTTTCAAGAAATTTTAGTAATTCGGTGTTTATATACTTTTCCAAAACTTTAGAAACGACTGAAAGAAGAGCAATAGGCCTGTAGTTGCTAGGAAGCGCTTTGGATCCTTTCTTGGGGACAGGTTGTATCTGAAACAGACGAGTCAGACCAGGAGCAAATTTTGGTGCACATTTTTTTGAGAACAATTGCTGGGATCTCGTCAAGGCCAGAGGCTTTCCTGGTATTACGAGAAGAGAGCATCTTTCGTACCTTTTTAGTTTTGAAAGTGATATCCATCATTTTGCCGGCGAACAACGAGGCAAAAAGTTCAGCCTTGCCCAGGGCGGTAGAAACAATTTCATCCCCTGAGACAAGAGGTGGGAACGTGCTCTTGCAGAAATTATTCCCAATATATTTAGCAAGAGTCCAGAAGGGTTTGCTGCCGCTGGAGCTTAAGAGAACTTTGTTTTTGATGTGGTTATTAAACGAGTTTTTTGACTCAGAAAGAATGTGGACATAGCAGTTTCTTGCGTCGTTAAATGCTTGACGGTTTTCTTGATTGTGATTGTGTAGAAGCTTTTTGTGAGCTTTGACCTTTTCAAGTCTGGCCTTGTCACAGGATTTAGAGAACCAGGGCTTTTGAGTGGCTGCAGAGGTTTTCTGTGTACGTGGAATAAATAATTCCATGCCAGCCTGGATAATTTCGGTGACATTTTGTGAGATATCAGAGGGGTCAGGATGAGAGAAGCAGACAGACGCCCATAGAAATGAGGAAAAGTAATCTCGCATTTCATCCCAGTTCGCGGAGTTGTAGTGCCAAACGATACGTGGGTGTGACTGTGTGACCTCGGGTTGCATTGCACAGGAAGCAGTGACCATGCTGTGGTCTAAGCGACCCAGGGAGGCGGTGACTGATATCTTTTAGCAGTCAGGATTTGTAGTAAGAAGGAGATCCAAGGGATTTGAGCTGTGTGTTGGGATGCGAGGAAAGTAAGTAGGTTGCTGAACCATATTGGCTAAAGAATTGCTGACTGCTGCTCTCCCTTGAGAATCGGTTTTTGAAGATCCTAGCCATTCCTTATTATGGACATTGAAGGCACCAAGAACAGTGACCTCGGAGGAAGGATATTCAGAAATCAGATTTCGTCGGTTTTTTCAGAAAGGTAGTCAAAGAGCTGGACAAAGTTGTTGTCAGAAGGTGACCGGTAAATGCAACAGATGAATTTAGTTGCAGCCCTGAGAGAGTGCTTACAAGTAATGTCACCTGAGGCTACTGAAATCTTACACGTAATTTGTATTATTTACTATGATAATTTTAAGAAAATGTTCACAGTTTTTAAATGTGATACTAAACAATGGCCACAATTAATTTTTGGTCAAGGGCTTAACCTTGCAAAACTGAACATACACAGTTGTATTGGTTAGTACTGAACGGTTGTATCAAGACCTATTTAGCCTTACTGAAAATGATATTTAATTTTTGATTGTTATAATTTCCAGCACCTTAAAGAGGCGTCTACCTCAACAACTCCCTTGGATCCCCCTGATCATGAAACTTTGAAGCAGATGTTTGCACAAAAATGTGGAGAGCTGGTGCTAAATGGTCCCACTGCCAAGTAATGGATTGATTTCAGACAGTACTGAGTAGATTGAATCTGACCATGCCAACTGTTGCTACAGTCACCCAGTAAGTTGGAGAGTTTTGCGGGGTATCACTCACTACCTCAGAGCGACAATGTTGATGCGAGGGATGCTAGCATACAGCGTGGCAATGCAGACTTTTAGAAGTTTATTGAGTCGTTTCCATCCCATGATCCTTTCCCTGTTCCTAATTTTGTTATGTCCTTTGGCAGTGGAAATGTTGGAGATGACTCAATCAATTGCCACGGAGCTTTTGAAATGCGCAATTCCTCAATGCTTGCCCTGGTTGGTCAAACTTTTAACAAAATCAAGTTTGTCCGAAAAAAAAGAATAATGAGTATACAATGATTCAAATCTAAGATGTACCAGTGAACCCTGAAACCATATTCCACCAGATAACACCATTCAAGAAATGTAATGAACAGCTTATCCTATATATACCCTATCCCCTCTCTCTGTTACATGCAGTTGGAATGAGGAAGACTCCCAAGTCAGTGTTAAATGACCTGTTCACACCCCTGAATAACGTAAATCTGGACGGAGCAGCTTTTGTCATCGATGGTGAATTTCTTTTCCGCCAGGTTGTGTGGAAGAGTCGTAAAACATTCCAATTAATCCTAACCAAATACGCTGACTACCTAAAAAGACACTACAACTGAAGTGTGATGTTTGATGACTACCCAGAAGACCTGCCTACCAAGAGCATCAAATCTGCTAGCATCTCCGTCGCAGCCAAAGACAATACTCCCAAGGTCATCTGTACTGAGTTAATGGTAGTGACCATGACTCATAAGCGATTCCTTTCTAACGACAGAAATAAAGCGCGTCTCATTACTTGCTTACTAAGAGGCTTGAAGGTGAATGCGCCTCACTAAAGCAAGTTAATGAAGACTCAGACCATCGGATTGTTGCCACAGCCCTTGAGGTATTGCAGAAGCATGAGAAGGTTGGGGTAGTTGGTGAGGATACGGACCTCCTCATCATGCTCAATGCCCTAGTCACACCATCAGCAAACATATATGTCTCAAAACCTGGAAAACGAATGACCCCATCAAAAGTATTTGGTCCCAACAGCTTCAAACTGACAGACAACATCAGATTGACACTCATATTTCTCCATGCGATAAGTGCATGTGATAAAACTTCAGCATTCTTCAAGCAGGGTAAGCAGATGGTCATCAAGCTGTTGGTCAAAAATGAATGTCTTCTCGGAGAAATCATAGCTTTTTTCGAGCATGACACTCAAGCTGAAGCTGTTGCCGAAGCTGGCCTACGATTTTTAACAACCCTCTCTGGAGGTAGGGTGAAAGATACTTTAGATAAACTACGATTCAACCTAGTTTCCAAAGCCCTCGTGAAATCAAAATTCAACCTGACATCTGTACCACCAACATTCGAAGCAGCCCGCCAACATTGCTTGAGAACTTACCTGCAAGTACAAATGTGGTTAGGACACCAGATAAATCCGCTCTTCTGAGGCTGGCGGGCTTCAAAGTTTGGTCTTGACCCCGTTTCTACCTCCAAGTAACTAGCTTCACAGTGTAACCTCTCCACAATTATCTGAAAATGCAACAAGGGCTGTGCAGGTGGTTGTGGGTGTTGCAAGGCTAGGACTAAGTGTTCATTGATTTGTGGCAAGTGCAAGTGAAGCTTCTGCACTAACTCCCTCCCACCAGATGTTGACAAAGACCTGGACTGCATATATAGGGCGATGGAAATTACAGAGTTTGAGGCGCCGAGTGATGGGGCGACGGACTCCGTATCGAAAATTACAGACCTTGAGAATCCGAGTGGCCCAACGACAGTGAAACGTTGACGTCTGTGAAATTTGGCTACCCACCTATTTTCTTCTTGATACCTAACTACAATGTTTCTTATAATGAAATATAATCATCACTAATTGATTTCAAGAATTGTGTTTCTTATCCTGCTTCCATCTTTATATCAGTTGGACGGTAACTGCAGTTTAAACAAACAGTCTTCATTGATGATAAGAAATGGTCCAACCTTAAAGGTAGCACTGTAGGGAAGCAGATGGTCCAAAAAATTCACATTTGATTTCATTAAGCGCAGAATTTGTTCCTCTATAACTTTCGTATGGACCACTTTATTGATAGACGGGTTAGTTTAGATGATATTACCAAAAACCCGAAGTTGAAACGAAGATGTTTCATTAAATATGTAAAATTTGTCCAAATTTGATGAGTACGAGTATGGGAACCAGTGGTTCAAACATTATGTGTCTGCTTCCATTCAATGCAGAATTTAATGCGCTACAACTTTTACTTAAATAATCTTTTCGATATTGTGAGTGCTTTAGGAGATATAACCGTAAAGGCGCAAAAAATACCCCTTTTCGGAGTACGTTTTTACCTCCACCACTTACACAACTCCACCGGGGAGGAAAACCTAGGATTTTTTTAATTTCAACAACACACCACGAGGGCTTACAGCATAAATACTATTGTACCATGGGTGTTGACAAGGAGAAGAGAGGCAACTTGTTAATTCTGGACTTGAAGGTTTGGAGGTTCTGAGGAGAAGGAAAAACATGTGCCGGCAAGGAATTCCACAACTTGGAAGTCCTCGGGACACAAGAGCGGGCATAACAAGATGTTCTATGTCTGGTGACCTGGACAGTAAAAGGGTGCATTCGCTCTGTTCCCCTGGTGGATCTGTTGGGGGCAGCAGGTGGAGGAACTATAGAAGAAAGCTCCTCTGAGCAGTGCCCGTGCAGATATCTATAAAAGAGAGAGAGGTCACCAACGGCACGTCGGTGGGCAAGGGATGGCAGCCTTTGGGTGAGGGTAGGGTCACCGATGAGACGTATAGCTCTCTTCTGAATGGAGTCCAGGATAGCGAGTGTAGAAGCGGCAGCAGCACCCCAGATGTGGGAGCAGTATTCGAGGTTTGGTCTTATTTGTGAAGTATATGAAGTATAGAGATTAGCTGGTGAAAAGTATTTGCGAGCCCGGAAGAGGAACCTAATTTCTTAGCAGCCGCTTCTGCAATTGATGTGACATGTTGGTGCCAATTGAGATTTCAATCCACAGAGATGCCAACAAGTGAAAAGGACTCATTACTTTGAATAACTTGGTTGTTTATTGTGATCGGTCTAGGGCTGGTGCATCTCTTATGAGAAAGAAAGCAAGACTGTGATTTGGTGGGGTTGAATTGTACAAGATTTCTACTTCCCCAGTCTAATATTTTTTCATCCACGGAGATAGAACCGTCCATGAGTCTGCGATCCTCATCTAGTTGGGCTAAAGAGACAGGCTTAGAATATTGTATATTGTAGTGGAGGGTGGTGTCGTCCGCGTAACTGTGAACTGGGTTGGATGTGCTAGAGAGGAGGTCATTGATGTGGAGAAGAAACAAAGTAGGGGCTAAAGCTGAACCTTGAGGAACTCGTGCATTAATTGGATACAGTTTAGAGGAATGGCCATCCACGACAACAGAAATGCTCCGGATGGAGAGGAAATTTGCTGTCCACGTACAGAGTTTTGGTGGTAGGCCATAAGCCGGTAGTTTATTAAGCAGCGCTGCGTGCCAGACGTGGTCGAATGCTTTGGATATGTCTAGCGCGACAATCTGGGATTCACCGTGTGGTTCCATAGACTTGTTCCAAGAATGAGTGCCAAAGGAAAGGAGGTCGGCAGTTAATCTGCGCTGACGGAATCCATACTGCCTGTCGTGGATTAGACTGTGTTTTTCAAGAAATTTTAGTAATTCGGTGTTTATATACTTTTCCATCACTTTAGAGATGACTGAAAGGAAAGAAATAGGCCTGTAGTTGCTAGGAAGCGCTTTCGATCCTTTCTTGGGGACGGGTTGTACTCAAGCAGTTTTCCAATTACTAGGGAATATGCCTCTATTGTAAGATGTCTGAAACAGACGAGTCAGGACAGGAGCAAGTTCTGGTGCGCATTTTTTGAGAACAATTGATGGGATCTCATCAAGGCCAGAGGCTGTCCTGGTATTTAGAGAAGAGAGCATCTTTCGTACTTTTTTAGTTTTGAAAATGATATCCTTCATTTTATGCGCGACATTGGGGACTGTTGGTGGTTGAACATTTGGAGGTGGGTTGAGAGTAGAATTGCCGGCGAACAACGAGGCAAAAAGTTCAGCCTTGCCCAGGGCGGTAGAAACAATTTCATCCCTTGTGACAAGAGGTGGGAACGTGCTCTTGCAGAAATTATTCCCAATAGATTTAGCAAGAGTCCAGAAGGGTTTGCTGCCGCTGGAGCTTAAGAGGACTTTGTTTTTGATGTGGTTATTAAACGAGTTTTTTGCCTCAGAGAGAATGCGGACATAGCGGTTTCTTGCGTCGTTAAATGCTTGAAGGTTTTCTTGACTGGGATTGTGTAGAAGCTTTTTTTGAGATTTGACCTTTTCAAGTCTGGCCTTGTCACAGGATTTAGAGAACCAGGGCCTTTGAGTAGCTGCAGAGGTTTTCTGTGTACGTGGAATAAATAATTCCATGCCAGCTTGGATAATTTCGGTGACGTTTTGTGAGATATCAGAGGGGTCAGGATGAGAGAAGCAGACAGACGCCCATGGAAATGAGGAAAAGTAATCTCGCATTTCGTCCCAGTTCGCGGAGTTGTAGTGCCAAACGATACGTGGGTGTGATGACTGTGTGACCTCGGGTTGCATTGCGCAGGAAGCATTGACCATGCCATGGTCTGAGCGGCCCAGGGGGGGGCGATGACTGATATCTTATAGCACTCAGGATTTGTAGTAAGAAGGAGATCCAAGGGATTTGAGCTGTGTGTTGGGATGCGAGGAAAGTAAGTAGATTGCTGAACCATATTGGCTAAAGAATTGCTGACTGCAAAGGCCTCCGCTGCTCTTCCTTGTGGATCGGTTTTTGAAGATCCTAGCCATTCCTTATTATGGACATTGAAGTCACCAAGAATAGTGACCTCGGAAGAAGGATATTCAGAAATCAGATGGTCGGTTTTTTCAGAAAGGTAGTCAAAGAGCTGGACAAAGTTGATGTCAGAAGGTGACCGGTAAATGCAACAGATGAATTTAGTTGCAGCCCTGAGAGAGAGTTTTATCCATAGTATGTCTTTTCTTCCAGCTTCTAAATTGGAGAGTCTGGTGCAGGGTAGATTGCTACGGACGTACGCACACACGCCTCCATGCAATCTAAAAGAAGTAAGGAGCTCATACCCCGGGAAATTAAGGTGATTAGTTGCTGTTTTGGCACTGATTTGAGTTTCGGTCAGGAAGAGGAGTTGGGGCCTATTAGCCTGGAGGAAATGGTGAACGGAGTTCAGGTTAGAATTTAGGCCACATATATTCGAGAAGGATATTGTAAATCTCGATGCTAGCGCCCCCTGTACACCCCTCTCCCAGAGATCCGAATGGAGGGGTATTTTGCCTCCGGAATCTTTTGTACAAGGAGGAGCCATCATCATTTATGCTTATAAGGGAAACCGACTCATACACCAGAACCGGAAACGTCCTCGGGTGTGAAAAAAATCCTTTACTATCACGTAAAGGAAAATTCCACTACCACCTACCATATTGCAAGTATACCACACCACCCAACTATTAAAGAGCTGACCAGCTTTAGAACTTGCTAGTCATATTGGGCAACAAATGAAGCCACCAAAACCATAAAACGTTTTGTAGCAATTATTTTTGATTTGAATTTCAAGCCTACTGGCCCACAAGTGCTTTGAAGGAATTTGATGCAATATTTACTTAGACAACCTGAAATATTTTACTTCATAGTGCAAAGATGGCAAAGATAATTACCTTCAAGCTTCTTTTCCCTTCTAATGTTACAAGCAAATCACTCGCTATGACTTCTACCATCTTCAAATTCTTTTCAACTCTTGAAGAACTTTCAAGATAATCAAACCCTTCCGCAAACTCTTTAACTTGTGCAATAAATTCTTCCAGTTGATCAGTATGTTTATTGTCCTCATCTAAACTGCACAAACCTTCTGCGACGGCCAAAGCAATAGCTTCTTCAGAACTTGATGTCCCATCAAAACTGGCAACAGAATTTTTATGCGCTGGAACTGCTTCCCTCGGAGGTTCAACAGGATCTTCTTGAAACTTCACTTTCTTCTTTACTTCAGACCTACGCAAGAGCTCAGTGTATAAAGCACTGATGATAATTTGAATCAACACAGATTGTCCCAATGGGACAATGTCTGCTGGTAATATCTCTTGGATCAGGTTTGTGAGAATTGGCAATACTGGATTGGTACAGTCCCAAAACTGACTGAAACATGCTAAAATCACTGACATGGCTTGGTACATGCTGGCACCAGTTTTTACTGCATTTATGACTGTTTTTGTTATAACTGGTAAGAGTGGTTTGATTAGGTCTAACATGGCTTCGTACCATGGTGGTCTTATCTGGTTCCAAACCTGTAACGAAATTGTACACTCACTCACAAAATTCAATTTCATTGAAACCTTCTTAATTTTTATTTTAGTTCTTAATTTGAGATAGTTTTATGTGTCATGTAGTTCCGATTTGAAAGATTTGTAAGTAGCCGTGATGTGCAATAGTGGTAGTAGTAGCAAGATGTTAGGCCTGCATTGATTATTTAGAGATAACTCAGGAACCCTAGCAATCTAAGCTTGAAATTTATTATTAACCTGCCAGAGATGAAACAAATTTTTATATAAATTATTCAGTAAATTCAAGGTTATTCTTGATAGCTATGGGGCGATTCCGCTATAGATGATTTCCGACATGATTTCTTCAATCACGCTATTAGTTGTTATTTGTTATTAGTGCAAAGGAGAAAGTCTAAATATAATAATCCATTTATAAGGGGTAATTGGGTCGGTGGGTTCGTGTAATATTCACCAACAATGGTTAGCCTTAATAGTTTAATGAAAAATAGATAAATTTATTAACATAACGTGTGAATTCTAAAGAATAATAATATTAACTTAAAACAATTCTAGAAGTAAAACATCGCGAGAGGGGACGACATGCACTCTTCACTTTTAAGTCTGCCATTTTCATATTCATGTGACCTGCGACCTGCGATACGGTCGACGAACTTCAATTGTCTCAACTTTGGACATCTGGCTGGTGTTGGCACCTGCCGTTGAGGGCGCTGGGACCTGTTCAGGTACCTTCTGCCTTACAATCTCCCCCTTTGGACCAAGCAACCGTCTCGGGCGAGGTACAAAACTAAGAGTGGTAGGCTCTTGAATTGCGGAGGTTATATCCTTTGCTGGAACAGCCTGAAGCGACATCTGGCGGAGCTGCAGTTTTATTGCCTGAGGGAGGTCGTCCACGACGCCGTAGGGGTCGTAGGGGAAACTGGTCTTCACCTTTATAGGGAGACAATGCGGAAATGTGATACTTTCCGAGCGGGACGGCTGGATCGTTGACTCTAGCCACCTCAAAGCTTGTTGGGGTCACGACTCGATGGATCAAGTAGGGGCCATCCCTCTTGGGTGAAAATTTGGACGTGAAAGCATTCTTAGTACTGCTTAGGGTATGCGTTGCTACCATAACCTTTTCTCCGACTTTGAAAGGTATGACGTCTCTTCTATTTTGGTCAGCGTACTTTTTCGTAGCATCTTGACTTTTCTCGTGCGATTCGCGGGCAGTCTTGAGAGTTTTACCAAGTCGATCCAGAAAAATACCTATCTGAGGTACAAAATTTTGATCCTGGACGATAGAACGTAAATCTCGGTTGACGTCATCTGGAGTTCTCAACTCTCGTCCAAAAGTTAAATAAGCAGGTGTGTAACCTGTACTTTTACATCGGGCAGAGTTCAAAGAAAATCTGATAGCTGGGATTTTCTCAGCCCACAAGGTGTGCTCATCTTTGGTAAGGATCGCCAGTTGTGTCTTCAGATCCCTGTTTTTTCGTTCAACGGGATTACTTGCAGGATGGTAGACTGGTACTAACGACTGAGTAAAGCCTAAGCATAGTGCAACCTTTTGCATAACTTCACTGACAAACTGGGGTCCATTGTCACTAATTACTTTTCTAGGTACACCAAATCGGAGTACCACTTCATTTACTAAGCATCTGGCACACTCTTCTGCAGTAGCTACTTTTAGCGGAAAGAGTTCAATCCATCTATTGGCGGTGTCTTCGACAACTAATATCCATCTGTGGCCTTCTGTGGTTTCAGGCAAAGGACCAAACAAATCCATGGAGAGCGTTTCGAAACGCTGAGACTGTACAGGAGTCTGTAATAATCCAGCGGGTTTAAGGGTGCATATCTTGTATCTTTGACATTCGATACATTTTGATAAGTAATCTACGACATCTTTTCTCATATTAGGCCAGTAATATCTTCGAGAGATCTTATGTAGAGTACGATCTACTCCGAAGTGACCAGCAGTGGCAGCGTCATGATGTTGTGTTAGAATTCTAGACACGGCTGAACGAGCTACCACTAGTTGCGGTTCATCTTCATCTTCTTCTGGAACATAACGATACAGGATTCCATCGGACATGATGTAACCTCTTTCAGACCAACATTTAGCATTGATGGTCAGGGTAGGATCAGTCTCCTCTAGAGCAGTGATTATTTTCTTCGTGTCCGGGTCTTGCATCTGTTCTTCTCTGAGGTCCATAGCACGTCGGACAGGTAGCTCCACAGCTACGAAATTCATTTCTGAGTCAGGGATCGGAGGCCTAGAGAGAGTATCGGCAATAATATTCGCTTTCCCTGGAATATACTCAATTTTCAAATCCAGTTCTTGCAGTGATAAAGCCTATCTTGCTAATCTACCACTAGGTGACTTTAGTGATAGCAACCATTTTAACGGTTGATGGTAACTTTGTAATATAACGGTAGCTCCATCTAGGTATCCTCGAAATTTGTCAATTGCCCAAACTGCTGCAAGAGCTTCACGTTGTGTGGTGCAGTAGTTTCTTTCGGCCTCAGTTAACAAACGACTCGCAAACTCCACAGGTCTCTCGTCGGGTCCCTCCCCCTGGAGGAGACATGCTCCCAACGCATATGAACTGGCGTCGGTGCGGAGAATGTAGGGAAGTCTAGGGTCTGCCTGTCTTAGGATAGGGCTACTTGTGAGACATATCTTCAAGTGTTCGAAGGCTTGCTGTTGACTAGGTCCCCACTCCCATTTTGCATTCTTCTTCGTAAGAGTGGTCAGCGGACGGGATATGTCTGAAAACTTCTCTATAAATTTTCTAAACCACGAAGCGGTCTGAAGGAAGGTAAGTAGCTGCTTGACGTTCTTCGGTTCTGGCATTTCCTTAAGGGCTGCAATCTTGGATGGATCTGGTCTCAGACCATCTGGAGTAATAAGATGACCAAGATATTTGACTGAAGAACAACCGAACCTACATTTGTCTCTGTTTAGACTGAGCTTGAATAATCTGAGTCTTTCAAACACTTTGTGAAGATCGTGTACGTGATCTTCAAAGCTGGACGACAAAACTATGAGGTCGTCGAGATATACCAGCAAGTTTATGTCCTGTAGGCCTGCTTTAAAGCGATCCATTAGTCTCATGAATGTTGCAGGGCTTCCTTTCAAGCCAAATGGCATTCTGGTAAATCGGAACATTCCGAATGGCGTAACAAACGCTGTTTTGTCTTGATCACCAGGTCTGACAGCAATCTGGTGGTATCCAGACTTGAGATCAAGAGTGGATATATAGGCGGACTTCTTTGTCATGTGCAAAAGATCGTCCATTCTAGGAAGCGGATACTTATCATCTCTGGTAATTGAATTAAGTCGTCGATAATCGACGCATAAACGAACACCACTTCTTGGGAACTAAGACCACAGGAGCAGCATAGGGAGAGTCGCATTCCTCTATGGTACCATCATCCAGTAATCGGTCGAGTTCTCTTCGAAGTATGTCTCGCTTCGTTTCTGACATGCGATAAGGAGGTACGGCAACGGGAACATCATCGGTCAGCACGATGCAATGTTCGGCAAAAGGAGTCGCCTCGGCATTCGGAACGAATACATCTTCATAACTTTGCAACATGCGGGAAAGTTCAAGCTTTTCTAATTTACCAAGCGAAGAACCTTCGTTATCTCTTATGCTCAAAGCTATTTCAACATTGTTATATGTTTGGTTTGGCAGGAAATCTTTCACAAACAGGTATAGAGTTGTCATATCTTCCCCAAAATACCAACAATTTCTCTTTATATCCATCAGAATATTTGCTTCTGCCATAAAGTCTGCACCAAGCAAGGTTCGACTGTCTGCATGCTCAGGTACAGCTGTTAAGTCAATAAAGATCGTCTTATGCTTGATCTGGACAGCTACATGAAATATCTGAGTCATCAATGACCTTTAATACCATCTGCCAAAGTCACACTTAAAGGTTTTGTTTCATAGGAAACGTTCTTTCTTCGAAGAAGCTGGGCGAGCTGTGATCCTGCCATACTACTCTTGGATCCAGTATCAAGAATAGCAGTTCCATGCATGTTTTCGATGTCAATGGACACTAAAGGTCTGACATATTCTTCACCTGTAGATTCATAGTACCGGAATTCAGAAGGAACTTCCTGAGGTTCACTTTTCAAGTTTTTAATCTTACACGTAGGGCAGTTGCTTCTAATATAGCCTATCGTACCACAACCAAAGCATGTCACTTGAGGTTTGGGACTGCCAGGATACATTGGCTGACTAGTACCAGGAGAAGTCTCAGATTTCTTTTGACTCAATTTACGACATTGTTCTCGAGTATGACCATAAGCTTTACAATAGCTACATTGTTTCCTTGGTTTTGACTTTGAAGATTCAAAAGACGTCTTGGTTGACATGAACCTAGCCTCGGGTAAGGTAGAAGATTGTTTAATTTCCTGTAGAGTGACTTCTACTTTACGAGCTTCGTTAATTAAATCCTCAAATTTACAAATATTGTCACGTGGAATTCTTTCACGAATTCTTAAATTCAATAGGCCATAAACCGTGTCTAGCTGGACTGATTCAGGCAAGGCAGGGGTACTCGGGAGCTGAGAGAATAAAGCTCTACATCGGCTCACAAACAAGTCGGTTTTCTCCTCTGCTTTCTGCTCTTTAGAGAACAGCTCACGGTAAATCTGATGAGCAGGCTTTGTAGAACCAAAAGCATGCCTTAACGCTTTCACAGCGTCGGCAAAGGTGAGTGTTGAATTCTTCACACCTTGCCACCAAGTAGCAGCTTGACTTTCCAAAAGCATAGAAAATCCTCTTAAGGCATTTTCCTCTGAGATGCATAAACACTCTTTGTAAACGAGTATGGCATCTATGAATGCATGCACATCTTTGTTTTTGGTACCATCAAAACGATGTGTGCACTTTGAAAAGTTTCCTTGATTAGGTGTTGCTGTAGGACGCTGTCCCATACTGGCAATGAGAGCTTGTAACATTTCTGGTGTCATGACCACTTGTCTGATTTCTTCACTCATGTTGATTGTTTCTGCAGACTGCTTCAGTGTTCGTCCAGAACGCAAATTCATCGACTGTAGCTATATATTGCTAAACACTGTTCAATAATAGTCTGAAATAAACGTAAAACTCGCGAAAACAGTCAAAGTTTATGTATCAGAAACAAATAGAAAAGTTCACAAAATATATCGAGTGTCCCTCGTATACATACGAACACTAAGAATCATTTGCTCAAGGTCTATGCACAAAAATACTTATCGTTATATGGTACAAATTCAAAAAAGTTTCAGAACATTTTGAACACTCCTCGTATCGCGTAAAAATAATGTCTCAATAAATGTTCATAAATGTTTATTATTAATCGCAAATTCGAAAACACTGTAAAAGTTTATCATCTGAAATAAATTCTTGCATATTTGCGTTATCTGAAAACTCGAAAATTTAATACAGCGAAATAAAATCTACACATTTATTTTGATAAGAACTGATTGTCTCGGTGTCCAAAATTTAATAAAATACACAATTGTCTTTGTATAAAATACAGCACTAAAAGTCTTTTAAAAATGAACTGAAATCTGAATTTATTCAGTGTCTAAATACCATGAAAGTCTTTGTTTACTTTAACAAATACCGGTCGTTTTAACCTTGAGGAGTTCCATTTATATAAAGTAAATGTATTACCTGTTCTTTGGCAATATGAGGCTTGTTTTTCTTACCAGACCTACTGCTTAAACTCACAGCAAGGGGTTGCAGGGAAATTTTCTTCCAATAGGGCACCTTGTGTCGCCGTGTTTCTTCATTACTGAAATTTCTGACTTGTTCTGCAGCAAAGGTAGTGCGGGGAAACTTCTTCCAGGGGAGCACCACGTGTTTCTTATTTATTTGACTTACTTGAATTGTTTTGACTTCTTCTGCAGCAAGGGTAGTGCGGGGAAACTTCTTCAAGGGGAGCACTACGTGTTTCTTATTTAATTGACTTACTTAAATTTGCAGTAAGGGGAGTGCTGGGAAAGCTTCTCTTTCCAGTAGAGCACTAATTATTGTGCAATTTTGCACTCAATATAATTATTACAGCACACGTTAGCTATCCATTTGCGACGGGGTGAGGGGAAACTGTTTTTTCCAATGAAGCACCATAAGTCGTTCACTGTTCACTAAAAATTAGGGCTCCCGTTGAGGCGCCATTTTATAAGGGGTAATTGGGTCGGTGGGTTCGTGTAATATTCACCAACAATGGTTAGCCTTAATAGTTTAATGAAAAACAGATAAATTGATTAACATAACGTGTGAATTCTAAAGAATAATAATATTAACTTAAAACAATTCTAGAAATAAAACATCGCGAGAGGGGACGACACGCACTCTTCACTTTTAAGTCTGCCATTTTCATATTCATGTGACCTGCGACCTGCGATACGGTCGACGAACTTCAATTGTCTCAACTTTGGACATCTGGCTGGTGTTGGCACCTGCCGTTGAGGGCGCTGGGACCTGTTCAGGTACCTTCTGCCTTACACATTTATTTTTATTTGATTTTATATGATATCTTCTTTTTTGGCGCGTTTGGAAATATTACCATCCGAAGAATTGGTATAAACTGTAAAATCATAACTAGCAACACTGGCGCGAAACAGTTGTTGTTGACAGTTTGAGGTTATGTTTTACCGGCTAAACGTGAAGTGACAATATTCATTTATCTTCGTGTTCCAAAAAATGTAAGTATATGTTGTTATTTATTAAGAATTATTGACTGCTATAATACACTCTTAACTTGTGGCACCCGCGATGCAAAAGATATAAAAGTTTACTTTTTTAACAGAAATAAAGAGCTAACGTTCTGAAACTTTGCAAAAGTAAGAAGAAATCAAAACCAAACTTAAATTATTTGTTTTTAAGAGTGTAATGATTGTTAGGTTAAAATAAACGATAACTTAAATTGGTTGCACCCGCGATCTCGATGTGAGATCGCGGGTGCAACTTTTTTTCACGTAACCTTTTTGTGTGATTAATTATACATTTCGTTGTTTTGATATACCTTGACTAATAATATATGCTGAAGACGATTGATGATATATATTTAATATGTGTGTCTATATTATATTCTGTATTTTTTTTACAGAAATATCGGTTAAAATGACAACAGAGCAACATAAGGAGACTGCTTCGCAGAAATATAGGCGGAAATTGAAAGAAAATCCTGAGCTTCATGCTGAACACCTCCAACGGGAAAGGGCTCGTGATTCCAAACGGAGAGAAGTAATGAAAATGAACATGGAGACAGATGTATATTTGAAAATATTGGCTAGAATCAGATCCAAAGAAAGAATGCAGGCAACTAGAAAGCGACATAAGGAAGAACAATTTAAACAAACATCTACTAGATACAGCAGTCCTCGCACACTAGGGAAGGCTGTGGCAAAAATAAAACGTAATCTACCAGCCAGTCCCACCAAAGCAGTGGAAGTAAGTTGTAAAAAAAATAGCTTCTGAATGCAACATTGCTGCATTTGACAAAAATGACGCTCCTAAAGCAGCGGCTCGAAAGCTAACGGATGGAGGGAAAAAATTGATTTGTGATTTTTATAATAGGGATGACATTAGCAGACAAATGCCTGGCATAAAAGATGTAAAAACAGTCAAGTCCAATACAGGAACAAAAATGCGAATCCAGAAATGAACAATGATTATGAGCATTCGAGAAGCCTTCAAAATTATTAAAGAAACTCATCCTGAAATATCTATAGGCAAGACTGTTTTTTATAATGAGAGACCAGCTCACATTCTGCCAATTAATGATACTCCTCATAATGTTTGCGTATGTACAACGCACTCAAATTATATTAATCTTCTTCTGGCTATTTCGAAACATGCGACAGACTTTCCCAAAACTCACCAAGAGCTTCTGAAACAGGTATCATGTAGTGTCGACAATGAAGACTGCATGTCCAGTAGTTGCGATGCATGTAAAGAATCCAACATTTGGAATATTACTCTAGATTCCAATCCCTGTGTTAATTGGAAGGCCTGGATCTTTCAGAACCAGAGACCAAAACAGATCGTAATTAGCAAACATTTCAATGAAGCACTAGACGAACTACATGGCAGCACTGGTAAATTCAAGCTACATTCTTTTGTTAAAAATGTACAATCCGATTACTTCCAAAACGCAAAAGAAGGCCTGACCAGTGAGAAAGCTGTCATACAAATAGATTTTGCCGAGAACTACGCGATAATTAGTGTCAAGACGAAATACAATCAGCACATTGGTCTCATGCACAAGTCACGCTTTTCACGTGTTGTATTTGGACTACCGACAAACTTCATTCATTGGCCCTAGTAAGTGATGAACTAAGTCACAATAAATATACTGTGCATCTCTTCCTGCAAAAAATATTTGAGTACATCAAGTCAGTCTCTGATAACATTACATATTTGTATATCTTCAGCGACAATTGCGCCGCTCAATTTAAGAATCGATATGTAATGGCAAGTATGAATTCACTCAAAGTAGAATATGGATTCGATCACCTCGAATGGAACTTTTTCGCTGCCTCACACGGAAAAGGTGCCGTTGATGGAATTGGTGGAAGTGTCAAAAGATCAGTGTGGATCGCGGTAAAGTCTAGGAAAGCCATCGTTAGCAGTGCCCTCGAATTCTATAATTTAGCACGCAGTCTCTCTAAGAACATCATCTTTAAATTTGTAGCAAAGGAAGAAGCTAAAGAAAAGATAGCCATGCTGGATGATCAATGGGAAGGGCTGAAAAATATACCAGGTATTCAATCCAAACATTTCTTCCAATCTGAAGAGGCTCATAACATTTCTGTGGCGCGCACCTCACTGTCTCATTTTAAATACACATTGGTTTTGAAGCCGCCAAAACCCACCGCTAATACAGATAGTGATTGGGCCGATGACGATTTGGAACCTCTTACAAATCACAAATTACGAAAAATAATTCCGGGTCCTGATATATCTGTTCCTTCAGTTTCGGATCAGAGCAAATCTTTATTGCCACTTAAAAAGAAATTGCGCGTTTCTGATGTTTACAGTGATTTAGACACTGATTCAGACAATGAATTTATAAATGACGAAACTCCATCAACGTCTCTTCAAGCTTCAAAATTATCACCAGAAGCATGTCCTGAAACTGCTACTGTCCAAGCTACTGTCTTACCGAAAAATATTTGCGCTGGTGTGTATGTGCTCATACAATTGCTCTGCAAAACCGGCAAAAAAAATACTCAATATCGTTATGTGGGGTTGTGTCAGAGTGATATGGATGAAGATGGAGAAGTTAGAGTACAATTTATGGCGACGGTTGATGGCAAACGATTTACAGAAATCGTTAATGACATAGCAGACGTGCAATTTGATGATATTATCGCGAAGTTGGAAGCGCCAAAGAAAAAGACTGATGGAAATAATATGTTCATAGAATTTTTGGCAATTATTGACGTATTTCAAAAGAAATAATTAATATAAGCGACAAAAAAGTATTATTGTTAGTAATAAGTATGGTTTGATCTCTTATTTTGTTCCTATATAAGTAAAATTGATGTTTATGTTCACTTAAATTAGACTGGTTGCACTCGCGATAATTTGGTGTTGCACCCACGATTATTAAAAAAATTAATCATTCATTGCTTATTTTTGTTTTGTTTAGAGTGTTTATTTTATGTTCTTTGTTACTTTAATACATTTCAAAATATTAAGGCATAACATATTAAATGTATTAGAATTAACAGATTTATGTGTTTTTTGTTTGTGATCTGGAAAAGTTGTGCCAAATTTGTTGCACCCGCGACGGCAATTTGAACCTTTCTCCTGGCTTTTAAAATATCATATTAAAATTTTTGTTAATTAATATAAAGTAAACATATTAAAATGTAGTCTTTTAAAGACTAATTTAATTAAAAATGTTTTTTATTTAATTAGGTTAAAATAAAACAGGCGTCTAAATGTTGCACCCGCGATAATGGAATGACCCTATGCAAAGATAAAATTAATGAATCACTGCGTTGGTTACAAATTTATCATACTACATACTCATGGTTATTTTAGTCTTAACCAAAAATTTCATATTTGTAAGACTTCCAGTAGAAGACTCTGGTTCTAACATTAAATTCACTACTGCAAAATACAGAAACTGAACTCTTGGGAATTTGTTTGAGGAATTAATGTTAAATTAAAAGCAAAAGTAAATCACAACAATGCATTCTTTATTCAATGGTAATAATGAAAATATTGCATGTATGCAAAAATCACAGAAATTATCACCATAATAACTACAATGATGATTCGAAATAATTTAGTACCTGCAACTTTTAAAACCGCCAAAACAGTCCTGATTTCTACATCTGGAGACAAAAATGATTTCAAGATTATGGAGACCAATGACTATTTGCTCATTAATTAGAAGAATCATTGAGAGAGCCCTTAAAAACATTTACGGATATTTATAATTATAAACGAAAGTCAGAGAGGGTTCATGAAAAGACCTGGTTGCCATATTAATATCTCTATTCTTTTATTTTTTTTTCAAACACACACCACGAGAGCTTACAGCCTAAATACTATTGTACCATGGGTGTTGACAAGGAGAAGAGAGGCAACTTGTTAATTCTGGACTTGAAGGTGTGAAGGTTCTGAGGAGAAGGAAAAACATGTGCCGGCAAGGAATTCCACAACTTGGAAGTCCTCGGGACAAAAGAGCAGGCATAACAAGATGTTCTATGTCTGGTGACCTGGACAGTAAAAGGGTGCATTCGCTCTGTTCCCCTGGTAGATCTGTTGGGGGCAGCAGGTGGAGGAATAATGGAAGAAAGCTCCTCTGAGCAGTGCCTGCGCAGATATCTATAAAAGAGTGGGGGGTCAACGGCACGTATAGCTCTCTGCTGAATGGAGTCCAGGATAGCGAGTCTAGAAGCTGCAGCGGCACCCCAAAAGTGGGAGCAGTATTCGAGGTTTGGCCTTATTTGTGAAGTATATAAGGTATAGAGATTAGCTGGTAAAAAGTATTTGCGAGCCAGGAAGAGGAAATCTAATTTGTTGGTGCCAATTGAGATTTCGATCCACAGAAGTGCCAACAAGTATAAAGGACTCATTACTTTGAATAACTTGGTTGTTCATTGTGATGGGTCTAGGGCTGGTGTATCTCTTATGAGATAGAAAGCAAGACTGAGATTTGGTGAAGTTGAATTGTACAAGATTTTTACTTCCCCAGTCTAATATTTTTTTAGAGATCCACAGAGACAGACCCTCCATGAGTCTGCGATCCTCATCTAATTGGGCCAAAGAGACAGGCTTAGAATATTGTATATTTGAGTGGAGGGTGCTGTCATCCGCGTAACTGTGAACTGGGTTGGATGTGCTAAAGAGGAGGTCATTGATGTGGAGAGAAAAAATATAGGGGCTAAAGCTGAACTTTAAGGGACTCCTGCATTAACTGGATACAGTTTAGAGGAATGGCCGTCCACGACAACAGAATTGCTCCGGTTGGAGAGGAAATTTGCTGTCCATGTACAGAGTTTTGGTGGTAGGCCATAGGCTGGAAGTTTATTAAGCAGTGCAGCGTGTCAGACCTGGTCAAATGCTTTGGATATGTCTAGAGCAACAATCTGGGATTCACCGTGTAGTTCCATAGACTTGTTCCAAGAATGGGTGACAAAGGAAAGGAGGTCGGCAGTTGATCTGCGCTGACAGAATCCATACTGCCTGTCATGCATTAGACTGTGTTTTTCAAGAAATTTTAGTAATTCGGTGTTTATATACTTTTCCATCACTTTAGAGATGACTGAAAGGAGAGAAACAGGCCTGTAGTTGCTAGGAAGCGCTTTGCATCCTTTCTTGGGGACGGGTTGTACTCGAGGAGTTTTCCAGTTACTAGGGAATATACCTCTATTTTAAGATGTATGAAACAGACGAGTCAGGACAGGAGCAAGTTCTGGTGCGCATTTTTTGAGAACAATTGCTGGGATCTCATCAAGGCCAGAGGCTTTCCTGGTATTAAGAGAAGAGAGCATCTTTCGTACCTTTTTAGTTTTAAAAATGATATCCGTCATTTTATGTGCGACATTGGAGATTGAGGCAGGTTGAGAGTAGAATTACGTGCGAACAATGAGGTAAAAAGTTCAGCCTTGCCCAGGGCGGTAGAAACAATTTCATCCCCTGCAACAAGAGGACGAAACGTGCGCTTGCAGAAATTATTCCCAATAGATTTAGCAAGAGTCCAGAAGGGTTTGCTGCCGTTGGAGCTTAAGAGGAATTTGTTTTTGATGTGGTTATTAAACAAGTTTTTTGCCTCAGAAAGAATGCGGACATAGCGGTTTCTTGCGTCGTTAAATGCTTGATGGTTTTCTTGACTGGGATTGTGTAGAAGCGTTTTGTGAGCTTTGACCTTTTCAAGTCTGGCCTGGTCACAGGATTTAGAGACCCAGGGCTTTTAAGTGGCTGAAGAGGTTTTCTGTGTACATGGAATAAATAATTCCTTGCCAGCTTGGATAATTTCGGTGACGTTTTGTGAGATATAAGAGGGGTCAGGATGAGAGAAGCAGACAGACGCCCATGGAAATGAGGAAAAGTAATCCCGCAGTTCGTCCCAGTTCGCAGAGTTGTAGTGCCAAACGATATGTGGGTGTAATGACTGTGTGACCTCGGGTTGCGATGCGCAGGAAGCGGTGACCATGCCATGGTCTGAGTGACCGAGGGGGGCGGTGACTGATATCTTATAGCATTCAGGATTTGTAGTAAGAAGGAGATCCAAGGGATTTGAGCTGTGTGTTGGGAAGTGAGGAAAGTAAGTAGGTTTCTGAACCATATTGGCTAAAGAATTGCTGACTGCAAAGGCCTCCGCTGCTCTCCCTTGTGGATCGGTTTTTGAAGATCCTAGTGATTCCTTATTATGGACATGTCACCAAGAATAGTGACTTCGGAGGAAGGATATTCAAAAATCAGATGGTCAGTTTTTTCAGAAAGGTAGTTGAAGAGCTGGACAGAGTTGTTGTCAGAAGATGACGGGAAATGCAACAGATAAATTTAGTTGTAGCCCTGAGAGAGAGCTTCATCCAAAGTATGTCTTTTCTTCCAGCTTCTAAATTGGGGAGTCTGGTGCAGGGTAGATTGCTACGGACATATGCACACATGCCTCCATGCAATCTAAAGGAAGTCAAGAGCTCATACCCCAGGCAATTAAGGTGATTAGTGTCTGTTTTGGCACTGATTTGGGTTTTGATGAAGAAGAGGAGTTGGGGCCTATTAACCTGGAGGAAATGGTGGAGGGAGTTCAGGTTAGAATTTAGGCCACATATATTCGAAAAGGATATGTTAAATCTTGATGCCGGCGCTCCCTGCACACCCCTCTCCCGGAGATCCGAATGGAGTGGTATTTTATCTCCGGAATCTTTTGTACAAGGAGGAGCCATCATCATTTTTGTTTATAAGGGAAACCGACTCATACACCAAAACCGGAAACGTCCGTTGGGACTTCACCGGCCCCTTGATGTAGGGGGTGTTACCTACTTGGGCGTGAAAAAATCGTTAACTTTTACGTAAAGGGAAAGTCCGCTACCACCTGCCAAAAATCTAGAAAATATCCTCAATTATGGCAAAGTATTCAAAAAGAACGCTTCGATTATATTTTTGGGCATATCTAAAGCATATGATTCAGTTGGTCACTATCATTTGGAAAATGTTCTAAAAAATTCAGAAATTCCAGACAAACTCTAAAATATAATTCCTAATTTACAGATAGGAAATAAACTATTCATTGATTTAGGATCACAAAAATTGAAATGTTTCCAAATAAATAGCATAGGTTTTGTGATAAGGCTACTCCTATGTCGGAATGAAGTGACTGGTAGCAGTGAGTACAATACAAGGCATACTAAGTTACATTGATGAAAGGTACAATGCCAAATAACTCCTGATAAGTCTAAGATCCAGAGGTTTTACTTACATTTCTACGATGAAATGGTTTAGACCAGCCTGACTGCTTTGTTATTAATGGTAGCAGTATATCCTTGAAATCATCCTCATTCCCTATCACTAAAATAACATTTGTGCATGCTAATATCAGGTCATAATAGTGAGAAGTTGTATAAACTGGAGATGATGTATCTACATTCCTACATGTACCATCACCGGCACACAAAAATGCCTGACAGACTTCAGTATTAATGGCTTGTCTTTGTATTTCAGCATTGTACTGGGTTAGCGCAAGATCCATTATTAAGCTCAATATTTTACAGTTGCACTTGCCCAGAATCTGAAAATAAAATAAATAATTGTTATCAATAATAATGATAATAGGAATAATAATTAGAGGTGTGCGAACCCATGTTTTGTTCGAACCGAACTATGAACGAACCCAAGCAAATATGTTGCCTCGAACTTCGAACCTCTGAAATAGTATGTCTAAGGTTCAAAGTCGAACTTCGAACTACTTAGAAATTTAAAATCGAACATCGAACTACCCAAAATTCTTCAGTGTTCATATATCATTTCCTCAAATACCAAATGTAGGAATATTGTAACATACAATATTTGATATGTAAAAGATTCCCATTCTTTTTACAAAAAAGGAAGGGTTCGACAAATTTGCAGGTTGATTGGGTGAAAATGCCTTTCGGTGCTGATCATTGTGGAGATGGGTCAACGTTAAATCAAATACAAAAATAAAAAATATTTGAAACTTTTTTAGATTTCTAGATCTATAAATAAGCTCAATTATAAATAGGTTGTTGTTGTTTGGCATTAGCTAGGCAATTTTAGCGAACAAGAGAAGGTTTAAAGTGAGCATGATAGGTATAAAATAACCACTTAAAATTTGAATTTAATATATTATATATTCTTATGAAAATTCACTACCATAACGCACTTGCTGCATGCGGAACTTGTCTCCTGATTGTGAATATGTAATTGTTTTGGCTCATTGTGAAAAAAAGCATATTGAAACCAGTGTTTTCCAAAGGCAATCTGCAATTATCCTCATAGATTCTGAAAATTTACGTTACCAATGGCCTTAGAACGCCGCCTCATAATGTTCTTACTGAAAAAGGTGTTGGGAGGCTAGGATATATAAGAAAAATAATTCTATGATTGCTAAATGGCTCCGTCCTGTCTCAATGTGTCCCAGCAACTGTCAAAAATATGCATGAGTGAAATTTTCTAAAATGACACTATCGACTCAATGAGACCGATAACGAGTTTAAAGCGCCGCTACCGAGTTAACAGGGCCGCAACTTCGCTACCTTTGGCAGCATTCAATGCCTGTAAAGTTAAATTTCGAAGCATTTTTGAGCAACGAACTTCGAACTATTTTGGAGAATTAAATATTTCGAACTTCGAACTACTTCAACATCGCTAGTGCGAACATATTTTCGAACCGAAGGTTCGGTTCGAGTTCGGGTTCGGTTCGAAATTTCGAAGCTTCGCACACCTCTAATAATAATAGTAAAAGGCTCCACTGGGACAGATAAATAATTAATAAACAGTTCCTTATAACAGACCAGGTATGGTTATCATTGACAACGAAAATAAGACTGGAGACATCATCGATATTGTGGTGCCACTGTCTCATAATACCATCAAATAGAGAAACTAAATAGTAGTAATAGTAGATATTAATTCAGCAACGTGATACGCAACCACGTAACAAAACATATTCACATCCAAAGTCTACAAATTATAACAGACAAAAGATTAAGCATAAAAAAAATTAAAACCTGCAAGTCAAAACACATAAAATCACAGAATAAATACAAACATAAAAATTAAAAATTTCGGGACGCAGCAAGTGCGTTGTAGTAGTTAATTTTCATAAGAATTGTACACTATCATTATAGGGCGTATTACTAAAATAATATTTTAAACTTACACAGACCTTGGAGATCGATTTTAGAGGTACTAGTACCCGCACATTTGAAGAATTCTGTTAGTGTGTTACCATCGATATTTATCTATTATCAAAAGAATCTTGTGTTCTAACTCCTTTTGAGAAAAATGCCCAAAACTCAATTTTCTATGAAGCTAGAAAATTAAATTTTACGATATCTTTAGTGTAAGTCTCTTTAAAAGAAACTTGTATTACAAATTTCATTACAGTTACAAAAGCTTTCCAGAAGGAAACTTATTTCACACTCAGAAAAGTCAAGTATCTGCCAAATTATAAAAGTAGCAGTTATTTTTCCTTATTAGTCGCCAGAATGATTACGTTTTAGTCAACCTAATCAAACCGTTTGTTCCAACAGCTAAAAAAGCTTTTTAAAAATTGCCATATCTTCAAGGGCTGATGGTCTACTAAAGTCTCGCTCCTTCTTTTCGCAAGTGGTAGTGGAATTTTCCTTTACGTGATATTAAAGGTTTTCCACGCCCGAGGAGGTACCACCCCATCAAGGGGCCGATGAAGTCCCAACGCACGTTTCCGGTTCTGGTGTATGAGTCGGTTACCCTTATGAGCAAAAATGATGATGGCTCCTCCTTGTACAAAACATCCTGGAGGTAAAATAATCCATTCGGATCTCCGGGAGAGGGGTGTACAGGGAGCACCAGCACCAAGATTCAATATATCCTTCTCGAATATATGTGGCCTAAATTCTAACTTGAACTCCGTCCACCATTTCCTTCAGGCTAATAGGCCTCAACTCCTCTTCCTCACCGAAACCCGAATCAGTGCCAAAACAGCCACTAATCACCTTAATTTCCCAGGGTATGAGCTCCTTACTTTCTTTAGATTGCATGGAGGCGTGTGCGCATACATCCGTAGCAATCTACCCTGCACCAGATTCTCCAATTTAGAAGCTGGAAGAAAAGACATACTATGGATAAAACTCTCTCTCAGGACTGCAACTAAATTCATCTGTTGCATTTACCGGACACCTTCTGACAACAACTTTGCCCAGTTCTTTGACTACCTTTCTGAAAAAACCGACCATATGATTTCTGAATATCCTTCCTCCGAGGTCACTATTCTTGGTGACTTCAATGTCCATAATAAGTAATGGCTCGGATACTCAAAAACCGCTCCACAAGGGAGAGCAGTGGAGGCCTTTGCACTCAGCAACTCTCTAGCCAATATGGTTCAGCAACCTACTTACTTTCCTCGCATCCCAACACACAGCACAAATCCCTTGGATCTCCTTCTTACTAGAAATCTTGAAAATATCAGTCACCGCCCCACTCGGTCGCTCAGACCATGGCATGGTCACCGCTTCCTGCGCAATGCAACCCGAGGTCACACAGTCATCACACCCACGTATCGTTTGGCACTACAACTCCGCGAACTGGGACGAAATGCGAGATTACTTTTCCTCATTTCCATGGGTGTCTGTCTGCTTCTCTCATCCTGACCCCTCTGATATCTCACAAAACGTCACCGAAATTATCCAGGCTGGCATGGAATTATTTATTCCACATACACAGAAAACCTCTTCAGCCACTCAAAAACCCTGCTTCTCTAAATCCTGTGACAAGGCCAGACTTGAAAAGGTCAAAGCTCACAAAACGCTTCTACACAATCCCAGTCAAGAAAACCGTCAAGCATTTAACGACGCAATAAACCGCTATGTCCGCATTCTTTCTGAGGCAAAAAACTCGTTCAATAACCACATCAAAAACAAAGTCCTCTTAAGCTCCAAGGGCAGCAAACCCTTCTGGACTCTTGCTAAATCTATTGGGAATAATTTCTGCAAGAGCACGTTCCCACCTCTTGTCTCAGGGAATGAAATTGTTTCTACTGCCCTGGGCAAGGCTGAACTTTTTGCCTCGTTGTTCGCTGGCAATTCTACTCTCAACCCACCTCCAAATGTTCAACCACCAACAGTCCTCAATGTCACGCATAAAATGACGGATATCATTTTCAAAACTAAAAAGGTATGAAAGATGCTCTCTTCTTTTAATACCAGGAAAGCCTCTGGCCTTGACGAGATCGCAGCAATTGTTCTCAAAAATTGTGCACCAGAACTTCCTGCTGTCCTGACTCGTCTGTTTCAGACATCTTACAATAGAGGCATATTCCCTAGTAACTGGAAAACTGCTCGAGTACAACCCGTCCCCAAGAAAGGATCCAAAGCGCTTCCTAGCAACTACAGGCCTATTTCTCCCCTTTCAGTCATCTCTAAAGTGATGGAAAAGTATATAAACACTGAATAACTAAAATTTCTTGAAAAACACAGTCTAATCCACAACAGGCAGTATGGATTCCGTCAGCGCAGATCAACTGCGGACCTCCTTTCCTTCGTCACCCATTCTTGGAACAAGTCTACGGAACTACACGGTGAATCACAGATTGTTGCTCTAGACATATCCAAAGCATTCGACCAGGTCTGACACGCAGCGCTGCTTAATAAACTTCCGGCCTATGGCCTACCACCAAAACTCTGTACCTGGACACCAAACTTCCTCTCCAACCGGAGCATTTCTGTTGTTGTGGATGGCCATTCCTCTAAACTATATCCAATTAATGCAGGAGTTCATCAAGGTACAGCTTTAGCCGCTACTTTGTTTCTTCTCCACATCAATGACCTCCTCTTTAGCACATCCAACCCAGTTCACAGTTACATGGACGGCAGCACCCTCCACTCAAATATACAATATTCTAAGCCTGTCTCTTTGGCCCAATTAGATGAGGATCACAGACACATGGAGGGTTCTGTCTTCGTGGATCTCCAAAAAATATTAGACTGGGGAAGTAGAATTCTTGTACAATTCAACCCCACCAAATCTCAGTCTTCCTTTCTTTCTCATAAAAGATACGCCAGCCCTAGAACCATCACAATGAACAACAAAGTTATTCAAAGTAATGAGTCCTTTTCACTTGTTGGCATTTCTGTGGATCCAAATCTCAATTGGCACCAACATGTCACAACAATTGCAGAAACAGCTGCTAAGAAATTAGGTTTCCTCTTCTGGGCTCGCGAATACATTTCACCAGCTAATCTCTCTACCTTATATACTTCACAAATAAGGTCAAACCTCGAATACTGCTCCCACATCTGAGGTGCCGCTGCCGCTTCTACACTCACTATCCTGGACTCCATTCAGAAGAGAGCTATATGTCTCATTGGTGACCCTACCCTCACCCAAAGGCTGCCATCCCTTGCCCACTGACGTGCCGTTGGTGACCCCTCTCTCTCTCTTTTATAGATATCCGCACAGGCAGTGCTCAGACGAGCTTTCTTCCATAGTTCCTCCACCTGCTGCCCCCAACAGATCTACCAGGGGAACAGAGCGAATGCACCCTTTTACTGTCCAGGTCACCAGACATAGAACATGTTATGCCCGCTCTTTTGTCCCGAGGACTTCCAAGTTGTGGAATTCTTTGCCGGCACATGTTTTTCCTTCTCCTCCGAACCTCCAAACCTTCAAGTCCAGAATTAACAAGTTGCCTCTTTCCTCCTTGTCGACACCCACAGTACGATAGTATTTAGGCTGTAAGCCCTCGTGTTTTTTTCCAGAAATATGGAAACAGGCATTAGTAGTCCCTGTACCTAAATTGATAGCCCTGTAGATTAGAACTCCTTGCGGCCTATAAGCATTCTTTGTGTCTTGGCCAAGGTCTTTGAAAAAATCATTCTCTCTCCGATAGACTCATCTGCAGGAACATAACTTATACCCACCTACAATCAGGCTTTAGAGATAGGCATAGTTGTACCACTGCTTTGCTGAAGGTAACTGAATTCCGTAAAATGGTGTGAATAGGATCAATTTTCAACTTCAAACGTTCATATCGTCCCTATGAACAGATATATTTCCATTTTCAAAATGTATAAATTTGAGTTGAGGATGGTTCTGATTCTGATTACTAATGGCTTCAGATATTTTGAGAAAAATTTCCTGTTCGATGTATATATGTTTTTATGTTGTGATCCTATTCACCTCACTAGGGGAGTGAATCGAATACTGCCTTGATTTGAATGCTTTATCCATTTTAGCTGGCTTGTGGGGTGAATAGTATATATCTAGCTTCATCTATTCAACAAATAAGAACAGAATATTGATGTATATAAAAGAGAAATACTGTTTTTGTGAAAAAAATATGTATTAATAGCGAATTTAAATACAAGAAGGAACTGGAATTAACATCCTGTGATATACAAATGGTCACAATAAGAGAAACATGAAGAAATTCAAAACTTCTAAAATCAATCCAAAATTATAGATAGCCTCTCTAATACTTTTCACTATTTCAATTTTCCTATAATTTGATTAAATGAAAACTCACTGAGTTTTCTCTCATTGACAGGAAATTGGTAGTCATATCTGTTAAAGTTTTTTGTTTCTTTCTCTCTCAGAAAGTTTCCTAAAAGCTCGTCGTTTCCTATATTTATGACTTGACATATATAAAATTTGTAACTTTTGTCACTCTGAGTTGGGAAAGCTACAGCCAGTCATTTTTTTGTAGGTCAGATCTTTCAACTAGAGAAACATCAGTAAACTTTCTTCCAAACTTCTGGATTGTCTGTTTCGGTTGATTCCTCAGTACTGTCAAGGTCTGCCGAAGATGCATCGGAGGAGTTGTGTTCATTGTCCCCAGATAACTCCACATCAAGGTCTTTGTCCGTTTCTGAAGTAAATTCACATTGTACACTTTTGCCTGCTGTTACAGGACTGTTTTTTAATTTGTGAGCCCCCATATATCATATCTCTCAATAGATCATAGATGGAGTTTTCCATGTTTGTATCCTGAGGTTGAGTTGGTTCTGTAGGAATCATGTCGAGTACTTTATGTCTACTCAAGCGTATAATCCCAGCTTTACAAAATCCGGCTCAAATATTAAGAGATGAATTGATCTCTATATCTAATAAAGTTTGATAAAAGTATCCGAAACACACTTTTTGGTATAGATGGCTCTTTCATACGAGGTCCACGTTTCCATTTGAGAAGAATGTTTCGCCAAGCGGCCTTTAGTGATCTAAAGAAAGCGATATTTAATGGCTGAGTCAGATGGGTAGAGTTTCCCGGTAGAAACACAAATCTAATGTTGTTTTTAGTACAAAGTGACACTGCTTCTGTTGACAAGTGTGACAACAAATTATCTCCAATGAGCACTTTCACACCATCCAATTTTCCCAAATAAGGAATTGCAACGGTTTCGACCCAGTCCAGGAATGTTCTTCCATCAAACCAGCCACTACTAGTCGCATTAAATCGTGTTTTTTGGGAGGAACCTTCCACCCACGTAGCATCGAATTTTTTTGCTTTACATATTACATAGCATGGCAACATATCACCATTTCCAGTGGCTGCAAACATTATGGATACTGCCGATTTCGTTTGGTTTATCACCCTTTCGGAATATTCGCAACCTCTTTTGGTTATTATTTTGGTTCTACCTGGATCATTGCTAAGAACTCCGCCATGGACGGTCCCAAGCCCGGCTGAGAAAGGAGGAGGGCCATACCATAACCCTACCTAGTCATGTCTTAGGAGGGCCGGGAATGCTTGCCTTAATTGGCCGGCATTGCGAGGAGAGTCCTCTATAAAAAACCCACATCGCTAGGTCATTGGCGGCTTGGTGCCGAAGCATTGATGCTTCTGGCTGATATGGCCGGGCATTGGCAGGATGGTAATTCTGTCGCTAACGTTAACCCTCCCCAGGGAAACCGGGCGACCTCCCTGTGTAAATGCCTCTTCATGGGATGCGGGGCTCTTCCATGGAGGTCTATTTTCCCTTGCTGCTCGTGGGACCAAACATGGACACGACTTACACAGACCCAATAGAGGAGGTGGCAGGATTCAACCTTCCACTGGAACCTCCAGAGGGAAACAGCAGGGGAAAGGAAAGTCCACCCCTAGGACGACTACCAAAGGTAGACCCTCCTATAGGAAGCTTGGTAATCGAGCTTCTAAAAAGGAGGAGGAACCTGCACCATAATTCCCTTTCCTTTCGAGCTCCTTAACCTACTCCTTTATCCTCTATACACTCCTATATTCCTACCCCCATGCCCACCAACATAAAGTGCATCCAAGCTAATTTGCATCATGCTAAGGCTGCGACATACCTCCTTAGCATGAAATTAAAGGAAGAGCAAATAGATATTGCTTTTCTCCAAGAGCCCTGGACCGCCAATTCAGAACGAACTAAAGGGCTGGGTAACACTTCTGGTAAGATAGTAGAGGTGGGCACTGGTACCAACCCCAGAGCCTGTATCTGGATCAGAAACAATTTGCAGTATTTTACACTTTCAGAATACTGCACCAAGGACATGGCATCCATCCATCTCGTGATCACATCCGGGGGGACCAGGCTGGAAGTAGTGGCCTGTTCGGCCTATTTCCCTAGAGACAGAGATGCAGAACAACCACCTCCAGCAGAGGTGCGGAAATTGATCGCCTTCTGCAAGAGGAACAACTATCACCTCATAATGGGGTGTGATGCGAACTCCCATCACTTGGCTTGGGGGAGCACAGACACTAACAGGAGGTGAATCACTATTTGAATACATTTTATGGGAGGAGCTGGTTGTCAACAACATAGGCTCGGAACCCACCTTTCTTACAGCTAATCGTAGAGAGGTTTTAGATCTCACAACCAGCTCGAGACTTTTGAGCTCAAAAATTCTCAAATGAAGGGTGTCATCTGAACCCTCCTGGTCTGACCATGCCCATATCCTATTTGAGATTGTAACAGGCCCTAGACCTGTGGTGGAGTATCGTGACCCGAGAGGGACGGATTGGGAGGGGTACAAACAGTCCCTCGCCGCCGGTCTTGGGTCCGCTATCACCACAGTGAGGGATCGTGATGAGATTGAGATTGCGGCTGAACAGGTTTGGGAAGCCGTTGTCTCTGCATATTACGAAAACTGTCCACTAAGGTCAAAGAAAGACAGTCGGGGGTCTACTTGGTGGAATAATAACCTCGATAAACTATGAAGGGAAGTTAGACGTCTCTTTAATTGTGCTAAGACTACAGGCAACTGGGAGCAATATAAAACCACTCTAACACACTATAACAAAGAGATTAGGAACGCTAAGAGGGAGTCCTGGAGGAGGTTCTGCGGGGACATTAATAATATGCCCAGCAGCGCCAGAATCCACAGGATTCTCTAACGCGACCGTGTTCAGGAGCTGGGATCGATAAAACGACCAGATGGTTCCTTTACTGAATCTCGGAAAGAAACGTTAGAGCTCTTAGCACACACACACTTCCCAGATTGTCTGATCCTGAGCAACGGAGAGGTCCTACCGGCTGAGGGACGTTTTAAACGCCCTCATGGGGAGGACTGGCGAGTTGCTCGGCGAATAGTAACAGCCTCGGCAGTGGAGTGTGCTGTGAATCATTTCCAGCCATTCAAGTTGCCAGGGGAGGATGGGGTGGACCTACTACAAAAGTGACTGGAGATTCTCCTACCTCACCTTATCAGGCTGTACAGAGCCAGTCTGGCCTGGAACTACATTCCATCCAGCTGGACGGTGGTTAGGGGGGTCTACATTCCCAAATTGGGACGTAAGGACATCCTACCCACATCACTGAAACCTCTCAGAATTACATCATTCCTCCTGAAGGGATTGGAAAAAATACTGGAGGGACACATTAGGGGGACATATTACCCAATAACCCCCTAAATACCCACCAGTATGCCTATCAAACTGGCAAATCAACTGAGTTAGCACTCAATAACCTCGTCGAGAAGATCACACACTCTCTGGAAAATGGAGAGGTTGCGGTGGCGGCATTTCTCGACATCGAAGGCGCATTTAATAATGCATTACCGAACTCCCTCTACGAGGCCACTATCGCTAGGGGGGTGGAACCTACCATCTGTGGCTGGATCGGAAACATGCTGCATAATCGGACCATTATTACCTCGTTGCGGGGAGAGGTGGTCGGCGTCAGAGCTGCGAGGGGGTGTCCTCAGGGGGGGTTCTATCCCCCCTGTTGTGGTCCCTCTTTGTGGACGATTTGCTGGCTATCCTCGGACTCTGGGAGGTTGAGGTCCAGGCGTATGCTGATGATCTTGTCATAATGGTTAGAGGCAAATCTGAGGAGGAACTGGCAAGTACTCTTCAAGAGGCACTAAATGTAGTCAATGATTGGTGCCGGACGGAACAGATGTCTGTGAACCCCCGCAAAACGATCATTGTTCCTTTTACCAGAAGAAGAAGGTTGGACAAATTAAAACCACCTATTCTTATGGGGGAAACCATTCCATTTTCGGACCAAGCAAAATATCTGGGAGTTACCCTAGATAAGAAGCTCAACTGGGACATACAGTTAGAAAATGTTATCCGCAGGGCTAAAATGTCCCTATGGACCTGCCGGAGAATCTGTGGTAACAATGATAACATATGGAGCCATAGTTTGGTGGCCTAAGGCACTTCGTGGTATCGTGAGGGCCAAACTGGCTCATCTACAGAGACAAGCTTGTCTGATGATAACGGGAGCGATAAGCACCGCACCATCAGCCGCTCTGGAGGTCCTCCTTAATATTCCACCTCTTCACATATGGTTGGAGAGGGTGGCGAGGTGGACAACGTACAGACTAAAACAAACGGCCGACAGTATGCCGAAGGAAATCAGTCTGGGAGGGTCCGGACTCCTCGATGACATTGAGGGTCACGGGATTCTGGGAATGGTCTCAGACTTGATGCCTACAAAGATCAGCAGAGATCTGTCTTTCAAGACTGTCCTCCCGGAAAGGGAGGACTGGGAGCGAAATCAAACGACCCTATTGAGAGCCGATCTCTGCTGGTACTCTGACGGCTCCAAAACCAATATGGAAGTAGGAGCCGGCGCATATGGGGGCAGCACCGATTGCTAGACTATCACCTAGCCTCGGCAAGTACGCAACCATACACCAGGCAGAAGTGTATGCCATCGAGATGTGTGCAAGGGAAAGTATAAAAAACCAGTGCACACACAAATCGATAAAGATATATGCAGATAGCCAAGCTGCAATAAAGGCTCTTGGTTCCTACCGGTGTAATTCAAAAGCGGTATGGAGTTGTAAATCTGCCCTTAACGAACTGGGCAGCTGTAATGAGGTGTCGCTGGTCTGGATACCGGGTCACTCGGACCATGATGGCAATGTTGCGGCCGACGCGCTTACTAGGAGTGGTGCCCAGAGAGACTTTGTCAGACCAGAACCGGTGCTGGGGATAACATCATGCACATCAAAGCGCACCTTCAAGACCTGGACACAAAGAATGACAATCCAGTATTGGCAAAATCTTCCAGGATTAGCTCACTCTAAGGCCTTCATAAATGGCCTGTCTGAGTCAAGGGCTAAAAAACTTCTAGAGTTAAACAGACAACAACTGAGTACTCTAGTCGGCCTGTATACAGGACACTGCCGCTTGCATCACCACATGCACCGTATTGGAGTCTGTCAGGAGACCGAGTGCCGGCTGTGTATGGAGAGTGACGAGACAGCAGAGCACGTACTGTGTTCCTGTCCGGCAGTGGACAGGACTAGACACCTGCTCTTTGGCAAGATAAAGCTTCCTCCGGAGGATCTGGATCAACTTTCGCCCACAAAGATTATCGACCTCTGCAGGAGGCTGGCTTTGTTGGGCGAAATATAGACTATTAGGCGTGAGCCACAATACACCTTATGGTCGCGGTGGAGGGACCGGTATGGCCCACTCACAATAAAACCTAAACCTAACCATATATTTTTTAAGTTATAAGTGTAAAAGATTGAGTGAAAGAAAGCATGGGGTTCTGTGAACCTCGATGCTAACTCTGCTTTTTGGTAGTTTGACACTTACTATTAACTTTTTCTTTCTATTATTTATATGATGTAATTTATGCATCAATGTATCTAACTGCCAATAAAATTTATTAAGAAAAAAATATTATACCTTTAATAATAAAGCCCAATTAGGTTGTGGTTGTGCCAGTAACACCATAAGCTCCAAAGAAATACCAGTTTGTGGTTCTAAGTCAGATATTCTCCCGGTATTTTTCGGAAATACTTTGAAGATATTTGGAAGTGCAAATAATATCCAAGGAGATGGACCATTTCCTTTAGGTCGTAAAATGTCCAGATTTTGGATTCCTTTACGAAATACCTGAAAAATAATATAATATACAGATTCCACAAAAAGTTTTGCCTGTTATTTGAATTAGCGCGTATAAACGCGTATGATTTAAGCAGCGAGTGTGTGTTTGTAATTTTTTGTTTCATTAACGTCGATCTATTTCCGCGACTCTGGACAGTCACCCACGCCAGGGAGCAGTTTCAGCTCACTATCCTGGAACTTTTGCCGAACTCCAGCCTTTCTGTAAGGAGGGTAGGGATCTTTAACGTGCCCAACATCACATGGACACGGGACCGGCGGCCATACGCCCTCTCCGAAAGGCGGAACGTGCAGAATGTTACAGCATGTATTGAAAAAGTGAAAGGAGAACTCTGGGATCCAATCCAGTACCCTTCGGTTCAAAGGCGTATGTTCTTGCCCCTGGACCACTGAGGCTCTTCGTTTTAAACAAAGACATTCAATTAATTCAGGAAAAGCTTCTGGGAAGTAAAATCTGTAAATAAGGAAGTTACATCTGATTGGCTTCAAAGTAACGGGCGTCGGGTGATATGTATATATGATCTTGTACAATTCAACCCCACCAAATTTCAGTCTTGATTTCTACCTCATAAGAGATACACCAGCCCTAGACCCATCACAATGAAGAACTAAGTTATTCAAAGTAATGAGTCCTTTTCACTTGTTGGTATTTCTGTGGATCGAAATCTTAATTGGCACAAACATGTCACATCAATTGCAGAAGCGGCTGCTAAGAAATTAGGTTTCCTCTTCCGGGATCGCAACTACTTTTCACCAGCTAATCTTTATACCTTATATACTTCACAAATAAGGCCAAACCTCGAATACTGCTCCCACATCTGGGGTGCCGCTGCCGCTTCGATACTCGCTTTTCTGAACTCCATTCAGAAGAGAGCTATACGTCTCATCGGTGACCCTACCCTCACCCAAAGGCTGCCGTCCCTTGCCCACCGACGTGCCGTTGGTGACCCCTCTCTCTCTCTTTTATAGATATCTGCACAGGCACTGCTCAGCGGAGCTTTATTCCATAGTTCCTCCACCTGCTGCCCCCAACAGATCTACCAGGGGAACAGAGTGAATGCACCCTTTTACTGTCCAGGTCACCAGACATAACATCTTGTTATGCCCGCTCTTTTGTCCCGAGGACTTACAAGTTGTGGAATTCCTTGCCGGCACATGTTTTTACTTCTCCTCCGAACCTCCAAAACTTTAAGTCCAGAATTAACAAGTTGCCTCTGTCCTCCTTGCTTCTCCTCCGAACCTCCAAACCTTCAAGTCCAGAATTAACAAGTTGCCTCTGTCCTCCTTGTCGACAACCACGGTACGATAGTATTTAGGCTGTAAGCCCTCGTGATGTGTTGTTGAAATATATATATTTTTTTAAATGTGCACGCTTGCAACTCAGTTGAAAAAGTTAACAGAAAAGAAAACAAAGATGAGTTAATAAGTGTAATCATCACAAAAAGTGAGACAAACATAACGTCTTTAAGTGAGTTAGTTATGAGGCAGCTTAGTTTATTAGTGACTAGATGTGATTCATCTGAAAATCCTAGAATACATATTTGTGACAAGTCAACTGATAATGGCGAAGATTTTAAAGACTTAAAAGTGGAATTTAAAAGGTTAAGTGATAAGTGATCTGGCTGCAAAAGGAAAGCCAGCTACTGACAAAAATGTGTGCACAACTTGAAGAAAGAATTGATGAGCAGTCCCTTTTTTTTTCCTTTCTTACCGAAAATAAAAATATTCATAAGGTACAAAAGGTAAACAATGTATATCTATCTATCTATCTACATATTTGTAGATACGCCGCAGATGTTGGTGTTCCATCTATGAAAATAGAGTAGATTATATTACCATCAAGTAGTCCACAAAACACATTAACCTTTTGGTGATATTGTTATGGAACTTCTAGTTTTACGTTATGTCTATTCATGGAGCCACTCAATTGAAACATTGCTTCATCCGACATCACAATGTTATTGATAAATTACTGTTTCGCGTCTATTCTTGCAAACATTGTGTAATGAAGTCCGAATTTATTATGGTTATTTGAATAGCGAATAATTTATTTAGGCTGTTAAAATAATGAATATTTGCTAGGTAATAAATTCGACTTATTTTAGAATCGCTTCAAAGTATGAAAAGTCGCCACAAGTGGAACGTGAATTGTGTATGATAAAAGGCATTGCGCCTGTCCGTCACGCGCAATGGGATTCATTTTAGGTGCGTCGCGGAGCGCATGGCAAATAGACCACCGAGAGATGGAACGCCGACAGCAGATGCCTTCAGCTCGCGGCCGAGACAAGGGGTTTCTGGTGATTGTATGATAATTCCGAGTACCGTGTGAATTAACTGGGAAGTTTTTCGGTGTGCTACGTTGTAGTGAAAGCAGCGTGTTATTTGTTGGATAGGAATGAACGAGAGTCTATAACGACTGTGTTCTACTATCGTGGTTTGCAAGGTTAGTTATGCTTCGGAAACTTGGGGAAGTATAAGTTGCAAACTGAAATAGAAAACTGGGTATTTTATGTGTATATTTATAATACTGGGTAGCCTACGTTTGTCCTGAGGGACGTATGTCCTTGGGAGAAGCATGGAGCTGCTCTGAATGGTATGTGATCGCTAGACAGGGTGGTTGATTAGATAGAGTGCCCAGCCTAGATAAGTGACAATCTGGTCGCGTTTCTTACCCATATAAGGGGAACGGGAGCACGTCCAGTGCTGATTAAAGGGGTAGTATTTAGTGTGTCCAGCAACCTGTGATGTACTGGGTAGCCTACGTTTATCCTGAGGGACGTATGTCCTTGGGGGTAAGCACGGAGCTGCTCAGAATGGTATGTAACTGCTGGATGGGACTGTTAATTATACAGGGTGTTCGACAGAAATAGCGGACAAGTTACCCGGTTTTATTAGTTAACAGGTTAGTCATATGAGAGTAGGAACCGTTTGTTTACCCACATAGCAGAGTAGGATTGTAGGGAATCGCGGGAATAAAGCCCAGGGGAAGATAGAACCTCCGACTGAGGCGGAATTTATAGCGGGGCCATTGCCCATTTGATGCATGTGTATGTCGCTTTCCGCTTGCCATTGTTTTAACATGCCTTGTTGATTTCTGTGCTAATGCTAATATCACACTTTATTTGTTATAAATAGCACAAATATTATTCTAGTCGAATATCATTGTATTTTTAAATAGTAACGTATTTGTATCCTTTCCACTATGAAAGAATGTCTTATCAGAGATAACGTTATCTGACCTGAGATATGTTTTCTCTTTAATCGCATGAGCCGTAGCGAATTTTTAATTTTCATAATTTATGGATTTTTATTGTTGTCATTTTCGTTTGTAGATATTTTAAATATTATTAGAAGCTTTTATAAAATTAGTTGCGTTTCACTGCACTGCCTGTAGATAGTTGCACTAGTGTAGGTGTGTTTAAGCTAGAATCCTGTGACAGATTGTAACTAGCGGAGGTATATCGTAATTGATATATACCTGTTTATAATATTTCTGCTTCCAACTTTGTAAGCTAGGAAAACATCCATTATTCGGGAGTAGGTAATTAAAGCCTACTTAACTCCCGAGAACTCTACGGGATATAATAACTTTCGACCCCTGGCTATAGTTTTCTTCTTCACTAGAGCTACCCTAGGACAAAGCTGTTATGAAACAGTAACTTTGTGGTGTTCTACGAGAGCCTTAGCAGAAGTCCTCACGGGGATCTGACCTCGTCCTATTTAACAGGGAATAAATATGGCGCCCGAGGATATGTAACTTAGAATATTTAGGTCACGGATTGGCAACCTATCCATCAGGCATCTGCTTAGCCGGGGCATCACAATTGTATATGCAAATTCAACCCTGTGGTCAAAATCATCTTGAGGTAATTCATGAACTAGATGGGGACTATATGATCTAAATTTTTCCTTTTTAGCAAATTTAATCCACAAAAATGTTTTTGTAGAAAATTCGCTAATGAAGAGATCTGTGTTGGGTTGTCGATTGTGCCCCGTAATTGAGCTACAACAATTCAACCAGGATCCAGGATAGTAGAGTGAAACTGCTCCTTGGCGCTGGTGATTGACCATAGACTGACATTAAAAAAACACTAATAAAATTCACTTCATTACTGGCTTCATTAAAAAATTGTACACTTAAAATAGATACAACTTTTAATTAACTACATTTAATAGTTGAGATTCTCAATAAGAATGCAGACAAAATGTTTTACCAAGAGTGAAGAAATAATTTACTGACCTTATTAAGTACATCCAAGGGAGCTCCTCTAAACAGAAGACAGTTTAACAGTTCCTGACACTTTGTATGTACATCTCTTATTATTTTCCCTTTCTCATTCAAGCACACACCAAGATATTCTTCAGCACCGTCACATATAGAAGGCAGTAATTGGGCAATGCAGAGCAACAGATTACTTAGATCCACGGCTAGCAACTGACTCCTTGCTCGCGAGGGCAATGACTGAAAGATTATCATTGTGGTTATTAGTCTAATTAAAGAAAATCATTAAAAAAATAAATATCTAAAACAAGGTAATTAATGTCATATATAATAGAGCCTCAGTGTTTCAGTGGTAAGAATGTGTGCCTCTGAACCAAAGGGGATTGGGTTCGATCCTAGGGTTCTCCTTTCACTTTTTCAGTACATACTGTACAATTAACATCAACCAAGGTTGTGACATTGTATTTGAGCCAGTTGAATGTCTGCACGTTCCGCCCTTCGGAGGGGGCGTAAAACCGTCGGTCCCATATCCTTGCTATGTTGGGCACGTTAAAGTTCTTTACTCCCCCTTACAGAAAAGGGTTCGGCAAAATTTCCAGGATAGTGCGGTAAAACTGCTCCCTGGCGTCGCTGATTGGCCATAGTAGCGGAAATAGACCGACGTTAAAGAAACAAAACACACACAATGTTTTTTTTAACTTCTGTCTATTTCCGCGACTATGGTCAATCACCGACACCAGGGAGCAGTTTCACCTCACTATCCTGGAAATTTAGCCGAACCCCTGCCTTGCTGTAAAAAGGGTAGGCATGTTTAACGTGCCCAACATCACATGGACACGGGATACTGACGGCTTCACGCCTCCTCCGAAGAGCGGAACGTGCAGATATTTAACTTACTCAACTACAATGCCACAACCTCGGTTGATGTTAATTTATTAGTTGGTACTGAAAAAGTGCAAGGGAAACCCTGGGAATCGAACCCAGTACTCTTTGGTTCAGAGGCACACTTTCTTACCCCTCGACCACCGAGGCTCCACACAATGTCGTGTATGTGCCTTTTTACTTCGAAAGCTCCAAAGTAAAAAGGCACATACACAACAGTTTTCTCCTGCATGATGATGCCATAAAGCAACAAAACTGGTTACAGAAATGAAAACAAACACTTGTAAAACCAGAGAAGTAGTATCTACATCTGCATTTAATTTCTCCTGTTCTAAGAAGGTTTTTAAATAAGACACCTGTATATTATTCATCTTTCATAATCTACTTTTTTTAATTGTCTTAATATATACATGTGATATATTTGCTTCAGTCTTGGGGGTCACAAATAGAACAGGTTGTAAGGAAGGGAGTAGCGACCCTCTGGCAACTGCGTCGAGTGATAGGGAGGACTTGGGGAGTTAATCCTCGGATCCTTTACTGGATCTACACTGCGATCGTCAGGCCGAGAATCCTCTATGGGGCGTTGGTCTGGTGGTGCGGTGTAAACCAAACTACCAGTAGAAAGCTGGCCAAACTCCAAAGGCTGGCAATCCTGGGTATCACAGGTGCTGTGAGGATGACACCCTCAGCCGCACTAGAGGTCCTGTTGATGCTGCCACCGCTTCCCATCTGTGTCAGGAGGGAGGCGATGGCGTCGCATCTCAGAATGCGAGACAGAGGAAACTGGTGCGGAGAGGGAGCAGTAATAGGGCATGCAAGAATCGCCAAGGAGGTGGAAAATAAAATTCCGATTTCCGCCATAAAGGTGCGGGATGCCGAGGATGATATTAGGTTGACTAGGCCATACACCCTCAGGATCCCCAGTAGGGATCAGCGTAGGGAAAGTGAGGTTGAATTCCAGCCCGCACGCCTGGTCTTTTTCGCCGGCGGATCACGACTGGAGGACCAACAATCCTCTGCAGCAGGAAAATACATCGAGGGCCTGGGAATGCGCGAGAGCTATGCTCTTGGTGCATATACCACAGCATTCGAAACAGAGGTGTACGCTATCCTGTCTGTGGCCAATAGACAGGATGTGAAGAGGAGTCCCGAGAAATGTGTGTACATCTGCTCGGATAGCCAGGAAGTCCTCCAGGCAGTCTGCGCAGCCAGAATCAGGTCCACACTGGTTTAAGAGTGCGCTGACGCCCTCAAAGGACTAGCCAGGACAAAGGAGGTACAACTAGTGTGGGTTCCGGGACACTGTGGCGTAGCGGGGAATGAGGTGGCGAAATTTCTGCAAGGCTCGGTTCCCGGCGGTCGTTCTGTGGCCCGGAGCCGGCGATAGGTATAAGTAGGAAGACGGTCTCTGTCGCCTTAGACAGGTGGATCGAGGAAGCAATGAAGAGGCACTGGGGGTCGGTTGGTGGCTACAGGCAGGCGAGGGACTTCGTGGAGGGGCCGGACAGAGATAAAGCTGTCTGGATACTCGGAAGGAGTCGACCTACGCTTCGCCGCATCCTTGGGGTGCTCACAGGCCACTGCACCTTAGAAGACACCTCACATTGATAGGCGAGAGAGGGATCCCATTTGACAGGAATGCAGCGAGGATGAGGAAACGTCCTACCACTACCTGTGCGAATGTGAGGCTTTTGGGAGTCTTCGAGCAGAATTCTTCGGATCGAGGACTCTGCAGAGGAATCAGGTAAGTACCGTCCAATTGAAGACCGTCACGGCCTTCATCTCGAGGTCGAGGCAGTTTGACGACGGAACCGAGGAGGAGTAGAGCATGGTTGCTGGGTTGTTGGAGTTGGCAATAAGAGCCCATGGTGGCCTACTTGCTTGGTGTTGGCCTCCCCACCATTGCTACTACTACTACTGCTGCTTCAGTCTTTTGAAACTTATGGAACTATGAATTTAAATTTTTTATCTGAATTCAAGAAAAACTGACTGTTTGTGTTACTCCATCGAAGGCAGCAAAACATTCTTTTCTATTTAACCTTGTGTGTCGTCAAACCTGTGACGATAGATTTGTTAATTTCCTGTTTTACTAAAATATTGTATCATACATTCGCTTGCAAAGTATAAAACATTTCATGACAATTTTCAGTGGTGTCTCGCGAAATAATACACGATGCTCAGTTGCTATTGAAATGGGGATTAAATTTGATAGAGGATTCGTTATGATTTTTCTATTTATATATTTTTTCTAAACCAAAAAAAAAGGTAAGGAGGGTGAAATATATTGCAAATCACCCTGTACAAAAGAGCCTCGGTGGTTCAGTGGTAAGAATGTGTGCCTCTGAACTGGAGGGTACTGGGTCGATTCCAGGGTTCTCCTTTCACTTTTTCAGTACATACTGTAAAATTAACATCAACCGAGGTTGTGGCGTTGTATTTGAGCAAGTTGAATGTCTGCACGTTCCGTCCTTCAGAGGGGCCGTAAAGCCGTCGGTCCTGTGTCCATGCGCTGTTGGGCACATTTAAAGATCACTACTCTCCTTACAGCAAGGCAGGGGTTCGGCAAAATTTCCAGGATATGGAGGTGTCACTGCTCCATGGGTCGGTGATTCGCCAGAGTCGCGGAAATAGACCGTCGTTAAAGAAAAAAACAAAATAAACATACTAACACAATAATAAATACCTGCGAATACCTTACTGTGAGGATGGTCAAAGATTCATTTAACATTCCAGAAAATACTCTTTGTGCCATCTTTGGGGGTACAGTGTTCCATAGATTTTCTTTTGTGCCTGGTAAAGAAATTTTAATTATACCTTGCACTAAATTTCAGCAGAAATATGTGTCTAAAAGATAAAGAAAATGCAAAATAAAAACTGAGTTCAACAGTACCTACTTAATAAAACTAAATAAATACAAATTATAAATACGTAAATTACTTTCTAAGGTTTTATTTCAAGTTAAAGAAAAATTGCTCAGACGTCAAAGTTTTGAAACTTTACAAAATTTGTATCATACATCCTTGTATGTCGCAGTTGCAAAGTGTTAATAGGTGTCATCTTCATGATGGTATCCCAATTTATATACTAGGCCTGTTCACCAGGCGCCAGTGCTGACAACAGCTGCATTGTTGTGTCAAAAAATGTTGACAATGCTGCCAGCAGCTGATGGTTGGTGTTCGAGACACGAGAGGGAACAAAGAAGAAAAGAATTACCTTAACAGCAGAGCAAAGATCGGTCTTCGGAGCGGACCTATGGAACTTCAACTACGATGGGATCCTGCAGGTGGAGAGGCCGAGTGGTGTCTTTCTAGGGTCATCCTCTCCCTATCGTCCAAATCTCTGTCCTCCGATGGGGAGTGGCAGCACATAAAGTCTCCCGTGCGCCGCACGGTGAAGCGGTGGAAAAAACAACGACTGCCTGGATCCGCAAGGAGACAGCTTAGTCGTCTGCTCAAGGCGGTGTGCCATGTTCAACCACCTTGAGTCAGGTACTAGCGGAAGTCGGGTCCCGCCGTGCTCGGCTGGAGGTTGAGGGCTCTGAGGGTACGATAAAATGACCCGAGGAGTCTGATGCCGCTACTGAGGGTGCCGCCAGCGAAAGCGACTCCGGTCGGACGGCAGCACACCACAACAGAGGGAAAAAAGCCCCGAGGGGGTGCTGTCAGGAAGACGTTCAGTGAGGTGACTGGAAGGGTGAGAGTGGGCATTATCCACTGTGAATATCCCTTCTCCTCACTGAATAATGAACTGCTGCTTCTGTAAGGGTCTATCTTGAAGGCTGTGCAGTGCAGTTCAGATGAAGAGCCAAGTATATGGTTCCGGGGCTGTGAAAATCGGCCTGGCTGGCTTCTTATTACTTGTAAGGACGAAACTAGCTCGCTCTGGCTGGAGCGAGTAGTTGGGGGGCTCCAGCCGTGGGAGGCGGTTCATCTTAATCTGGTGAGAGGGCAAGACCTCCCCAAGCCTCACGTCTGTGTGGCATATATCCCGGACGGGGTGGAGTCATCATTGACACCCGAGGATGTGCTCACCAGACTGAGACGAATGAATGATGGCCTGAACACACGGGAGTGGACTGTACTACACCGAGAAGCGGCGGGACCATCAGGACAGACATGGACATTTTCGGTTGACGAAATGTCCATGGCCATGCTGGAGGGAATTGGTTTCAGACCATTCTTTGGCTTCGGATGGGTGTTGTTCCGACCGAGGGTAAGGGGGTCTGCGGCTGAGCATAAACCCACAGCCTCTGCTACCACAATCGCCTGTCAGCCTACGGCGACTGGAGCGGGCCCTTCCGAAAGTGGAGGGGGATCAATTCCCCCGGCTATACCCTCGGGAAGTGGCACCGCAGGGGGAATTATGTCCACCAATAAAATGGGCCCCAATAGAGGAGGTGGCAGGATACATCCTCCCACCAGAACCTCTAGACATAAACAACAGGGGAAAGAAAAATCCACCCCTCGGACGACTACTATAGGTAGACCCTCCAATAGGAAGCTTGGTAATCGAGCTTCTGAAAAGGAGGATGGCCCTACACCCTAAATCCTTATCCTTTTCAAGTGCAAATTTGCATCATGCTAAGGCTGCGACATACCTCCTTAGCATGAAATTAAAAGAGGAGCAAATAGACGTTGCTCTTCTCCAAGAGCCCTGGACCGCCAATTCGGACCGAACTAAAGGGCTGGGTAACACTTCTGGTAAGATAGTAGAGGTCGGCTGTGGTACCAACCCCAGAGTCTGTATCTGGATCAGAAACAACTTGCAGTATTGTACACTGTCAGAATACTGCACCAAGGACATGACAGCCATCCATCACAACCGGGGGGGACCAGGCTGGAAGTAGTGGCCTGTTCGGCCTATTTCCCTGGAGACAGAGATGCAGAACAACCACCTCCAGCAGAGGTGCGGAAATTGATCACCTACTGCAAGAGGAACAATTACCACCTTGTAATGGGGTGTGATGCGATGCGAACTCCCACCACCTGGTTTGGGGGAGCACAGACACTAACAGACGAGGTGAGTCACTATTTGAATACATATTAGGGAAGGAGCTGGTTGTCAATAACATAGGCTCGGAACCCACCTTTCTAACGGTTAACCAAAGAGAGGTTTTAGATCTCACAATCAGCTCAAGGCTGTTGAGCTCAAAAATCTTCAAATGGAGGATGTCACCTAAACCCTCGTGTTCGGACCATGCTCATATCCTATTTGAGATTGAAACAGGCCCTAGACCTGTGGTGGAGTATCACGACCCGAGGAGGATGGATTGAGAGGGGTACAAGCAATCCCTCGCCGCCTGACTTGTGTCCGCTATCCCCACAGTGAGAGATCGTTAAGAGATTGAGATTGTGGCTGAACAGGTAAGGGATGCTGTGGTCTCAGCATATCACGAAAACTGTCCACTAAAGTCAAAAAAATATAGTCCAGGGTCTACTTGGTAGAAAAATAACGAAGAGAAGTGAGACGTCTCTACAATCGTGCTAAGACTACAGGCAACTGGGAACAATATAAATCCGCTCTAACACATTATAACAAAGAGATAAGGAAGGCTTAGAGGGAGTCCTGGAGGAGGTTCTGCAGAGAAATCTCTAATTTGCCCAGCAGCGCCAGAATCCACAGAATTCTCTCATGCGACCGTGTTCAGGAACTGGGATCGATAAAACGACTAGATGGTTCCTTTACTGAATCTCGGAAAGAAACGTTAGAGCTCTTAGCACACACACACTTCCCAGATTGTCTGATCCTTAGCAATGAAGATGTCCTGCCAGCCGAGGGTTGATTTAAACGCCCTCAAAGGGAGGACTGGCGGGTGGCTCGGAGAATAGTTACAGCCTCGGCAGTGGAGTGTGCTGTGAAACATTTGCAGCCATTCAAGGCTACCTTTCCTAATCAGGCTGTATAGATAGTCTGGCTTGGAACTATATTCCATCCAGCTGGACGGTGATTGGGGGGTTTACATTCCCAAATTGGGACGTAATGACCTCCTACCCACATCACTGAGACCTCTCAGTGTTACATCATTCCTCCTGAAGGGATGGGAAAAAATAATGGACGGGCACATTAGGGGAAACATCTTAGTCAACAACCCCCTTAATACCCACCAGTATGCCTACCAAACTGGCAAATCTACTGAGTTAGCACTCAATAACCTCGTCGAGAAAATCACACACTCCCTGGATAACGGGGAGGTGGCGGTGGCTGCATTTCTCGACATTGAAGGAGCATTTAATAATGCATTACCTATCTCCCTCTATGAAGCCACTATCGCTAGAGGGGTAAAACCTACCATTTGTGGCTGGATTGGAAGCATGCTTCACAATCGGACTGTTATTACCTCGTTGCAGGGGGAGGTGGTCAGCTTCAGGGCTGCGAGGGGGTGCCCTCAGGGGGGAGTTCTATCCCCCCCTGCTGTGGTCCCTCTTTGTGGACGATTTGCTGGCTATCCTCGGGTTGTGGGAGGTTGAGGTCCAGACGTATGCTGATGATCTTGTCATAATGGTTAGAGGCAAATCTGAGGAGGAACTTGTAAGTACTCTTCAAGAGGCGCTAAATGTAGTGAATTATTGGTGTCGGAGGGAATAGATGTTTGTGAACCCCCGCAAAACGATCGTTGTTCCATTTACCAGAAGAAGAAGGCTGGACAGATTAAAATAACCTATTCTTATGGGGGTAACGATTCCATGTACAGAACACGCAAAGTATCTGGGGGTTACCCTAGATAAGAAACTCAACTGGGACGTACAGTTAGAAAATGTAATCCGCAGGGTGGCGCAAGGTACTTTGTAGTATCGTGAGGGCCAAACTGGCTCATCTACAGAGACAAGCTTGTCTGATGATAACGGGATCGATAAGCACCGCACCATCAGCCACTCTGGAGGTCCTCCTTAATATTCCACCTCTTCACATTTGGCTGGAGAGGGTGGCGAGGTGGACAACGTACAGACTAAAACAAACGGCCAACAGCATGCCAAAGGAAGTCAGTCTGGGAGGGTCCAGACTCCTCGATGACATTGAGGGTCATGGGATTCTGGCAATGGTCTTAGACTTGATGCCTACAAAGAACAGTAGAGATCTGTCTTTCAAGACCGTCCTCCTAGAAAAGGAGGACTGGGAACGAAATCAAACGACCCTATTGAGACTCGATCTCTGCTGATATGCTGACGGCTCCAAAACCAACATGGGAGTAGGAGCCGCCGCATATGGGGGCAGCACTGATGCTAGACTATCAACTAGCCTTGGTAAGTGGGCAACCATACACCAGGCAGAAGTGTATGCCATCGAGATGTGTGCAAGTGAAAGTATAGAAAACCAGTGCATACACAAATCGATAAAGATATATACAGATAGCCAAGCTGCAATAAAGGCTCTTGGTGCCCACCATTGCAATTCAAAAACGGTATGGAGTTGTAAATCTGTCCTCAACGAACTGGGCAGCTGCAATGAGGTGTCGCTGGTCTGGATACCGGGTCACTCGGACCATGATGGCAATGTTGCGGCCGACGCGCTTGCCAGGAGTGGTGCCCAGAGGGACTTTATTGGACCAGAACCGGTGCTGGGGATAACATCATGCACAGCAAAACGCAGCTTAAAGACCTGGACAGAAAGAATGACAATCCAGCAATGGCAAAATCTGCCGAGATTAACTTACTCTAAGGCCTTCATAAATGGTCTGTCTGAGTCAAGGGCTAAAAAACTTCTAGAGCTAAACAGACAACAACTGAGTACTCTAGTCGACCTGTATACAGAACACTGCCGCTTGCATCACAACATGCACCGAATTGGAGTCGGTCAGGAAACTGAGTGCCGGCTGTGTATGGAGAGTGACGAGACAGCAGAGCACGTACTGTGTTTCTGTCCGGCGGCAGACAAGACTAGACACCTGCTCTTTGGCAAGACAAAGCTTGCTCCGGAAGATCTGGATCAACTTTCGTCCACAAAGGTTATCGACCTCTGCAGAAGGCTGACTTTGTTGGGCGAACTATAGACCGTTAGGCGTGAGCCACAATAGACCTTATGGTCACGGTGGAGGGACCGGTATGGCCCACTCACATTAAATAACCTAACCTAACCTAGGGGAATACGCTGATGGCTTGGTCGCAGTGATTACTGCAAGCACAATAGACGATGCTCCGCATATTGTAGTGGACCCGGTCCCTGTTCCTGTCTGTCCAGGGGACGGAGATTGTAGTCCTGACGTCCAAGCAGATAGAGAGTCATTCCGATGAACGTGGATGGCCAGACCATCGAAATGTCCAAAGCAATAAAGTACCTGGGAGTGATGCTCGATGGAAAGCTTAGTTTCTGAGCACACATATGCAAAGCGGTGCACAAGGCAGCAGCTGTTGTAGGAAAGTTCAGCAGACTTAAGGCCAACGTTGGGGGTCCCTTCTCTTCGAAGTGAAAACTGCTAATGAGAATGGCTGATGCTATTATGCTGTATGGAGAAGAGGTCTGGGCCACGGCGCTGAAGTTCAAGAAATATCGATCGAGGATGGAAGTGGTCCAAACAAAGGGAGCTCTTAGAATAAATAGTGCCTACAGGACAGTCTAGGGCACTGGGGTGTAGATTGTTTCGGGAGTTGTTCTGGTCGAGGAACGCCGAAGGATCTACCTGCGGGGAAGAGAGAATACGATGCAGCCCGTGAAGAAAGACGAAGCGGAAGAAACGTTATGGAAATGGCAGGCTAGATGAACTCCAAGACTCGAGGGCGATGGACGGTCTGATTAATACGCGATGTGAAGGCTGGATGAAGAGAAAGCACGATGAGGTAGGCTACTACCTGACACAGTTTCTTACGAGACACAGGTACTTTCGGTCCTTTCTAGTAAAGATCAGAAAGTCAACCGATTCCCAGTGCAAGTATTGCCAAATGGAAGAAGACAACACGCACCACACTTTCTTTGTGTGCTCTCCACGGGAACACCTCCGAAGTGACCTGGTTAGCGAAGCAGGAGGACCCCCCCCCACACACACACACACACCAAAATGATAAACAAGGAGAACTGGGATGCCGACACCAACTTTGTCACCACCGTTCTGAAAGCACAGAAGGCTAATCGTGACTGGGAAGAAGAATAAAAGAGAAGAGGCGGACAGGCAAATAAGGGACTGTCCTGAAGTATTACTAGAAAAGTAGTTCGGGGACAGTCTACTATAGAAAGTGGTGAAGCGTGTTTTGGTTCGGTATGTCCGACAGGAGCATTCTGGCACAAAGGATGAGCATCCTCATTGTCAGTCCATAAAGAACTTCATCACCCCCTTGCCCCTCAAAAGATCTTCCAAGCAGAAATGCTTGCTATGAATTTCCCTGTACGAGAGTGCATCCAAAGAAGGCACAAAAATACTAAAGACTCTAAAATCATTTAAAAGCGAGTCTAAACTTACCTGGGACTCATCCTTCAACCAACTGGCTGCAAACAACAAAGTAACTTTGATGTGGACGCCAGGGCATCAAGTCATTGAAGGAAATATGGAAGAAGATAGCGTTGCAAGAAGAGCTTCAACAACACTATTTTATGACCTAGAGCTGTTTTACAGTTTAACAAAAGGCCACATGATAAATTAACTTGACACTTGGGAGAAGAACCAAGTGCTGTCACACTAGATGAAAACGCCAGGCTTAATGCAGGTAAAATGGTTCATAACCATATCAATAATGAAGTCGGAACTGTTTCTTGAATTGAACAGGAGCGACTAGAGAATAATCACAGGGCTTTTCACAAGATACCTCCCAGTAACATACCACCTCATGAAGATGGGTAAGGTGGACAGTAAAAACTGCAGATACTGCACTGAAGCAGTGGAAACGACAGAACATTTTCTGTGTGATTGCATGGCTGAGTTTTGCAAAAGACTTAAAGACGTTGAAGGGGTGACTTTAACACCCCAGGAAATAGGTAAAATAGCTTCCAAAAAGACAGCACACTACATCAAGTCTGAACTTGTTGGGTAACGATTAAAAAAGAATATAGAATCATGCATGAAAGATCCACAACAGAGCTGAGAGGCAAAAGGTATCTCTAAGCAATCTACACTCTGGGTTCTAGAAAGGGTACCTATTGGTGAAGCAATTATCAGATCTAAAATTGTGTTGTAATAAATTGGACTTCCTAAAATGTACTTGACAGTGCACTTAGACATCAGAAGTGCTTTTATTTGACCATACTTTTGTAAATATGAAAGCAAAAAATTCCAAAATTTAATGATTCTTACCTTGCATATACAACCACCACATCTGTATAACATAAGAACCTCTCTCTGATTCACAGAAAGGCTTGCTGTTCTCCCAATCCAGACAATCAGCGTCTTGTAATATATAAAGACTCAATAGTCTACAGTGCAAGTCGAGTAATCTTTCAGCCAAAGCTTCAGACATCTCATGATATTTCTTTTGTACAGCTTGAAGTTGCATGACATGAGGACTTTTAGTTGATTCTGTCATGGTCTGTCCATAAAACCATAAGCAGTTCTTTAGAAGAGCAGCTGCTCCAATGGTGCCAGTTAATACAGTCAAGTCCGCATGATCGAGGGCTTCTTGTGTTAGAACATGGAGATGTTCTGTAAAAAAAAGGAGTCGTTAGCAAGTTGTTCTTTTTCAATAACTTTGATAAATCTAAAGGCCCAGATAGGCGGTCCGTGGATTGCCATTACACGAGCTTATAGATTCTTTTGTTTATGAACCGTGATTACACGAGTCAGGGGTGCTATGGGGCATGTCTATCCCCTAGATTTTTTACTCCTCAAGCTAGTCAGTTCAGTATTAAATATATGTTTATCACTGAAAAGCATCACTACACTACTGATGTGCTTAGAATATGCTGATTTTTTTTTTAGTTCCTTTGGGGACACACAACTTTACTGACAGACTGGTGGATCCTAGGCGTGTGTACCTGGGGCTTAAAAGAGAAGAAAAAATCTAACCTAGGCCAATACTAACCTAATAACTGCTCCGCAGATTTGCTAATCAGCGTAACGAATTTGGCTGGATCGGACGATTTTACAATACCTCCACATCCCCCAGAAGTCTCCACGTTTTGGTCAAGTGATTCTTCACCTTAAAATAAATATATTTTTAAATACAGATTGTCCTAAAATAGGGGTACATCGAGCACAAATGAGCGCTATCTAGGACCCCTGGAACCCAAATCCAAAGTCGGTTTCAGACTTTATATGTTTATATATATATATATATATATATATATATATATATATATATATATATATATATATATATATATATATATATATATATATATATATATATATATATATATAATTGTGTCACACCTATAACTTAAAAAATAATGGACTGATTTTGATAAAACTTGGTAAGTACCTTCCTTTCGCAAGTCGCTTGGATAAGTTCTCTGGCCAGGAAAATCCGCCGAGGTCTTCCGGGAAATTTTGGTGTTTTCTTTCGAAAAAAATCGAAAAAAATTTATATCTCCGGAATTAACAAAGTAAGGGCAACAAAATTTCATACGCGGGTTTATATCATTATAGGTAAGTTACCTACCAAAATTTTGCTAAAGGACAAAAAAGGTACAGGCATTTAAAGAAAAATAAATTTGGGTTTTCCTCAAAACGTCAAAAGTCGCGATTTTAAACGTCAAAATTGGTAATATTTAAGCAATGAACCTGAAACTAATATGACCTATGGAAGGAAAATGTCTCAAGAATAATGTTTTACAAAGCCTGAAGTCTTAGTTTCAATCGTCATTGTCCTTCATTTTACTAAAATATTTCCAGAAAATTCATTTCAAATAGACCCTTTCTCTGATGTTTTGGCTGTCGGTTTAGTTAAGTTGATGCTTTCGCTGTAGGTTCAGTGAAGTTTATGGTTTAACGGTCTATAATTTTTAGCTAATTTTCGTAGAACAAATTCGTTACTGCATTTTAGCATTTTTTATCGAAATATGATGCATGTTTGTAAGATAAAATCTGGACACAGTAAGTGCGTTTTGGTAGCAAATTTTCATTAAATCCTCCAAATTTCAATAACTCATTTGCTATTAACGTAAGTTTTGTTGGTTATGAAACCAACATTTAACTGTATTTTCGGAAAATTTTTGTATGAACGCAGCAAGGGCGTTTTGGTTGCGAATTTTCATTAAATGTTTCAAATTTCAATAACTCAATTTGCTATTAACCTAAGGTTCATTGGCTAGGAGACCAGTTTTCTCAGAAACATTTAAAGTTTATTTTCTGAAAAGTTTTGTACATTTTCAAATAATTATTTTGATAAAATATGATACACTGTTCCTACTATATAGGTTATACCGGTAACCAAATTGATGCCTGCTTGCATTAGAGCGATATATTTGTAATTAAAAACATTTTAATGAAAATTCACTTCCATAACGCACTTGCTGCGTCCATAGTTTTTTTTTGTTGGAAAATCTTAAAAACTGCTGACACTGCCTTTGATGAAAACAAAATAAATAGGCTACCACCTTACAAAAAATACGCAAATCAGTCCATTTGCTCAAATGACAAAATTTCAAAGTTGCAATTAGATGGATTACTTTTTTATGGAACTGAGTTTACTTACAAAAAATTAAAACAGTTCTGCTTGGACAAAAATAAAAATAATCAGTATTTGAAAGGAACGCAATTCAATTACTCTTACATTTCTGAAGAAAACCGGAGCCTTTCCTATAAGCTGCAATGTACTCTTCCTCCCACCATAAAACAAGTTTCATGGATGCAAATGAGGCGGAACGTGGAAAGTCTAACCTCCCTCCTACTATTCCAGGGCATATAATCTCTTGAAGGATTGACTGTTTATTCTAAAGCAGAAAACAAAATAAATAGATAATTAAATATAAACTCAAATAAAGTACCTTAATTCACATATAAAATTAAAACACACAGCTTAGAACTTGGACAATTTATCTTGAAAATCAGTATATAAATTCCTTTTTTTAATACACATTTTCAAAACATAACACAGCATAAAAAATAGGCAAAATTATTGTTCTAAATATAAACTATACAACACTCAACAGGGTACTAAGTGAGTGGTGAACGTGCCGCCACCTAGTTGCGGAACCAAGTAGTATGTCTAGCTTTATATACTTTGTCCCCATATTAGGGTTGAAATGGGCCAGCGCTAACAATTTACTAAATTGTTAGTTAGTTGTATACAGTCTCTATTTTATAACACTTTGTGTTATTTGGGGCTGGCATGACAACATAGTACTTGGTTCCGCAACTAGGTGGCGGCACGTCCACTACTCACTTAGTACTGAAAAGCTGGCTACCATAGCCGTATTACTTTATAGGTGTATTTTTGCTACAATTAGTATGCCATACTGAAGAGCTCTAATGAGAGCGAAACTGGTCTATCGTTCTAATTGTTGCGAGAATGCATCTAGCGTTACATACTTTGTCCCTATATTAGGTTAGAAATGGGCCAGCGCTAACAATTTACTAAATTGTTAGTTAGTTTGTATACAGTCTCTATTTTTTTACACATTGTGTTATTTGGCGCTGGCGTGACAACATACTACTTGGTTCCGCAACTAGGTGCTGCCACGTCCACCACTCACTTAGTATTAAAAGGCTGGCTATACTATAGCCGTATTACTTTATAGGTGTATTTTTGCTACAATTAGTATGTCGTACTGAAGAGCTCTAATGAGAGCGAAACCGGTCTATAGTTCTAATTGTTGTGAGAAGCCATCTAGCTTTATATATTCAACAGAGTGTTAAATAAAACACTGAAAATTGTCTAAAGCTTCAAGAAGCTCCCGTTTGAAAAAAAAACTTTCTTGAATTTCAAGTAAAAACATGTTGAAATAGGAGCCAAGCTACCGGATGGTGTTTGAATTTTCCGTTTATTCATTTTTTAGTTAATTTTCTTAAAAGAAAATCACTAATGAGGGGATCCCGACTTTTGAATTTTGAAAAAATTTCTTTAAATGAGCGCGAATTAGGATCCCTAGAACCCATATCTGCGGTCAGTTTCAATATATATATATATATATATATATATATATATATATATATATATATATATATATATATATATATATATATATATATGTATGTATGTATGTATGTTTTAGGCAGATAACTCAAAGAATAATGGGCCTTTTGATCAAATTTGGTAAGTGCCTCCTTTTGCAAGTGGGTTAGATAACTTCGTTAGCCAGGAATATCGGTCCAGGTTTTCCCAGATAAATTTTGTTTTCTTTCAGAAAATTTTTATATCCCCGGTAATAACAAAGTAAGACCAACTAAATTTACTCGCGTATTTGTATTATAAAAAAGATCATGTACCAACATTTAGGTATGTAAGTTAAAAGACAAAACAGTTATAGGCATTTAAAGAAAAAAACATCAAAATCGCGATTTGAAACGTCAAAATTGGCAACATTTAGGCAAAGTACCTGAAACGAATACGGGTTATGTAAAGAAAATGTCGCAAGAAGAGTGTTCAGCAAACCCTCAAGTTTCAGTTTCAGCCGTGATTCTCCTTCATTTTACTAACATATTTCCAGCAAATTCATTTCAAATAGACCTATTCTCTGATGCTTTGGCAGTAGTTTTAATTAGTTTATGGTTTAACAGTCTATAATTTTTAGCTAATTTTCGAAGAAAAATTCGAAATTTAAAACGATTTCTTCAAATGAGCGCCAACTAGGCCCGCTAGAATTCATATCCGGGTCTAGTTTTAGTTTTTATTTGTTTACATATATACAGGGTGACGCGTTTCTACGGTAAAGGTCAATATAATTGTTATTATATAAGATAGGAGAAAAAATTGTATACTGTAGCACACTAGTTGTCCAACCCTAGTGCAGCGCTGTTTTCTACCCTTGGTAGCCGGCATGACAAGATGCTCGACGGTCTGTCATCAAGGCTGCATGGTTATGAGAACACAGTATCAACAGTGTGTTAAATACGGTGGTTGAGAGACTAGCTTTTCTTTACATGTGATTACGTTTTAAATGTCTTTATTATCGGCTTAATTAAATCTTTTATTTTTAATATAACCTGTGTCATTAATTTTAGTAATACCAGTATTATATAAGCGGCGCCCAACGTGGGGCGAACAGTAATGAATAGAGACAGTTTAAGCGAATCTCTCTGTAAAAGTGAATTGTGAATAGGTATGGGTAAATGATTATTGTGATCGTGTGTTAGTTACCACAAACTCCGCCATCCGAAAGGAGGGATGTAATACTGTAACCTTACCTAGGCATATTTTGGGATGGCCGGGAATGCTTGCCTTAACTGACCCCCTTAATACCCACCAGTATGCCTACCAAATTGGGAAATCTATTGAGTTAGCACTCAATAACCTCGTTGAGAAAATCACACACTCCCTGGATAACAGGGAGGTGGCAGTAGCTGCATTTCTCGACATTGAAGGAGCATTTAATAATGTATTACCTATCTCCATCTACGAAGCCACTATCGCTAGAGGGGTGGAACCTACCATTTGTAGCTGGATCGGAAGCATGCTCCACAATCAGACCGTTATTGCCTCGTTGCAGAGGGAGGTGGTCAGGGTCAGGGCTGCGAGGGGGTGCCCTCAGGGGGAAGTTCTATCCCCCCTGCTGTGGTCCCTCTTTGTGAACGATTTGCTGGCTATCCTAGGGCTGTGTGAGGTTGAGGTCCAGGAGTATGCTGATGATCTAGTGATAATGGTTAGGCGCAAATCTGAGGAGGGACTAGCAAGTACTCTTCAAGAGGCACTAAATGTAGTGAATGATTGGTGTTGGAGGGAACAGATGTCTGTGAACCCTCGCAAAATGACCATTTTTCCATTTACCAAAAGAAGGCTGGATAGATTAAAACCACTTATTCTTATGGGGGAAACGATTCCATTTACAGAACAAGCAAAATATCTGGGGGTTACACTAGATAAGAAGCTCAACTGGGACGTACAGTTAGAGAATGTAATCCGCAGGGCTAAACTGCCCCTGTGGAATCTGTGGAAATAACTGGGGAACAAACCCCCAACAGATATACTGGCTCTATGTAGTGGTTATCAGACCAATGATAACATATGGAGCCATAGTTTGGTGGCCCAAGGCATTTCTTAGTATCGTGAGGGCCTAACTGGCTCATCTACAGAGACAAACTTGTCTGATGATAACGGGAGCGATAAGCACCGCACCATCAGCCGCTCTGGAGGTCCTCCTTAATATTTCACCTCTTCACATATGGCTGGAGAGGGTGGCGAGGTGGACAACATACAGATTAAAACAAACGGCCGACAGCATGCCGAAGAAAATCAGTCTGGGAGGGTCCGGAATCCTTGTTGACATTGAGGGTCATGAGATTCTGAGAATGGTCTCAGACTTGATGCCTACAAAGATCCATAGAGATCTGTCTTTCAAGACCGTCCTCCCGGAAAGGGAGGACTGGGAACGAAATCAAACGACCCTATTGAGAGCTGATCTCTGCTGGTATGCTGACGACTCCAAAACCAATATAGGAGTAGGAGCCGGCGCATATGGGGCCAACACTGATGCTAGACTATCAACTAGCCTCGCAAGTGCGCAACCATACACCAGGCAGAAGTGTATTCCATCGAGATGTGTGCAAGGGAAAGTATAGAAAACCAGTACACACACAAATCGATAAGGATATATACAGATAGCCAAGCTGCAATAAATGCTCTTCGTTCCTACCGTTGCAATTCAAAAACGGTATGGAGTTGTAAATCTGCCCTCAACGAACTGGGCAGCTGTAATGAGGTGTCACTGGTCTGGATACCAGGTCACTCGGACCATGATGGCAATGTTGCTGCCAACGTGCTTGCCAGGAGTGGTGCCCAGAGGGACTTTTATCGGACCAGAACCGGTGCTGGGGATATGATGCATGCACAGCAAAACGCACCTTAAAGACCTGGACAGAAAGAATGACAATCCAGCAATGGCAAAATCAGCCAGGATTAGCTCACTCTAAGGCCTCCATAAATGGCCTGCCTGAGTCAAGGGCTAAAAAACGTATAGAGTTAAACAGACAACTGAGTACTCTAGTCGGCCTGTATACAGGACACAACCGCTTGCGTCACCACATGCACCGAATTGGAGTCGGTCAGGAAACTGAGTGCCGGCTGTGTATGGAGAGTGACGATACAGTAGAGCATGAATGTGTTCCTGTCCGGCGGCGGATCAACTTTCTCCCACAAAGGTTATCGACCTCTGCAGGAGGCTGGCTTTGTTGGGTGAAATATAGACCATTAGGTGTGAGCCACAATAGACCTTATGGTCGCGGTGGGGGGACCGGTATGGCCCACTCACATTCAAACCTAACCTAGTTGCCACAGCACAAGCATCAAGAAGTTTCCAATGCTGAATGCTGATTCCCGCTCCCGCACCACCTGTTGTACGTTTGTCATTAAGGTAAAATTACACAAAAACAAACGTAAGTACTTTGTTTATTTATTTTACTTCATGTAACGAACTGCCTATTTTTTTATGCGTCGGATCAAAAGTTGATGTAATTTGAGAAGTGCCAGTGCCGGTGATACGAGTGATCAGAACAATACAGATACTGATCATCCTGACGAATTTCAAAGTAGCGTTGAATGTGACTTTATTGATTCTAACATGACTGTCATGTTATCCTCAGAACAATTTCAAGAACTTTTAAGTAAAATATGGGCATTCCGAATCGAACGCTGATACTGAATGGACGCTTATAGTGTTGTGACTTCCCTAAAACACCTATAATTTTAACTGAGATTAAATAATTGATAATAAGTTTCTTATTTAGGGTGAATAATATAGCCGATGGGTAAGTGCTCTTTACATACTATTCAAAAAACCTGATAAATATCGCCACGATGGCAAGTGGCGATTATGGTGAAGGAGGTAACACACAGTCAGCAAATTTAACACCGATAACTACAATCGATAATAAAATGTCAGAAAATTTACAAAATAGTACAGTTAATCGTACTTTAAATTCCACAGTATCCCATAATTATAAACCAAAAGAAAATGTAAATACACAAAATAATATTAATATTAATCAATATCAATCGGGTGAAAATCAACAAAAAACATACATGAACAAAGTACTGAAATATGAAAACATTCATTGTGGCCCATTCCTTGTATACATAGAACACGTAGGCAACCTGAATGTTGGTCGTCTTCATCAAATGAAGGTGGGTCGCTTACTTGACCATATACCTAGTGACGTACAGTCTCAGATTATTGACGTATTTCCCGTAAGTCGAAATGGAATAAGAATAAACATTAAAAGTGGCAATGTTACCAACACGATTATTAACCTGGATTTATTTGCTAAAAATAACCTTGTAGCATTGATCCCACAACATCTATTGGCTAAAAAAGGTGTTATTAAAAACGTTGACACATCTATTACTGAAGATTTATTAAAACCGAAGATTTATCAAACCCAACATGTGAATGATGGCAGTAGCTAACATAAGATGAAGCCTCGACAACGTGAGATAATTCTGGGATCTCGTAAAATTAGTGAGACTGAAATTTCTGCTGCCACTGTTCATAGCAAGGCTTCGATTTACATCTCAAGATTGTCACTGGATGTGGATGGGTCCAAGCTGTTGCAGTATTTGAATAATATCTTTGGTTCGCAGTATGCTTTCAAGATTGAAGAACAATCTGTGCGTTCTGGTGACTATCGCGGCTTTAGACTTGAGACTTGTGCTGACTTGCTACCTCAACTTTTACTTTCCACCAACTGGCCTGAAGGTGTTGCGGTGAAGAGATTTCGCTTCCCAAAATTCAAGCCAACAGCAGTATGAACCTTATGTTTCTATGTCTTCAGTCCATAGAAAATTTAGGGAACAAAGACTGAATATTTATTATCAAAATGTTAGAGGTCTTAACACAAAAATGCAACAGCTTTTTGTTACTTCTTCTTACTTAGACTATGATGTAATATCTCTTACTGAGACTTGGCTAAGAAGTGGTGTACAGGACTCTGAATTATTTTCTGATGACTATTATGTATTTAGATCTGATCGTCTCTCTAATATTGCTAATGGGGGAGGTGGCTCTTTACTTGCTGTTCGTAGAGAACTCAATCCAATAGAGATTAAACTTTCTGACAAAATTCATGATATTTTACCCCAGTTTGATGTATCCTGCTGTAAGATTTTCTTTCATAGTTCAACTGTTTTCATTTTTTCTGTTTACATCCCTTCATCCCCCATTGTTCCTGTATCCTTTTCTGATTACCTCATATTTTTTGAATATCTTGAAAACCTTGATTTCTTGCAGAACCATAGTTTTACAATAATTGGTGACTTCAACATCGCTGAATTGGTACTCCATTCTTTTCCCTGTCATAAAGTCAACTGTAGATGCTGTCTTTTTATGTGTTCTCTTAACTTTTTTGATGCTAAACAGTTTAACTCAGTTTTGAATCATCAAGGTAAGCTTTTGGATCTTGTAATTTCTAACATATCTTGTGAAGTTTTACCTGAGCCTCCTATTCTCCGTGTAGATCCTTTTCATCCTGCATTATGCATAACACTTTCGATACCTTCAGAGAGGGTAATCAGATTCAATTATCTTGATTGTCCCCCTCTTTATAATTTTAAGAGGGCTGATTTCTCTGGTCTTTATAACGAACTGAGTTTAGTTGACTGGCCTTTCTTGTATAATGGGGATGACGTTGATGAAGTTTGCACTCTGTTTTATAATAGGCTTTATAGCATTCTTGACAGATTTGTCCCGAAAAAGAAGATTTCTGGGTCTAGGTATCCTGTGTGGTATGATCGTAACATTATTCAACAACTTAAATTCAAACGTATTTTGCACTCAAAATACAGAGTATCCCGCTCTGCAGTAGACTATGCTGCCTTCTCTGAGTGCAGGTCAAGAGTAAAAACTGCCACAACGTCAGCATATAAAAAATATCTGAGCAGCACTGAATCTTCGATACGTAGAGATCCTAAATCTTTCTGGTCGTATATCCATTCTAAAAGAAATAATACACGCATTCCTGGCTGTATGTGTTATAATGACTCGTGCTACACCTCTCCCCAGGATATTGTCAACTGTTTTGCTGACTTTTTTAGTAGCTCTTATACTAATGATAATGATTATACTGATGTCTTTCATGGTTGGTCTTCTGTTTCTAATAATGTTCTGTTTCAGCTTTCCAAGTTTGAGCTGTCTGATATTCAAGAGGCCATTAAAAAACTTAAACCTAAACTATCTCAGGGACCTGACAATATACCTAGCTTTCTTATTAGAGACTGTTCTCCAACCTTTATTGAACCTTTAATACTTATCTTTAACCTTTCTCTTAAGACATGTAAGTTTCCCAAGATCTGGAAATCATCGAAAGTCTGCCCTGTTCATAAAGACGGTGATATGAGCCTGATTGAAAATTACAGACAGGTTGCGATAATGTCTAACTTTGCTAAGGTTTTCGAATATGCTGTTTTTGCTCAAATTTCTCCACATGTTTTGCTTTACTTGTCACAGAGTCAGCATGGGTTTGTTCGAAATCGTTCAACTACTACTAACCTTTGTTGTCTTACACAATATGTGTCAGATGTCCTGGATAAGAATGGACAGGTTGATACTATTTATTTAGACTTCAGGAAAGCATTTGACTGCGTTCATCATGGTCTGCTTCTTAAGAAACTCCATTTATTTGGGTTTTCTGATACTCTGGTTTCGTTCTTTGCATCATACTTGTCTGAGAGGTCTCATTTTGTTTGGTATTCTGGATGTTCTTCAGTGGAGTTCCCTGTTAGATCTGGTGTTCCTCAGGGTTCTGTTCTTGGGCCTCTCCTTTTCAACATTTTTATCAACGATATGGATGATGTCTTAACTATTCCTAGACTTTTCTACGCTGATGACCTTAAGATTTTTCTTTCTATATCATCCATTTCAGATTGTACCATGATTCAAAAGAATATTGATGCTATTCTTCATTGGTGCAACTCTAATAAGTTATTCTTGAATACCTCAAAATGTAAGGTCATGTCTTTCACTAATAAAGTTAACCCTATTCTGTTTGGTTATGTCACTGGTAACCACCATCTTGAGCGTGTTTTAAATATTAGAGACCTTGGTGTAATTTATGACCCCCACCTTCGTTTTAATCTCCATGTTGCTTATGTTTTGTCAGTATCAATGAAAATCTTGGGCTTTATTATCAGAAACACCAAACAGTTCTCAACTAGTGACACACTAATTATACTGTACAATTCTTTATTACGTTCTAGACTTGAATTTGCAAGTTTATGCTGGTTTCCACTTTATGAGTGTCAACTGCATTTGTTAGAATCTATTCAGCGAAGATTTCTGAAATATCTGGTCTACTTCGAAGAAAGACAGTATCCTCCACGTGGCATCTCCCAAGAAATTCTCCTTAGTAGATTCAACCTTATGTCTCTTGATAAAAGAAGAATTATCATGGGACTCTCATTCTTGTACAAACTGATTCATGGGTTTGTTGACTCTCCGGAGCTTCTTTCTTTGTTACCTTTCCGGGCACCCCAATTTCCTCACCATACCCTTTGTACGGACACCTTCTCCCTTCCTACGCCCAGAACTAATATTCTAGTAAAATCTCCAGTTTATTGTATGTGTTCTAACTACAATAAAATACCCCTTGACGTCTTTATGGATTTTGGTAGTACAAGAGCCTTCGAAAAGCAGCTTGAGTTAACTCTCTCTTAAATTTTTCTAGATTTTGTATTATTTAGTGTTAGATGTAGATTTATCCATGTAATTGGGCCTTTGGCCTGTCTTGGATTTTTGAATTAAAAAAAAAAAAAAAAAAAAAAAACGATAATAATTTCTGACAGTCCAGTATTGCATATTAAACGGTAAACTAGAACAATTAAAAACAATAATGGTGAGACCATTAACATACTCCGAGAGGTTATTATAGTTACTTTTAGGGAACTTAAATTACAGGATTATATTTTTATCAATCGGGTCAGGTGTCCGGTAGAAATGTTCATACTACGCGTAATTAGAGCGCCTCCGTGGCCGTGCGGGAAAGTCGATTCAGACTTTCCAATACAGACTCGGGGGACGACGGTTCGAGCCTCACCGGCGGCGGATGATTTTTTATAAATCACTGTCGTCGTTGAGATCGAGCTCAAGGTGGAGGGTAGGTTAGTTTAGATGAGCAAAAAGGGTCAGTAATGGCCTAATTGCCAGTAAGCATCTTACCTTTTTACGCGTAATTAGCAGCAAAAATTTAGTCATTATATCAGTTTATAGGTCACCAGCGGTGGATCCTGATATTTTTTTGAATAGGCTCAATGAGGCTCTTTTGTGTGTTGGAAGCAACAAGAGGATTGCCCTAGTTGGGGATTTTAACATTGATTTTAGAGATCCTAAGGAAAGTGTGCTTTTGCGTGATCTTCTTTTGTCTTTCCGCTTGGAGATAACAACAACTGAACCATCCAGATTGACCAGCACTAGATGCATTGATAACATAGTAACAAATATGAAACTAGGCGATCTTGAGGTAAAGACAGTCAACTTACACATGGGCGATCATTTTGTGCAAATTGTGAGGTTGCCTGGTCAAATTACAAGAAAAGAAAATAGTGTGATATTGGTGAGGGACAAAAGTATGGAGAATGTTTTGTCGTTTATTAGTGTCTTATCTGGTATAACATGGGATGACCTTGATGGACCATTTTCTGCGGAACAATGTTACGATTTGTTTCATACAAGATTTGTAGCAGCATTTGATGCATGTTTTCCTATAAAAATAAGGCTACTTAATGTGAGCGATAAATTTAACCTTGGTGTTCAGTAAAAAATAATTAAAAGTTGATAAGGATGAGAAACACGTTGGATGCATTGGGAGTCGTTGCACATGTGACGGGGGACAATGCCTACTATCAAGTCTATAGAAGTTTTAAATTGTGGTATTTTAAGGTTGTCGATGAAGAAAAAATTCTGGACGCAGCAAGTGCGTTATGGTAGTGATTTTTCATAAAAATGTTTTTAATAACAAATATGTGTGTTTTTTAAAGAAAGCAGGCATCAAATTTGGTTACCAGTATAACCTATATAGTAAAAACAATGTGCCATGTTTCATCAAAATAACTTTATTGTGTGAAAATGTACAAAAATTTCCAAAAGTAAACTTAAAGTGTTCCCGAAAAAAAAAACGTTTCTTGGTCAACCTTATAGATAGATAGATAGATAGATAGATAGGTGCTTTATTGTCCAAAGATAAAATCTTATTGACAAGCAAAGTGTTAACATATAAAAGTAAAAGTTGTCAAAAGATAAAAACACAAAAGTATAAGTTCACAACAAATAGTAATATAAGTGCACATGTAACTAGTATAACTATATATAAATAACAATATAAACATAAATACACAGCTAACTAACAATATAATAAAAACACACAATATATAGAAAGCAGCTCAAATGAAAACAACCAATCGAATCTGTCACAGTAGTGCATCATTACAAAATTCATCTATTGAATAATAACATTTTTCAATTAAAAATTCCTTAAGCTCTTTCCTAAAAATTTCAATGTCACCAATCCTCCTCAAGTTTAGTGGTATCTGGTTAAATATATTTTTACTATTATATATTAATGACCTCTTTAATAATGATGTGGACGGTATAGGAATAGGAATGCAGTTCTTTTGTCTTGTATCACGAGAAGACACTGACTTGATTTCATCTTTATATTTTTCATGCATAAGGCATGCAGTCTCCAAAACAAACAGAGACGGTAGGGTATAGGTTAATAGCAAATTGAGCTGTTCAAATATGAAACATTTGATCAAAATTCGCTACCATAACGCACTTGCTGCGTCCAGAATTTCTTTTCTTACAAACATGCATTATATTTCGATGGAAAATGCAAAAATGCAATAACATAAGGCGTGTTTGATTAAAAAACAAAGGAAATTTGTATCAACAACGACTTATGGGCCATCCTGTGATTGTAGAAATATTATTTTAAGATGTAGCTCAAGACACCCTATAATTAATATATACAATTTTTTTTCATATCTTATATAATAACGAATATATTAAGCTTTATTGATTTTTTACGAAAATTCGACAAAAATTATATACCATTAAGGCTACTGTCAAGCATCAGAGAAAGGGTCTATTTGAAATGAATGTTCTGCAAATATTTCAGTAAAGTGAAGGACAATGATGGTTGAAACTAAGACTTTAGGGTTTGTAAAACATCCTTCTTGAGACATTTTATTTCTATAGCCCATATTAGATTCAAGTTATTTGCCTAAATGTTGCCAATTTTGACATTTTAAATCGCCACTTTGACGTTTTGAGGAAAACCCCAATTTATTTTTCTTTAAATGCCTATAACTTTTTTGTCTTTTGACCTACATAGCTATGTTTTGGTAGGTGACTTACCTATAAGGATATAAACCTGCGTAACAAATTTGGTTGCCCCTACTTTGTTAATTCCGGAGATATAATTTTTTTTTAAAGAAAACACAACATTTTCCGGGAAAACCTGGGCAGATTTTCCTGGCTAACAAACTTGTCCAAGCCATTTGCAAAGGGAATTTTTTCACCAAATTTAATCAAAATCGGCCCATTATTTTTTGAGTTATCGGTGTGATACATATATATATATATATATATATATATATATATATATATATATATATATATATATATATATATATATATATATATATATACATCCATAGCACTATCTTACATCCTTATCAAGACTCCGGACATAACATTTTGCTTCCGTGACTATTTTGCGACCGTATATTGGACGCAAAATAGTTTTCGTTGATTTCTAAGTTATAAAAGCATAGAAACACACCTATCTTGCACATTAGTTCTCTTTTATGTTTATCATTCTGTATTAAGTTTTGTTTCCGCTGTTCGTGACACCAGATGGCTACAATATGAAATTCAGTGGACGCAATTTATTGCTAAAGATGAAATATATTATTCAGTTTTAGTTCGCGATAAATCCGTTGAGGGTGCAAGTAAATATACACAATGAATATATAATCTTTCAATTAGCACGTTATTATGATTCCTGTGTTGAAGGCGGTTTAGCAACACTGTAAATATCGAAGATAACCTGACAAAGATGTGTATGGTTACGTTTTTCATTTTCTCGGCATATATTATGCCGTAAGATGCTAGTTACTCAGGTTTCAAACATATTTTACTAGGTAAAACTTCCAGATACAATTATTTTAGTATAAAAAGGGAGTTTCTTTTTACAACTTTGACCTTTATCTCTTATAATTTAGATTATAAAAAATATAATAATAATAATAATAATAATAATAATAATAGTAATTAGATATATATTTCTGTATGCGTTTTAGGAGAAAATGTATTGCAGTGTTAGTTTTACCATTTTTGCTTTTGTGTTTTGTAGAATGGCATAAGCTGAAATATTTTCGTTAACATAAAAAAAAACATAGGGATGTTGAAAAAGCAGTATGTGAAAATGTATTAGGCGTAAAGTAAGCTTAAGCGATATTTAATTATTTTTTTAATGCTATAGAGCATATAGCTACGACATGAAAAAGTCTTAAGTGCCATATATTTTTCCGTAAAAAGTTTCACGATTTGACAAAATGAAAAATGATTTGCTTTATCCAAAGAACGGAAATAATCGAGTAAAGTCGTCAACAAAAAAATTGGTAAAACCAACTTTTAGCACCATTTTCAAGTAGCTGTTCCTTTTTTAAATTGATTTTTTCTTTGACGTGGTTTACACTTCGCACTACACTTGGTCTAGATTATGCAGAACACAGTTTTTTTTAAAGTTAAAAATTTTATTTTATACTAGGTGTACTTTTAAGCCGTGTATAAGTTGCAAAAGGTTGGTTGTCCGCCATTTTGTTTAAAAAAATTATGGTTTCCCATTATGGATAATCAGTAATCTAATATCCATATTTTTGGACATTTTCTCCCGTTTTCTGATTAAGACCTTTTAGGATTTTATACAACAAATAAATTATAAACATTTATTTTAAAAACACTGTAATTTGGAAACACGTTGACGGATTTTGATAAGCCTTACATGGTTTGAAAGCTATTTACTTAAGTTTTTTTCAGAATGACACTACGTTTTGTCTAAATGAGGTTTTTACGTTATACAGGCTGGCTAAAAAATCAATACAATTAAATATAACAATTGTTTATGTTGTTAGCCATCGAAATTAGTACTTTCTGCTATACGGCCATCTAGATGCAAAAAATGTCTGAATAACATTGTTGCGGATACTTGTCAAGAGAAGTTGGCTAATATTTCTTTACAAAAAATCAAGTTATCTGCTGCCAATTGTAATATGGCTACCATGATTTTTACAATTTCTTTGTTTCACGCTGTATAAAATGCTAAGATTTCTTTATAAAAAAACTGGCAAAACCATCTAGAGATATTGATATTAGCTCAGTTATTATCCATAGTGGGAGACGATACATTGTTTTAGACAAAATGGCGGACTACGAAACTTTGGCAACTTTTACACGGCTTTATCTTACACCCAGTATAATACGGATTTTTTATCTTTGCCAAGAAAATGTGTTATTTTGCATAATCTAGACCAAGCGTGCTTTTGCGAAGTGCAAACCACATTAAAGAAAGTCAACGTTTAAAAGGGTAACAGCTAATTGAAAATTGTGTTACAAATTGCTTTTGCCTAACTTTTTGTTGACCACTTTAGTTACTTCCCTGTACAATTTGTCCGCTAGCGGGCTTATGCTTTTTGTCAGGTTAGCGTCTGCCACGAGTACAATTGGTGGTAAATAAATATAGGTATAGTACCTAATATCTACTTCTTGTGTAACGTTTGTGTGTCGTCTCTGTTAATTAATGTTGGGATTATTTGTAGTGTCACAATTTGCGTTTAAATGAAAATAATATGTCGAATTATTATGCAGTCCGCAAGTGCATCGTGCATCGTGCATCGGTATTGTCCCTCAACGTCGCGGACGGGCAATGCAGTGGAGGCCTTTCGGGCAGTCTCTGCAGCAGAGATACTGGCCGATATGGAATAAATCGAACGAACCTGGAAGTGACCTGGAGTTACAATTATTGTTTGCACGATGTCTGCTAAAGCTACCCAACATCCATCAATGGACAGCATAAGCCGGTAGTGCGCATGTGCTAGTGACTCGTCCCGCTTCTACATATTTAAGCCTCGGACAGCCAAAACTGTGATGGGCGTCGGAAGCTATAGACTAGGCCCATCATGTGACGACGACCCGGCAACTACTTTGAAAATTGCGACCTGGGATGTACATGATGTGAGAGGTAAATAAAATATGATTGTGAAAGAGCTGAATGCACGAAAGGGTATATATTGTGCATGAGTGAGAAAAACTGAAAGGAACGCGGTGACGCAGTATTGGGGGAGTACATATGCATACGGTTCGATGCTGAAGAAAAGTCTCGTGGCAGGGAGATAGGTGAAAAAATTATGAATGTGTCTTTCCAAGAATAATATGGGTGTGGGTGAGAACAGTCGAGTGTACGTAGAGTGTTTTTGGTTGCCTCCTATGGCCGCCACAAACGGCGAGAGGAAAAACTTTGGGAAATACACGAATGAAGTATTAGACATGTGTGAACCAGACGAAAGAATAATTGTTGCCGGAAATATGAATAGATGGGTAAGAATAAAGACAAAAGAGACAGATAGTTAGGTATATTGGGGCCGTCAGGAAATGCAAGAGTTGATAAGAATATATACTGTTTGATGAATATATCTCTTGAAAGGGCCTGTCCATATATAATACGTTGTTTAAACACAAAAATATCCACAAGTAAACATGGCAAAGGGTAGGTGTAAAAAGTATAATATACTATTATACTTTTCTTACATTGTGTATGATGAGAGACTTCGCACATTCTTAAAAGGTACTAGAGTTAAGCGAGGTGCTGAATATGGGTTCGACCATTTCCTTGTGGTGTCTTAGATAAAACTGTAATATAGATGGATAAAGCGATCGAGGAAACAAAACAAGTAAGAATCAAAGTTGAGGTACTTTTAACGCCTGAGAAAGGGAAACGGTATGCCTATGTATTGGAAAAAAACCGACTGAGTTGCATGCATTATGGAACGACTACATCAAAGGATGCAATGTGGAAAGTGGATGGACGACCCTGAAAGATATGATAATTGGATGTGCAGGAGAAGGATTTGGTGTGAATGTTTTAAGGGGAATGCGTGGTGAAATCAAAAAGTAAAGAAAGTTGTGTATGGCAAAAAAAGAAGCATACAAAAGAATGGTGAATGCCAAAGATATGCGAGAGAAAGAGAAGCGGCGAATATTGATAGAACAAGTGAGACAACTAATTGGGATGTGCAACGTGATTTTATGACAGGAAGAAGCTGACCAACTAATCTCACTTCAGCAGGTAGTTGATAAATGCTTGAATGTGAGAAAGAATGTATTTTCTACATTTGTAGACTTGGAGAAAGCGTATAATACTGCAGATAGGCAGAAAATCTGTGGTATTTTGAAAGAATATGGTATGGATGATGGCCAATTCGAAGTACTAAATCGCTATATGATAGCAGAAGAGCATGTGTGAGAACTAATGGAGTGCTCAGTGACTTTTTATGATTGAACAGGGTGTCAAACAAGGATGTGTGCTGTCTCCATGGTTATTCAACATATTCATGGGCAAGTGCATAAGAGAAGTTTGCTCCGAGACATAAGGCATAAAAATAAATGCTTCATCTGAGGTAAAAGTGTTGTTACTGTACCCTAATGATGCAGTACTACTTAGTGAATCTGAAGGAAAATGCAGTGGGTGTTAGAAGACTGATGACAATAACAACTAAAATGAATCTTATGTGTGAACGCAAAAATTAAATTTATAGTGTTTGATAAAGAGGGTGAAACGAGTAATTGCAGTCTCTTGTTAAATGGTAATCTAGTAGAGAAAGTAAAGGAATTTAGATACTCAGGAAGACTGTTTTCAAACAACGGATGAATATATGATGTTTCAAAAAGTAGGGTAAATGCACACAGAAAGGTGCTGGGAGCTTTAGCCACTGTAGCGAACAGTGAATGATTATCTATGGGCCAAAGTGGCTGTATACAGTTCCCGTTTAAAGAACCCCACACCCCCACCCATAAGCGTTTAAACTACATGGTATATCGCAACCAAATTTAGAGCGCTCAAATAAGATGTACCAGCCTACGATTTTATGGAAAAAGGACTGCTGGAAGTTTAAAAAGGGTGGAGAAGCGCCATCTTGAATTCATTTTTGAATGGAACACGTCGTATATTATTCTGTTTTCGAAATTTTCCCATAATTGTGAACATTTCTCTTAGAAACACTTTTTTCCTAAATTTCATTACTAATTTTTAGTTAAATCCCTGAATGAATTCGACAAATAATAGGTGTCAAGATACTTTATTAGGGATGAACAGTACCGGTTACCAAAAATCTACAAGCTTGCGAATGTGTTCTGTAAATTCACAATCAAAACAAATTAGTTGGTTGAAAAAACGATTTATTTATTTTTGAATAATAACAGTTTTATTTTAAACCAACATTTATTTCATCAATTGTTCGAAGTGCCCCTCTCCTAAATCTTGACAATAAAGTGCCCTATTATAAATTGCTTCTCACATTGATGAAAGTCTGTTCTTATATTACTTCACATGTTTCTCTTATTCTGCGTTTTATTTCACATGTTGGCCATATAAAACCAAACTAAAACACGAATGTTGCTTTCAGTCAAGATTGAAAACAATAGTTGCAATGTAAATATCTTATTTATTGTCAACCTTAATTGTTAACTGTCAATTAGTACGTTGAGACCCTTAAATATTTAATGAAAACTGTGACTATGGCTCGTACTTTAACCGATAAATTTGAAACAGTGTTGATTTCTGGAGAAGCTGGAAGAAATTTTCATCTAGCAGTCCGGATGTTTAATGATAGATTTCTTGAGAAGCTTATTTGGAGGTCGTATTTAGGCAAACTTGTAAATAAACTGCAAACAACTGATACGCTGAAAAATGCGCCAAGATCAGGAAGACCTCCTCTTTCAGAAGGACAAAAGTTCACATTATTGCTGAAATGGTAATCAATGCCACTCAGTCAACGTCTGCAGTTGCTGAATCCTATGAAGTAAGTGCGAAAACTGCCCAAAGAGTTTCATCGCTACAAAATGAGAGTTCTGCATACTCTCACGGAACACGATCCAGATCGGAGAGTTGAATTTTGTGTGGTTAACAGGAAGAATTGAAAAGGAACGAGGCTTCCTGAAACGTGTATGTTTTTCAGACGAATGCAAGTTTTTTTCGTAATGGAAAAGTCAACAAGAACAACGTACGATACTGGAGCGATACTAATCCGCATATTTTGAGACAGGAACATGCCCAGTTTCCTGAAAAAGTGAGTGTTTGGGCGGGGATTTTGTTCGATACTGTTCATCCCTAATAAACTCTCTTGATGTCTCTTATTTGTCAAATTCATCCAGAGATGTAACAAAAAATTAATGATAAAATTTCAGTTCTCAAAATGTTTACCGGAAGTGACCAAAATCAATATTTCACTTTTAACACGAAATGTCACTTTTCATACATTAATGTTTCGAAAAAGATCAAATTTATGAAGGACCTGTATCTAAGAGGAATATTCGCAATTATGAGAAGATTTCGAAAAAAGAATAATATATGGGGTATTATATTCAAAAAAGTAATTCAAGATGGCGCTTCGCCGCCATTTTAAAACTTCCATCAGTCCTTTTTCCATAAAATCGTAGGGTTGCACATTCTATTTGAGCCCTCTAAACTTGGTTGCAATTTGGTTGCAAGTGGTTCAAAACTTAATAGAGGGGAACGAACTTTAGACGGGCACTGTATAACAGCGTACTGGTACCGACTCTTCTATCTGAGGCTGAAAGTTGAGTGTGTCAGGCAAGCATGTAATAAATTGAATGCTCTTGCGATGGACTCCCTGAGACAGGTGACGGGTAAGTAAAGGGAAGACAAGAATTAGAAATGAATGAGTTCTTAGCGAATATTATGTAGAAATGTCTACTGAAAGTAAGTATGAGAGCACATGCACAATAGGCCAAGGACTGCAGGGCTATCGGGGCGATAAAGCCGCGGACGAGCCCTGAGGGAGAATGATATAATGACAAGTAGAAATTATAGAGTGCATGTAAATGGCGAGACAGCCGCTGGAAGACCCATTAAAGCTTAGTCGGATGTTGTGGGTGATATATTAAAGAAATAGATCAGAAGTTTACGTAAAAGAAGAGTGGGTATGAAAAAAGGACAGAAGTGTATGGAGAAACATTGTTGATAAATAGCATAAGTTTTGTGGTGGGCCCACCCCTTTATAGGAATTCCGTGACTGTAGTAGTAGTAGTAGTAGTAGATTGATTATACTAGAGTAAGTAGTAATGACGAAGAATTCACTTTATATTGTTTGGTTAAATATTCTAAGCTAACTTTATTTCTTGTGTAAATGATTTATTTCATTTTTATTTGTGCAACATTTATGTTTTTGGGTGGGAAAACTGTATTATTTTTATCGTTTAACATGGTCTAATATTTTGTTAACAATCAACTCATTTTTGGGTAACTCAAAAGGAAAATAATTGGTTCTGCAGTAAAACCACTATCTCTTGTGCCTAATAGCGTAGAAAATGACAGACGTTTTACTCGTTAACTGAAATTTTTATAGTGGTATGCATTTCATAGTAACTGTAGAACATGTCACCAAAGGATCTATACATCTTAGAGACTTGTCTAGTATGACTGAAGTCATAGTAATAATGACTATAAACAGCAACTATACTATGAGAGACGATTTAGGTAATTTAAGTTTTTCAATAATAAAATTTTTAAATTTATGTGAAAAATCAATTTCACATTCTGTTAAGGATACAAAGCTGAAGTTGAAACATGGAAAATGTCCTACTCTTAAATTAAAATAGAACCAAAAACGCATTTGTAATAAAAGGTTAAATTAATTGCATTATTTAGAAAGTAATCAAATTGTACTTGTGCATTAATTTCGTTTTACAACATAAACACAAATTTAAAGTGTATAGAGGTAAACTTCACTCTCAATGCCGACAATAGGCATGGATGCAAAATGATGAAAATGTTTTGTATCCTCCTACTATGTCGAAAATCATAACTACTGGACAATTGATAGTCCCTTTATTAATCTTATTTTTAAAGGGGTAGACATTGATCCAATCCAATCCATAGCGGGTGGTAGTGGAATTTTCCTTTATGTAATAGTAAAGGATTTTTTCACGCCCGAGGAGGTACCACCCCATACATCAAGGGGCCGGTGAAGTCCCAACGGACGTTTCCGGTTCTGGTGTATGAGTCGGTTTCCCTTATAAGCAAAAATGATGATGGCTCCTCCTTGTATAAAATATTCCGGAGGCAAAATACCCCTCCATTCGGATCTCCGGGAGAGGGGTGTACAGGGGGCGCCAACATCAAGATTTAACATATCCTTTTCGAATATATGTGGCCTAAATTCTAACCTGAACTCCGTCCACCATTTCCTCCAGGCTAACAGGCCCCAACTCCTCTTCCTCACCGAAACCCAAATCAGTGCCAAAACAGCCACTAATCACTTTAATTTCCCGGGGTATGAGCTCCTTACTGCCTTTAGATTGCATGGAGGCGTGTGCGCATACGTCCGTAGCAATCTACCCTGCACCAGACTTCCCAATTTAGAAGCTGGAAGAAAAGACATACTATGGATAAAACTCTCTCTCAGGGCTGCAACTAAATTCATCTGTTGCATTTACCGGTCACCTTCTGACAACAACTTTGTCCAGCTCTTTGACTACCTTTCTGAAAAAACCGACTATCTGATATCTGAATATCCTTCCTCCGAGGTCACTATTCTTGGCGACTTCAATGTCCATAATAAGGAATGGCTAGGATCTTCAAAAACCGATCCACAAGGGAGAGCAGCGGAGGCCTTTGCAGTCAGCAATTCTTTGGCCAATATGGTTCAGCAACCTACTTACTTTCCTCGTATCCCAACACACAGCTCAAATCCCTTGGATCTCCTTCTTACTACAAATCCTGAATGCTATAAGATATCAGTCACCGCCCCCCTTGGTCGCTCAGACCACGGCATGGTCACTGCTTCCTGTGCAATGCAACCCGAGGTCACACAGTCATCACACCCACGTATCGTTTGGCACTACAACTCCGCAAACTGGGACGAGATGCGGGATTACTTTTCCTCATTTCCATGGGCGTCTGTCTGCTTCTCTCATCCTGACCCCTCTGATATCTCACAAAACGTCACCGAAATTATCCAAGCTGGCATGGAATTATTTATTCCACGTACACAGAAAACCTCTTCAGCCACTCAAAAGCCCTGGTTCTCTAAATCCTGTGACAAGGCCAGACTTGAAAAGGTCAAAGCTCACAAAACGCTTCTACACAATCCCAGTCAAGAAAACCGTCAAGCATTCAACGACGCAAGAAACTGCTATGTCCGCATTCTTTCTGAGGCAAAAAACTCGTTTAATAACCACATCAAAAACAAAGTCCTCTCAAGCTCCAACGGCGGCAAACCCTTCTGGACTCTTGCTAAGTCTATTGGGAATAATTTCTGCAAGAGCACGTTCCCACCTCTCGTCTCAGGTGATGAAATTGTTTCTACCGCCCTGGGCAAGGCTGAACTTTTTGCTTCGTTGTTCGCCGGAAATTCTACTCTCAACCCACCTCCAAATGTTCAACCACCAACAGTCCCCAATGTCGCGCATAAAATGACTGATATCATTTTCAAAACTAAAAAGGTACGAAAGATGCTCTCTTCTCTTAATACCAGGAAAGCCTCTGGCCTTGACGAGATCCCAGCAATTGTTCTCAAAAAATGCGCACCAGAACTTGCTCCTGTCCTGACTCGTCTGTTTCAGATATCTTACAATAAAGGCATATTCCCTAGTAACTGGAAAACTGCTCGAGTACAACCCATCCCCAAGAAAGGATCCAAAGCGCTTCCTAGCAACTACAGGCCTATTTCTCTCCTTTCAGTCATCTCTAAAGTGATGGAAAAGTATATAAACACCGAACTACTAAAATTCCTTGAAAAACACAGTCTAATCCACGATAGGCAGTATGGATTCCGTCAGTGCAGATCGACTGCCGACCTCCTTTCCTTTGTCACCCATTCTTGGAACAAGTCTATGGAACAACACGGTGAATCCCAGATTGTTGCTCTAGACATATCCAAAGCATTCGACCAGGTCTGGCACGCAGCGCTGCTTAATAAACTTCCGGCCTATGGCCTACCACCAAAACTTTGTACCTGGACAGCAAATTTCCTCTCCAACAGGAGCATATCTGTTGTTGTGGATGGCCATTCCTCTAAACTGTATCCAATTAATGCAGGAGTTCCTCAAGGTTCAGCTTTAGCCCCTACTTTGTTTCTTCTCCACATCAATGACCTCCTCTCTAGCACATCCAACCCAGTTCACAGTTACGCGGACGACAGCACCCTCCACTCAAACATACAATATTCTAAGCCTGTCCCTTTAGCCCAGTTAGATGAGGATCGCAGACTCATGGAGGGTTCTGTCTCCGTAGACCTCCAAAAAATATTAGACTGGGGAAGTAGAAATCTTGTACAATTCAACCCCACCAAAACTAAGTCTTGCTTTCTTTCTCACAAGAGATACAGCAGCCCTAGACCCATCACAATGAACAACCAAGTTATTCAAAGTAATGAGTCCTTTTCTCTTGTTGGCATTTCTGTGGATCGAAATCTTAATTGGCACCAACATGTTACATCAATTGCAGAAGCGGCTGCTAAGAAATTGGGTTTTCTCTTCCGGGCTCGCAAATACTTTTCACCAACTAATCTCTATACCTTATACACTTCACAAATAAGGCCAAACCTCGAATACTGCTCCCACATCTGGGGTGCAGCAGCTGCTTCTACACTTGCTATCCTGGACTCCATTCAAAAGAGAGCTATACGTCTCATCGGTGACCGTACCCTCACCCAAAGGCTTCCATCCCTTGCCCACCGACGTGCCGTTGGTGACCTCTCTCTCTTTTATAGATATCTGCACGGGCACTGCTCAGAGGAGCTTTCCTCCATAATTCCCCCACCTGCTGCCCCCAGCAGATCTACCAGGGGAACAGAGCGAATGCACCCTTTTACTGTCCAGGTCACCAGACATAGAACATCTTGTTATGCCCGCTCTTTTGTCCCGAGGACTTCCAAGTTGTGGAATTCCTTGCCGGCACATGTTTTTCCTTCTCCTCCGAACCTCCAAACCTTCAAGTCCAGAATTAACAAGTTGCCTCTTTCCTCCTTGTCAACACCCACGGTACGATAGTATTTAGGCTGTAAGCCCTCGTGGTGTGTTGTTGACATAAAAAAAAAAAAAAAAAAAATCTGCATAAATTTTATTTTGTTTTATGTGTCATTAGCTCTCTTTACAGAAATGAACAATGTAAGTAATATTTCTCCATGAGATTTTTACACGAATTTTGTGACATCTTGGCAACACTGTTGGACGTAAAATAGATATAAAGGTGAAAGAAATATACGCATGTGGACGTAAAATAGTGATAAATATGTAAAAGAATATATACACACGGATTCAATGTAATCGGTGATTTAAAAGGAAGTAAAATAACCTGAATATGTATGAACTGTATATATTTTTTTTGCAAATATTAACACAAAAAGTATATGGAGCTTCATAAAATTTACAGGAGATTCAATATACGCAGCCAGATATTCAATAAAGCTGTTGTTTCTGGAGGATGTAGAATTACTGCATTGTGAAAGGACGCAATATAACTGCTGGATGTAAATATATATATATATATATATATATATATATATATATATATATATATATATATATATATATATATATATATATATATATATATATATATATATTGAAACTGACCCCGGATGTTTTCTGGGGGGCCTAATTATCGCTCATTTGAAGAAATTTTTTCAAAATTCAAAAGTCGGGATCTCCTCATTAGTGAATTTTTTTAAAGAAAATTCACTAAAAAGGGCATATAATTCTCATTATATCGAAAATAGCCAGAACAAGCAAAAAGCAATCTGGAAAGGCATGAAAATGGAGACTGGAAAAGTAAGTGATAAAGGTAATCACGAGGTAAATTTAAAATCGGATGATTTTAATGATTTTTTTGTTGGTCTGGGAGCCGGTATCTTATCAAGTTTGCCACAGGCCAGTGAATCACCAGATGTCTTGATTAAAAATGTTTCTTTGAATAATAAAGCATCTTGCTTTTTTGGCCCACAGATTGCACTGAAGTAAAACAAATTATCATGAAGTTGAAAAGTTCAGAGTCACAGGACATCTATGGAATAATATAGTAAAAAAAAGTGGCAGACTGATTGATAATGCCTTCTTCATGGTTTTTAGGAGACAGGGTGTGAGGTTAATGGGTCGTAGCACTTTGCTACGTTCATATGGCTACGTCCTGTTTTACACTACATTTGCTTCTCTCTATGCCTGCTGAATGTAGCCTAAGATTAAACTATCTCTGAATATTCGCAGCAAGTTGGGTTTTAATATGTCAAAATACCGATATAGCAAATCTAGAAATATGCCCTCTTTGTCAGGGGATTTATAAGGTTTAAAATCCTGTATTGTCCATTTGTTTTGGTTTATGTTGAATACTTTATTTTCCAGTGTTTTCCCAGCTCTCACTGGGTTTCTCAACCCTTGATCAGCTGAGCTGCTCTGGTGCAAATTATTGTTGTAACGACAGGACGGCACCACCTTTAGACACTTTTGGAAAATCTATAATCTTTCATCCTGTGATGACGCTAACCTGGTTAGCGAAATAATCGTCAGGTTTCTTAAAATATGCTGTGGTGATTTGGGTTGTCAAAGTGTACTTACCACCTTTAGATATTAATGTGATAATGAACTTACATTATAATATTCCATATCTCGTTGTATCAAAATGTGGACTTTGTCCATCAAGTTTCCATCTTCCATCACCTCCATATTGAATAGTTAATAGCAGGTACAAAATCAACTGAAAAAAAAAATCAAAATATGAAGTACAAAAACCTATAATAAAAATTCAAAATACATGTAGAAGTGTTAATTTGGAACAAAAAACAAGCGATTATCGACAAGAAGTACAAAGAATGTCATATTTACTTTAATTTGTTATAATGTGTATTGAAGTTTAATCTATATACCTGTCCCAATTATTGACCCCCAACCTCATTTTCAAAACTTGTCATATTTTTGCATATGAAAATTTAAAAAAAATGGCTTCATGTGGAACAATTGCCTTGAATCTTTATTATTGTGCCACTTTTAGCAGTCTTTTATTAATGATTAAAATGATAAGTTTCACCAAGCGAAGATTGGAACCTGATAAGTAGGTACACATAGAGAACCCAAATCGCCACAACACATTTTTTAAAAACCTTCAACTGTTTCACTACCAAAGTTAATTTTTTATCCTCTGATGACACCAGAACTTTGTTAGTAGAATAATCGTCAGGTCTTTAAACGATGTGTTGTGGTGATTTAGGTTCCACAAGTGTACTTATAACGAGCTTTATTTGTCCTATTCTCTTTATGTAAGAAAACAAAAAAGCTTACATGAAATACAATAAACAACTTTCTCTCTTGAATAGCTCAACTCACAATATTGTCTCACTTGACAAATCTTCAGCAGATAGTGAAATTAATTCTTAAAAAAATACAGCTGTTAAAACAATATTTTCTATGGAATGATTTCCATACAAGCAAGGGATTTCTTTAAGTTTAAAAGTCCTGTATAAAAACATACTGGAATCTAGAATAAAGTTTTACGAGATAGGTACAACATATTTAACTAAATAGTTAAAAATAAATTATGTTCCACATAAAGCTTGCAAAAACATGAACTTACGTGAAATATGGGAGAGCGTTGATCAAGTTACTGTTGTTTCATAAAGCTAATAATTGATCAAACATCAAACAAAATCAAGTTAGTTGTGGTTGTCATAGTTGAATTTCAGGTCGATATGTTTCTGGGACTTGAGTTTCAGATTTCAGTTCAGTTAATATATAAACCAAACCAGTTGAAATATGCATGTAATTACCTTTGAACATAAAACATCTCAAAGGTGAGCTTAATCAAATACAAATACATTCTTTTTTAAATTGGGTAAACAATACACAAACATAATAAAAATCGGGTTATAAATTCAAAATTCATTGCCACTTAGTCTTCTTCTTATAGTTACGTAGGCTTGAATCATGTTTAATTACAATCAGTTTTTGTCAACTCAAATGAGGGGCTTACCGCCAATTTGAGAATTTTCCGCCCAATAATAGATGGTTCAACCTTACATATTTAACTACAGTGACTTCATCGAGACATTGTTTGACTATTGGTTGGCAAGTCACGTTGTGTAAAATCCGCCATTAATTCTCCAAACTGTGTTTACATTTATTATTTACGTGTACAGAGTAGTGAATGCCGTAGTTTCTGAGTGGTTTTTATGTTATCTTAGCGTGTTCAGTGATCAATTAAGACTCTAATCAAATACATTTGTTTCCTCTATTTGCATTGCTTCTGCGGATAGTATAGTCCTAGCCTGGCCTCCCCCATAATAACTAAGTGTGGGGGGGGGGGGTCCAGCAACACCTCAATGGCGGCTGTTAGGGTTGCAGACATGGCCCCTATGATCGCCAGGCAAGCCATCCTTTGGATCTTGCCTAGTTTTTGTTTGGCACTAGATTGTGTCACCTTAGGCCACCAGACCAGTGCCGCGTATGTTAACGATGGTCTGACCGCCCTTGTGTACAGCCATACTAGGTCTTAGTCCCCACGTTTTTCGATAAGCCGCCTAGTGACGGCTAGGGTCATGACTGCCTTACGCAGTATTTTTTCAACGTGACCATTTCAGGTTAGCTTGGAGTCCAATACGACCCCAAGATATTTTACTTCCCTGGCCATTGTAATGTTCCTGCCGTATAGAGTGAGAGTTCTGTGGCTCTCCCACTTCCTCCTCCTCGTAAACGGTATGACGATTGCTTTTTTGGGGCTCATCCCGAGCCCTTGACCAACTGTCCACATTTCCACCACTTTCAGTGCTGTCTGCATGCGCTCCCACACTGACTGTGTAACCTTTCCTCGGACTATGATGACAATGTCGTCCGCATAGCCCTGTACCTCATACACCTCTCCCGAGAGCCTCCCTAGCAGGCCGTCCACAACTAGGCACCAGATCAAGGGAGACAGAACGCTCCCCTGCGGACACTCCGAGGCGACCCTTGCCAGCAGAGTCCCTCCCGCGATTGTGGTGAACACGGCCTGTCCCTGAGCATGGAACCGATCCACCTGCAACAGTTCTCCTCTATTCCACGCTCCCTGACAGCTGCCACAACCGATCCGAATGAGGTGTTGCTGAAGACCCCCTCTATGTTTGGAAGGCCCCCAGCGCAAACTCCCTCTTCTCCAGCGTATTCTCCAGTTTCAGCACCAGTTGATGCAGTGCTGTTTCTGTTGAGACTCCTGCTCTGTATGCATATTGTCCGCAGTTAAGGGGATATGCTTCCAGTATACCGCCACTAATGTGCCGGTCGAGCAGTTTTTCCATTGTTTTTAGCAAGAAGGACATGAGACTTATTGGCCTTAGAGACTTTGCCTGGTCTGTTGGACGCCCAGGTTTAGGAATGAGTATAACTCTGGCTAGTCTCCATCCCTCGGAATATACCCCAGAGCCAAGCTGACCCTTATAATGAGAATAATAATGAATTGTCTATGGTATTCTTACCCCATAACTCCCACCCCCACCCCGCAATTACACTGCTAGGTCTGCCCTGTAGGCTTCCTAGTACGCCCCGCCGGGGTCCCAGTGCCATACCGTTTGTCTTTCAACTTTGGCGATTTCAAACCGGATGTATCTGTGGTCTGAGCTATTCACTTTCCCAGACACAGTCCAGTTCTTGACAAAGTCACCCAGAAACTGGATGGAAACAGGTAGATCTAAAACTTTCTCACGCCGTGTTGTGAAGAAGGTAGGTTTATTCAATATGTCTAAATTAAATTCCATAAAGAATTGTAAAAGTGCCTCACCCCTAGATTTTGTGTCCGATCTTCCCCACAACTCATGGTGCGCGTTCGCATCCATGCCGATGATGGTCTGCCATCCACCTGCTCTGCTACTCACCATCAGCTGCTCCAATTCATTGGGTGGAGGAGGGTACGTGCTGTCCCATGGCAGATAGGCTGATCCGACAGTAATGTCCCTCGGCCCACCTGCTCCTCCACATCGGATTTTGATCGTTGCCAGGTCGCTGGAACAGAAATTTATTGAAAGCAGAAACTCTATCCCTTCCCTCACAAAAATGCAGGCATTCGGATTCTCGCTGGATCTACCGTAGATGAGCTTTCCAGCAGCTCCGCCGAGTCCGTTGATCTCTCTTTTATAGGAGTGCGGTTCCTGGTTGAGGGCCACATCCGTGTTCCTCAAAGCTATCAGTAATCCGGCCGTGGCTGCCCTACTGTGTTGGAGGTTGACCTGAAGGAACCTAAGTCCCATTAACCCGTAGTTGCTTCCCCAGTGGGCGGAAGCTAACCCCTCCTAGGCCCCAGAATGCCTTGAAGGAGGTTCCTTCAAGGCCTCTGTAAGACGCCTGCTCGATCGAGAAGGCGAGAGTCTGTCCTTTCTCCTTTGCCTTCCTGCTTAGAACCCACCAGTGTTGTGTCCCCAGTTCAGGGTTCTGGATCTTCAGTCTACTGATTACCGTCTCCTGCGGGACGGTGTCAGGGATCCGTACGAGGACCTTGCGTTGCTTTGGGAGTTCCTTGGACTCGACGGAGGTCAAGTCCCCCTCTCCCAAATGCCCCCTCCCAAATGTGACCACATTCCCACATTAATTGTATTAACAATTTTCTATTGATCCATCAACTGGGAAATTTATTCTATAGCAACTTTACAGTTTCCTAGAAAACATTCCGACTAATCTATAATAATTCTCTACTACAGAAAATATTCTATACAGTTTCTATAGATACATTGACTAACAAATATTTTAATATGGAACATGCAGCTTTCTTCTAAAATGCATCATTAGATCATTTTTATTTGCAATTCTTAACTATTCTTAAGTAACAATTTTCTATAAATCCATTGACTGGGGAATTCATTTCATAGTAATTTTACAGTTTCTTATCAGAATAGAAACCATTGCGACAAGTCTATTATGATGGAAAAAGAATTCTCTACTACAGAAGAAATTCTATACAGTTTCAATGGATCCATTGGATGGAAAACATTGTTTTATAACAGTTTTACAGTTTCCTATATGAATAGGGAGCATACAGTTTTCTTCTAAAATGCATCAAATAATTTTTATTTACTATTTTTAACTATTATTAGGTAAGAGCAATGTGAAATTTGGGAAAAACATGGCGGTCGAATCGTCTATGACCACACTGTCTATATCAAATCTCTCTAACCTCTAATAAGTCACCGAGTCATTGTATATTTAGCCACAGTGACTGCAAATATGTTTTAAATTAAAAAAACAGAAGATGGTGCTATATGCGTACATTTAAATCTGACATTTCAGATATTAACAAAAACTAAAAACAAAATAGAAAAGTAAAAAAAATATCCTTTTATGCAAATGAATGTGTCACAATAATATCATTTATATGTCAGATAGCAAAAGCCTGAAATTAACAAAATATAATATTGGTTATTTAAACATGTAGATGTTGTCTGACTGTGAATCTGTAATCTGATCTTTAATAATCAATAACATTATCTCTTTATGTCATTGGTGATAATCAATGACATATATATGTCATTGGGTGATAATCTTTGACTATCTACCTACGGATAGACCAGGCATCGACCAATGCGATGCGTTGTAATGTTTGAAACCAACATTGAATACAATGTTTGTTTACACGGTCCTCGACACCATAGGCGTATCGAGAATTAGGATTGAAATTTTCATAAATACGATTAAAATAATAAAATAAAATAAAATTTAAAAGATGTTTAACTACCTATACATTATACTATTATATACAGTATACTCTTAACTAAAAAGTTTGGACGCAGTAAGTGCGTTATGATAGTGAATTTTTATAAAAATGATTTCTCGAATAAAATGTTCCAAAGTCTCAATGTTGTAATGTTGTGATCTCGCCACAAGCGATTTTTTCTATGCAAATTCAGTAAAAAAGTGTTTTAAACAAAAATTTAAGAAAAAAAAAGAAAAAACCTTGCAGCTCTACCAGTTTTTCTAGAAATGACCACCTGATTTGTCTGCTAGCATGTTTTATAGATCTACAACTTGCCGGATAATTTCTTATTAATTACATCATGTGGAAAGCATCTAGGAAAATATATACATTTTCATTGGTTACAGGATGCAGCAAATAAGCCTTTAAACCTTCTTGAATAAATGTATCTAAATTTGCTCCCAAACATTTAATCATGCAGCTGCTCTATCAAAACTTACCAAAGTAACGACTATTCTTGCTTGATGGATAAAACTTAAAGCCCGATTAAATAATAGGCTTGCTTTTTCTTCACGAGAAATGCCAGCTAGGAAGAAATAACCCACTGGAATTTTCCAGTGGCCATTTAAAGCAACTAATAAGAAAAGAAAAACTTCTTTCGCCACTGGAAGCTCGTTTGAATTATTCATATCCACGCCAATATATACGTTTTCACAAAACTTTTTTCCTGTGCACTCAACTTGACGTCTTACTGACATCTCGTCGATGACTAGGTATTTAACAAAGTATTTCTTTTTCAGCTGCTTCTCGTCTTTTTGAATCCAAAACCACTAATGTTTCTTTGCAGAATCCAGGAACAATTTAGAAATTGTTCGAGGATGTGGCAAAGATTTCATAAATTTTTCTTGAACGTAATTATAAGCTTTGTTTGAATAAAAATTTAAGGTAATATCAAACGACCTTACGTCTGATGAATAATTCCATTGTGTACATTTTAAAAGCTTTTTAATCAGATCTTTTTGTGTGGGTAAAGAGGCCTAAAATATTAAAAGCAATACGACTTTTAAAATGCTCAATCAGCGATTTTTGGTGACAAACTCTTAAGACGTCTTTTCTGTTGGCGCAAAATATTTATTTGCCTCTATTGTTTTTTATTACTCGTTTAGCAATAGACCATTTTTTAAAGATGTTTTTGGAGTTCCTGATAAACTGGAAATATCTACAAAATAACGAAATTTTTTCCTAAAAAATGGACGATATTTGATAAGTTTTCAGTGAACGAAGTATGATTTAAAAAAAAATGGTTTCTAGTATTTTTCCCTCAATTCTAAGTCCAGGCACATTAACTTACTTTTGACCTGGAGTAATGTTAGTGCCGCACCTGTTTAACATGATAGTTCCAAGGCAGTGAGAGTTGATAACGATGATTTATCTCTATTTTCTTCAAAACTATGACTGCCATTTTTATCGGGTAATGTATTAATTTTAACAATAATAAAGGTTTACAGTAGATAGTGGGGCACCTGGGCTCATCCCCTCCACTTTTTTCTGCGCATGCGCGAGTCATCATGCGCATGCGCTGACCTGCGCAGACGTGTGACAGTTGACAGCTGACCTGTCAGATTTGACAGGTGTCAAATGTCACTGACCTGACAGCTGTCAGCTGTCAGCTAACCTGACAGGTGTCAACGTCAAATGTCACCTGACCTGTCAGATGACGTCACAAGCATTCCAAGATGGCTGACCTGTCATAGACAGCCACAACCCGGGTCTCTATGGAACTGTCTGACCTGAGATGACGTCACAAGCATTCCAAGATGGCTGACCTGTCATAGACAGCTGCAACCCCGGGTTCTCTCTATGGAACTAACCTGTGATGACGTCGCAAGCGTTCCAAGATGTCTGACCTGTGTGTCCATAGATATCTACAAGTCAGGTCTCCATGTGTGTGTGTTTGTCGAATACCATTTGTCTGATTGTTTATTAAGGTTATGTATTTGTTTATTAAGGTTATGTTCGCACACGTGTTGATTACCATGCATCTGTTTGTTTATTAAGGTTATGTTTTGTATTTTGTTTATTAAGGTTATGTTCGTAAACACAGCTGTTTGTTTGTTTATTGTGTTGTTAAGGTGTATTTTGTTTATTAAGGTTATGTTCGTAAACACAGCTGTTTGTTGTTTATTGTGTGTGGTAAGGTGTATTGAAGTTTGTTAGGGTATTTCGTTTTTGGCGGGAAATTTGAATTTGTTTGAAAATTTGTGTCTGTTGTGTCCAGAGATCTGACTCATCGAGCTAGAGAACATTCTATGTGTAAAGTTGTAGAGTGAGAGAATATTCTCTAGCTCGAGGGGAGACATCTGTTGGACACAGTCATTCGGTTTAGTCACACACATACATATATTAGGAAGATATATTGAGCGGGTAATTTGAAATTTGATTTTAATTTGAAATATGAATTTTGAAAGAAAAGCGTTCGCCTGAAATTAGATTTGAACCCCCAACCATACAGCTTACTAAGATATGCAAACGTCCCTAAACCGATCATGCTATTCAGACATACGATGAAAGTTTGTTCGCAGTGGTATATATAACATAAAACCTGTTACATAAAACGAGTTTATCAGGCTGATGAGTTTGTGTGTGTGTGGGCAGGGGTGGTATCTCTATTACATTCCAATTTGAATAATAGGAACTGTAATTTTAAAACAATTGTATATTTATAGTAAAAAGAAATTTAAAGACGTTCCAATTTACCTATCTAATATCATTTAATAACAAAAACGTTTGAAGCAAACTATCAATAATATCAATAACAAAATGTATTTACATCTAGATATGTTAATGAGTTTGTTTTTAATGAGGTAATAAAACTCAGACCTGGTTTTATGGAGGTTTGTTTATGTTAGTGTTTTATATCACAGTGAATCTGAATTTATATAGGGAGTGATCAAAAAAAACACAAGTAACAAAACTCGATTTAAAACATCAAACTAAACTTTGATATACGAGGATTGTTTGATAAGTATTGTTTGTATGTAAACATAAATAATATAATAGTATACTTACATACAGCAAGAGACGTCATACATGTTTCACGGCTTAACACACACACACTAACGTATGTTGAGGTCTTGAATGGGGGCCCTTATAGAAATAACACAGTTGTTTAATGACATCCACTTGAACCAAACAAAACATATAGACGCTGTTGTTGATTGTTAACACACACACACACACACACACACACACACACACACACACACACACACAAGCACTCTATGACTAGAGAGTTATAGAGGTACAACGGTCGTCGTACACAAGCCAGTCTTGTGTTTGCTTCCGCAAAAACAAGAAACATTTAGTTCCATACTATGGCGTTCTCAATTGTTGGAGAGTCGACAACAAGAAACAGTCGTTTTAATATTATACAGAACACGGTGTGTTTCAAGTTGAATCCACTCAATAGCAGTGGCGTCAATAATCCTGAACAATGGCTTAAGAACGGTATGCAGGAAATTTATAACCGAGTTATTAGAGACTTGAACACCGACACCAAAGTAAGCTTTACATTCTCCGGCTTGGATAGAGACTATCATGTGCCGTTTAAGAAGCTGTCGCTGCTGACGTTTGAAGAAGTGTGGTCTGAGCTGTACAAGATGTATCAGAGCAATAAGGGGGCCATTGAAGGTGATGCCTTTACTATAACAGCTACAAGTCTAGGATCATCACAGCACCAGCAAGCAACCACTTCACAAGGTTCTGGTTTGTCGACGCAGCAGCAGCAGCAGCAGCAGCACCAACAGCAGTTTAATGAAATCAATCTACAAGAGAGTAAAGAAGAACACACAGCAGCGAGACCAACAACAACAACACAACCACCAACACAGGATGACAAGCAAGAACTGAATGATGATGGTCTCCGTTGCTGTGTCATTTGTTTTAAACGCTGTCCACCAACAGAGAGAAGCTGTTGTGACAAATGTTTCATTAAAAATGGTCAAAACTTAGGAAAATGGCTACCATACAACGCACACTCATGGGAAAGTTATGAAAATTTCGTAAAATGGCAATACACGTACGACAGGAGGAAGGTTACATGTTCACACTGTAATAAACAAATGTTGAGAACGTCCATTTATAGACACAAACAAATATGTCTAAAGAGAGCTGACGTCGATCCTAAGCCTGTAAACGAGTAAAAAGTATGTCGCTCTGTACACATGTCCATAACAGAATACATAATACAATAAAACAGAGAACAAACAACATGGTTATGACTCATATCCTGTAGAATGACATCATACCATTATTCGTGTTTGAGCTTGTCTGTGTATCTGTTTAATATACGCAAGAGAGAGGCCCTCTTAGGGTAAATAACGTGTCAGTTGATGACCTTGGTCTGATAAACCTGTTTGACGTTATCTGTACAGTTATGATCTAGGGGTTAGTTCTGTTAGGTGGCATCCAGCCATCAGTTGTGTTTGAGCTTGTCTAGAAGCTAGTTTTGTTGGTGTACGTTGAACAAGGTGTAACTAAAAAAAACTAATATGGTGCAGAATACGCGAAAACGAAAATCTCTCAACACAGAAAATACAGGTAGAGGTGCTGGTGGTGGTAAAAAGCTTAAAGTGTTACAAGATGTCTTGCTGGCTAACGCAGTTGAAAGTATTATAACAAAAGAAGAACCTAAGACTTGGGATAATATCATAGGTGAACTGTACACAAGCTATCCAACAACAACAGACACAAGTGAACAGAATAATCTCTCTGATATTAGTATGAATGCTGCAGATCCTACAAACATACAAACAGTCGAATATCAGCCTACACACGATGAGCTATTCAATGAGAAGTTGGTACAGATCAATCAGAAAAGTATGGAGAAAAAACTAAAAACACAAGACTGTGAGCTCGTTGGTCAGACAACGTTTGCGCTGTTGCCAAACGGTGAGAAAATACTTACGATCGGAGCTGACCCCCTGCTTAACTTTATGCCTCTGGTTAAGGTTTCACAGAAAAATTGTAATATACCTGTGTTTTTCGACATGTGGACATTTGAAGAATTTTTAAACGTGTTACCCACCATAATTTACAACCTGGAAAACCAATCACAAGGTACAGACAAAAACACCGATTCGTATACACTTACTAAATACTTGGTTCAAACACAACGAAAATCAGTGTTTTTTAAGTTTAGGCTGTGCAGTGATGAATATGTCACTAATTTCAACCTAAGCTTGGAATCATTGAAAATACTAGAAGATGTTGGCTCTGTGGTCAAAGACTTATTATTGGAATTACGTTTTAGGAGTTTCTTTGACCTAAACATGTTTATGGCTGACATTAGATCGGAACTGTCCAAGTTCAGAGACAGGGCAGTCATACCTTGTGCCTTCTTCATTGCCCGCTTAAAATACTCTGAGAATCTGTGTATAGTGTGTGAATTTATTACTAAATATCAACTTGTACTGAAAGATATGCTAACGTGTAACAGATTTACCTATAACACTAGCTGACAATAAAAATATATGTGAAAAAATCTCTGTGTTTTATTAGCTGTATTTTCTGACAACCATTCTGTTGGCGTGAATGCATAAAGAAGGATTTGAAATAAAAATATACTTTTAATATGTTTACTTTATTCATAACACAATACAAGTTATTTAATGTCTTTGGTGTTGACCCAGGAATTATGGGTACGATCAAAACCAAGCCATTTCACGTAAGACTTGGGGCCTTTTTTTCTCAACACTCGTTCGATTAAATACAGGTCAGAAGATAAAGTCTTTTGTAGTTCTTGCTCATAAAACCCTCCGCTGATTGGTTTGCCTTGCATGTCTTCTAGTAAATACATCACTGGGATAGTGGGGTGTACCGTGGCCACCTTAAACAACTCTGTGGACCAACGTGGTGTATAACCTTTTTCAAATAATGTTTTTGCCTTGCTTATACGTACAACATCGCCCACTTTAAATTTAGTTTGTACAGACACCGGTACGGTGTTGGAATAGATTTGCTTACGAATAGCTGCCTCGTTTTTCCTAGTGACATCCAAAGGTTTTACACCTGTGGTACGATGAATGGTTGCGTTATATGTAGCTGTGACAATGGGTAGGATATGTAGCCACTTGTAAGAACCAGACAAGTGAAAGTTTTTATATAACTTCTCTTTCAACGTACGTATGACTCGTTCCACCATTGCCGCCTTCTTAACACTATAGGTACTGTAATGATTGATGCTGTATTTGGTCATTAGGGCCTTAAATTTAGCGTTGTAGAACTCCTTGCCTAGATCAGACTGAATGTGAGATGGTGCTGTGCTGTTAGCTAAAATATCGGCCATGGCTTTAGTCACCTCTTCGGCGTTTTTAGATTTAAGCGGACGTGTCCATACATACTTTGAAAAACAATTGATCACCACCAGAATGTACTTGTAACCGGAGTTTTCACGATGATAGTCTGTAAACTCGGCCAAATCAATTTGCCACAAGTCATTCAAACCTCTAATTATGGTCTGTCTACGTTTAAATTTGATTCTAGCAGGCTTGTACAGCTCGTTTATAATTTGTTTCTTAGCATCAGATGGTTCATCGTTACGTGTTTGTTGTTGTTGCCGGCGACGCTTCATGGTGATGTTGGATTTAAAAGTATCCACTTGTCATGCAAATCTTTTAGATTTTTGTCTATTTCACCCAACTTCTTCTTTAGCTTTGGGGTTGTTGACAGATCGATATCTTTTAAAACTTGAGCTGATATGGTCTTGGTTAAAGCTTTCAATTTCTGTTCCAATTCGTGCTTCAAATCGTTCAACTCCGGCTTATGCACGGCTTCTAACACAATGGCCACTAGTTTTTGTGTCACTTCATCTTTATTCTTCAGATACTCAGCTTTATGTTTCTGATAGTCGCCCACCCAGGCATCAACAAATGATTTAGTTACGCCATCTGTTGAATCGATAGGATGAGCTACGTTACACAATCTATGGTTTTGTACGTCAAAGTCACCACTTGCAGTTCTAGGGAAAATCTCTCGTTGAACCACGCGGTTGTGTAGAGAGCTGTTGCTGTTGAAGTTTGCAGCAGTACGACCAAACTTGTCGATAGACATGATGAAACTGATGGTTGGCTTGTGTTTACGCTTTATATGATGCGAGTCTCCTTCAGCTCCTCCAAGATTGACTGTATCTCATTGTTATGAGCATTATTACCTGCAACTTGGGAAGCCACGAGAAGACGAAGTCTGTCAACCAGTTCGTTCACATCGTCCCAGTATACGTATTCTTTTTGTTGATTAGTATGTAGCATGTATGGCATACCATGACCTAAAGTTACTGAGGAAGAGCGTGCTCTAGCACCTTCTTGTTTCTCTAAAATTGGTTTTATTACATTTTGATATTTGGTAGAGGTGTTGCGCAGAACGTCTTCTTTAGGATTGTTATCTTTTCTGTGAAGACTCGTAGTTGCCATAATGTCTGCATAGTCACGTAAAGCGTTCTTATTTTTCATAGCGCTCATACCTGGTTTTCTCAAAAATATCAATTCCAATAGGTGTTGAGTGCCGTAATATCTTCTGTCACCAACAACAATTTGAAAGCTTTCTCTATTTCTAAAATCTACGTCAGTAACAACAAATTTAACAGACTTATTGCCAAGCATCCAAGTATTGGTGGCTTTATCATAAGTAACACCGTATGTTTGATCACATAGTTGATTATCTGTGAAATATTTATCAACATAATAGCGAACAACTACAGGATACGAACTTAACGTTTGCTCGTAAATAGCTGCCGGTGTATTTGCTGCGGCATCTAGTTTTCTATAAGCTTTGGTAACCCACAATTCAGGTTCGGGTTCAGGTTCAGCTGGTTCTGCTTCCAACTCAAACGTTTCATCATCACTAAGAAATTGAACTTCCTTCTTTGCTGATGTTGGTGGTGGTGGTGGGGGTTTGACATCAAGTTCAGTTTTAGTTGGTTGCTGTTGCTGCAGAGTTGTTTGAGCAGTAGACGGTGCTGTGCTTGCTGTGTTTCTAGATATAGCATCCAATGGTTTTAACAGAGGTCTATATAAACGGTGTAACGTTTCATCCGTCTCTGTTTTGCCCAGTTTCAAAGCTAAATATTTGTTTCGAATAATCTTTGATAAATCGGCTATTTTACGTTTGATATTGGGCGGTTGTGTTGATAGTTTTTGTTGGCGCCGAAGACTTTTAGATTTTTTCGCCATGCTCACCGTATGTTGAACACATGAAGACTAACACACACACACACTCACACAAGTTTAAATATATATAAAATGATCGAAACCTTTGCGATACCGCCCTTGTGCTAAATCACAATCTTTAACGACCACCATCACATCATGCTTGGTCTGCCAACATTCACCACACAGTGTCTTGAACTTTTCAAAAGTCATATCGGTGGTCACATGATCGTCGTACACATGTTTAAGATTGGTTTCGTCTTGTTTGAATAACACAACAACGTTTGCGTTGTCACGTACCAGTTGTTTTGGTACTTTGCTGTATGTCTGACAAAGATAGAAGGAATCAATGTTTTTATGCCTACCCATGCTAAAGTATGCTCTTATTTTATCTTGTTTGTCACAAGCTACATCATCAAATATAAACACAGAGTTGTCCTTGGCATCTGCCGGATCTAATATGTCATCATTTTCTCGATAAGGATAGTAACCAACACCCTTTGTAGCATCCAACACCTCCTTTAACATCTTGTATTTCGGTTGATACAGTGACTTTGAATATACATAAACGTTTTCAAACTTTAAACCGTTTGCTTCAAACAGTAAACTCAGCATGACATTGGTTTTACCACAGCCACTAGGACCACATATCAAACAACGTACCGTGCCGGGTAACAGAAGACCGTGTCTGTGTTGTGTAACTGTTTCCACACGCACAACATCGTCCAAGTTTGTAACTGGTAGGGCTGTTGTTGTGTGTTTTACGATACGCATCGTTAACTAGACTAACACCAACCTGCTTGTTGTAAGTATAAATACTGGGTGTTTAATACAGCACCGCTTTAGTATCAATGTTGGTCATTAAGGGTGAAGGCCTTGTTAACACACTCATTAACAAACTGCCTGTTGAGTTACACATACCAGGCTATCAGTTTTGTGGTCCAGGCACTAAACTTAAAGAACGTCTTGCCAGAGGCGATCAAGGTATCAACCCACTAGATCAGGCTTGTCGAGAGCACGACATCGCCTACTCTCAATCCAAACAGTTGAGTGACAGGCATCGTGCCGACAAGGTGTTGGAGCACCGAGCCAAGGAACGAGTCAAGTCAAAGGACGCAAGTTTTGGTGAGATGGCGGTCGCTTGGAGTGTAGCAAAAACAATGAAAGTTAAACGAAAACTTGGTATGGGTGTGAACAAACTCAGAAAAACTAGTAAGAGAAAAGTCGGTGGTAAGGTACCGTTTAAAAACATACTGGCTTTGATGCGCGGTGCTATCAATGTGGGAGAGGAGGTGCCGTCAGTGAAAAATTTACTGCATGTAGCGAGAAAAGTCATCAAAAACGCAGGTGGTCGAAAGCAAGTTAAGGTACCGCGAGTTATTCCAATACCTAAAAGCGGTGGCTTCCTACCGCTGTTACCTCTTATATTTGGTGGGCTGTCAGCACTAGGAGCTCTGGGTGGCGGTGCTGCAGGTATTGCTAAAGCTGTGAACGATGCCAAGTCTGCGAAACAGAAATTGGAAGAGGCAAAACGTCACAATCAAACAATGGAGGCCATTGCTGTGGGTAAACGAGGGCGTGGTGTTGGTGCTGGTTTGTACATGAAGAAACAACGCACCGGCTACGGTTTGTATTTACACAAGACAAAAAACGTGTAATACCTTTACCAGCAAGACCTCTAACAAATGTAGATCTTGTCAAGTTTGCTGGTAAAATGAAAATCCCATATTTTAGAGGTGTATACATGCGAGACGAGCTACCTCGCAATGGACCACGTAAAAATGAATCGTTCATCATGAATTTGCAAACACACAAGGAGCCAGGCAGTCATTGGGTCGCTGTGAGGAAACGCGGTGACATCGTCGAGTACTTTGACTCGTATGGAAACTTGAAGCCTCCTGTAGAGCTGCAACGTTACCTTAAAGACTATTCCATACTGTATAATCATGATGTGTATCAAACATATAACACAATTAATTGTGGTCATTTGTGTTTAAAATTTTTGCAATAAAAGACTCAAACAGTAACCTGTGTGTATCAGTCATGTCGCTAACGTTCGAGTTGAAAGGCTCCACGTCCTCCCTGTCATTGGATATATTTCCACCGATAGTGTTGGACCCCCGGTTCGATCATTCGGTGGCACTCTCGAATTTTCACACATACAACACCATACCAAATATAGAGACCGGTTGTAATAAGTTGCATTTCAATTTTACACTCGACGCCGAGCCTAAGAAAGCTGGTGTTATACAAGAAATAATAATTCCCAATGGAGCATATGAAATTAGCGATATGGAACGCTGTATCCAAAATGAAATGGCCCGTATCTATCTCAAGTTGAATAATTTTCCAGAGGGTGCCGCTGTTGACGATGCAAGTAAACTGTTCAGTTTGAAAGCCAACAACAACACTTTGAAGTGTGAGATACAGTGCAAGTATGACATTGATTTGACAAGGGACGCCTCAATAGCTCCTCTCTTGGGTTTTTCCTCAACTAGATCTCTTATTAAGGATGTGGTGCACGCATCTGATTTGCCTGTGGAGATTGTTAAAGTGAAAACGATCCGTTTGGAGTGTAACATAGTAAGCGGGTCTTACCACGAAGGCAAACCCTCACACACACTATACGAGTTTGCTCCGATGGTTGATCCGGGGTATGCAATTGACATAAACCCACACAGTAAACTGTTTCTACCCGTCAACACACGTATCATCGCCCATATAAATGTAAACATCATCGATCAGAATGCAGTGCCTGTGAACTTTCAAGGTGAAGAGATCATCGTTATATTACAGCTGAGCAAGACACCTGTGGTATGTTAGTTATAAATACAGGTGCCGACGAGCAGCATCGGTCAGTATCGTTGTTGTCTGCATCACAGACGGTTCTATCCGAAGAGAACGTACAGTTTCTACAATCATTGGGTTACGATGTCAAACAAACTACATATCTTCGCAGACCCCGTTCACGACGAATCCATCAAGGGAGAAGAAGTACACACGTACGCCCCGCAAACCAGATCGTTTGATTACAACGACACATGTGAGTTTGCCATCAATCAACAAGATGTGTTTTACGATTGGTCTTCGGCAGCTCTCCTGATTAGCGGTTCCACTGAGACAACAGGTACAACTGGTGATGTGTCGGTAACAGCTAATGCGGCAGCTCATTTGTTCTCCTCTGTGGCTGTTGAGATGTGTAATCAGATTATCGAACATGTTAGAAACCCAGGCATCGTTACAGCAGTCCGAACATTATTACAAGCCAACAGCGATGAAGCACGAGCTCTCATTCCTGCCGGCTGGCATCCGAACGAAAGGAACACCATGGTGAAAAACAACAGATTTTGTTATTGCCTACCGCTCAGCTATCTGTGTAATATTTTCAAAGATTACAGAAAAGTGCTTTTCAGTCGTTTGTTGGTACGCTTAACACGCGGTCAGAACGATAGAAATTGCTATATTCTGAGCAGTGTAGCAGGCGCTGACAAAGCTATAAAGTTTAATATTGAACATATGGCTTTGCAAGTCAAACACATACACCCCAGCGATGTGATACAACAGCAGCTGTTGCAATCGATCGCTCAAGATAAAAAGATTCTTATACCGTTTAGAAAATGGGAGATGTACGAATTACCGAATGTAAGTAATTCAATCAAAGACTTGTGGTCTGTAAAGACCTCATCAAACACCGAACGACCTCGCTTTGTTATCGTAGTCTTTCAAACGGATCGCCACCACAACCCAGGAAAAGATATTAATCAGTTTGATCATGTGGACGTTCGAGATATAAGACTACACCTGAATTCAAAACAAATACCGACCGAGGGTATGAATCTGAACTTTGGGCAAGCAAATTATCTGGAAGCATATAAAAACATGATTGAATTTCAACGAGCATATCTCGGTAGAGAACCTCAGCCTACGTTGGATTACAAAGCTTTCGCTAAATATCCCATGTTTGTGTTTGATTGTTCAAAGTATACGGATTCCATTAAACCGTCTACTGTCGATATCAAATTGGAAATGGAAAGTAACCAGAACTTTCCCAATAACACTAAATGTTTCTGCATAATTATACATGATTGCATCATCGAATACTCACCACTCTCTAACGTTGTTCGTTCTATCATCTGAGTATGGCATACAACGCTGCTCCCCCACTGCTCAACCTAGAGGTGTATATAAGCTGATGTGGAAGTATAGTGAATTGGGGCAGTATCAAGATGAGGTTCGTTGTTGTCGACACTCAGGGTTTCTGTCTCCCCGACTTCACACCCAAAGAACTAGTAATTTATAATGGTTATCAAACTGTACAGTATGTGTTTAAGCCACCACAACCAATGCGTTTTCTATCTGCTGATGTAATCAAACAAGTCAAGTTTCTGCAGGCCCGTCACCACTGTATCGACTATAATTATGGTACTGTTTATTTAGAAGAATTACCAAATATCCTGATGAAACACATCGTCGAACAACAGGTGGACAGAATCTATGTGAAAGGCGAGAATAAACAGAGATTTCTGACACAGATGCTGCTCACTTGTGGCTACCGTGTGGACGTGATCAATTTAGAAACAAACACTGATTGTCCTGCGTTGGTGCCAGACATTCCTAAGTGCATGCATCACTCACCAGGATACACTAGAAGCTGTATATGCAGCATCAATAATTGTATGCTATTATTTTCGTATGTTGTAAACTTGCTACCGAAATAAAAAAGTTGTAAATTATATATATGTTTTTCTATTTACCCTTAGCAAACCTTAAAACTAGTAAATAAAACACAAGTGTTTATTTTATATATTTGTATTAGCAAACACGTTTGCGATACATGTGCAGATAAGTGCTATATTTGAAACAAAAATACATCAACATGAATATGGTAAGACATGTGAGAAAGCCAGTGGCTATAAACACAAAAATATACTTTGAAGTGAACAGCTTGGCCTTAGTCAATACAAGAGTGGTCCAATAAGGTGTCTCGCCCCGACTACCATTATCAAACAGAAACATAACTTTGTAACGTATCACATCAGATGACATGCTTTTGGCTGACATGTTGTATGTTACAAGTGGGGTTAGGTCATCGTTGTGTAGATATGTTGTTGTTGTAAGAGCTGACCATATCATGCAGTCGTCGGTGTCGAAACAAATTCGTACTTCTGTTACATTGGGTGGTTTATGAATATACAACACATTCTGACACAGTGTTGATAGAACGATGAAACTTGATTTAAAAAGAACCATGGCGAATGGTGTGGATGTCTGTCAATACTTGATCTTGAGCGTAGTGCAAACACTCCAACATGTAATATTTAAATGCTGGTGTTACAGTGTTGAGTAACGTTTTTATAGTTTGTATGATTTGCGGTACACTGGCATCCCATCTACTCAGATCGTTTAATATTTCCACTATGTTTTCCATAAAACACGTGTAAGTCCAGGTAAATTGAGATTCTTTCAGATAGTTCAGTCTTGCTTTAACCAACACCTCAAGTCTCAGCAGCTGTTCTACACACTCTTCGTTTAAGAATAGATGCATAGATGTGAAACCGTTATCGATACACAAGGCTTTTTCACTTAGCACCTTTGAATAGGTTATGCGGCAGTAATTAAGATGATGCACTATAAAGCTATTTGGCTCGTCTTCACCTTTAAGATATTTCCTATACAGCTCACGTATGTTGTCTAGGAAATCGTAAAAATCCCACTCTTCCAAGGCTAAATATTGGTTTTCTTCATTCAGAGCCAACGGATTGACAAATTTCACAACATTTGTAAAGTCGTTTCTTGCACTGATGCCGGTAATCAATTTCAAGGATCGTCGAACACTAAAAGTGGTTTCCATCAATAGCCTGTCGTCAGCCTGATACTTGTTAAATAAGACTCGTCGTGTTCGGTGTTCTGTGAAATCGGGGCCATCGTTTTCATCAACGGTATATTCGTCATAGTTGTTATCACTCTCAGACACAGACATATTCATGTTAATACAATCGCAAGACATGTTTACACAAACTCTTTTAAGTTTAGACTGAAGCTTGCTGACCATGTTAAGTAGGTTTTGTTGTTCCCCCACCACAAACGTCTGTTGAATGGTTCTGAGTGGTTTCCTGGTAAATTTTACAAATCTATTGCGATCACTAAATACTTTAACATATTTCATGCTACACTGCATGATCATCCAGATATTTCTGCCAGACTTTAACAAACTTGTCTACAGCAACACAATCTTTGTTCTCATATCTATCCCAATCAGCATTGGTTGGAAGACTGTCGAAATATTCGCTACAAATTGTATATAACATGTCGGTGACGTCTGTACGGTGAAGTTTTCGTGTTAGAAAATTAATGGATTTAGTACGTTCAGCATTATCATTTAAATTAAAACTGTGCTTTAATATATCGTTTAGGTGGTCTGCAATCTTGTGGATGTCATCACAGCTTGAAAACTCAAATTCTTTATTAAAACCTTCTCTCATCGTCTCGAGTGTTTCGTGTTTGAGTTCTTCCTCGGTTGGCGGTTCAATTTCAATGTTCGTTGTTTCGAGTGTGACCTCATCAGCATCATAATAATATTTATATTGATTTTTTGCTTCTTTAGGTAAATATTTAAAAAATGGTTCACTTAACAGGGCCCCCGGTTGGTGTTGAATGAGTGCCACAGCAAAATATTGTGTTGAACAAAATCCACTTAAATATAAGTCACACAACTCTACCATATGTCTATTTTCATATTCTTCGGCTTCGGACTTACGCCCGTCTCGATAAGCTAGTTTTTGTATCTGTAACACTAACAGTCTAACTTTTGTGGTGTCGTTCTCACTATTCATTCTTGTTTCATTTGTATACCACTGGGCTTTTGTATAAAACTAAATAGCCTCTGTGTGGACGGTTTGTTTATCGTAATAACGTATGTATTGATGTTTTGCTTCTTCGGGTAAATACTTGAAAAACGGTTCACTTAACGGAGCTCCTGTACGGTATCGAATGAGTGCCAAAGCAAAAAATTGTGTAGAGCAGAACCCACTTAAATATATGTCACACAACTCGACTATATGTCCGGCTTCATAATTTTCTCCTTCAGAATCACGTTCGTCGATAAAGGCTTCTTCTTGTATCTTTAACACCAACTGTTTTAATTCAAATTCACAGTCTTCTTCAAACAATCTATTTTTGTGTCCATACCATAAGACACTGTTAAACGACATGGTACAACAACTAATAATATAACCGAACTTGCTCACTTATTTATATATTAGGCTAAAATACATGGATGATGTCATCCTTTCGGTTTGTACTAGACAAGCTCAAACACGAATAATGGGGGTGATTGAACAGATATAACACAAGGTCATCAACTGACAGGTTGTTTACCTTTAAGAGGGCCTCTCTCTTGCGTATATTAAACAGATACACAGACAAGTTCAAACACGAATAATGGGGTGATGTCATTCAACGGAAATTACACTAGATAACAACCGTACAGACAAAGCTCAAACAGGTTTGTGGAACAGGTTTATGGATGATGTCATACTTCTAACGGCTGTATTCTAGACAAGCTCAAACACGAATACCATTTACCCATCAAGGGGGCCCCCTACAGTAGTGTTATTTAACTCATATATAGAACTGCTGTCGAGTGTACTCTAGCCAGTCTTAAACAGAACAGTGGTCTTGTTGACAAGGAATAAAAACACATATACATGCTGGTAAATATTTTATTTTCATACATTAATATGTTAAGCTAAGTGTCAGCTGTTTGATCTGTTAAACAAATATTTTGAACAAGTTACACACATACTATATATAATCATTATAGTCTTCACTATTTGCTGGTTGATGGTCAGTGTTATCCTTTGTATAACTGATAATCTTTTGTAATAGCAGACTGAGCTGCTCATATAGACTGCGGGTCGGGCATTGAATACCAAACATAGATAAATCTTTACGGCCTATTGTAACGACCTGATTGGTAAACTCATCAAATTCGTAATATTTATTTTTACGAAATATGTATATCCGCCCATTGGTGTACCTGAATGCGCCATCAATCTTAGCTGGGAATTCGGGAGAAAATTTATCTATATAACCTGCTTCTAGTCTATAGAAATTAGATCCCTTCTCACCGATGATTTCATACATGTTGTCCGAATGAAATATAATGGTTTTTCCTGTATATGTGTTTACCATTGCATTTATCCGGTCAAACCTCAAAGTATTCAGATATGTGAGATTATTGAAGGGGGCTACAAATGTAGCTTGTATGCTAGGAAACGCAACAATGCTTAATGTTTCGTCATTGGTAAACATGAGCACTTCACCACCAGGTCTCTGATATATATGTTTAATTTCTTTTAAATTTTTCAAATGTGGCAGCCAATCTGTCACAAGTTTTGCCTCCGGATAGGGACCCTTCATATTGTTCAAAGGGACAACCCACACCCATTTCTTATAAAACAGATACATGTTGTGGTTTATAATGACTAACGGTTTGATCTTGTCTATATAATTACACAAGTCCATAGTGTTTTTGGTTTCAGGTTTTACAGCGACCGCCTTTGGTTTTATCGAAGGTTTCGTTGTAGTCTTTGTTGTAGTCTTTGTTGTAGTCTTTGTTGTAGTCTTTGATGTCTTGGTTGTAGGCTGTGTTGTTGTTGTTGTTGTTGTTGATGTTGTTGTTATTGCTGTTGTAGAGCGTTGCCCATACAGTTCCTGCATTCGTTGAATATCTTCGTCAGATATACCGGCCCCAGCATGTGGATACATAAGAGAGTTTTTATTGTTGGAGTGTTTGAGTCCTAAACCGTGTCCCAGTTCGTGTAGAATAACCATATAGTATGATGAGCCATTTGATGCGTGTAGTTGAAGGTTCCACGTGAGATTATTGCTTATGTGGATCTCTATGGGTGTATTGGCAACATTTGGAAAATAAGCGTGTCCTAAAACATCACCGCCAATTGGGTATGTACACGGTTGCCCACCTCTCAAGTAAAAATGTTGGTCATCACAAAAACTTATAAGTATGTCGGCTTCAGCATAGTTGTTTGTTCTCACTAAATTCAAATTAATATGTTGTTCCCATTGTTTGAATGCTTTTTGTGTTAGCAATAGTACTGTAGGATCTGAATAATGTATGTACCATTTCAAAGTTTTCTTTTTCCATATAGGTTTTACTGTTAATAATGAATTCTGTGAAAAATCTTCATCACCACATCGTTTACGTTTCATCAGGTTAATGTCTCTACTAGTCAAATTGTTACTTTCGGGTAAACTGAAAAACGTTTGAAACATGTTTAAAGCCTCTGTGAAAGCTTCTGTCTTCTCTAACATCGTTAGCTGGTCATTGTTAGTGATATTACTGCTTAAATAACCATATTTGATGAGATAATCGTTGGCCAGTTGTCTGTCTGTTTCACTTACATCCTCTCCACAGGAGGCACTTAGACAAAGAACACAGATACTCAAGAGTAGCTTGAACATGACTGCTCTCCACGTTAACCAGCGTTATACTGTTCAGCTCTCGCTCTAGCTGTTGTTAAATAGTCGTATGTCTGTCGGTGTGTTATTACAAACGCATCTGTCAGTATAAGTAAAGACATCAAGGTGTCCTGTGTATATCCTTTCAAACACCGTGTACAAGCTTCAACAAGATTCTATATGATACTTGTTGACAATCAATGGTCTGTCTGTCTGTTTTTGCTGTGTGTTACCAGTGTTACTCACTCTAGCTGTTGTTGGTATTACTTGAGCTGTTGCGTTCGTTTTTAGGGGGCTAGTAGTCCGGCTCCCTAGCGATAACTCTAAGTGGGCTCCCTCGGTTGAAACACTTGTCATGTCGTTGTGTTATTACACATGCATCTGTCAGTTTAAGCAAAGACATCGAACTGTCATGACGTGTGTTGTATCCTTTCAAACAACGTGTACAAGCTTTCAACAATGGCAATCAGTTGTCTGTCTGTTTGTATCCTCAACACAGAAGACACCTGTTCAGTAGTGTGTGTATTAAGCTGTGAAAGAAGGCTGACGTCTCTTGTTGTATGTAAGTACACTCTTGTATTATGTCTGTTTGCATTCAAATAACAAATACAAACATAACCTTAACAAACAATCATATGACTGGTAATCAACACGTGACATAACCTTAATAAACAAATACAGACAGCTGTGTGTGTGTACGAACATAACCTTAATCAACAAATACAAACATAACCTTAATAAACAATCAAAATGGCTTGGTAATCAGTCTGTATACGAACACCTAACCTTAATAAACAAATACATAACCTTAATAAACAATCAGACAGCTGGTATTCGACAAACACACATGGAGACCTGACTTGTAGATATCTATGGACACAGGTCAGACGGAACATCTTACGTCATCACAAGACAGTTAATACCTAACCTGGCTTGTGGCTATCTATGGACACAGGTCAGACATCTTGGAACGCTTGTGACGTCATCACAGGTCAGACATAAGACAGTTAATACCTAACCTGACTTGTAGATATCTATGGACACAGGTCAGACATCTTGGAACGCTTGTGACGTCATCTCAGGTCAGACAGTTCCATAGAGACCCGGGTTGTGGCTGTCTATGACAGGTCAGCCATCTTGGAATGCTTGTGACGTCATCTGACAGGTCAGGTGACATTTGACGTTGACACCTGTCAGGTTAGCTGACAGCTGACGTTGACAGCTGTCAGGTCAGTGACATTTGACACCTGTCAAATCTGATAGGTCAGCTGTCAACTGTCACACGTCTGCGCAGGTCAGCGCATGCGCATGATGACTCGCGCATGCGCAGAAAAAAAGTGGAGGGGATGAGCCCAGGTGCCCCACTATCTACTGTTTACAAAATAGAAAGCTAAGAAGAATTCTCCACCTTCTTTCTGCATGAGCAAGAGCTTATTCATGCCAGAAGTAGAAGGCACTGGAGAACTTAATACTGATGGAGACGCTGCGTTTTTAATACCCTTCTTCCACTTGGGTAAATAATAAAAGTTTTTATTAAAATGCTGTGAACATAAATAAGGATATTTCGGCAGCGTATCCGATGTTCTATTTAAGGCAGCGCACCATGTTTATCTCCTTTCTTTACTAGATGGAAACCTAAAAATAGTGCCAAACTGACGTGCCGCCACTGAAAATCGCAAACAGCAATGTCCTTACGCATGCAGAGACACCGTTGCCACATCCCCCTGTAATGTTCTACAAGCAATATACTTTTCCATCATTTTGCAAAAACAAAACTGAAAACATTTATTGCAAATCAAGGTAACACATAAAAATAAATTCTCAGTATACTTGCATACTACTCACAGACAAATACAAGCCACAACTGTGGATTAATACAAATCTAGATACTTCACATGCAGCAAGATAAAGATTTTAAATTAAGTTTTCTGGTTATACCTATTTACATAAAGAAGGGACAAACCAAGGAATATAACGTTAGTAAATCTTTACATTCATAAATAAGCTCTAATGTAAGTGTAATGTCTTAAGTAACAGAAAAGTAATAAATTTATCTTTCTCAACTTGTTATCATATTCGGCGATTTAAGGATGAATTATTACATAGCGGCAACGCTTGAGCCACCACCCAATCAGAGCAGAGGACCGATGTAAACATAGAATCCCTTGAATGTTGGCTTCAAACAATTTGGCTGTGTGCCGGGTCTATTCTCTGATATATAGTCAAAGGTGATAATATTGTCATATAACCTCACTTTATAAAATAAGTGATCAGAATTTTCAAATGAGGTAATATTCGTTTTAAAAATTATTTGTGTTTTTAGCAAACTAACGATGAATGTGAAAGAAGAAAGTCAGATTTGTGATTGCAACTGTGGAACAAATCACATAATTGACTGCGAGTACAGTGATGATCTCTTAGATTGCTTTGATACTAAGCAAGGGTTGATGATTAAACAAGAAAACGTTGAAACAGTCAACTCTGAGCACCAGTGGAAAGAAGAACTTCTACATGGCACAGATACGGAGTACCAGCTTCTTACAGTCAAAGCGGAGAAGATGGAAGGAGATTGTTCAATGGAATCAAAACATGACTTTCAATGTAATGCGGTGAATTTAGTTGGTGAGGTGAGATGTGAGGATTCCGAAGCTGTTACAGACGGGCAGATAGTTGTTGAAAAAAGTGAAAATGTGTATATTAAAAGTGAAACAATTATAAAAGATTTTAAAATTGAAATTATAGATCATGGCTGTACAGGTCTCAGTAATCATGATATTGCTGATGTGAAGGATGTATCAGTGAAAATTGAGGAGGGTTCAAAATTAAACGATGAAAAAAACACATGTGATTACAAACCTTCTAGAAAATTCGGCTTACTAAAACATATGAGATCAATACACATTGAAGCAAAGCCCTTTGAATGTGATCAGTGTGATTTTAGTGCTGCCCGTAATAATCATTTATCACAACATATAATGGCAAGACACACAAAAGAAAGGCCTTTTAAATGTGATCAGTGTGATTTTAGTACTGCCCATAACAGTTATTTATCACAACATATAATGGCAAGACACACAAAAGAGAGGCCTTTTAAATGTGATCGGTGTGATTTTTGTAGTGTCAAAAAGTCTCATTTAAAATACCACATACTGGTAAAACACACTGAAGGAAGGCGTTTTACATGTGATCAGTGTGATTTTAGTACTGCTTATAAGAGTTATTTATCAAGACATATAAGAGACATACATACTAAAGAAAAATGTTTTAAATGTGATCGGTGTGATTTTAGTACTGCTAGTAAGAGTTATTTATCAACACATATAACAGGCAGACATACCAAGGAAAAACCTTTTAAATGTGATCAGTGCAACTTTGGTACTGTCCGTAGGCGTAGTTTATCACAACATATAATGTCAAAACACACCAAAAACAAACCTTTTAAATGTGGTCAGTGTGACTTTAGTAGTGTACTTAGAACAAACTTAACCCAACATATTATGTCAAGACACACTAAAATAAGGCCTTTTAAATGTGATCAGTGTGATTTTAGTACTGTCAATAGGCATAATTTATCACAACATATAATGTCAAAACACACCAAAAACAAACCTTTTAAATGTGGTCAGTGTGATTTTAGTAGTGCACGTAGAATAACATTGAGCCAACATATCATGTCAAGACACACTAAAATAAGGCCTTTTAAATGCAATGAGTGTGACTTTAGCACTACAGTTAAGTTCTGTTTAACAAGGCATGTATTAAGGAAACATGCTGAAAAACAAACCTTGTGATCAACATACTATCTAGTAGTGATGGCTCGTTATTTAACTGTCAGCTATTTTTAAACGGTTAACGAGCCGTAACGGTAACCACTAGTTATGGATTTATAAAAATATCAGCTTAAAAAATAACGCTTTTTACACTAAACTAGATTTCGGAGTGGTGTGTGTTTCAGTTCTACTGCAACTAGTTCGGCTTCGATGAATAAACATCGGTTTTCATCGGCAACTGTTTATTTAACTATTTAACGGGATGAATAGCCTTGAGATTGGGAATGCTAAACACGTTATTTATACTGTGTGCTCGCTCTCGCTAACAGCTTTAGGAACGTAGGATTTTCGGTACAATAAAACGGCTTAATTTTAATTTTAACTTTAATTGGTTGTTGATGGGGATACGGCATACGGACACTACTACACAGAGTTATTCTGTTAAACTGAGAAGCTGTTATTTTTGAAACAGTTGAGTTTTCCACTAGTATGTAAAGCCAAATATTTAATAATAAAAAATTTTGGGTGAAAACATGAATTTCTGTAAAAACGTGTTATTACTTTCACTATAGACAACGCAAAATAGGGTTATTTCACGTGAAATTAAAGTACTTATTTATTTAAATTTATATACATTACCTAAGAAAACAGTTAAAACGTCATTTTTGTTTGTCTGATAATAGTTATCAAATTGATTTAAAAAAATATATAATGATACAACATTTTTTAATATCTATATACATTTCAATATAAAAAATTAAATGAATATATATATATATATATATATATATATATATATATATATATATATATATATATATATATATATATATATATATATATATATATACAGGGTGTTTCCAAATTGATGCGAAAAATCTTACAGGGTGATTCTTTGGTGAAAAATAAGGGGTGTCTTTTTATTAAGTTTTTCTTGAAACCCCTTCTCCAAGTTACAGCCCTTTGAAATTTTTAAAACTGATTTTAAAACAACAAATATTAAAATAAGTAAATAAACAATTAATACTATTATATATCTTCCAATTTTTTTTAAAACTCAAACTCAATTTTTTATACTGTCTCTTTATCGAAATTTTATTAGCTGCGTTATGTTATGGAGTTCTTAGAATCACTCCCTGTGTAGCAATAAAAGTTCTAACGTCCCAAGGCGTGATAAATAATGATATTTATTGATTCTTGCTGTGGCATTGACATTTACGTAAAGACCCTGATAAAATAAATTTGTGAGAAACGACTAGTTTATAATTCCTAAAACATCTAAGTAAATTCTCATAGAAGACTCCTTTCTGATTTCTAAAAGTTTCACTTCAGAGTGGCAAAAGATTTACGACACGCTTATTATAATTTCTTAACCCTTTGTTTCCTTTTCATATCGACAAAATTTGAGATTTATACACTACGTGAAATAACGGGGTAAAAATACAATGCATTTATACTGTGTGCTTGCTCTCGCTCACAGCTTTGGGAATGTAGGATACTATCGATCGACTATCCAGTTTAAAATAACTGAAGCCGTTATTTTCAACAGTTATTATTAAATAACGTTAACGGCTTCAACTGTTAACAGAAAATAACTGTTTTTCCCATCACTACTATCTAGTGATGGGCGGGTAATACAGTACCGAATACTTTGTACACAGTACTTTAAAATACCCGAAGTAGCGATTACTCATTTAGAAAAGTAATCATTTCTTAGTATCCACTTGTTTGCAGGCATCCAGCATTTATACTTTACACACGATTCTAATATAGTAGTAGTCTAGTAGTAGATGTAGTTGGATATCTGATCATACCAGGGGCGTGCGGTGACATTTCAAATAAGGGAAGCAATTCTCAGAAACTTACCTATTTGTAGTGTAACTCAATTCTTCTTTCTATCGTTTTTGGCAAATTTTAATAATGTCATAAAACTGTGGATTCTGGGACATTTACTGGACGAGTTTATTTTCAACTGATAAAATTGAAATTTGGGAAACTCTTTCCTGTCCTGTTGAATTCCTAACAAAACTCTTGATACGTTTCAATGTAAAAAAATTTCGTTCTAAAGATGCACTAGTAGCAGGAATTGTTAATACTAATTCACATAATTTGAACACTTCAGAATATGCATTTTCCAATTTTGATTGTTTTAAGAAAGTTAAAAGTTCACCCTCATTAGTTTTTGTGCCTATAACATCGGTTTCATAAATGACTAAGTTCTGATCGTAATAAGGCTTTGTCAAAAGAATGTCCATGGTGGTGAAATAATGATTTGAATTAATCTTCTGGGAAAGGTATCCCTTTAAATCCTCCAAAATTACACAATTCAAGAAATTTCAGGTCACTAAGATGATCAAATCTGCAGTTAATTTGCTGCTGAATTTGATCTATGATTTAGTAGAAAAGGCGGCGGTAAGAAGTTTGAAGGTCTCCCACATTATCAGTGCGCAGACACTTTCTTCGTGGCTACACTTTACATTCCATAATATGATATATAGATTGGGATAAAATTAAATTAAATTTATGAGCACAACAGTGTACAAATAGAGCACTGGAGAACGTTTCCCGCACTTTAGCTTGAAGACCTCTTAAAGGTCCGGCCATAACAGCAGCCCTATCATAGCTTTGAGCACAATTTTATATAGAGCGTTTGCGGTACGATCTTCTGTCACATTTTTAAAGCCTAAAAATCTTTCTTGTACACTCCCATCCATTTTTACGTAACGTATTACTACAGATAGTTGACTTAAATTAGTTACACCGGTTGTTTCATCTAGATCAATAGCAATGAAACGAGTCTGTTTAATTTCAGATTTAATTATGTTCAAAATAATAGTGACAGCAGCCGAAGTTAATTCATTCTGAATGCGATTTTATGTCCCGCAAAAAATGTTAGACTGTTCCAAGTGATTTTTTAAATAAATGTCGTATTTGGCTATTAAAGAAACTAGGTCTTGAAAGTTTCCTCTATTTGCAGATGTAGTTGTTTCCTCATGACCCCGGAAGCCCAATTCATGTTGACCAAGCAAACACACAACATCAATAAGTCATTTTAATATGTTTCTGTTTTTATCAACCAGTTCATTATGTTGGCGATGACTAATTTCTATCTGCTTGTCAACGGCGTATTCAATTCGCGTTTTTCCAAAGACACTTAATTTTAAAATGGTCTGTAAATGTGCTTTAGACATAACATGTCTTTTTACTACTTTATGTAGATTATTCAAGTCGGAAAACCCACTTTTATTCCACACCCCTTTTCAGTCACAAATAGACTACCAGGCCAACAAAACAGTTTATTCCTGTTTTCACAACCCGTTAACCATTCATATTGTTTATAAGTTTTTTCCGCGTTGAAATGTCGAGTACATGTTTTAATTCTTGGGTTTAAGTTTTTTACAGCAGGTTTCGGCCTACCTTTATTAATAATAGCAAGTTTTTAAGCAAACAAACCTGAAAATCCTTTGGTTATCAAAAACACACAATACAATCACAGTTATTATTACCACTTGTTTGTAAAGTTTGTAAATCCCCACCCCCACCGACGCCGCTGTTAAAAGCTGATCTACTTGCAACCATATTAATAATCATAAAATGCCCATGTATTTAACATAGTCAACTGCCTATATCTACGAAATAATCAGAGACATTCACTTTGTACGTGCACCGGGTCTTCCTAGTACAACACGTTCTAAAAATACGCGTACATACGTCGAGCTAGGGTTTCTTATAAAGTTGCCTGCTGACTATGTGTATTTAGCCGAAGTCATTGCAACTCGCATTTACTGTGACGACGTCCTTGCTAGGAGCGTATATACAAATACAGTATGATGCATAATAAATAATTGTGTGTGAGCTTGCGAAATAAAAATTGTAATAATTAAATTAGTTTGAGAGTTTGAAATGTAATATTTAAAATACAAAAGGGATTTTAAATAATGCGGTTTAGGTATCTGGTCGTTATTTTAAGGGAAGCAATGCTTCCCTTGCTTCCATGGAACGCACGCCACTAGATCATACCCATATACAGTAAGTCCTTGCATAAGGTCATCTCATTTAACGTTGTTTCATTACAGCATTGCAATAACTTATGTGTTTGTGGGGGAGATCTTTCTCGATTATGTAAATGTTGTGTGCTTTCTAGGTTTCTAATTTTGTTTGTCTGTGTTAAGCGTTTTTTAAATTTCAATTCACTAACTAAAATATGTATTTGGTCATCTAGTATATCAAATTCTACTGGATGTAATTTATAAGTAAGTTTTGAATGGATTACCTTGATATAAAGAAGCAAACTATCACGAATTGAAAACCATTTCTTGGACTCTTCTTTCAGCTAGATGAAACTGGCTTTTCTAATAGCAATTTTTGATTGATTTTATGTTGCAGTGGTTGTTATGATTATCAGACAAACAAAATTAGTAACCTAGAAAGCACACAACATTTACATAATCGAGAAAGACCTCTCCCACAAACACATAAGTTCTACAAAAGATTTGAAAACCTAAGCGATACAATTGAAGAAATTTCTTTTCTAAATAAAGAATAAAAATACTGCCCAAAATTTAAATTTACAAACAAAATTAAAGAGATATTAGCTTCTGAATCCGAAATTGCTTCCAGATCTATAAGGCAATATGAAAGATTAAAAATATGTGAATTTTTAAGACATTTAACTTCAAAATATGACAAACGTCAAATTAACGAAACTCAAAGTGTAAAATCTGTTCAACATAAAATATTAGACAATGATCTAGTTTTTACTAAAGCTGATAAAGGAAATACAACTGTAGCTATAAGTAGGGACGCATATAACACTAAAATTAATGATTTTATTACTGCAGAAAATTTAACAGAAATTAGGAGAGACCCAACAAACGCATTTCAGACAAAACTAAAAAATGAACTTAAAAATGTGTCTGTTTAGTCAACAAAAAAAGAAATATCTTTTATATAAAAGCCCGCAACCACCAAAAATGTATGGCCACCTGAAAATTCATAAGCCAAATATACCGATGAGACCAGTAGTTAGCTATGTTAATACACCTAATCATAAGATAGCGAGCAAACTGGTTTCACTTATTAGAAAATACAATTACTTTCCAAAATATTCAGTTAAGAATTCTTATGAACTTACACAAAAATTAAATAACTTAATTATTCCCACAAATAGTAAATTAGTCTCGTTTGATGTTGTAGCATGTATTCTAAGATACCCCCTAGGGAATGTTTACCTCTATTAGAAAACGTTTTAATAGAATAGAACGTAAATGTCATAAAAAAACAAGAAATAATGAATCTTTTTAACAAATGTATAAAACAAAACTATTTTAAATTTAATAATAAAATTTCTTTGCAAAATGAAGGCCTACCTATGGGTAGTCCATTGTCACCTTTATTAGCCAACATATTTATGGAAAACTTAGAAAACCAAATTTTAACATCAGAACTTTCGCACAACATTGTCTTTTGGTACAGATACGTAGATGATATTTTAGCATGTTTTCAAGGTAGTCATACAGAATTAAATGAATTTTTGAATTTTATTAATAACTTTCACACAAATATTAAGTTTACTTTAGAAGAAGGAGTTGTATACATTTTTTAGATTTAACAGTTAGAAAGCTGGAAAATAATTCATTTGACTTTTCAATATATAGGAAACCAGCTTACACTGACACAACCATACCATACGATTCATGTCACCCTTTTTCACAAAAGCTGTCAGCCTACCATTCTATGATACATCGTGAGTAGATAGTGCAGCACCTGGGCTCACCCCCTCCACTTTTTTCTGCGCATGCGCGAGTCGGGCGCATGCGCTGACCTGTGACAGTTGACAGCTGTCAATGTCATCTGACCTGGGTGACAGCTGTCAACGTCAGCTGTCAGACCTGACAGCTGTCAACGTCAGCTGTCAGACCTGACAGATGTCAAATCTGACCTGTCATATGTCACATCTGTCACAAGCGTTCCAAGATGGCTGACCTGTAATAGACAGCTGCAACCCCTGGTTCTCTATGGAACTGCCCTGAGATGACGTCACAAGCGTTCCAAGATGTCTGACCTGTGTCCATAGATATCTACAAGTCAGGTTAGGTATTAACTGTCTTATGTCTGACCTGTGATGACGTCACAAGCGTTCCAAGATGTCTGACCTGTGTCCATAGATATCTACAAGTCAGGTCTCCATGTGTGTTTGTCGAATACCATTTGTCTGATTGTTTATTGAGGTTATGTTCACACACGTGTTGATTACCATTCATCTGTTTGTTTATTAAGGTTATGTTTGTATTTGTTATGTCGTCAACGTGCTATCTGTTTGTTTATTAAGGTTATGTATGTATTTGTTTATTAAGGTTATGTATTTGTTTATTAAGGTTATGTTCACACACACGTGTTGATTACCAATCATCTGTTTGTTTATTAAGGTTATGTATTTGTTTATTAAGGTTATGTTTGTATTTGTTTATTAAGGTTATGTTCACACGCGTGTTGATTACCAGTCATATGATTGTTTGTTGAGGTTATGTTTGTATTTGTTATTTGAATGCAAACAGACATAATACAAGAGTGTACTTACATACAACAAGAGACGTCAGCCTTCTTTCACAGCTTAATACACACACTAATGAACAGGTGTCTTCTGTGTTGAGGAAACAGACAGACAGACAGACAGACAACTGATTGCCATTGTTGGAGCTTGTACATGCTGTTTGAAAGGATATAACACACGTCATGACAGTTCGAAGTCTTTGCTTAGACTGACAGATGCATGTGTAATAACACAGCTGTTTAACAACAGCTAGAGTGAGTAACACTGGTAACACACAGCAAAACAAACAGACAACTGATTGGCATTGTTGGAGCTTGTACACGTTGTTTGAAAGGATACAACACACGTCATGACAGTTCGATGTCTTTGCTTAAACTGACAGATGCATGTGTAATAACACAGCTGTTTAACAACAGCTAGAGTGAGTAACACTGGTAACACACAGCAAAAACAGACAGACAGACCATTGATTGTCAACAAGTATCATATAGAATCTTGTTGAAGCTTGTACACGTTGTTTGAAAGGATATAACACACTCGCATAGGTCATGCCAACACGAAGGCTTTGCTTAGACTGACAGACAGATGTATGTAATAACACACCCCACAGACAGACAACTATTTAACAACAGCTAGAGCGAGAGTTGAACAGTATAACGCTGGTAAACGTGGAGAGCAGTCATGTTCAAGCTACTCCTGAGTATCTGTGTTCTTTGTCTAAGTGCCTCCTGTGGAGAGGATGTAAGTGAAACAGACAGACAACTGGCCAACGATTATCTCATCAAATATGGTTATTTAAGCAGTAATATCACTAACAATGACCAGCTAACGATGTTAGAAAAGACAGAAGCTTTCACAGAGGCTTTAAACATGTTTCAAACGTTTTTCAGTTTACCCGAAAGTAACAATTTGACTAGTAGAGACATTAAACTGATGAAACGTAAACGATGTGGTGATGAAGATTTTTCACAGAATTCATTATTAACAGTAAAACCTATATGGAAAAAGAAAACTTTGAAATGGTACATACATTATTCAGATCCTACAGTACTATTGCTAACACAAAAAGCATTCAAACAATGGGAACAACATATTAATTTGAATTTAGTGAGAACAAACAACTATGCGGAAGCCGACATACTTATAAGTCTTTGTGATAACCAACATTTTTACTTGAGAGGTGGGCAACCGTGTACATATCCAATTGGCGGTGATGTTTTAGGACACGCTTATTTTCCAAATATTGCCAATACGCCCATAGAGATCCACATAAGCAATAATCTCACGTGGAACCTTCAACTACACGCATCAAATGGCTCATCATACTATATGGTTATTCTACACGAACTGGGACACGGTTTAGGACTCAAACACTCCAACAATAAAAACTCTTATGTATCCACATGCTGGGGCCGGTATATCTGACGAAGATATTCAACGAATGCAGGAACTGTATGGGCAACGCTCTACAACAGCAATAACAACAACATCAACAACAACAACAACACAGCCTACAACCAAGACATCAAAGACTACAACAAAGACTACAACAAAGACTACAACGAAACCTTCGATAAAACCAAAGGCGGTCGCTGTAAAACCTGAAACCAAAAACACTATGGACTTGTGTAATTATATAGACAAGATCAGACCGTTAGTCATTATAAACCACAACATGTATCTGTTTTATAAGAAATGGGTGTGGGTTGTCCCGTTGAACAATATGAAGGGTCCCTATCCGGAGGCAAAACTTGTGACAGATTGGCTGCCACATTTGAAAAATTTAAAAGAAATTAAACATATATATCAGAGGCCTGGTGGTGAAGTGGTCATGTTTACCAATGACGAAACATTAAGCATTGTTGCGTTTCCTAGCATACAAGCTACATTTGTAGCCCCCTTCAATAATCTCACATATCTGAATACTTTGAGGTTTGACCGGATAAATGCAATGGTAAACACATATACAGGAAAAACCATTATATTTCATTCGGACAACATGTATGAAATCATCGGTGAGAAGGGAGCTAATTTCTATAGACTAGAAGCAGGTTATATAGACAAATTTTCTCCCGAATTCCCAGCTAAGATTGATGGTGCATTCCGCTACACCAATGGGCGGATATACATATTTCGTAAAAATAAATATTACGAATTTGATGAGTTTACCAATCAGGTCGTTACAATAGGCCGTAAAGATTTATCTATGTTTGGTATTCAATGCCCGACCCTCAGTCTATATGAGCAACTCAGTCTGCTATTACAAAAGATTATCAGTTATACAAAGGATAACACCGACCATCAACCAGCAAATAGTGAAGACTATAATGATTATATATAGTGTTTAACTTGTACAAAATATTTGTTTAACAGATCAAACAGCTGACACTTAGCTTAACATATTAATGTATGAAAATAAAATATTTACCAGCATGTATATGTGTTTTTATTCCTTGTCAACAAGACCACTGTTCTGTTTAAGACTGTCTAGAGTACACTCGACAGCAGTTCTATATATGAGTTAAATAACACTACTGTAGGGGGCCCCTTGATGGGTAAATGGTATTCGTGTTTGAGCTTGTCTAGAATACAGCCGTTAGAAGTATGACATCATCCACAAACCTGTTCCACAAACCTGTTTGAGCTTTGTCTGTACGGTTGTTATCTAGTGTAATTTCCGTTGAATGACATCACCCCATTATTCGTGTTTGAACTTGTCTGTGTATCTGTTTAATATACGCAAGAGAGAGGCCCTCTTAAAGGTAAACAACGTGTCTGTTGATGACCTTGGTGAATGTTATCTTGTGTTATATCTGTTCAATAACCCCCATTATTCGTGTTTGAGCTTGTCTAGTACAAACCGAAAGGATGACATCATCCATGTATTTTAGCCTAATATATAAATAAGTGAGCAAGTTCGGTTATATTATTAGTTGTTGTACCATGACGTTTAACAGTGTCTTATGGTATGGACACAAAAATAGATTGTTTGAAGAAGACTGTGAATTTGAATTAAAACAGTTGGTGTTAAAGATACAAGAAGAAGCCTTTATCGACGAACGTGATTCTGAAGGAGAAAATTATGAAGCCGGACATATAGTCGAGTTGTGTGACATATATTTAAGTGGGTTCTGCTCTACACAATTTTTTGCTTTGGCACTCATTCGATACCATACAGGAGCTCCGTTAAGTGAACCGTTTTTCAAGTATTTACCCGAAGAAGCAAAACATCAATACATACGTTATTACGATAAACAAACCGTCCACACAGAGGCTATTTAGTTTTATACAAAAGCCCAGTGGTATACAGATGAAACAAGAATGAATAGTGAGAACGACACCACAAAAGTTAGACTGTTAGTGTTACAGATACAAAAACAAGCTTATCGAGACGGGCGTAAGTCCGAAGCCGAAGAATATGAAAATAGACATATGGTAGAGTTGTGTGACTTATATTTAAGTGGATTTTGTTCAACACAATATTTTGCTGTGGCACTCATTCAACACCAACCGGGGGCCCTGTTAAGTGAACCATTTTTTAAATATTTACCTAAAGAAGCAAAAAATCAATATAAATATTATTATGATGCTGATGAGGTCACACTCGAAACAACGAACATTGAAATTGAACCGCCAACCGAGGAAGAACTCAAACAAGAAACACTCGAAACGATGAGAGAAGGGTTTAATAAAGAATTTGAGTTTTCAAGCTGTGATGACATCCACAAGGTTGCAGACCACCTAAATAATATATTAAAGCACAGTTCAAATTTAAATGATGATGATGCTGAACGTACTAAATCCATTAATTTTCTAACACGAAAACTTCACCGTACAGACGTCACCGACATGTTATATATAATTTGTAACGAATATTTCGACAGTCTTCCAACCAATGCTGTTTGGGATAGATATGAGAACAAAGATTGTGTTGTTGTAGACAAGTTTGTTAAAGTCTGGCAGAAATATCTGGATGATCATGCAGTGTAGCACGAAATATGTTAAAGTATTTAGTGATCGCAATAGATTTGTAAAATTTACCAGGAAACCACTCAGAACCATTCAACCGACGTTTGTGGTGGGGGAACAACAAAACCTACTTAACATGGTCAGCAAGCTTCAGTCTAAACTTAAACGAGTTTGTGTAAACATGTCTTGCGATTGTATTAACATGAATATGTCGGTGTCTGAGAGTGATAACAACGATGACGAATATACCGTTGATGAAAACGATGGCCCCGATTTCACAGAACACCGAACGCGACGAGTCTTATTTAACAAGTATCAAGCTGACGACAGGCTATTGATGGAAACCACTTTTAGTGTTCGACGATCCTTGAAATTGATTACAGGCATCAGTGCAAGAAACGACTTTACAAATGTGAAATTTGTCAATCCGTTGGCGTTGAATGAAGAAAACCAATATTTGGCATTGGAAGAGTGGGATTTTTACGATTTCCTAGACAACATACGTGAGCTGTATAGGAAATATCTTAAAGGTGAAGACGAGCCAAATAGCTTTATAGTGCATCATCTTAATTACTGCCGCATAACCTATTCAAACGTGCTAAGTGAAAAAGCCTTGTGTATCGATAACGGTTTCACATCTATGCATCTATTCTTAAACGAAGAGTGTGTAGAACAGCTGCTGAGACTTGAGGTGTTGGTTAAAGCAAGACTGAACTATCTGAAAGAATCTCAATTTACCTGGACTTACACGTGTTTTATGGAAAACATAGTGGAAATATTAAACGATCTGAGTAGATGGGATGCCAGTGTACCGCAAATCATACAAACTATAAAAACGTTACTCAACACTGTAACACCAGCATTTAAATATTACATGTTGGAGTGTTTGCACTACGCTCAAGAACAAGTATTGACAGACATCCACACCATTCGCCATGGTTCTTTTTAAATCAAGTTTCATCGTTCTATCAACACTGTGTCAGAATGTGTTGTATATTCATAAACCACCCAATGTAACAGAAGTACGAATTTGTTTCGACACCGACGACTGCATGATATGGTCAGCTCTTACAACAACAACATATCTACACAACGATGACCTAACCCCACTTGTAACATACAACATGTCAGCCAAAAGCATGTCATCTGATGTGATACGTTACAAAGTTATGTTTCTGTTTGATAATGGTAGTCGGGGCGAGACACCTTATTGGACCACTCTTGTATTGACTAAGGCCAAGCTGTTCACTTCAAAGTATATTTTTGTGTTTATAGCCACTGGCTTTCTCACATGTCTTACCATATTCATGTTGATGTATTTTTGTTTCAAATATAGCACTTATCTGCACATGTATCGCAAACGTGTTTGCTAATACAAATATATAAAATAAACACTTGTGTTTTATTTACTAGTTTTAAGGTTTGCTAAGGGGTTAATAGAAAAACATATATATATATATATATATATATATATATATATATATATATATATATATATATATATATATATATATATATTTACAACTTTTTTTATTTCGGTAGCAAGTTTACAACATACGAAAATAATAGCATACAATTATTGATGCTGCATATACAGCTTCTAGTGTATCCTGGTGAGTGATGCATGCACTTAGGAATGTCTGGCACTAACGTAGGACAATCAGCGTTTGTTTCTAAATTGATCACGTCCACACGGTAGCCACAAGTGAGCAGCATCTGTGTCAGAAATCTCTGTTTATTCTCGCCTTTCACATAGATTCTGTCCACCTGTTGTTCGACGATGTGTTTCATCAGGATATTTGGTAATTCTTCTAAATAAACAGCACCATAATTATAGTCGATACAATGGTGACGGGTCTGCAGAAACTTGACTTGTTTGATTACATCAGCAGATAGAAAACGCATTGGTTGTGGTGGCTTAAACACATACTGTACAGTTTGATAACCATTATAAATTACTAGTTCTTTAGGTGTGAAGTCGGAGAGACAGAAACCCTGAGTGTCGACAACAACGAACCTCATCTTGATACTGCCCCAATTCACTATACTTCCACATCAGCTTATATAGACCTCTAGGTTGAGCAGTGGGGAACAGCGTTGTATGCCATACTCAGATGATAGAACGAACAACGTTAGAGAGTGGTGAGTATTCGATGATGCAATCATGTATAATTATGCAGAAACATTTAGTGTTATTGGGAAAGTTCTGGTTACTTTCCATTTCCAATTTGATATCGACAGTAGACGGTTTGATGGAATCCGTATACTTTGAACAATCAAACACAAACATGGGATATTTTGCGAAAGCTTTGTAATCCAACGTAGGCTGAGGTTCTCTACCGAGATATGCTCGTTGAAATTCAATCATGTTTTTATATGCTTCCAGATAATTGGCTTGCCCAAAGTTCAGATTCATACCCTCGGTCGGTATTTGTTTTGAATTCAGGTGTAGTCTTATATCTCGAACGTCCACATGATCAAACTGATTAATATCTTTTCCTGGGTTGTGGTGGCGATCCGTTTGAAAGACTACGATAACAAAGCGAGGTCGTTCGGTGTTTGATGAGGTCTTTACAGACCACAAGTCTTTGATTGAATTACTTACATTCGGTAATTCGTACATCTCCCATTTTCTAAACGGTATAAGAATCTTTTTATCTTGAGCGATCGATTGCAACAGCTGCTGTTGTATCACATCGCTGGGGTGTATGTGTTTGACTTGCAAAGCCATATGTTCAATAATAAACTTTATAGCTTTGTCAGCGCCTGCTACACTGCTCAGAATATAGCAATTTCTATCGTTCTGACCGCGTGTTAAGCGTACCAACAAACGACTGAAAAGCACTTTTCTGTAATCTTTGAAAATATTACACAGATAGCTGAGCAGTAGGCAATAGCAAAATCTGTTGTTTTTCACCATGGTGTTCCTTTCGTTCGGATGCCAGCCGGCAGGAATGAGAGCTCGTGCTTCATCGCTGTTGGCTTGTAATAATGTTCAGACTGCTGTAACGATGCCTGGGTTTCTAACATGTTCGATAATCTGATTACACATCTCAACAGCCACAGAGGAAAACAAATGAGCTGCCGCATTCGCTGTTACCGACACATCACCAGTTGTACCCGTTGTCTCGGTGGAACCGCTAATCAGGAGAGCTGCTGAAGACCAATCGTAAAACACATCTTGTTGATTGATGGCAAACTCACATGTGTCGTTGTAATCAAACGATCTGGTTTGCGGGGCGTACGTGTGTACTTCTTCTCCCTTGATGGATTCGTCGTGAACGGGGTCTGCGAAGATATGTAGTTTGTTTGACATCGTAACCCAATGATTGTAGAAACTGTACGTTCTCTTCGGATAGAACCGTCTGTGATGCAGACAACAACGATACTGACCGATGTTGCTCGTCGGCACCTGTATTTATAACTAACATACCACAGGTGTCTTGCTCAGCTGTAATATAACGATGATCTCTTCACCTTGAAAGTTCACAGGCACTGCATTCTGATCGATGATGTTTACATTTATATGGGCGATGATACGTGTGTTGACGGGTAGAAACAGTTTACTGGGGGGGTTTATGTCAATTGCATAGCCCGGATCAACCATCGGAGCAAACTCGTATAGTGTGTGTGAGGGTTTGCCTTCGTGGTAAGACCCGCTTACTATGTTACACTCCAAACGGATCGTTTTCACTTTAACAATCTCCACAGGTAAATCGGAAGCGTGTACCACATCCTTAATAAGATATCTAGTTGAGGAAAAACCCAAGAGAGGAGCTATTGAGGCGTCCATTGTCAAATCAATGTCATACTTGCACTGTATCTCACACTTCAAAGTGTTGTTGTTGGCTTTCAAACTGAACAGTTTACTTGCATCGTCAACAGCGGCATCCTCTGGAAAATTATTCAACTTGAGATAGATACGAGCCATTTCATTTTGGATACACCGTTCCATATCGCTAATTTCATATGCTCCATTGGGAATTATTATTTCTTGTATAACACCAGCTTTCTTAGGCTCGGCGTCGAGTGTAAAATTGAAATGCAACTTATTACAACCGGTCTCTATATTTGGTATGGTGTTGTATGTGTGAAAATTCGAGAGTGCCACCGAATGCTCGAACCGGGGGTCCAACACTATCGGTGGAAATATATCCAATGACAGGGAGGATGTAGAGCCTTTCAACTCGAACGTTAGCGACATGACTGATACACACAGGTTACTGTTTGAGTCTTTTATTGCAAAAATTTTAAACACAAATGACCACAATTAATTGTGTTATATGTTTGATACACATCATGATTATACAGTATGGAATAGTCTTTAAGGTAACGTTGCAGCTCTACAGGAGGCTTCAAGTTTCCATACGAGTCAAAGTACTCGACGATGTCACCGCGTTTCCTCACAGCGACCCAATGACTGCCTGGCTCCTTGTGTGTTTGCAAATTCATGATGAACGATTCATTTTTACGTGGTCCATTGCGAGGTAGCTCGTCTCGCATGTATACACCTCTAAAATATGGGATTTTCATTTTACCAGCAAACTTGACAAGATCTACATTTGTTAGAGGTCTTGCTGGTAAAGGTATTACACGTTTTTTGTCTTGTGTAAATACAAACCGTAGCCGGTGCGTTGTTTCTTCATGTAGAAACCATCACCAACACCACTCCCTCGTTTACCCACAGCAATGGCCTCCATTGTTTGATTGTGACGTTTTGCCTCTTCCAATTTCTGTTTCGCAGACTTGGCATCGTTCACAGCTTTAGCAATACCTGCAGCACCGCCGCCCAGAGCTCCTAGTGCTGACAGCCCACCAAATATAAGAGGTAACAGCGGTAGGAAGCCACCGCTTTTAGGTATTGGAATAACTCTCGGTACCTTAACTTGCTTTCGACCACCTGCGTTTTTGATGACTTTTCTCGCTACATGCAGTAGATTTTTCACAGACGGCACCTCCTCTCCCACATTGATAGCACCGCGCATCAAAGCCAGTATGTTTTTAAACGGTACCTTACCACCGACTTTTCTCTTACTAGTTTTTCTGAGTTTGTTCACACCCATACCAAGTTTTCGTTTAACTTTCATTGTTTTTGCTACACTCCAAGCGGCCGCCTTCTCACCAAAACTTGCATCCTTTGACTTGACTCGTTCCTTGGCTCGGTGCTCCAACACCTTGTCGGCACGATGCCTGTCACTCAACTGTTTGGATTGAGAGTAGGCGATGTCGTGCTCTCGACAAGCCTGATCTAGTGGGTTGATACCTTGATCGCCTCTGGCAAGACGTTCTTTAAGTTTAGTGCCTGGACCACAAAACTGATAGCCTGGTATGTGTAACTCAACAGGCAGTTTGTTAATGAGTGTGTTAACAAGGCCTTCACCCTTAATGACCAACATTGATACTAAAGCGGTGCTGTATTAAACACCCAGTATTTATACTTACAACAAGCAGGTTGGTGTTAGTCTAGTTAACGATGCGTATCGTAAAACACACAACAACAACCCTACCAGTTACAAACTTGGACGATGTTGTGCGTGTGGAAACAGTTACACAACACAGACACGGTCTTCTGTTACCCGGCACGGTACGTTGTTTGATATGCGGTCCTAGTGGCTGTGGTAAAACCAATGTCATGCTGAGTTTACTGTTTGAAGCAAACGGTTTAAAGTTTGAAAACGTGTATGTATATTCAAAGTCTCTGTATCAACCGAAATACAAGATGTTAAAGGAGGTGTTGGATGCTACAAAGGGTGTTGGTTACTATCCTTATCGAGAAAACGATGACATATTAGATCCGGGAGATGCCTTGGACAACTCTGTGTTTATCTTTGATGATGTAGCTTGCGACAAACAAGATAAAATAAGAGCATACTTTAGCATGGGTAGGCATAAAAACATTGATTCCTTCTATCTTTGTCAGACATACAGCAAAGTACCAAAACAACTGGTACGTGACAACGCAAACGTTGTTGTGTTATTCAAACAAGACGAAACCAATCTTAAACATGTGTACGACGATCATGTGACCACCGATATGACTTTTGAAAAGTTCAAGACACTGTGTGGTGAATGTTGGCAGACCAAGCATGATGTGATGGTGGTCGTTAAAGATTGTGATTTAGCACAAGGACGGTATCGCAAAGGTTTCGATCATTTTATATATATTTAAACTGCCATGTGTGTGAGTGTGTGTTAGTCTTCATGTGTTCAACATACGGTGAGCATGGCGAAAAAATCTAAAAGTCTTCGGCGCCAACAAAAACTATCAACACAGCCGCCCAATATCAAACGTAAAATAGCCGATTTATCAAAGATTATTCGAAACAAATATTTAGCTTTGAAACTGGGCAAAACAGAGACGGATGAAACGTTACACCGTTTATATAAACCTCTGTTAAAACCATTGGATGCTATATCTAGAAACACAGCAAGCACAGCACCGTCTACTGCTCAAACAACTCTGCAGCAACAGCAACCAACTAAAACTGAACTTGATGTCAAACAACCACCTCCACCACCACCATCAGCAAAGAAGGAAGTTCAATTTCTTAGTGATGATGAAACGTTTGAGTTGGAAGCAGAACCAGCTGAACCTGAACCCGAACCTGAATTGTGGGTTACCAAAGCTTATAGAAAACTAGATGCCGCAGCAAATACACCGGCAGCTATTTACGATCAAGCGTTAAGTTCGTATCCTGTAGTTGTTCGCTATTATGTTGATAAATATTTCACAGATAATCAGTTATGTGATCAAACATATGGTGTTACTTATGATAAAGCCACCAATACTTGGATGCTTGGCAATAAACCTATTACATTTGTTGTTACTGACGTAGATTTTAGAAATAGAGAAAGCTTTCAAATTGTTGTTGGTGACAGAAGATATTACGGCACTCAACACCTATTGGAATTGATATTTTTGAGAAAACCAGGTATGAGTGCTATGAAAAATAAGAACGCTTTACGTGACTATGCAGACATTATGGCTGCTACAAGTCTTCACAGAAAAGAGAACAATCCTAAAGAAGACGTTCTGCGCAACACCTCTACCAAATATCAGAATATAATAAAACCAATTTTAGAGAAACAAGAAGGTGCTAGAGTGCGCTCTTCCTCAGTAACTTTAGGTCATGGTATGCCATACATGCTACATACTAAGCAACAGAAAGAATACGTATACTGGGACGATGTGAACGAACTGGTTGACAGACTTCCTCTTCTCGTGGCTTCCCAAGTTGCAGGTAATAATGCTCATAACAATGAGATACAGTCAATCTTGGAGGAACTGAAGGAGGCTCGCATCATATAAAGCGTAAACACACGCCAACCATCAGTTTCATCATGTCTATCGACAAGTTTGGTCGTACTGCTGCAAACTTCAACAGCAACAGCTCTCTACACAACCGCGTGGTTCAACGAGAGATTTTCCCAAGAACTGCAAGTGGTGACTTTGACGTACAAAACCATAGATTGTGTAACGTAGCCCATCCTATTGATTCACAGGTGGCGTAACTAAATCATTTGTTGATGCCTGGGTGGGCGACTATCAGAAACATAAAGCTGAGTATCTGAAGAATAAAGATGAAGTGACACAAAAACTAGTGGCCATTGTGTTAGAAGCCGTGCATAAGCCGGAGTTGAACGATTTGAAGCACGAATTGGAACAGAAATTGAAAGCTTTAACCAAGACCATATCAGCACAAGTTTTAAAAGATATCGATCTGTCAACGACCCCAAAGCTAAAGAAGAAGTTGGGTGAAATAGACAAAAATCTAAAAGATTTGCATGACAAGTGGATACTTTTAAATCCAACATCACCATGAAGCGTCGCCGGCAACAACAAACACGTAACGATGAACCATCTGATGCTAAGAAACAAATTATAAACGAGCTGTACAAGCCTGCTAGAATCAAGTTTAAACGTAGACAGACCATAATTAGAGGTTTGAATGACTTGTGGCAAATTGATTTGGCCGAGTTTACAGACTATCATCGTGAAAACTCCGGTTACAAGTACATTCTGGTGGTGATCAATTGTTTTTCAAAGTATGTATGGACGCGTCCGCTTAAATCTAAAAACGCCGAAGAGGTGACTAAAGCCATGGCCGATATTTTAGCTAACAGCTCAGCACCATCTCACATTCAGTCTGATCTTGGCAAGGAGTTCTACAACGCTAAATTTAAGGCCCTAATGACCAAATACGGCATCAATCATTACAGTACCTATAGTGTGAAGAAGGCGGCAATGGTGGAACGAGTCATACGTACGTTGAAAGAGAAGTTATATAAAAACTTTCACTTGTCTGGTTCTTACAAGTGGCTACATATCCTACCCATTGTCACAGCTACATATAACGCAACCATTCATCGTACCACAGGTGTAAAACCTTTGGATGTCACTAGGAACAACGAGGCAGCTATTCGTAAGCAGATCTATTCCAACACCGTACCGGTGTCTGTACAAACTAAATTTAAAGTGGGCTATGTTGTACGTATAAGCAAGGCAAAAACATTATTTGAAAAAGGTTATACACCACGTTGGTCCACAGAATTGTTTAAGGTGGCCACGGTACACCCCACTATCCCAGTGACGTATTTACTAGAAGACATGCAAGGTAAACCAATCAGCGGAGGGTTTTATGAGCAAGAACTACAAAAGACTTTATCTTCTGACCTGTATTTAATCGAACGAGTGTTGAGAAAAAAGGCCCCAAGTCTTACGTGAAATGGCTTGGTTTTGATCGTACCCATAATTCCTGGGTCAACACCAAAGACATTAAATAACTTGTATTATGTTATGAATAAAGTAAACATATTAAAAGTATATTTTTATTTCAAATCCTTCTTTATGCATTCACGCCAACAGAATGGTTGTCAGAAAATACAGCTAATAAAACACAGAGATTTTTACACATATATTTTTATTATCAGCTAGTGTTATAGGTAAATCTGTTACACGTTAGCATATCTTTCAGTACAAGTTGATATTTAGTAATACATTCACACACTATACACAGATTCTCAGAGTATTTTAAGCGGGCAATGAAGAAGGCACAAGGTATGACTGCCCTGTCTCTGAACTTGGACAGTTCCGATCTAATGTCAGCCATAAACATGTTTAGGTCAAAGAAACTCCTAAAACGTAATTCCAATAATAAGTCTTTGACCACAGAGCCAACATCTTCTAGTATTTTCAATGATTCCAAGCTTAGGTTGAAATTAGTGACATATTCATCACTGCACAGCCTAAACTTAAAAAACACTGATTTTCGTTGTGTTTGAACCAAGTATTTAGTAAGTGTATACGAATCGGTGTTTTTGTCTGTACCTTGTGATTGGTTTTCCAGGTTGTAAATTATGGTGGGTAACACGTTTAAAAATTCTTAAATGTCCACATGTCGAAAAACACAGGTATATTACAATTTTTCTGTGAAACCTTAACCAGAGGCATAAAGTTAAGCAGGGGGTCAGCTCCGATTGTGAGTATTTTCTCACCGTTTGGCAACAGCGTAAACGTTGTCTGACCAACGAGCTCACAGTCTTGTGTTTTTAGTTTTTTCTCCATACTTTTCTGATTGATCTGCACCAACTTCTCATTGAATAGCTCATCGTGTGTAGGCTGATATTCGACTGTTTGTATGTTTGTAGGATCTGCAGCATTCATACTAATATCAGAGAGATTATTCTGTTCACTTGTGTCTGTTGTTGTTGGATAGCTTGTGTACAGTTCACCTATGATATTATCCCACGTCTTAGGTTCTTCTTTTGTTATAATACTTTCAACTGCGTTAGCCAGCAAGACATCTTGTAACACTTTAAGCTTTTTACCACCACCAGCACCTCTACCTGTATTTTCTGTGTTGAGAGATTTTCGTTTTCGCGTATTCTGCACCATATTAGTTTTTTTTAGTTACACCTTGTTCAACGTACACCAACAAAACTAGCTTCTAGACAAGCTCAAACACAACTGATGGCAGGATGCCACCTAACAGAACTAACCCCTAGATCATAACTGTACAGATAACGTCAAACAGGTTTATGGATGATGTCATCCAACAGATATAACACAAGGTCATCAACTGACACGTTATTTACCCCTAAGAGGGCCTCTCTCTTGCGTATATTAAACAGATACACAGACAAGCTCAAACACGAATAATGGTATGATGTCATTCTACAGGATATGAGTCATAACCATGTTGTTTGTTCAGGATATTATTGCTTTAAGACATACTTTTTACTCGTTTACAGGCCTAGGATCGACGTCAGCTCTCTTTAGACATATTTGTTTGTGTCTATAAATGGACGTTCTCAACATTTGTTTATTACAGTGTAAACATGTAACCTTCCTCCTGTCGTACGTGTATTGCCATTTTACGAAATTTTCATAACTTTCCCATGAGTGTGCGTTGTATGGTAGCCATTTTCCTAAGTTTTAACCATTTTTAATGAAACATTTGTCACAACAGCTTCTCTCTGTTGGTGGACAGCGTTTAAAACAAATGACACAGCAACGGAGACCATCATCATTCAGTTCTTGCTTGTCATCCTGTGTTGGTGGTTGTGTTGTTGTTGTTGGTCTCGCGGCTGTGTGTTCTTCTTTACTCTCTTGTAGATTGATTTCATTAAACTGCTGTTGGTGCTGCTGCTGCTGCTGCGTCGACAAACCAGAACCTTGTGAAGTGGTTGCTTGCTGGTGCTGTGATGATCCTAGACTTGTAGCTGTTATAGTAAAGGCATCACCTTCAATGGCCCCCTTATTGCTCTGATACATCTTGTACAGCTCAGACCACACTTCTTCAAACGTCAGCAGCGACAGCTTCTTAAACGGCACATGATAGTCTCTATCCAAGCCGGAGAATGTAAAGCTTACTTTGGTGTCGGTGTTCAAGTCTCTAATAACTCGGTTATAAATTTCCTGCATACCGTTCTTAAGCCATTGTTCAGGATTATTGACGCCACTGCTATTGAGTGAATTCAACTTGAAACGCACCGTGTTCTGTATAATATTAAAACGACTGTTTCTTGTTGTCGACTCTCCAACAATTGAGAACGCCATAGTATGGAACTAAATGTTTCTTGTTTTTGCGGAAGCAAACACAAGACTGGCTTGTGTACGACGACTGTTGTACCTCTATAACTCTCTAGTCATAGAGTGCTTGTGTGTGTGTGTGTGTGTGTGTGTGTTAACAATCAACAACAGCGTCTATATGTTTTGTTTGGTTCAAGTGGATGTCATTAAACAACTGTGTTATTTCTATAACGACCCCCATTCAAGACCTCAACATACGTCAGTGTGTGTTAAGCCGTGAAACATGTATGACGTCTCTTGCTGTATGTAAGTATACTATTATATTATTTATGTTTGCATACAAACAATACTTATCAAACAATCCTCGTATATCAAAGTTTAGTTTTCTTGTTTTAAATCGAGTTTTGTTACTTGTGTTTTTTGATCACTCCCTATATAAATTCATTCTAATAGGAAAACACTAACATAAACAAACAAACCTCCATAAAACCCGGTCTCCAGTTTTATTACCCCATTAAACAAATTCATTAACATATCTACATGTAAATACGTTTTGTTATTGATAGTTTGCTTCAAACGTTTTTGTTTTTAGAATTTTATATTAGATATGTAAATTGGAACGTCTTTAAATATCTTTTACTATAAAATATCTTTTACTATAAAATATATATATATATATATACTATTGTTTTTAAAAAATTACCGTACCTATTATATATTCAAATTGGAATGTAATAGAGATACCATCTGCCCACACACACACACACACACACACACTCATCAGCCTGATAAACTCGTTTTTAAATTATCATATATGTAACAGGTTTTGTTTTATATATACCACTGCGAACAAACTTTCACCGTGTGTCTGGCTAGCATAATCGGTTTAGGGGCGTTTGCATATCTTAGTAAGCTATATGGTTGGGGTTCGAATCTAATTCAAATCTAATTTCAGGCGAATGCTTTTCTTTCAAAAATCATATTTCAAATTAAAATCAAATTTCAAATTACCCGCTCAATATCTTCCTAATATATGTAAGTGTGTGTGACTAAACCGAATGACTGTGTCCAACAGATGTCTCCCCTCGAGCTAGGGAATATTCTCCCACTCTACAACTTTACAAATAGAATATTCCCTAGCTCGATGAGACATATCTCTGGACACAACAGACAGTAATTTTAAAACAAATTCAAATTTCCCGCCAAAAACGAAATACCCTAACAAACTTCAATACACCTTAACAACACAATAAACAACAGACAGCTGTCCTTAATAAACAAATACAAACATAACCTTAATAAACAAACAGATGATTGGTAATCAACACGTGTGCCAACATAACCTTAATAAACAAATACATACATAACCTTAATAAACAAACAGATAGCACGTTGACGACATAACAAATACAAACATAACCTTAATAAACAAACAGATAACTGGTAATCAACACGTGTGTGTGTGTGTGAACATAACCTCAATAAACAATCAGATGGCTGGTAATAAGCATGTCATACAACACTTAACCTTAATAAACAATCAGACAGCTGGTATTCGACAAACACACACACACACACATGGAGACCTGACTTGTAGATATCTATGGACACAGGTCAGACATCTTGGAACGCTTGTGACGTCATCACAGGTCAGACATAAGACAGTTAATACCTAACCTGACTTGTAGATATCTATGGACACAGGTCAGACATCTTGGAACGCTTGTGACGTCATCACAGGTCAGTTTCATAGAGAACCAGGGGGTTGCAGCTGTCTATTACAGGTCAGCCATCTTGGAATGCTTGTGACAGATGTGACATATGACAGGTTAGGTGACATTTGACATCTGTCAACACTGACAGGTCAGGTGACAGCTGACATTGACACCTGTCAGGTCAGTGACATTTGACACCTGTCAAAACTGACAGGTCAGCTGTCAACTGTCACAGGTCAGCGCATGCGCATGACTCGCGCATGCGCAGAAAAAAGTGGAGGGGATGGTCCCAGGTGCTGCACTATCTACTATCGTGCATTTTCAATACCTATGTCACAAAACAATTTTGAAAAAGAAATTTCCATAATTAAGCAAACAGCATTTAATAATGGCTACTCTGTTAAAATAATAGATAAAATGATCGAGAGAAAAGAATACAAATTAGCGATTAATTTAATTTATCCAAATATTAGAGACAAAGAAGACAACAGATACGTTTCGATAACTTATTTTGGAACCATTTCAGAAAACGTTTCAAAAATTTTAAATACCTGTACAAATACAAAGGTAGCTTTTAAATCTTACAACATGACGCGTGATTTACTATTTAACGCTAAAGAAAAATCTTGTTTCCTGACAAAAGCTGGAGTTTATAAATTAGCTTGTACACATTGTAACACAATCTACATAGGTCAAACTTCTAGAAATTTTAACACCCGATACAAAGAACATATTTCTGCATTTAGAAACAACCACGCTGACAAATCTACATTTGCAAAACATATTATTGATATCGAACATAGACCTACAGTAAATAACCGCATATAACTACTGCATTTTTATAATGACAAACGTAAACTAGACTTTTTTGAAGCTTTAGAAGTCAAAAAGCACACACACGACAATAGCTACCTTGTTTTAAACGAACAAACTGATTTAATGAATTCCCCTTTCTTGGTTATTCTTCCTTCTAATTAAATAATTCAAAGAAAATACATTTTACTATTCTTTCAAAAAAGTTGTAATAAGGTAATGAGTTGATGTATGTCAATAATTTCGTTATATAGAGACTGCTTTTATACTGTTATTGTTTAGTTATTTTATTGTTATAACTGTTATCATAGTTATTATAGGCTAGTTATATTTTAAGTTAAATATTGACATATATCACGTAGACAATTTGATAAATTTTTTGATCAAAACATCATATCATAACATAGCAACAGATCTTTATTTGTAGTTGTCATGATTTCATACTAGTTCAATTTTAATCTGTCTGAGAATGCTGTCAAGCAGCGAAACTAGTCACAGAAACGTTGAAGAACATCCTAGAACTTCCAGAATTCATAAGGGCCACTTGCTCCAGTTAGCTTACGCGCTGGCTACGTCCTTCACCTACAAAAACGAAAACCAACAGTGAAGCCAGAGAAGTAGTCTCCAAGTCTGTATGTAATAAGTAATTTTGATAAAATATGGTACACTGTTCCTACTATATAGGTTATACCGGTAACCAGATTGATGCCTGCTTGCATTAGAGAGCCATATTTGCTATTAAAAACATTTTTATGAAAATTCACTTCCATAACGTACTTGCTGCGTCTACACGTTTTTTCTTTTAATCATTCTTCAGTCACAAATACGTACATATGTATGTACATTATATTCATCCCCAATTACTAATTTTACGTAGTTTCACTTAACGTCTTGATTGTTACGTCCCTAACTAGGATGTTAAGCGGGGAATTACTGTATACAGGCTGTTTCAAAAAATATGCACCATCGCTCGTGGGGCAATTCCTTACTAAAAAATAAGAAAAAAAGTTCCTGTGCACATGGGCCCGGAAACGCATAGTTTCCAATATACAGGGAGTTGAATTTTAATTTTTTTTTTAATTTTTTATAAATAATTTCAAAACCACTGGATTGATTTTAATGAAACTTGGAACTTGAAAGTGTATTATGAAAGTGCATATTTTCAAGTGAAAATATACTTACAACTGCGTCAGTGGCGTGTGTACGGGGTAACTGTAAAAATTCATTTAGGGAAAAAATATGTGCGCCACTGTCTTTTTCCAATTTTGATACATCAGTTATGAAGCTTATTACATAAGCCACAAAAGCTGCCTCTTGGTATTTTTTCGTTCAGGGTATCCCCTAGGAGATATGATTAATTTTATAAAAAGGGGCAAAGGACCGATTCGTTGGAGTAATGAAAACAGTAATCGTAAAGTACCATGAAACTATAATTTTTGACAGTTCTCTAAATTCTACAATTTTGAAGTGCTTTGTAGGCGTCAAAAGAGTTTTCGTGCTATTCTTTAAATTTTGATACGGTGCAGTATTTTCGTTTTTAGTTATTTGTTGATACTGAGCTGCTCATTAATATTATTTCCTCCTCTCAAGATGGTTTTCATTAAGTACACTTCAGCGGATTTGACTGATATGTTGTTAATTTATGGACAAACAAATCAAAATGCTAGACAAGCTGTGCGAGTTTATCAGGAAACTTATCCGCAAAGAAGAATTCCTGACCAAAATATTTTCCCACGTATTGTAAGACATTTGAGAGAAACTGGTTCTTTAAAACCTTTAAAAGCTGACTGGACGCAGAAGATACCGCCGAACTGTACGAGTTGAAGAGGCAATATTAAATAGAGTTGAACGTGATCCTAGTACAAGTACGAGAATTATTGCCACCGAACTGGGTAATATTTCGGCATCATCAGTTCACAGAACTCCGAAGGATCAAAGTTTATATCCCTATCATTTTACACGTGTCCAGGAACTTCTACCTAGAGACTTTCAACCAAGAGTAATGTTTTGTCAGTGGTTCTTAAACAAACTTAGGCACGACCAGCATTTTTCTAAACGTGTACTATTTACTGATGAGGCGTCATTTACGCGAAAAGGTATCGTAAATTTTCACAATTTACATACATGGGCCGATGAAAACCTACACTCTCTAAGAGTTGCAAATTCGCAGTATCAATTTTCCATCAATATTTGGGCTGCTATTATTGAAAATCATATAATTGGTCCTGTTGTTCTACCGAATCGTCTTGACCATGAATCATATTTAAACTTTTTACAATATGATTTGCCGTTGTTACTACCGCTTTTTATGAGAAATGGTACAATGTGGTTCCAGTATGATGGTGCGCCCGCACATTTTGCAGCAGTTGTAAGAACATATTTAGCCAACACATACGGTCACCGATGGATTGGTCGTGGAGGTCCGGTGTCATGGCCACCTCGATCTCCGGACCTGAATCCTCTCGATTTTTATTTGTGGGGTCATTTAAAAGAAATAGTGTATAAAACACCAGTAAATACACGAGAAGAATTGTTGGGAAGAATAGAATATGCATTTGACAGCATTAGAGAAGATCAAAATATTTGCAGAAGAGTAAGAAGATCTTTGCGCAGAAGGTTAAATAATTGTAACGACGCTAATGGTGGTCACTTTCAACATTTTCTTTAGCTTTGTTATTAAAGTCAATTGAGTAATGTACAAAAAACAAGAGTTTGGAAAAATCATGGTGTCTTTACGATTACTTTTTTTATTTTTATTTTTTATTTAGCATTTTTTATCAATGTTTGTAATATTCATTTCAATGTTTATTACCAATAAGTTTTACGTAGGTTAGTTATTTGCACGTTTATTGCTGTAATGTTTACTGTATGTTTTGTTTTTCATATTTTTATGGTTGCAGTAAACATATATTATTATTATTATTACTATTACGCTGACTAATCGGTACTTTGCCCCTTTTTATAAAATTAATCATATCTCCTAGGGGATACCCTGAACGAAAAAATACCAAGAGGTAGCTTTTGTGGCTTATGTAATAAGCTTCATAACTGATGTATCAAAATTGGAAAAAGACAGTGGCGCACATATTTTTCCCCAAATGAATTTTTACAGTTGCCCCGTACGCACGCCACTGGCGCAGTTGTAAGCAGATTTTCACTTGAAAATATGCACTTTCATAATACACTTTCAAGTTCCAAGTTTCATTAAAATCAATCCAGTGGTTTTGAAATTATTTATAAAAAATTTAAAAAAAACAATTAAAATTCAACTCCCTGTATATTGGAAACTATGCGTTTCCGGGCCCATGTGCGCAGGAACTTTTTTTCTTATTTTTTAGTAAGGAATTGCCCCATGAGCGATGGTGCATGTTTTTTGAAACAGCCTGTAATACTTAACGCATTTCCTATTGCGTATTTGGTACTGAGAATTTATATCTAGTACTGATGTTACATTTACAGCAATATTGTTTACATTACATATTCTTATGATTATTGTACTTATTTATTTTAATACTTTCCTTACATCATACATGTAAAAATTCCAAAAGGATTTAGTTACATTTATATCCAGGTTTTAAGCAAAATATAGGCGTAAAAAAATAAATATATGCATTATTTTAAACCTCAGAATTAATGTTTATATGCAAAGAATAATTATTGAATAGCCTGTAATCGATATAAAAATAGTGCTGCAAATTGAATCATAACTTCCACATAGATGTGATAATTTATTCTCTGCAGAAAGACATTCTCATGAAATGAATTTATGGCCCATGACTTGACCGTAAAGAAAATATTTGTATTCCTGTGCCCATAAGCTGTTGAAACGTTATATTACTCGAATTTTATTGTGAAAATGTCAATTTTCACCAAATCACCCCTTATTCATCCCCTACCCCCTGAAGCCATCTTACCTGAAAACAATTCTAAGCGTCTCTTTGTCAGGAGCTAACTAGGTACCAATTTTGAAGATGGTATCTCAGTTCGTTCGAAAGCTTTGCGCCTATTAGATTAGATTAGATTAGATTTATTGTGAGTGGGCTATTCCAGTACCTCCATCGCGACCTTAGGTCTATTGTGGCTCACATCTAACTATTTAAATTTCACCCATCAATTCCAGCTCCCTGCAGGAGTCGATCTTTTCTTGAGGGTGAAAGTTTGTTTGGGAGGTGTACTGCCATTTGAGTGAAGTCGTTCCCCGTTTCGAAGCTCAAAGAGAGATAACCTCTCCCCGAGTTCGTCTGGACACGATATCCGTCAGTGTTTGCCTCGAGGCGGTATCATGAAGTCGCGCTTTCGAGCAGCATCCAATCTCCAGTTGTAACCCACCCCTAGAGTGGGTGTGTTCTTTTTTGAGCCAAAATTTTTTTGGTCTGAGATTAAGCTCAAATTGTGTTTGCACATACTTTAAACTTAGTTAAATGTCGGAATAAAATCAGTTCTTATGTAGCTCAACAATTTTTCAATTTAGAGAGGTTTGAAGACTGTCCCAAAAAACTAAAATAATTTTCTACAAAAACTATCACAATTCTAGAACTATTGCCGATATCGAGTAACAGATTATTTGATTTTTATCCTGTAACGTTACTTCATATTATATATGGGTTTTATCGAATATGGTGGACTTTCATTTTTTCGCAATTTTTTCATACTATAAGTCGTGTTCTTTTTTGAGCCAAAATTTTTTTGGTCTGAGATTAAGCTCAAATTGTGTCCGCCCGTACTTTAAACTTAGTTAAATGTCGGAGTAAAATCAGTTCTTATGTAACTCAAGAATTTTTCAATTTAGAGAGGTTTGAAGACTGTCCCAAAAAACAAAAATAATTTTCTACAAAAACTATCACAATTCTAAAAACTATTGCAGATATCGAGTTACAGATTATTTGATTTTTATCCATTAACATCCCTTCATATTATATATGAGTTTTATCGAATTTGGCGGACTTTCATTTTTTCGCAATTTTTCCAGTCGTGTTCTTTTTTGAGCCAAAATTTTTTTGGTCTGAGATTAAGCTCAAATTGTGTTTGCACATACTTTAAACTTAGTTAAATGTCAGAATAAAATCAGTTCTTATGTAGCTCAAGAATTTTTCAATTTAGAGAGGTTTGAAGACTGTCCCAAAAAACTAAAATAATTTTCTACAAAAACTATCACAATTCTAAAACTATTGCCGATATCGAGTTACAAATTATTTGATTTTTATCCAGTAACGTTACTTCATATTATATATGGGTTTTTATCGAATATGGTGGACTTTCATTTTTTCGCAATTTTTCCATACTATAAGTCGTGTTCTTTTTTGAGCCAAAATTTTTTGGTCTGAGATTAAGCTCAAATTGTGTCCGTCCATACTTTAAACTTAGTTAAATGTCGGAGTAAAATCAGTTCTTATGTAACTCAACAATTTTTCAATTTAGAGAGGTTTGAAGACTGTTCGCAAAAAACAAAAATAATTTTTTACAAAAACTATCACAATTCTAAAAACTATTGCAGATATCGAGTTACAGATTATTTGATTTTTATCCATTAACGTCCCTTCACATTATATATGAGCTTTATCGAATTTGGCGGACTTTCATTTTTTCGCAATTTTTCCATACTATAAGTCGTGTTCTTTTTTGAGCCAAAATTTTTTTGGTCCGAGATTAAGCTCAAATTGTGTTCTTTTTTGAGCCAAAATTTTTTTGGTCTGAGGTTACGCTCAAATTGTGTCCGCCCACACTTTAAACTTAGTTAAATGTCGGAGTAAAATCAGTTCTTATGTAACTCAAGAATTTTTCAATTTAGAGAGGTTTGAAGACTGTTCGAAAAAAACAAAAATAATTTTTTACAAAAACTATCACAATTCTAAAAACTATTGCCGATATCGAGTTACAGATTATTTGATTTTTATCCATTAACGTTACTTCATATTATATATGAGTTTTATCGAATATGGCAGACTTTCATTTATTCACAATTTTTCCATACTATAAGTCGTGTTCTTTTTTGAGCCAAAATTTTTTTGGTCTGAGATTAAGCTCAAATTGTGTTTGCACATACTTTAAACTAAGTTGAATGTCGAAATAAAATCAGTTCTTATGTAGCTCAAGAATTTTTCAATGTAGAGAGTTTTGAAGACTGTCCCAAAAAACTAAAATAATTTTCTACAAAAACTATCGCAATTCTAGAACTATTGCCGATATCGAGTTACAGATTATTTGATTTTTATCCAGTAACGTTACTTCATATTATATATGGGTTTTATCGAATATGGTGGACTTTCATTTTTTCGCAATTTTTCCATACTATAAGTCGTGTTCTTTTTTGAACGCAAATTTTTTTGGTCTGAGATTAAGCTCAAATTGTGTCCGCCCATACTTTAAACTTAGTTAAATGTCGAAGTAAAATCAGTTCTTATGTAACTCAAGAATTTTTCAATTTAGAGAGGTTTGAAGACTGTTCGAAAAAAACAAAAATAATTTTTTACAAAAACTATCACAATTCTAAAAACTATTGCCGATATCGAGTTACAGATTATTTGATTTTTATCCATTAACGGTACTTCTTATTATATATGAGTTTTATCGAATATGACGGACTTTCATTTATTCACAATTTTTCCATACTGTCGTGTTCTTTTTTGAGCCAAAATTTTTTTGGTCTGAGATTAAGCTCAAATTGTGTCCGCCCATACTTTAAACTTAGTTAAATGTCGAAGTAAAATCAGTTCTTATGTAACTCAAGAATTTTTCAATTTAGAGAGGTTTGAAGACTTCCAAAAAACAAAAATAATTTGCTATAAAAACTATCGCAATTCTAAAACTATTGCCGATATCGAGTTACAGATTATTTGATTTTTATCCATTAACGTTACTTCATATTATATATGAGTTTTAGCGAATATGGCGGACTTTCATTTTTTCACAATTTTTCCATAATATAAGTAGTGTTCTTTTTTGAGCCAAAATTTTTTTGGTCTCAGATTAAGCTCAAATTGTGTCCGCCTATACTTTAAACTTAGTTAAATGTCGGACTAAAATTAGTTCTTATGTAACTCAAGAATTTTTCAATTTAGAGAGGTTTGAAGACTGTTCGAAAAAAATATCAATAATTTTCTACAAAAACTATCACAATTCTAAAAACTATTGCAGATATCGAGTTACAGATTATTTGATTTTTATCCATTAACGTCCCTTCATATTATATATGAGTTTTATCGAATTTGGCGGACTTTCATTTTTTCGCAATTTTTCCATTGTGTTTCCACATACTTTAAACTTAGTTAAATGTCGGAATAAAATCAGTTCTTATGTAGCTCAAGAATTTTTCAATTTAGAGAGGTTTGAAGACTGTCCCAAAAAACTAAAATACTTTTCTACAAAAACTATCACGATTCTAGAACTATTGCCGATATCGAGTTACAGATTATTTGATTTTTATCCAGTAACGTTACTTCATATTATATATGGGTTTTATCGAATATGGTAGACTTTCATTTTTTCGCAATTTTTCCATACTATAAGTCGTGTTCTTTTTTGAGCCAAAATTTTTTTGGTCTGAGATTAAGCTCAAATTGTGTCCACCCATACTTTAAACTTACAGATTATTTGATTTTTATCCATTAACGTCCCTTTATATTATATATGAGTTTTATCGAATTTGGCGGACTTTCATTTTTTCGCAATTTTTGAGATTACGCTCAAATTGTGTCCGCCCATACTTGAAACTTAGTTAAATGTCGAAGTAAAATCAGTTCTTATGTAACTCAAGAATTTTTCAATTTAGAGAGGTTTGCAGACTTCCAAGAAACAAAAATAATTTTCTATAAAAACTATCACAATTCTAAAACTATTGCCAGTAGGTAATGCGCCACTTGGGACAGACAGGAAGTGGGGGGCGGAGCCCCCCACCCCCACTCCTCCCCTAGTGGGCGGAGTCCCACCCCTTGTGGGCGGAGCCCCACCCCTTGTGGGCGGAGTCCCACCCCTTGTGGGCGGGGCCACGCCCCCAAGATGGCGTCCAAGATGGCTTCCAATGTAACCTGTAAACATTCTAAGGTCATTGACCTGTTATGTCTAGAAAACTTTGGCCAGACAGTGATGTCACACGACTTGGGCCAGACAGTCACATTCCAAAGTGTAAGGGAAATTATTATTTAGAAAAAAAGCCACATGGAGTAGGTGAGTTTCGAACCCCGGGCATTCAGATGGGAGGCAGTGATGCTACCCATTGAGCTAAGCAGATGCTTGTTAATTTATTGTTTTAGGCTGGTATATATACGACTTTTAATTACAAACAAACCATACATGTAACATAATTAAAGTTTTTGTTATTATTAGACAATTAAGTGATTTACAAAATAAGAATTAATATGTGTTTATATTATATAAATATTAAACATAAAGCAAATGACCCTGGACGTAATAATTAGATTTGTGTTTCGAGCCGCGCTTTAGAAACAATGGTTGGTTACAGGTTCAATGTTTAATATTAGACAGACTATTAGATTTCGCATAGAAATTAGCCGAACGCCACAATTGTTATATGGGTAGGTTCTAAAAATAACACACAGAGGTCGTTGGCAAACAAAAGAAGGAAGTTCAGAAACAAAATAGACAACAGGTTCAAATAGGAAACCAAACTTAAATATCGTAGAGACAATAGAGGTCGCTGGCAAAACAAAAAAGGAAGCTCAGAAACAAAATGGACAACAGGTTCAACTCTTAAAAATAGGAACTTTTTAGCCTTATGTGTGGGCGCGGCAAGTAGTTGATTTTATTTTGAAAGAGATACAGGTTCGATTCCTGATATATGCTCCTTGATATGGTAGCGTCAAACAAATACAAAGAGGTACTGAATAACTAAACAGTAAGCTTAGAAACAATGGTTGGTTACAGGTTCAATTCCCTTCTTAAGCTAACCCCCACGTGTTTAGTGTCATGTTACTCGTCTAAGTAAGCAGAATTAAAAAATGGCGACTAAAATAAGAGAAAAAACTTAAAACCCTTATCGCGGAAGATCCGTGAGATGTACTATAGAACCAACACATGCACGGTGTTAAGGAGGTCAAATCAAAGTGGAATATACAATAAAATGGCCACTTCCGGTCTAAACTTTAAATCCTTATATCTTTTGAACGGAAAGTGATAGAAATGAACTGACTTTAAAAATATATCGTTTCGTAACAAGCTCTACAAGAAAATGAGATAAAAACTTTAAACCCTTATCGCGGAAGATCGGTGAGATGTACGATAGAACCAATACATGCACGGTGTTAAGGAGGCCAAATCAAATTGGAATATACAATAAAATGGCCACTTCCGGTCTAAACTTTAAATCGTTATATCTTTTGAACGGAAAGTGATAGAAAGGAACCGACTTCAAAAATGTATGTTTCGTAACAAGGTCTACAAGAAACTGAGATAAAAAACTTCAAACCCTTATCGCGGAAGATCGGTGAGATGCACGATAGAACCAATACATGCACGGTGTTAAGGAGGTCAAACCAAATTGGAATATACAATAAAATGGCCACTTCCGGTCTAAACTTTAAATCGTTATATCTTTTTGTTCAGCTGGTGACTGCAGTTTAAGCGTTGATGTATTTTTAGATATTTCACTCAGTGGGTCAACAAGTGGTTTATATAAACGCTGCAGGGCTTCATCATTCTCAGCTCTACCAAGCTTAAGCATTAAATGTTTTTTTCGAATGTTTTCGGCAAGTTGTAAAATCTTTTTCTTGATTTTTCTCTCTTGTTTACCCATCACCTCCATCTTGCTAAAGTTATTTGTTTCGTGTTAAGAGATGCAAACAGTTCTGTGGTTTAAGGTGTACTAGCTTTGAATTGGTTGTATGTCTGCCTATCTAGTGTTAGGTATCTAACACAACAGGTAGACCCGGTTGTTAGACAGGTTGTTAGACAGGTTGTTTTAGACAGGTTGTTGTAGACAGGTTGTAGACAGGTTGTTTTAGACAGGCTGTTTTAGACAGGCTGTTTTAGACAAGTTGTTTTGGACAAGTTGTTTTAGACAGGTTGTTTTAGACAGGTTGTTTTAGACAAGTTGTTTTAGACAAGTTGTTTTAGACAGGTTGTTAGACAGGTTGTTAGACAGGTTGTTAGACAGGTTGTTAGACAGGTTGTCTGTCTTGTTAGCTGGTTGGTTGTCCTGCTAGACATCTCTTTGTTGTTGTAGACCATTAGATTAATATGTAGCTATCGAATCCTTTTCTATATCTCCCTCTGTGGACTTCGTTTTCTTTTACAATCACCAACACACCATACTTATTACCATTCCAGCATTGACAACATATATTTTTAAATTGTTTAAAGTCCATATCAGTGGTCACATGATCGTCATAGATGTGTTTTAAGTTCGTTTCATCTTGTTTAAAGAGAATCAAAACGTTAGCGTTATCACGTATCAGATGTTTGGGTATTCGAGTATATGTTTGACAGAGATAGAATGAATCAATATTCTTATGTCTCCCCATACTAAAGTATGCTCTCATTTTATCTTGTTTGTCACAAGCCACATCATCGAATATAAACACCGAGTTGTCCTGGGCTTCTGCTGGATCTACTATTTCATCGTTTTCACTATATGGATAATAACCAACACTTTTTGTAGCATCCAACACCCTTTGTAACATCTTATATTTAGGTTGATACAGAGACTTTGAATACACATACACGTTATCAAACTTTAAGCCGTTCGGTTCAAACAATAAACTTAACATAACATTTGTTTTACCACACCCACTAGGACCACATATGATACCTCTAACTGTGTTTGGGAAGAGAGGACCATGTCTTAGTTGTTGTTCTGCTGTACCAACAACATCATCTATATTTGTAATAGGTAAGACAGAAGCGTGTTTGATGGTGTGCATCTTGACTGGAACTAAACTATATTTTTCGAGTATGTATATAAATATAGACATGTAAGCGGATCACACAGTTAGTATCAATGTTGGTGTCACAGGGTGAAGGTCTTGTAAACACAGCCATTAACAAGCTACCTGTTGAGCTGCACGTTCCTGGTTATCAATTTTGTGGCCCGGGTACTAAACTTAAAGAACGTCTTGCTAGAGGTGATCAAGGTATCAATCCTTTAGATCGTGCTTGTCGAGACCACGACATCGCTTACTCTCAATCAACAGAGTTAAGTGATAGGCATCGAGCCGACGAAGTGTTGGAGAATCGAGCTTGGGAGAGAGTCAAGTCAAAGGACGCGAGTTTTGGTGAAAAGTTAGCTGCTTGGGGTGTTACAAACACTATGAAAGTTAAAAGAAAGCTAGGTATGGGTCTTGATGTAATCAACTCAAACCCGAGGAAAACTTTCTTTCGACAAACAACACAGACAACACAACTTATTGTTTTCACCTTCACTGTTGGCTACCGACTGAACCTTAGCGGACGCTCCTCGTCTTAATATTCGACAAACAACACAGACAACACAACTTATTGTTTTCACCTTCACTGTTGGTTAACGACTGAACCTTAGTGGACGCTTCACGTCTTAATATTCAACAGACAACAACGACAGCTGTCATACAGCCGTCTGACATGACAGACAGCTGTCATACAGCTGTCATACAGCTGTCATACAGCTGTCTAACACAGCTGTCTAACACAGCTGTCTAACACAGCTGTCTAACACAGCTGTCTAACACAGCTGTCTAACACAGCTGTCTAACACAGCTGTCTAACACAGCTGTTTAACACAGCTGTCTAACACAGCTGTCTAATAGGGCACACATATGTCTAACACATGTCTAGCAGATTTGTAACAGTCACTCTTTTGCGGAACATAAGCTGAATGTTTTTAAGTCAAACAAGAAGAAAACAATTTAAAACACATCTACGATGACCATGAGGCAGCCTACATGGACTTTGAACAATTTTTAAAAATAGATGCGGCCAGGTTAGGTGATTAACCATCCAGGTCAGTCACAGCTGACGCTATAAATAAAAACGATGCTGGAAGCGAGTGACGTCACAAGAAACGGTGGTGCATATGCCCAGGTTAGACCTCTAAGCTTTCCAGGTTAATACCGGGTTAGCTCCATGACAAGGTGGTGGACCAGTCGGGTCAGCTAAGAGTTGGGGTGGTGGAATGGTCGGGTCAGCTAGGCGACCGAATAGTTTTCGAATGACGATGACTCAAGTGAAAACCGCTAAGCCTTTAATACATGTCAATTAAATATCTTAACCCATCATTACCATCATATATTCAGACACTTGTACGTAGCTTGCAAGCCTTCAATATAAACACGTACCAATTCAATCTCTTAATCCATTATTAACATCATAGGTTCAGAGGGGTCCAATTGTAGATAGCTTGCTATCTCTACGCCCCTCAACGTTGGTTGGTTGGTTGGGTGGTTGGTTAGTTGGTTGGTTGCACTTTTCATAGAAAAGATTGGATATCCAACAGGCTAAATTTAGAATGAAATCTTTACAGACATATGTACCAGATATCAAGTTGTTTTCAGTCTGTGTTCCACCAAAGTCCACCAAGTATGTAGCGGTTGTAGGCGTTAGTTGAGATGTTGCTTCCGACACATCTAGGGGGCCGGTATTCCGGCCCCCTAGATGTGACTCTAAGTGAACTCCTTCGGTTGAAATATTTAGGGTATCGGTATTCTGGCTACCTAATTGTTTCTTCAGCTGACCGTTGTAATAGGCAATCAACTCTTTAGTTTTCTTATTTTTTCATATATCACACTTTTTAATTTTATTTTACACTATCGAAAATTAAATTACATACATACATACATAAAGGCTACACCTCAAAAACAGTTGGTTGGTTGGTTGGTTGGTACATAGACTGTTATGTTCGTATACTTAAAACTTAGTAAACTCAATAAGGTTCTGAATACGTTTCTCCTCAGACACATCTGTTATGTACGTCGGTTCTATTTGTCTTACGGTGTTTCACTTCTGTTTTTCTTCTGTTAAAGAGATTTACAGAATTTGCATCATATGGTGTGTTTAGGATCACTTCGGTATCGGAATGTTTCTTCTTAATGTTCTTATTCTCTTTTTTCGGTTTCTTGAAGGTTGGTTCTATATTTCTGATTAAATTCGCTTACGCAGAAATAAAAATTGTTGCATTTTTCATAAAAATGATTGGTTATCCAACAAGCCAAATTTAATACCAAACATACTAAAGTCCAACAAGTATTTAGCGGTTGTTGGTGTTAATTGAAATGTTGCTTCCGACACTTCTAGGGCATCGGTATTCCGAGCCCCTGGAGATGACTCTAAGTGGGCTCCTTCGGTTGGAACATTTGGCATATCGGTATTCCGATAACCCAAATGTTCCTTCAGCTGACTGTTGTAATAGGCAATCAACTCTTTAGTTTTCTTATTTTCCAACCAATGACACATAAAGCCACATCTCAAGACAGTTAGTTAAGAGTGTTGTATGACTAAGATTACTCTTGAAATATTTAGGATATCGGTATTCCGGCTACCTAAATGCTTTCAGGTATATCTTGTAGTCTAAAGCATACGCTTCGTCTATCAAGTTTAAACTTCTTATTGGAGGTCACTGTATCTTCAAGTATTTGGAATGCCATTGTTTCGTGCTACACAACTGACTGTGTTGGTTAAAGGACCGAAGTTTAGCCTCGTGTTTATTAAAGACTAAAGTTTAGCAGGTACTAATTGTTTTCACATTCACTGTTGGCTACCAACTGAACCTTAGCTCCTCGTCTTAATATTCGACAAACAACACAGACAACACAACTTATTGTTTTCACCTTCACTGTTGGTTAACGACTGAACCTTAGTGGACGCTTCTGAGTCAAACAAGAAGAAAACAATTTAAAACACATCTACGATGACCATGAGGCAACCGACATGGACTTTGAACAATTTTTAAAAATAGATGCGGCCAGGTAAGTTGATCAACCATCCAGGTCAGTCTTCACCTTCACTGTTGGCTACCGACTGAACCTTAGCGGAAGCTCCTCGTCTTAATATTCGACAAACAACACAGACAACACAACTTATTGTTTTCACCTTCACTGTTGGCTACCGACTGAACCTTAGCGGACGCTCCTCGTCTTAATATTCGACAAACAACACAGACAACACAACTTATTGTTTTCACCTTCACTGTTGGTTAACGACTGAACCTTAGTGGACGCTTCACGTCTTAATATTCAACAGACAACAACGACAGCTGTCATACAGCCGTCTGACATGACAGACAGCTGTCATACAGCTGTCATACAGCTGTCATACAGCTGTCTAACACAGCTGTCTAACACAGCTGTCTAACACAGCTGTCTAACACAGCTGTCTAACACAGCTGTCTAACACAGCTGTTTAACACAGCTGTCTAACACAGCTGTCTAATAGGGCAGACATATGTCTAACACATGTCTAGCAGATGTGTAACAGTCACTCTTTTGCGGAACATAAGCTGAATGTTTTTAAGTCAAACAAGAAGAAAACAATTTAAAACACATCTACGATGACCATGAGGCAGCCTACATGGACTTTGAACAATTTTTAAAAATACATGCGGCCAGGTTAGTTGATTAACCATCCAGGTCAGTCACAGCTGACGCTATAAATAAAAACGATGCTGGAAGCGACTGACGTCACAAGAAACGGTGGTGTATGTGCCCAGGTTAGACCTCTAAGCTTTCCAGGTTAATACCGGGTTAGCTCCATGACAAGGTGGTGGACCAGTCGGGTCAGCTAAGAGTCGGGGTGGTGGAATGGTCGGGTCAGCTAGGGCTCGGTCGCCTAGCTGACCCGACTGGTCCAGTGAAAACCGCTAAGCCTTTAATACATGTCAATTAAATATCTTAACCCATCATTACCATCATATATTCAGACACTTGTACGTAGCTTGCAAGCCTTCAATATAAACACGTACCAATTCAATCTCTTAATCCATTATTAACATCATAGGTTCAGAGGGGTCCACTTGTAGATAGCTTGCTATCTCTACGCCCCTCAACGTTGGTTGGTTGGTTGGGTGGTTGGTTAGTTGGTTGGTTGCACTTTTCATAGAAAAGATTGGATATCCAACAGGCTAAATTTAGAATGAAATCTTTACAGACATATGTACCAGATATCAAGTTGTTTTCAGTCTGTGTTCCACCAAAGTCCACCAAGTATGTAGCGGTTGTAGGCGTTAGTTGAGATGTTGCTTCCGACACATCTAGGGGGCCGGTATTCCGGCCCCCTAGATGTGACTCTAAGTGAACTCCTTCGGTTGAAATATTTAGGGTATCGGTATTCTGGCTACCTAATTGTTTCTTCAGCTGACCGTTGTAATAGGCAATCAACTCTTTAGTTTTCTTATTTTTTCATATATCACACTTTTTAATTTTATTTTACACTATCGAAAATTAAATTACATACATACATACATAAAGGCTACACCTCAAAAACAGTTGGTTGGTTGGTTGGTTGGTACATAGACTGTTATGTTCGTATACTTAAAACTTAGTAAACTCAATAAGGTTCTGAATACGTTTCTCCTCAGACACATCTGTTATGTACGTCGGTTCTATTTGTCTTACGGTGTTTCACTTCTGTTTTTCTTCTGTTAAAGAGATTTACAGAATTTGCATCATATAGTGTGTTTAGGATCACTTCGGTATCGGAATGTTTGTTCTTAATGTTCTTATCCTCTTTTTTTCGGTTTCTTGAAGGTTGGTTCTATATTTCTGATTAAATTCGCTTACGCAGAAATAAAAATTGTTGCATTTTTCATAAAAATGATTGGTTATCCAACAAGCCAAATTTAATACCAAACATACTAAAGTCCAACAAGTATTTAGCGGTTGTTGGTGTTAATTGAAATGTTGCTTCCGACACTTCTAGGGCATCGGTATTCCGAGCCCCTGGAGATGACTCTAAGTGGGCTCCTTCGGTTGGAACATTTGGCATATCGGTATTCCGATAACCCAAATGTTCCTTCAGCTGACTGTTGTAATAGGCAATCAACTCTTTAGTTTTCTTATTTTCCAACCAATGACACATAAAGCCACATCTCAAGACAGTTAGTTAAGAGTGTTGTATGACTAAGATTACTCTTGAAATATTTAGGATGTCGGTATTCCGGCTACCTAAATGCTTCTTTAGCTGACAGTTGTAATAGACAATCAACTCTTTAGTTTTGTTATTTCCACCCATTAACACATAAAGCCACATCTCAAGACAGTTAGTTAGAGTGTTGTGTGGTTAAAATTACTCTGAAATGCTAGTGGCACCCCATTTTTACCAAGTATGTAGCAGCTGTAGGTACCAAGTCAACCCCTTCTGCTTGTTGTTGTAATAGACAATTAACTCTTTGGTTTTCTTATTTTATATCTCATAAACATAAAAGCTACACTTCAAGATACTTAGTTTAACTGGTCACATGGCTAAGATTACTCTGAAATGATAGAGATGTGTTGGTTTAGGGCAATTGAAGACTGTTCTTCAAGACATATTTACTTTGGTTTGTTAGGTACGCTTGACAGCTGCCTGTGCCGTCAACTTCAATAAGTCTAAGAGGGTGTACTAAAATTTGTCTGTAGCACGCATCACTTGTAGTCAACATTTAAATACGCTATTGATTACTGTTCTTTCTGGTATGGTTGAAATTTTCTCTGAAAGTAACTTCATTAAGTCTAAGAGAGAGTGTGTTGTTTTTAGGTGTTAACACAGCTTGTTCTGACTTACTTAAATATTATATTTCTTCTGTTCAACAAGACGATTATTTTGATGTGTCACACATATATGTAGCTCTAAGAATAGCTATACCGGAAGTGTCTACCGGAAGTAACATTTTTATTGAATATGCTTATAGAGTTTGCTTTGCTGAACAGCGTGTATGTATTGGTTCTATCGTACGTCTTACCGATCTTCCGCGATAAGGGTTTGAAGTTTTTTATTTCAGTTTCTTGTAGACCTTGTTACGAAACATACATTTTTGAAGTCGGTTCCTTTCTATCACTTTCAATTCAAAAGATATAACGATTTAAAGTTTAGACCGGAAGTGGTCATTTTATTGTATATTCCACTTTGATTTGACCTCCTTAACACCGTGCATGTGTTGGTTCTATCGTACATCTCACGGATCTTCCGCGATAAGGATTTGAAGTTTTTTATCTCATTTTCTTGTAGACCTTGTTACGAAACATACATTTTTGAAGTCGGTTCCTTTCTATCACTTTCCGTTCAAAAGATATAAGGATTTAAAGTTTAGACCGGAAGTGGCCATTTTATTGTATATTCCAATTTGATTTGGCCGCCTTAACACCGTGCATGTATTGGTTCTCTCGTACATCTCACGGATCTTCCGCGATAAGGGTTTAAAGTTTTTTATCTCATTTTCTTGTAGAGCTGGTTATGAAACGATATATTTTTAAAGTCAGTTCATTTCTATCACTTTCCGTTCAAAAGATATAAGGATTTAAAGTTTAGACCGGAAGTGGCCATTTTATTGTATATTCCACTTTGATTTGGCCTCCTTAACACCGTGCATGTATTGGTTCTATCGTACATCTCACGGATCTTCCGCGATAAGGGTTTTAAGTTTTTTCTCTTATTTTAGTCGCCATTTTTTAATTCTGCTTACTTAGACGAGTAACATGACACTAAACATAAGGGTTTTAAGTTTTTTATCTCATTTTAGTCGCCATTTTTTAATTCTGCTTACTTAGACGAGTAACATGACACTAAACACGAGGGGTAGAAGGGAATTGAACCTGTAACCAACCATTGTTTCTAAGCTTAAGAGTTGAACCTGTTGTCCATTTTGTTTCTGAGCTTCCTTCTTTGTTTTGCCAGCGACCTCTATTGTCTCTACGATATTTGGTTTCCTATTTGAACCTGTTGTCTATTTTGTTTCTGAACTTCCTTCTTTTGTTTGCCAACGACCTCTGTGTGTTATTTTTAGAACCTACCCATATAACAATTGTGGCGTTCGGCTAATTTCATGCGAAATATTAATTATTCTGTCTTATGTCTAATAACAAAAGCTTTATGAATGGTTTGTTTTAATGGGGGGCGTAACTTTAAATCATGGAGTCTTCGACCAATACCATTATTCTCGCTTATCAACCTCACTCTCATTTGTCGGCTCTAAAGGTTGGAGTGACGTAACTTTAAATAATGGAGTCTTCAACCATCTTTAAAAGCGAAAGGCACCATCTTTAAGAACGAAAGCCGCCATTTTTTATAATGTCAGGGGTATATATGTCCGCTTAAGGTATCATAGGTTAGACCGCCATCTTTCATTCCGCCATTTTTTTATTCCGCCATTTTGGTTCCTCCGTTTTGGTTCCGCCTCTAATATTAAACATATTAATTATTATTTTGTAAATCATCCATTTGTCTAATAATAACAAAAACTTTAATTATGTTACATGTATGGTTTGTTTGTAATTAAAAGTCGTATATATACTAGCCTAAAACAATAAATTAACAAGCGTCTGCTTAGCTCAATGGGTAGCATCGTTGCCTCCCATCTGAATGTCCCGGGTTCGAAACTCACCTGCTCCAAATGTTTTTTTTCAAAATATCCTTAGAATAATTTGAAGTAATAGGTTAGACACTTTGGAATGTTTGCATGTGACTGTCTGGCCCAAGTCGTGTGACGTCACTGTCTGGCCAAAGTTTCCTAGACATAACAGGTCAATGACCTTAGAATGTTTACAGGTTACATAACAAGGCTAAATGTAAATGTGACGTCCTGTCTGGCCCAAGTCCGCCATCTTGGGTCCGCCATCTTGGGGCGTGGCCACGCCCACTAGGGGTGGGGCTCCGCCCACAAGGGGAGGAGTGGGGGTGGGGGGCTCCGCCCCCCCACTTCCTGTCTGTCCCAAGTGGCGCATTACCTACTATTGCCGATATCGAGTTACAGATTATTTGATTTTTATCCATTAACGTTACTTCATATTATATATGAGTTTTAGCGAATATGGCGGACTTTCATTTTTTCACAATTTTTCCATACTATAAGTCGTGTTCTTTTTTGAGCCAAAATTTTTTGGTCTGAGATTAAGCTCAAATTGTGTTTGCACATACTTTAAACTTAGTTAAATGTCGGAGTAAAATCAGTTCCTATGTAACTCAAGAATTTTTCAATTTAGAGCGGTTTGAAGACTGTTCGAAAAAAATAACAATAATTTTCTACAAAAACTATCACAATTCTAAAAACTATTACAGATATCGAGTTACAGATTATTTGATTTTTATCCATTAACGTTACTTCATATTATATATGAGTTTTATCGAATTTGGCGGACTTTCATTTTTTCGCAATTTTTCCATACTATATAAGTCGTGTTCTTTTTTGAGCCAAAATTTTTTTGGTCTGAGATTAAGCTCAAATTGTGTTTGCACATACTTTAAACTTAGTTAAATGTCGGAATAAAATCAGTTTTTATGTAGCTCAAGAATTTTTCAATTTAGAGAGGTTTGAATTGAAGACTGTCCCAAAAAACTAAAATAATTTTCTACAAAAACTATCACAATTCTAGAACTATTGCCGATATCGAGTAACAGATTATTTGATTTTTATCCTGTAACGTTACTTCATATTATATATGGGTTTTATCGAATATGGTGGACTTTCATTTTTTCGCAATTTTTCCATACTATATAAGTCGTTTTCTTTTTTGAGCCACAATTTTTTTGGTCTGAGATTAAGCTCAAATTGTGTTTGCACATACTTTAAACTTAGTTAAATGTCGGAATAAAATCAGTTCTTATGTAGCTCAAGAATTTTTCAATTTAGAGAGGTTTGAATTGAAGACTGTCCCAAAAAACTAAAATAATTTTTTACAAAAACTATCACAATTCTAGAACTATGGCCGATATCGAGTAACAGATTATTTGATTTTTATCCTGTAACGTTACTTCATATTATATATGGGTTTTATCGAATATGGTGGACTTTCATTTTTTCGCAATTTTTCCATACTATATATAAGTCTATACTATATATAAGTCGTGTTCTTTTTTGAGCCAAAATTTTTTTGGTCTGAGATTAAGCTCAAATTGTGTCCGCCCATACTTTAAACTTAGTTAAATGTCGGAGTAAAATCAGTTCTTATGTAACTCAAGAATTTTTCAATTTAGAGAGGTTTGAAGACTGTTCGAAAAAAACAAAAATAATTTTTTACAAAAACTATCACAATTCTAAAAACTATTGCCGATATCGAGTTACAGATTATTTGATTTTTATCCATTAACGGTACTTCATATTATATATGAGTTTTATCGAATATGGCGGACTTTCATTTATTCACAATTTTTCCATACTATGTCGTGTTCTTTTTTGAGCCAAAATTTTTTTGGTCTGAGATTAAGCTCAAATTGTGTCCGCCCATACTTTAAACTTAGTTAAATGTCGGAGTAAAAGCAGTTCTTATGTAACTCAAGAATTTTTCAATTTAGAGAGTTTTGAAGACTTCCAAAAAACAAAAATAATTTTCTATAAAAACTATCACAATTCTAAAACTATTGCAGATATGGAGTTACAGATTATTTGATTTTTATCCATTAACGTTACTTCATATTATATATGAGTTTTATCGAATATGGCGGACTTTCATTTTTTCGCAATTTTTCTATACTATTATAAGTCGTGTTCTTTTTTGAGCCAAAATTTTTTTGGTCTGAGATTACGCTCAAATTGTGTCCGCCCATACTTTAAACTTAATTAAATGTCGGAGTAAAATCAGTTCTTATGTAACTCAAGAATTTTTCAATTTAGAGAGGTTTGAAGACTTCCAAGAAACAAAAATAATTTTCTATAAAAACTATCACAATTCTAAAACTATTGCCGATATCGAGTTACAGATTATTTGATTTTTATCCATTAACGTTACTTCATATTATATATGAGTTTTATCGAATATGGCGGACTTTCATTTTTTCGCAATTTTTCCATACAAGTCGTGTTCTTTTTTAAGCCAAAATTTTTTGGTCTGAGATTAAGCTCAAATTGTGTTTGCACATACTTTAAACTTAGATAAATGTCGGAGTAAAATCAGTTCCTATGTAACTCAAGAATTTTTCAATTTAGAGCGGTTTGAAGACTGTTCGAAAAAAATAACAATAATTTTCTACAAAAACTATCACAATTCTAAAAACTATTGCAGATATCGAGTAACAGATTATTTGATTTTTATCCATTAACGTTACTTCATATTATATATGAGTTTTATCGAATTTGGCGGACTTTCATTTTTTCGCAATTTTTCCATACTATATAAGTCGTGTTCTTTTTTGAGCCAAAATTTTTTTGGTCTGAGATTAAGCTCAAATTGTGTTTGCACATACTTTAAACTTAGTTAAATGTCGGAATAAAATCAGTTCTTATGTAGTTCAAGAATTTTTCAATTTAGAGAGGTTTGAATTGAAGACTGTCCCAAAAAACTAAAATAATTTTCTACAAAAACTATCACAATTCTGGAACTATTGCCGATATCGAGTAACAGATTATTTGATTTTTATCCTGTAACGTTACTTCATATTATATATGGGTTTTATCGAATATGGTGGACTTTCATTTTTTCGCAATTTTTCCATACTATAAGTCGTGTTCCTTTTTGGAGCCAAAATTTTTTTGGTCTGAGATTAAGCTCAAATTGTGTCCGCCCATACTTTAAACTTAGTTAAATGTCGGAGTAAAATCAGTTCTTATGTAACTCAAGAATTTTTCAATTTAGAGAGGTTTGAAGACTGTTCGAAAAAAACAAAAATAATTTTTTACAAAAACTATCACAATTCTAAAAACTATTGCCGATATCGAGTTACAGATTATTTGATTTTTATCCATTAACGGTACTTCATATTATATATGAGTTTTATCGAATATGGCGGACTTTCATTTATTCACAATTTTTCCATACTATGTCGTGTTCTTTTTTGAGCCAACATTTTTTTGGTCTGAGATTAAGCTCAAATTGTGTCCGCCCATATTTTAAACTTAGTTAAATGTCGGAGTAAAATCAGTTCTTATGTAACTCAAGAATTTTTCAATTTAGAGAGGTTTGAAGGCTTCGAAAAAAACAAAAATAATTTTCTATAAAAACTATCACAATTCTAAAACTATTGCAGATATGGAGTTACAGATTATTTGATTTTTATCCATTAACGTTACTTCATATTATATATGAGTTTTATCGAATATGGCGGACTTTCATTTTTTCGCAATTTTTCCATACTATTATAAGTCGTGTTCTTTTTTGAGCCAAAATTTTTTTGGTCTGAGATTACGCTCAAATTGTGTCCGCCCATTCTTTAAACTTAATTAAATGTCGAAGTAAAATCAGTTCTTATGTAACTCAAGAATTTTTCAATTTAGAGAGGTTTGAAGACTTCCAAGAAACAAAAATAATTTTCTATAAAAACTATCACAATTCTAAAACTATTGCCGATATCGAGTTACAGATTATTTGATTTTTATCCATTAACGTTACTTCATATTATATATGAGTTTTATCGAATATGGCGGACTTTCATTTTTTCGCAATTTTTCCATACAAGTCGTGTTCTTTTTCAAGCCAAAATTTTTTTGGTCTGAGATTACGCTCAAATTGTGTCCGCCCATACTTTAAACTTAGTAAAATGTCGGAGTAAAATCAGTTCTTATGTAACTCAAGAATTTTTCAATTTAGAGAGGTTTGAAGACTTCCAAAAAACAAAAATAATTTGCTATAAAAACTATCGCAATTCTAAAACTATTGCCGATATCGAGTTACAGATTATTTGATTTTTATCCATTAACGTTACTTCATATTATATATGAGTTTTAGCGAATATGGCGGACTTTCATTTTTTCACAATTTTTCCATAATATAAGTAGTGTTCTTTTTTGAGCCAAAATTTTTTTGGTCTCAGATTAAGCTCAAATTGTGTCCGCCTATACTTTAAACTTAGTTAAATGTCGGACTAAAATTAGTTCTTATGTAACTCAAGAATTTTTCAATTTAGAGAGGTTTGAAGACTGTTCGAAAAAAATAACAATAATTTTCTACAAAAACTATCACAATTCTAAAAACTATTGCAGATATCGAGTTACAGATTATTTGATTTTTATCCATTAACGTCCCTTCATATTATATATGAGTTTTATCGAATTTGGCGGACTTTCATTTTTTCGCAATTTTTCCATTGTGTTTGCACATACTTTAAACTTAGTTAAATGTCGGAATAAAATCAGTTCTTATGTAGCTCAAGAATTTTTTAATTTAGAGAGGTTTGAAGACTCTCCCAAAAAACTAAAATAATTTTCTACAAAAACTATCACGATTCTAGAACTATTGCCGATATCGAGTTACAGATTATTTGATTTTTATCCAGTAACGTTACTTCATATTATATATGGGTTTTATCGAATATGGTGGACTTTCATTTTTTCGCAATTTTTCCATACTATAAGTCGTGTTCTTTTTTGAGCCAAAATTTTTTTGGTCTGAGATTAAGCTCAAATTGTGTCCACCCATACTTTAAACTTACAGAATATTTGATTTTTATCCATTAACGTCCCTTTATATTATATATGAGTTTTATCGAATTTGGCGGACTTTCATTTTTTCGCAATTTTTGAGATTACGCTCAAATTGTGTCCGCCCATACTTTAAACTTAGTTAAATGTCGAAGTAAAATCAGTTCTTATGTAACTCAAGAATTTTTCAATTTAGAGAGGTTTGCAGACTTCCAAGAAACAAAAATAATTTTCTATAAAAACTATCACAATTCTAAAACTATTGCCGATATCGAGTTACAGATTATTTGATTTTTATCCATTAACGTTACTTCATATTATATATGAGTTTTAGAGAATATGGCGGACTTTCATTTTTTCACAATTTTTCCATACTATAAGTCGTGTTCTTTTTTGAGCCAAAATTTTTTGGTCTGAGATTAAGCTCAAATTGTGTTTGCACATACTTTAAACTTAGTTAAATGTCGGAGTAAAATCAGTTCTTATGTAGCTCAAGAATTTTTCAATTTAGAGAGGTTTGAATTGAAGACTGTCCCAAAAAACTAAAATAATTTTCTACAAAAACTATCACAATTCTAGAACTATTGCCGATATCGAGTAACAGATTATTTGATTTTTATCCTGTAACGTTACTTCATATTATATATGGGTTTTATCGAATATGGTGACTTTCATTTTTTCGCAATTTTTCCATAATATAAGTCTATACTATATATAAGTCGTGTTCTTTTTTGAGCCAAAATTTTTTTGGTCTGAGATTAAGCTCAAATTGTGTCCGCCCATACTTTAAACTTAGTTAAATGTCGGAGTAAAATCAGTTCTTATGTAACTCAAGAATTTTTCAATTTAGAGAGGTTTGAAGACTGTTCGAAAAAAACAAAAATAATTTTTTACAAAAACTATCACAATTCTAAAAACTATTGCCGATATCGAGTTACAGATTATTTGATTTTTATCCATTAACGGTACTTCATATTATATATGAGTTTTATCGAATATGGCGGACTTTCATTTATTCACAATTTTTCCATACTATGTCGTGTTCTTTTTTGAGCCAAAATTTTTTTGGTCTGAGATTAAGCTCAAATTGTGTCCGCCCATACTTTAAACTTAGTTAAATGTCGGAGTAAAAGCAGTTCTTATGTAACTCAAGAATTTTTCAATTTAGAGAGTTTTGAAGACTTCCAAAAAACAAAAATAATTTTCTATAAAAACTATCACAATTCTAAAACTATTGCAGATATGGAGTTACAGATTATTTGATTTTTATCCATTAACGTTACTTCATATTATATATGAGTTTTATCGAATATGGCGGACTTTCATTTTTTCGCAATTTTTCCATACTATTATAAGTCGTGTTCTTTTTTGAGCCAAAATTTTTTTGGTCTGAGATTACGCTCAAATTGTGTCCGCCCATACTTTAAACTTAATTAAATGTCGAAGTAAAATCAGTTCTTATGTAACTCAAGAAATTTTCAATTTAGAGAGGTTTGAAGACTTCCAAGAAACAAAAATAATTTTCTATAAAAACTATCACAATTCTAAAACTATTGCCGATATCGAGTTACAGATTTTTTGATTTTTATCCATTAACGTTACTTCATATTATATATGAGTTTTATCGAATATGGCGGACTTTCATTTTTTCGCAATTTTTCCATACAAGTCGTGTTCTTTTTTAAGCCAAAATTTTTTGGTCTGAGATTAAGCTCAAATTGTGTTTGCACATACTTTAAACTTAGTTAAATGTCGGAGTAAAATCAGTTCCTATGTAACTCAAGAATTTTTCAATTTAGAGCGGTTTGAAGACTGTTCGAAAAAAATAACAATAATTTTCTACAAAAACTATCACAATTCTAAAAACTATTGCAGATATCGAGTTACAGATTATTTGATTTTTATCCATTAACGTTACTTCATATTATATATGAGTTTTATCGAATTTGGCGGACTTTCATTTTTTCGCAATTTTTCCATACTATATAAGTCGTGTTCTTTTTTGAGCCAAAATTTTTTTGGTCTGAGATTAAGCTCAAATTGTGTTTGCACATACTTTAAACTTAGTTAAATGTCGGAATAAAATCAGTTCTTATGTAGCTCAAGAATTTTTCAATTTAGAGAGGTTTGAATTGAAGACTGTCCCAAAAAACTAAAATAATTTTCTACAAAAACTATCACAATTCTAGAACTATTGCCGATATCGAGTAACAGATTATTTGATTTTTATCCTGTAACGTTACTTCATATTATATATGGGTTTTATCGAATATGGTGGACTTTCATTTTTTCGCAATTTTTCCATACTATAAGTCGTGTTCTTTTTTGAGCCAAAATTTTTTTGGTCTGAGATTAAGCTCAAATTGTGTCCGCCCATATTCTAAACTTAGTTAAATGTCGGAGTAAAATCAGTTCTTATGTAACTCAAGAATTTTTCAATTTAGAGAGGTTTGAAGACTGTTCGAAAAAAACAAAAATAATTTTTTACAAAAACTATCACAATTCTAAAAACTATTGCCGATATCGAGTTACAGATTATTTGATTTTTATCCATTAACGGTACTTCATATTATATATGAGTTTTATCGAATATGGCGGACTTTCATTTATTCACAATTTTTCCATACTATGTCGTGTTCTTTTTTGAGCCAAAATTTTTTTGGTCTGAGATTAAGCTCAAATCGTGTCCGCCCATACTTTAAACTTAGTTAAATGTCGGAGTAAAATCAGTTCTTATGTAACTCAAGAATTTTTCAATTTAGAGAGGTTTGAAGACTTCCAAAAAACAAAAATAATTTTCTATAAAAACTATCACAATTCTAAAACTATTGCAGATATGGAGTTACAGATTATTTGATTTTTATCCATTAACGTTACTTCATATTATATATGAGTTTTATCGAATATGGCGGACTTTCATTTTTTCGCAATTTTTCCATACTATTATAAGAGTAGGTAATGGGACACTTTGAGCAGACAGTGACGTCACAGGAAGTGACGTCACGGCGCCGGCGCCACGCCCTGGCGCCGGCGCCACGCCCTGGCGCCTGCCCTGGCGCCGGCGCCACGCCCTGGCGCCTAGCCCCGGCGCCGGCGCCACGCCCTGGCGCCGGCGCCTGCACTGGCGCCTGCCCTGGCGCCTGCCCCGGCGCCAGCCCCGGCGCCTAGCCACGCCCCGGCCCCCCGGCGCCTGTCCCGGCGCCCAGCCACGCCCTGGGCCAGACAGTCACATCCGTGTTATTCTGCATTCTAAGGTCATTGACCTGTCTAGGAAACTTTGACAGTGACGTCACACGACTTGGGCCAGACAGTCACATGCAAACATTCCAAAGTGTCTAACCTATTACTTTAAATTATTATATTTTGAAAAAAACCATTTGGAGCAGGTGAGTTTCGAACCCCGGGCACTCAGATGGGAGGCAACGATGCTACCCGTTAAGCTAAGCAGACGCTTGTTAATTTATTGTTTTAGGTTGGTATATATATATATATACGACTTTTAATTACAAACAAACCATACATGTAACATAATTAAAGTTTATTATTAGACAAATGGATGATTTACAAAATAATAATTAATATTAGAGGCGGAACCAAAACGGAGGAACCAAAATGGCGGAAAATGGCGGGATGAAAGATGGCGGTCTAACCTGTGATACATTAAGCTGACATCCCTGACATTATAAAATGGCGGCTTTCGTTCTTAAAGATGGTGCGCTGATGAAGATGGTTGAAGACTCCATTATTTAAAGTTACGTCACCCCAACCTTTAGAGCCGACAAATGAGAGTGTAGACATAAGACATAATAATTAATATGTTTAATATTAGACAGACTAGAACGTCACAATTGTTATATGGGTAGGTTCTAAAAATAACACACAGAGGTCGCTGGCAAAACAAAAGAAGGAAGTTCAGAAACAAAATAGACAACAGGTTCAACCGTGAGATGTACGATGGAACCAATACATGCACGGTGTTAAGGAGGCCAAATCAAATTGGAATATACAATAAAATGGCCACTTCCGGTCTAAACTTTTAAATCGTTATATCTTTTGAAGGACAAGTGATAGAAAGGAACTGACTTCAAAAATGTATGTTTCGTAACAAGGTCTACAAGAAAATGAGATAAAAAACTTTAAACCCTTATCGCGGAAGATCCGTGAGATGTACGAGAGAACCAACACATGCACGGTGTTAAGGAGGCCAAATCAAAGTGGAATATACAATAAAATGGCCACTTCCGGTCTAAACTTTAAATCGTTATATCTTTTCAACGACAAGTGATAGAAATGAACCGACTTCAAAAATATATCGTTTCATAACAAGCTCTACAAGAAACTGAGATAAAAAACTTTAAACCCTTATCGCGGAAGATCCGTGAGATGTACGAGAGAACCAACACATGCACGGTGTTAAGGAGGCCAAATCAAATTGGTATATACAATAAAATGGCCACTTCCGGTCTAAACTTTAAATCCTTGTATCTTTTCAACGACAAGTGATAGAAATGAACCGACTTCAAAAATATATCGTTTCATAACAAGCTCTACAAGAAACTGAGATAAAAAACTTTAAACCCTTATCGCGGAAGATCCGTGAGATGTACGATAGAACCAACACATGCACGGTGTTAAGGAGGCCAAATCAAATTGGAATATACAATAAAATGGCCACTTCCGGTCTAAACTTTAAATCGTTATAACTTTTCAACGGAAAGTGATAGAAAGGAACCGACTTCAAAAATGTATGTTTCGTAACAAGGTCTACAAGAAACTGAGATAAAAAACTTCAAACCCTTATCTCGGAAGATCGGCGAGATGTACGATAGAACCAACACATGCACGGTGTTCAGCAAGTCAAACTCTATTAACATATCCAATAAAAATGTTACTTCCGGTAGACACTTCCGGTATAGCTATTCTTAGAGCTACAGTAAATATGTCTTGAAGAACAGTCTTGAATTGCCCTAAACCAACACATCTCTATCATTTCAGAGTAATCTTAGCCATGTGACCAGTTAAACTAAGTATCTTGAAGTGTAGCTTTTATGTTTATGAGATATAAAATAAGAAAACCAAAGAGTTAATTGTCTATTACAACAACAAGTAGAAGGGGTTGACTTGGTACCTACAGCTGTTACATACTTGGTAAAAATGGGGTGCCACTAGCATTTCAGAGTAATTTTAATCATGCAACACTCTAACTGTCTTGAGATGTAGCTTTATGTGTTAATGGGTGGAAATAACAAAACTAAAGAGTTGATTGTCTATTACAACTGTCAGCTAAAGAAGCATTTAGGTAGTCGGAATACCGATATCCTAAATATTTCAAGAGTAATCTTAGTCATACAACACTCTTAACTAACTGTCTTGAGATGTGACTTTATGTGTCATTGGTTGGAAAATAAGAAAACTAAAGAGTTGATTGTCTATTACAACTGTCAGCTGAAGGAACATGTTGGGTTATCGGAATACCGATAACGCCGAATGTTCCAACCGAAGGAGCCCACTTAGAGTCATCTCCAGGGGCTCGGAATACCGATGCCCTAGAAGTGTCGGAAGCAACATTTCAATTAACACCAACAACCGCTAAATACTTGTTGGACTTTAGTATATTTGGTATTAAATTTGGCTTGTTGGATAACCAATCATTTTTATGAAAAATGCAACAATTTTTATTTCTGCGTAAATACATGTAAATTTTGTAGTCTACTATGGACAGTCAAGTCTACCTCTGGACATTTAAGTCAACCCTGGACATAATTATAACGGTGTTTAAATGCAAATAGATTGAATTATTTTGCTGGGAGTCAGGTATGGACAAGGTGTTATTAATAATAAAAACAGTGGTAAAATATAAAAATATAATATATTTACTCAAGTGTACACTACAGCAAGTTAACTAATTTGAAAATTGTCTGTCTTTACAGTAAAATGAGATCTGTCAGTTGGTGTTTGTGACCTTGGAATGTAATCTGGGTGTTATTTCCGTAGGATGACATAATTTAATTTTCGATAGTGTAAAATAAAATTAAAAAGTGTGATATATGAAAAATAAGAAAACTAAAGAGTTGATTGTCTATTACAACTGTCAGCTAAAGAAGCATTTAGGTAGCCGGAATACCGATATTCTAAATATTTCAAGAGTAATCTTAGTCATACAACACTCTTAACTAACTGTCTTGAGATGTGGCTTTATGTGTCATTGGTTGGAAAATAAGAAAACTAAAGAGTTGATTGCCTATTACAACAGTCAGCTAAAGGAACATTTGGGTTATCGGAATACCGATATGCCAAATGTTCCAACCGAAGGAGCCCACTTAGAGTCACATCTAGGGGGCCGGAATACCGGCCCCCTAGATGTGTCGGAAGCAACATCTCAACTAACGCCTACAACCGCTACATACTTGGTGGACTTTGGTGGAACACAGACTGAAAACAACTTGATATCTGGTACATATGTCTGTAAAGATTTCATTCTAAATTTAGCCTGTTGGATATCCAATCATTTCTATGAAAAGTGCAACCAACCAACTAACCAACCACCCAACCAACCAACCAATGGGCCACGCAAGAATGAATCACTTATCATGAATTTGCAAACAAACAAGGAACCTGGCAGTCATTGGGTTGCAGTTAAGAAACGTGGTGACACAGCCGTGTACTTTGACTCATATGGAAACTTGAAGCCACCAGTTGAGCTGCAGCGTTACCTTAAAGACTCTACTCTAATGTACAATCATGATGTGTATCAGAAATATAATACTTATAATTGTGGTCATTTATGTTTAGACTGACCCGACCATTCCACCACCCGACTCTTAGCTGACCCGACTGGTCCACCACCTTGTCATGGAGCTAACCCGGTATAACCTGGGCACATGCACCACCGTTTCTTGTGACGTCACTCGCTTCCAGCATCGTTTTTATTTATAGCGTCAGCTGTAACTGACCTGGATGGTTAATCACCTAACCTGGCCGCATCTATTTTTAAAAATTGTTCAAAGTCCATGTAGGCTGCCTCATGGTCATCGTAGATGTGTTTTAAATTGTTTTCTTCTTGTTTGACTTAAAAACATTCAGCTTGTGTTCCGCAAAAGAGTGACTGTTACACATTTGCTAGACATGTGTTAGACATATGTCTGCCCTATTAGACAGGTTAATCAACTAACCTGGCCGCATCTATTTTTAAAAAATTATTCAAAGTCCATGTAGGCTGCCTCATGGTCATCGTAGATGTGTTTTAAATTGTTTTCTTCTTGTTTGACTTAAAAACATTCAGCTTATGTTCCGCAAAAGAGTGACTGTTACACATCTGCTAGACATGTGTCAGGCATATGTCTGCCCTATTAGACAGCTGTGTTAGACAGCTGTGTTAAACAGCTGTGTTAGACAGCTGTATTAGACAGCTGTGTTAGACAGCTGTGTTAGACAGCTGTGTTAAACAGCTGTGTTAGACAGCTGTATTAGACAGCTGTGTTAGACAGCTGTATTAGACAGCTGTGTTAGACAGCTGTGTTAGACAGCTGTGTTAGACAGTTGTGTTAGACAGCTGTGTTAGACAGCTGTATGACAGCTGTATGACAGCTGTATGACAGCTGTCTGTCATGTCAGACGGCTGTATGACAGCTGTCGTTGTTGTCTGTTGAATATTAAGACGTGAAGCGTCCACTAAGGTTCAGTCGTTAACCAACGGTGAAGGTGAAAACAATAAGTTGTGTTGTCTGTGTTGTTTGTCGAATATTAAGACGAGGAGCGTCCACTAAGGTTCAGTCGGTAGCCAACAGTGAAGGTGAAAACAATAAGTTGTGTTGTCTGTGTTGTTTGTCGAATATTAAGACGAGGAGCTTCCGCTAAGGTTCAGTCGGTAGCCAACAGTAAAGGTGAAGACTGACCTGGATGGTTGATCAACTAACCTGGCCGCATCTATTTTTAAAAATTGTTCAAAGTCCATGTCGGCTGCCTCATGGTCATCGTAGATGTGTTTTAAATTGTTTTCTTCTTGTTTGACTCAGAAGCGTCCACTAAGGTTCAGTCGTTAACCAACAGTGAAGGTGAAAACAATAAGTTGTGTTGTCTGTGTTGTTTGTCGAATATTAAGACGAGGAGCTAAGGTTCAGTCGGTAGCCAACAGTGAAGGTGAAAACAATTAGTACCTGCTAAACTTTAGTCTTTAATAAACACGAGGCTAAACTTCGGTCCTTTAACCAACACAGTCAGTTGTGTAGCACGAAACAATGGCATTCCAAATACTTGAAGATACAGTGACCTCCAATAAGAAGTTTAAACTTGATAGACGAAGCGTATGCTTTAGACTACAAGATATACCTGACGATGTCCGCGATCCAGAGAAGTGGGTCAAAGATCATATTAAAGATATTGTGAGTCATATAGTCCATGATGTCGATGCCGAAGACAGAGTGGGGTTTACCTTTAGCTCGGAAGGTTTCGACAAGGGGGCTGCCCATCTCCCATTTCGTAAAGCAAAGAATGTTGTTTTCGAAGACGTCTGGCACCTACTGAGTAAGATATACCAGAGTAAAGGACCTGGTTTTCGTTCTGATACATTTAGAATGACGATGACTCAAGTGAAAACCGCTAAGCCTTTAATACATGTCAATTAAATATCTTATCTTTACAGACATATGTACCAGATATCAAGTTGTTTTCAGTCTGTGTTCCACCAAAGTCCACCAAGTATGTAGCGGTTGTAGGCGTTAGTTGAGATGTTGCTTCCGACACATCTAGGGGGCCGGTATTCCGGCCCCCTAGATGTGACTCTAAGTGGGCTCCTTCGGTTGGAACATTTGGCATATCGGTATTCCGATAACCCAAATGTTCCTTTAGCTGACTGTTGTAATAGGCAATCAACTCTTTAGTTTTCTTATTTTCCAACCAATGACACATAAAGCCACATCTCAAGACAGTTAGTTAAGAGTGTTGTATGACTAAGATTACTCTTGAAATATTTAGAATATCGGTATTCCGGCTACCTAAATGCTTCTTTAGCTGACAGTTGTAATAGACAATCAACTCTTTAGTTTTCTTATTTTTCATATATCACACTTTTTAATTTTATTTTACACTATCGAAAATTAAATTATGTCATCCTACGGAAATAACACCCAGATTACATTCCAAGGTCACAAACACCAACTGACAGATCTCATTTTACTGTAAAGACAGACAATTTTCAAATTAGTTAACTTGCTGTAGTGTACACTTGAGTAAATATATTATATTTTTATATTTTACCACTGTTTTTATTATTAATAACACCTTGTCCATACCTGACTCCCAGCAAAATAATTCAATCTATTTGCATTTAAACACCGTTATAATTATGTCCAGGGTTGACTTAAATGTCCAGAGGTAGACTTGACTGTCCATAGTAGACTACAAAATTTACATGTATTTACGCAGAAATAAAAATTGTTGCATTTTTCATAAAAATGATTGGTTATCCAACAAGCCAAATTTAATACCAAATATACTAAAGTCCAACAAGTATTTAGCGGTTGTTGGTGTTAATTGAAATGTTGCTTCCGACACTTCTAGGGCATCGGTATTCCGAGCCCCTGGAGATGACTCTAAGTGGGCTCCTTCGGTTGGAACATTCGGCGTTATCGGTATTCCGATAACCCAACATGTTCCTTCAGCTGACAGTTGTAATAGACAATCAACTCTTTAGTTTTCTTATTTTCCAACCAATGACACATAAAGTCACATCTCAAGACAGTTAGTTAAGAGTGTTGTATGACTAAGATTACTCTTGAAATATTTAGGATATCGGTATTCCGACTACCTAAATGCTTCTTTAGCTGACAGTTGTAATAGACAATCAACTCTTTAGTTTTGTTATTTCCACCCATTAACACATAAAGCTACATCTCAAGACAGTTAGAGTGTTGCATGATTAAAATTACTCTGAAATGCTAGTGGCACCCCATTTTTACCAAGTATGTAACAGCTGTAGGTACCAAGTCAACCCCTTCTACTTGTTGTTGTAATAGACAATTAACTCTTTGGTTTTCTTATTTTATATCTCATAAACATAAAAGCTACACTTCAAGATACTTAGTTTAACTGGTCACATGGCTAAGATTACTCTGAAATGATAGAGATGTGTTGGTTTAGGGCAATTCAAGACTGTTCTTCAAGACATATTTACTTTGGTTTGTTAGGTACGCTTGACAGCTGCCTGTGCCGTCAACTTCAATAAGTCTAAGAGGGTGTACTAAAATTTGTCTGTAGCACGCATCACTTGATGTAGTCAACATTTAAATACGCCATTGAATACTGGTCCTCATGGTAAGCTTGAAAATTTCTCTGAAAGTAACTTCATTAAGTCTAAGAGAGAGTGTGTTGTTTTTAGATGTTAACACAACTTGTTTTGATTTCCTTAAAAACTATATTTCTTTCTTCTGTTCAACAAGACGATTATTTTGAGGTGTCACACATGTATGTAGCTCTAAGAATAGCTATACCGGAAGTGTCTACCGGAAGTAACATTTTTATTGGATATGTTAATAGAGTTTGACTTGCTGAACACCGTGCATGTGTTGGTTCTATCGTACATCTCGCCGATCTTCCGAGATAAGGGTTTGAAGTTTTTTATCTCAGTTTCTTGTAGACCTTGTTACGAAACATACATTTTTGAAGTCGGTTCCTTTCTATCACTTTCCGTTGAAAAGTTATAACGATTTAAAGTTTAGACCGGAAGTGGCCATTTTATTGTATATTCCAATTTGATTTGGCCTCCTTAACACCGTGCATGTGTTGGTTCTATCGTACATCTCACGGATCTTCCGCGATAAGGGTTTAAAGTTTTTTATCTCAGTTTCTTGTAGAGCTTGTTATGAAACGATATATTTTTGAAGTCGGTTCATTTCTATCACTTGTCGTTGAAAAGATACAAGGATTTAAAGTTTAGACCGGAAGTGGCCATTTTATTGTATATACCAATTTGATTTGGCCTCCTTAACACCGTGCATGTGTTGGTTCTCTCGTACATCTCACGGATCTTCCGCGATAAGGGTTTAAAGTTTTTTATCTCAGTTTCTTGTAGAGCTTGTTATGAAACGATATATTTTTGAAGTCGGTTCATTTCTATCACTTGTCGTTGAAAAGATATAACGATTTAAAGTTTAGACCGGAAGTGGCCATTTTATTGTATATTCCACTTTGATTTGGCCTCCTTAACACCGTGCATGTGTTGGTTCTCTCGTACATCTCACGGATCTTCCGCGATAAGGGTTTAAAGTTTTTTATCTCATTTTCTTGTAGACCTTGTTACGAAACATACATTTTTGAAGTCAGTTCCTTTCTATCACTTGTCCTTCAAAAGATATAACGATTTAAAAGTTTAGACCGGAAGTGGCCATTTTATTGTATATTCCAATTTGATTTGGCCTCCTTAACACCGTGCATGTATTGGTTCCATCGTACATCTCACGGTTGAACCTGTTGTCTATTTTGTTTCTGAACTTCCTTCTTTTGTTTTGCCAGCGACCTCTGTGTGTTATTTTTAGAACCTACCCATATAACAATTGTGACGTTCTAGTCTGTCTAATATTAAACATATTAATTATTATGTCTTATGTCTACACTCTCATTTGTCGGCTCTAAAGGTTGGGGTGACGTAACTTTAAATAATGGAGTCTTCAACCATCTTCATCAGCGCACCATCTTTAAGAACGAAAGCCGCCATTTTATAATGTCAGGGATGTCAGCTTAATGTATCACAGGTTAGACCGCCATCTTTCATCCCGCCATTTTCCGCCATTTTGGTTCCTCCGTTTTGGTTCCGCCTCTAATATTAATTATTATTTTGTAAATCATCCATTTGTCTAATAATAAACTTTAATTATGTTACATGTATGGTTTGTTTGTAATTAAAAGTCGTATATATATATATACCAACCTAAAACAATAAATTAACAAGCGTCTGCTTAGCTTAACGGGTAGCATCGTTGCCTCCCATCTGAGTGCCCGGGGTTCGAAACTCACCTGCTCCAAATGGTTTTTTTCAAAATATAATAATTTAAAGTAATAGGTTAGACACTTTGGAATGTTTGCATGTGACTGTCTGGCCCAAGTCGTGTGACGTCACTGTCAAAGTTTCCTAGACAGGTCAATGACCTTAGAATGCAGAATAACACGGATGTGACTGTCTGGCCCAGGGCGTGGCTGGGCGCCGGGACAGGCGCCGGGGGGCCGGGGCGTGGCTAGGCGCCGGGGCTGGCGCCGGGGCAGGCGCCAGGGCAGGCGCCAGTGCAGGCGCCGGCGCCAGGGCGTGGCGCCGGCGCCGGGGCTAGGCGCCAGGGCGTGGCGCCGGCGCCAGGGCAGGCGCCAGGGCGTGGCGCCGGCGCCAGGGCGTGGCGCCGGCGCCGTGACGTCACTTCCTGTGACGTCACTGTCTGCTCAAAGTGTCCCATTACCTACTTATAAGTCGTGTTCTTGTTTGAGCCAAAATTTTTTTGGTCTGAGATTACGCTCAAATTGTGTCCGCCCATACTTTAAACTTAATTAAATGTCGAAGTAAAATCAGTTCTTATGTAACTCAAGAATTTTTCAATTTAGAGAGGTTTGAAGACTTCCAAGAAACAAAAATAATTTTCTATAAAAACTATCACAATTCTAAAACTATTGCCGATATCGAGTTACAGATTATTTGATTTTTATCCATTAACGTTACTTCATATTATATATGAGTTTTATCGAATATGGCGGACTTTCATTTTTTCGCAATTTTTCCATACAAGTCGTGTTCTTTTTTAAGCCAAAATTTTTTTGGTCTGAGATTACGCTCAAATTGTGTCCGCCCATACTTTAAACTTAGTAAAATGTCGGAGTAAAATCAGTTCTTATGTAACTCAAGAATTTTTCAATTTAGAGAGGTTTGAAGACTGTCCCAAAAAACTAAAATAATTTTCTACAAAAACTATCACAATTCTAGAACTATTGCCGATATCGAGTTACAGATTATTTGATTTTTATCCAGTAACGTTACTTCATATTATATATGGGTTTTATCGAATATGGTGGACTTTTATTTTTTCGTAATTTTCCCATGTTCTTTTTTGAGCCAAAATTTTTTTGGTCTGAGATTAAGCTCAAATTGTGTCCGCCCATACTTTAAACTTAGTTTAATGTCGGAGTAAAATCAGGTCTTATGTAACTCAAGAATTTTTCAATTTAGAGAGGTTTGAAGACTCCCAAAAAACAAAAATAATTTTCTACAAAAACTATCACAATTCTAAAAACTATTGCAGATATCGAGTTACAGATTATTTGATTTTTATCCATTAACGTCCCTTCATATTATATATGAGTTTTATCGAATTTGGCTGACTTTCATTTTTTCGCAATTTTTCCATACGTGTCGTGTTCCAGTCGTGTTCTTTTTTGAGCCAAAATTTTTTTGGTCTGAGATTAAGCTCAAATTGTGTTTGCACATACTTTAAACTTAGTTAAATGTCGGAATAAAATCAGTTCTTATGTAGCTCAAGAATTTTTCAATTTAGAGAGGTTTGAAGACTGTCCCAAAAAACTAAAATAATTTTCTACAAAAACTATCACAATTCTAAAAACTATTGCCGATATCGAGTTACAGATTATTTGATTTTTATCCATTAACGTCCCTTTATATTATATATGAGTTTTATCGAATTTGGCGGACTTTCATTTTTTCGCAATTTTTCCATACTTCGTGTTCTTTTTTGAGCCAAAATTTTTTTGGTCTGAGATTACGCTCAAATTGTGTCCGCCCATACTTTAAACTTAGTTAAATGTCGGAGTAAAATCAGTTTTTATGTAACTCAAGAATTTTTTAATTTAGAGAGGTTTGAAGACTGTTCGAAAAAAACAAAAATAATTTTTTACAAAAACTATCACAATTCTAAAAACTATTGGCGATATCGAGTTACAGATTATTTGATTTTTATCCATTAACGGTACTTCATATTATATATGAGTTTTATCGAATATGGCGGACTTTCATTTATTCACAATTTTTCCATATGTCGTGTTCTTTTTTGAGCCAAAATTTTTTTTGTCTGAGATTAAGCTCAAATTGTGTTTGCACATACTTTAAACTTAGTTAAATGTCGGAATAAAATCAGTTCTTATGTAGCTCAAGAATTTTTCAATTTAGAGAGGTTTGAAGACTGTCCCAAAAACTAAAATAATTTTCTACAAAAACTATCGCAATTCTAGAACTATTGCCGATATCGAGTTACAGATTATTTGATTTTTATCCAGTAACGTAACTTCATATTATATATGGGTTTTATCGAATATGGTGGACTTTCATTTTTTCGCAATTTTTCCATACTTATAAGTCGTGTTCTTTTTTGAGCCAAAATTTTTGTGGTCTGAGATTAAGCTCAAATTGTGTCCGCCCATACTTTAAACTTAGTTAAATGTCGGAGTAAAATCAGTTCTTATGTAACTCAAGAATTTTTCAATTTAGAGAGATTTGAAGACTTCCAAAAAACAAAAATAATTTTCTATAAAAACTATCACAATTCTAAAACTATTGCAGATATGGAGTTACAGATTATTTGATTTTTATCCATTAACGTTACTTCATATTATATATGAGTTTTATCGAATATGGCGGACTTTCATTTTTTCGCAATTTTTCCATACTATATAGGTCGTGTTCTTTTTTGAGCCAAAATTTTTTTTGGTCTGAGATTAAGCTCAAATTGTGTTTGCACATACTTTAAACTTAGTTAAATGTCGGAGTAAAATCAGTTCTTATGTAACTCAAGAATTTTTCAACGTAGAGGTTTTGAACACTGTCCCAAAAAAACGAAAATATTTTTTTACAAAACTATCACAATTCTAAAAGTATTGCGGATATCCAGTTACAGGTTATTTGATTTTTACCCATTAGCGTTACTTCATATTATATATGAGTGTTATCGACTTTGGCGGACTTTCATTTCTTCGCAATTTTTCCATACTATAGTTTTTTCTGTCTGAGATTAAGCTCAAATTGTGTCCGCTTATACTTTAAACTTAGTTAAATGTCGGAGTAAAATCAGTTCTTATGTAACTCAAGAATTTTTCAATGTAGCGACGTTTGAAAACTGTCCCAAAAAAACAAAAATAATTTTTACCAAAACTATCTCAATTCTAAAACTATTGCAGAGTTACAGATTATTTGATTTTTATCCATTAACGTTACTTCATATTATACATGAGTTTTATCGAATATGGCGGACTTTCATTTTTTCGCAGTTTTTCCATACTACGTGTTCTTTTTTGAGCCAAAATTTGTTTGGTCTGAGATTAAGCTCAAATTGTGTTTGCACATACTTTAAACTTAGTTAAATGTCGGAATAAAATCAGTTCTTATGTAGCTCAAAAATTTTTCACTTTAGAGAGGTTTGAAGACTGTCCCAAAAAAAAAAAAAATTTCTAAACTATTGCCGATATCGAGTTACAGATTATTTGATTTAGATCCATTAACGTTACTTGATATTATATATGTTTTATCGAATATGGCGGACTTTCATTTTTTCGCAATTTTTCCATACCTATAAGACGTGTTCTTTTTTGAGCCAAAATTTTTTTGGTCTGAGATTAAGCTCAAATTGTGTCCGCCTAGACTTTAAACTTAGTTAAATGTCGGAGTAAAATCAGTTCTTATGTAACTCAAGAATTTTTCAATTTAGAGAGGTTTGAAAACTGTCCAAAAAAAAAACAAAAATAATTTTCTATAAAAACTATCACAATTCTAAAACTATTGCAGATATGGAGTTACAGATTATTTGATTTTTATCCATTAACGTTACTTCATATTATATATGAGTTTTATCGAATTTGGCGGACTTTCATTTTTTCGCAATTTTTCCATACGTGTTCTTTTTGAGCCTAAATTTTTTTGGTCTGAGATTAAGCTCAAATTGTGTCTGCCTATACTTTAAACTTGGTTAAATGTCGGAGTAAAATCAGTTCTTATGTAACTCAAGAATTTTCCAATTTAGAGAGGTTTGAAGACTGTTCCAAAAATACAAAAATATTTTTTTACAACTATTACAATTCTAAAACTATTGAGGATATCGAGTTACAGATTATTTGATTTTTATTCATTAACGTTACTTTATATTATATATTAGTTTTATCAAATATGGCGGACTTTCATTTTTTCGCAATTTTTCGTGTTCTTTTTTGAGCCAAAATTTTTTGGTCTGAGATTAAGCTCAAATTGTGTTTGCACATACTTTAAACTTCGTTAAATGTCGGAATAAAATCAGTTCTTATGTAGCTCAAGAATTTTTCACTTTAGAGAGGTTTGAAGACTGTTCCAAAAAACAAAAATAATTTTTTATAAAAACTAACACAATTCTAAAACTATTGCAGATATGGAGTTACAGATTATTTGATTTTTATCCATTAACGTTACTTCATATTATATATGAGTTTTATCGAATATGGCGGACTTTCATTTTTTCGCAATTTTTCCATACTATATAGGTCGTGTTCTTTTTTGGGCCAAAATTTTTTTTGGTCTGAGATTAAGCTCAAATTGTGTTTGCACATACTTTAAACTTAGCTAAATGTCGGAATAAAATCAGTTCTTATGTAACTCAAGAATTTTTCACTTTAGAGAGGTTTGAAGACTTCGAAAAAAACAAAAATATTTTTTTACAAAAACTATCACAATTCTAAAAACTATTGCAGATATCGAGTTACAGATTATTTGATTTTTATCCATTAACGTTACTTAATATTATATATGAGTTATCGAATATGGCGGACTTTCAATTTTTCGCAATTTTTCCATACTATCAGTCGTGTTCTTTTTTGAGCCAAAATTTTTTTGGTCTGAGATTACGCTCAAATTGTGTCCGCCCATTCTTTAAACTTAATTAAATGTCGAAGTAAAATCAGTTCTTATGTAACTCAAGAATTTTTCAATTTAGAGAGGTTTGAAGACTTCCAAGAAACAAAAATAATTTTCTATAAAAACTATCACAATTCTAAAACTATTGCCGATATCGAGTTACAGATTATTTGATTTTTATCCATTAACGTTACTTCATATTATATATGAGTTTTATCGAATATGGCGGACTTTCATTTTTTCGCAATTTTTCCATACAAGTCGTGTTCTTTTTCAAGCCAAAATTTTTTTGGTCTGAGATTACGCTCAAATTGTGTCCGCCCATACTTTAAACTTAGTAAAATGTCGGAGTAAAATCAGTTCTTATGTAACTCAAGAATTTTTCAATTTAGAGAGGTTTGAAGACTTCCAAAAAACAAAAATAATTTGCTATAAAAACTATCGCAATTCTAAAACTATTGCCGATATCGAGTTACAGATTATTTGATTTTTATCCATTAACGTTACTTCATATTATATATGAGTTTTAGCGAATATGGCGGACTTTCATTTTTTCACAATTTTTCCATAATATAAGTAGTGTTCTTTTTTGAGCCAAAATTTTTTTGGTCTCAGATTAAGCTCAAATTGTGTCCGCCTATACTTTAAACTTAGTTAAATGTCGGACTAAAATTAGTTCTTATGTAACTCAAGAATTTTTCAATTTAGAGAGGTTTGAAGACTGTTCGAAAAAAATAACAATAATTTTCTACAAAAACTATCACAATTCTAAAAACTATTGCAGATATCGAGTTACAGATTATTTGATTTTTATCCATTAACGTCCCTTCATATTATATATGAGTTTTATCGAATTTGGCGGACTTTCATTTTTTCGCAATTTTTCCATTGTGTTTGCACATACTTTAAACTTAGTTAAATGTCGGAATAAAATCAGTTCTTATGTAGCTCAAGAATTTTTTAATTTAGAGAGGTTTGAAGACTCTCCCAAAAAACTAAAATAATTTTCTACAAAAACTATCACGATTCTAGAACTATTGCCGATATCGAGTTACAGATTATTTGATTTTTATCCAGTAACGTTACTTCATATTATATATGGGTTTTATCGAATATGGTGGACTTTCATTTTTTCGCAATTTTTCCATACTATAAGTCGTGTTCTTTTTTGAGCCAAAATTTTTTTGGTCTGAGATTAAGCTCAAATTGTGTCCACCCATACTTTAAACTTACAGAATATTTGATTTTTATCCATTAACGTCCCTTTATATTATATATGAGTTTTATCGAATTTGGCGGACTTTCATTTTTTCGCAATTTTTGAGATTACGCTCAAATTGTGTCCGCCCATACTTTAAACTTAGTTAAATGTCGAAGTAAAATCAGTTCTTATGTAACTCAAGAATTTTTCAATTTAGAGAGGTTTGCAGACTTCCAAGAAACAAAAATAATTTTCTATAAAAACTATCACAATTCTAAAACTATTGCCGATATCGAGTTACAGATTATTTGATTTTTATCCATTAACGTTACTTCATATTATATATGAGTTTTAGAGAATATGGCGGACTTTCATTTTTTCACAATTTTTCCATACTATAAGTCGTGTTCTTTTTTGAGCCAAAATTTTTTGGTCTGAGATTAAGCTCAAATTGTGTTTGCACATACTTTAAACTTAGTTAAATGTCGGAGTAAAATCAGTTCTTATGTAGCTCAAGAATTTTTCAATTTAGAGAGGTTTGAATTGAAGACTGTCCCAAAAAACTAAAATAATTTTCTACAAAAACTATCACAATTCTAGAACTATTGCCGATATCGAGTAACAGATTATTTGATTTTTATCCTGTAACGTTACTTCATATTATATATGGGTTTTATCGAATATGGTGACTTTCATTTTTTCGCAATTTTTCCATAATATAAGTCTATACTATATATAAGTCGTGTTCTTTTTTGAGCCAAAATTTTTTTGGTCTGAGATTAAGCTCAAATTGTGTCCGCCCATACTTTAAACTTAGTTAAATGTCGGAGTAAAATCAGTTCTTATGTAACTCAAGAATTTTTCAATTTAGAGAGGTTTGAAGACTGTTCGAAAAAAACAAAAATAATTTTTTACAAAAACTATCACAATTCTAAAAACTATTGCCGATATCGAGTTACAGATTATTTGATTTTTATCCATTAACGGTACTTCATATTATATATGAGTTTTATCGAATATGGCGGACTTTCATTTATTCACAATTTTTCCATACTATGTCGTGTTCTTTTTTGAGCCAAAATTTTTTTGGTCTGAGATTAAGCTCAAATTGTGTCCGCCCATACTTTAAACTTAGTTAAATGTCGGAGTAAAAGCAGTTCTTATGTAACTCAAGAATTTTTCAATTTAGAGAGTTTTGAAGACTTCCAAAAAACAAAAATAATTTTCTATAAAAACTATCACAATTCTAAAACTATTGCAGATATGGAGTTACAGATTATTTGATTTTTATCCATTAACGTTACTTCATATTATATATGAGTTTTATCGAATATGGCGGACTTTCATTTTTTCGCAATTTTTCCATACTATTATAAGTCGTGTTCTTTTTTGAGCCAAAATTTTTTTGGTCTGAGATTACGCTCAAATTGTGTCCGCCCATACTTTAAACTTAATTAAATGTCGAAGTAAAATCAGTTCTTATGTAACTCAAGAAATTTTCAATTTAGAGAGGTTTGAAGACTTCCAAGAAACAAAAATAATTTTCTATAAAAACTATCACAATTCTAAAACTATTGCCGATATCGAGTTACAGATTTTTTGATTTTTATCCATTAACGTTACTTCATATTATATATGAGTTTTATCGAATATGGCGGACTTTCATTTTTTCGCAATTTTTCCATACAAGTCGTGTTCTTTTTTAAGCCAAAATTTTTTGGTCTGAGATTAAGCTCAAATTGTGTTTGCACATACTTTAAACTTAGTTAAATGTCGGAGTAAAATCAGTTCCTATGTAACTCAAGAATTTTTCAATTTAGAGCGGTTTGAAGACTGTTCGAAAAAAATAACAATAATTTTCTACAAAAACTATCACAATTCTAAAAACTATTGCAGATATCGAGTTACAGATTATTTGATTTTTATCCATTAACGTTACTTCATATTATATATGAGTTTTATCGAATTTGGCGGACTTTCATTTTTTCGCAATTTTTCCATACTATATAAGTCGTGTTCTTTTTTGAGCCAAAATTTTTTTGGTCTGAGATTAAGCTCAAATTGTGTTTGCACATACTTTAAACTTAGTTAAATGTCGGAATAAAATCAGTTCTTATGTAGCTCAAGAATTTTTCAATTTAGAGAGGTTTGAATTGAAGACTGTCCCAAAAAACTAAAATAATTTTCTACAAAAACTATCACAATTCTAGAACTATTGCCGATATCGAGTAACAGATTATTTGATTTTTATCCTGTAACGTTACTTCATATTATATATGGGTTTTATCGAATATGGTGGACTTTCATTTTTTCGCAATTTTTCCATACTATAAGTCGTGTTCTTTTTTGAGCCAAAATTTTTTTGGTCTGAGATTAAGCTCAAATTGTGTCCGCCCATATTCTAAACTTAGTTAAATGTCGGAGTAAAATCAGTTCTTATGTAACTCAAGAATTTTTCAATTTAGAGAGGTTTGAAGACTGTTCGAAAAAAACAAAAATAATTTTTTACAAAAACTATCACAATTCTAAAAACTATTGCCGATATCGAGTTACAGATTATTTGATTTTTATCCATTAACGGTACTTCATATTATATATGAGTTTTATCGAATATGGCGGACTTTCATTTATTCACAATTTTTCCATACTATGTCGTGTTCTTTTTTGAGCCAAAATTTTTTTGGTCTGAGATTAAGCTCAAATCGTGTCCGCCCATACTTTAAACTTAGTTAAATGTCGGAGTAAAATCAGTTCTTATGTAACTCAAGAATTTTTCAATTTAGAGAGGTTTGAAGACTTCCAAAAAACAAAAATAATTTTCTATAAAAACTATCACAATTCTAAAACTATTGCAGATATGGAGTTACAGATTATTTGATTTTTATCCATTAACGTTACTTCATATTATATATGAGTTTTATCGAATATGGCGGACTTTCATTTTTTCGCAATTTTTCCATACTATTATAAGTCGTGTTCTTGTTTGAGCCAAAATTTTTTTGGTCTGAGATTACGCTCAAATTGTGTCCGCCCATACTTTAAACTTAATTAAATGTCGAAGTAAAATCAGTTCTTATGTAACTCAAGAATTTTTCAATTTAGAGAGGTTTGAAGACTTCCAAGAAACAAAAATAATTTTCTATAAAAACTATCACAATTCTAAAACTATTGCCGATATCGAGTTACAGATTATTTGATTTTTATCCATTAACGTTACTTCATATTATATATGAGTTTTATCGAATATGGCGGACTTTCATTTTTTCGCAATTTTTCCATACAAGTCGTGTTCTTTTTTAAGCCAAAATTTTTTTGGTCTGAGATTACGCTCAAATTGTGTCCGCCCATACTTTAAACTTAGTAAAATGTCGGAGTAAAATCAGTTCTTATGTAACTCAAGAATTTTTCAATTTAGAGAGGTTTGAAGACTGTCCCAAAAAACTAAAATAATTTTCTACAAAAACTATCACAATTCTAGAACTATTGCCGATATCGAGTTACAGATTATTTGATTTTTATCCAGTAACGTTACTTCATATTATATATGGGTTTTATCGAATATGGTGGACTTTTATTTTTTCGTAATTTTCCCATGTTCTTTTTTGAGCCAAAATTTTTTTGGTCTGAGATTAAGCTCAAATTGTGTCCGCCCATACTTTAAACTTAGTTTAATGTCGGAGTAAAATCAGGTCTTATGTAACTCAAGAATTTTTCAATTTAGAGAGGTTTGAAGACTCCCAAAAAACAAAAATAATTTTCTACAAAAACTATCACAATTCTAAAAACTATTGCAGATATCGAGTTACAGATTATTTGATTTTTATCCATTAACGTCCCTTCATATTATATATGAGTTTTATCGAATTTGGCTGACTTTCATTTTTTCGCAATTTTTCCATACGTGTCGTGTTCCAGTCGTGTTCTTTTTTGAGCCAAAATTTTTTTGGTCTGAGATTAAGCTCAAATTGTGTTTGCACATACTTTAAACTTAGTTAAATGTCGGAATAAAATCAGTTCTTATGTAGCTCAAGAATTTTTCAATTTAGAGAGGTTTGAAGACTGTCCCAAAAAACTAAAATAATTTTCTACAAAAACTATCACAATTCTAAAAACTATTGCCGATATCGAGTTACAGATTATTTGATTTTTATCCATTAACGTCCCTTTATATTATATATGAGTTTTATCGAATTTGGCGGACTTTCATTTTTTCGCATTTTTTCCATACTTCGTGTTCTTTTTTGAGCCAAAATTTTTTTGGTCTGAGATTACGCTCAAATTGTGTCCGCCCATACTTTAAACTTAGTTAAATGTCGGAGTAAAATCAGTTTTTATGTAACTCAAGAATTTTTTAATTTAGAGAGGTTTGAAGACTGTTCGAAAAAAACAAAAATAATTTTTTACAAAAACTATCACAATTCTAAAAACTATTGGCGATATCGAGTTACAGATTATTTGATTTTTATCCATTAACGGTACTTCATATTATATATGAGTTTTATCGAATATGGCGGACTTTCATTTATTCACAATTTTTCCATATGTCGTGTTCTTTTTTGAGCCAAAATTTTTTTTGTCTGAGATTAAGCTCAAATTGTGTTTGCACATACTTTAAACTTAGTTAAATGTCGGAATAAAATCAGTTCTTATGTAGCTCAAGAATTTTTCAATTTAGAGAGGTTTGAAGACTGTCCCAAAAACTAAAATAATTTTCTACAAAAACTATCGCAATTCTAGAACTATTGCCGATATCGAGTTACAGATTATTTGATTTTTATCCAGTAACGTAACTTCATATTATATATGGGTTTTATCGAATATGGTGGACTTTCATTTTTTCGCAATTTTTCCATACTTATAAGTCGTGTTCTTTTTTGAGCCAAAATTTTTGTGGTCTGAGATTAAGCTCAAATTGTGTCCGCCCATACTTTAAACTTAGTTAAATGTCGGAGTAAAATCAGTTCTTATGTAACTCAAGAATTTTTCAATTTAGAGAGATTTGAAGACTTCCAAAAAACAAAAATAATTTTCTATAAAAACTATCACAATTCTAAAACTATTGCAGATATGGAGTTACAGATTATTTGATTTTTATCCATTAACGTTACTTCATATTATATATGAGTTTTATCGAATATGGCGGACTTTCATTTTTTCGCAATTTTTCCATACTATATAGGTCGTGTTCTTTTTTGAGCCAAAATTTTTTTTGGTCTGAGATTAAGCTCAAATTGTGTTTGCACATACTTTAAACTTAGTTAAATGTCGGAGTAAAATCAGTTCTTATGTAACTCAAGAATTTTTCAACGTAGAGGTTTTGAACACTGTCCCAAAAAAACGAAAATATTTTTTTACAAAACTATCACAATTCTAAAAGTATTGCGGATATCCAGTTACAGGTTATTTGATTTTTACCCATTAGCGTTACTTCATATTATATATGAGTGTTATCGACTTTGGCGGACTTTCATTTCTTCGCAATTTTTCCATACTATAGTTTTTTCTGTCTGAGATTAAGCTCAAATTGTGTCCGCTTATACTTTAAACTTAGTTAAATGTCGGAGTAAAATCAGTTCTTATGTAACTCAAGAATTTTTCAATGTAGCGACGTTTGAAAACTGTCCCAAAAAAACAAAAATAATTTTTACCAAAACTATCTCAATTCTAAAACTATTGCAGATATCGAGTTACAGATTATTTGATTTTTATCCATTAACGTTACTTCATATTATACATGAGTTTTATCGAATATGGCGGACTTTCATTTTTTCGCAGTTTTTCCATACTACGTGTTCTTTTTTGAGCCAAAATTTGTTTGGTCTGAGATTAAGCTCAAATTGTGTTTGCACATACTTTAAACTTAGTTAAATGTCGGAATAAAATCAGTTCTTATGTAGCTCAAAAATTTTTCACTTTAGAGAGGTTTGAAGACTGTCCCAAAAAAAAAAAAATTTCTAAACTATTGCCGATATCGAGTTACAGATTATTTGATTTAGATCCATTAACGTTACTTGATATTATATATGTTTTATCGAATATGGCGGACTTTCATTTTTTCGCAATTTTTCCATACCTATAAGACGTGTTCTTTTTTGAGCCAAAATTTTTTTGGTCTGAGATTAAGCTCAAATTGTGTCCGCCTAGACTTTAAACTTAGTTAAATGTCGGAGTAAAATCAGTTCTTATGTAACTCAAGAATTTTTCAATTTAGAGAGGTTTGAAAACTGTCCAAAAAAAAAACAAAAATAATTTTCTATAAAAACTATCACAATTCTAAAACTATTGCAGATATGGAGTTACAGATTATTTGATTTTTATCCATTAACGTTACTTCATATTATATATGAGTTTTATCGAATTTGGCGGACTTTCATTTTTTCGCAATTTTTCCATACGTGTTCTTTTTGAGCCTAAATTTTTTTGGTCTGAGATTAAGCTCAAATTGTGTCTGCCTATACTTTAAACTTGGTTAAATGTCGGAGTAAAATCAGTTCTTATGTAACTCAAGAATTTTCCAATTTAGAGAGGTTTGAAGACTGTTCCAAAAATACAAAAATATTTTTTTACAACTATTACAATTCTAAAACTATTGAGGATATCGAGTTACAGATTATTTGATTTTTATTCATTAACGTTACTTTATATTATATATTAGTTTTATCAAATATGGCGGACTTTCATTTTTTCGCAATTTTTCGTGTTCTTTTTTGAGCCAAAATTTTTTGGTCTGAGATTAAGCTCAAATTGTGTTTGCACATACTTTAAACTTCGTTAAATGTCGGAATAAAATCAGTTCTTATGTAGCTCAAGAATTTTTCACTTTAGAGAGGTTTGAAGACTGTTCCAAAAAACAAAAATAATTTTTTATAAAAACTAACACAATTCTAAAACTATTGCAGATATCGAGTTACAGATTATTTGATTTTTATCCATTAACGTTACTTAATATTATATATGAGTTATCGAATATGGCGGACTTTCAATTTTTCGCAATTTTTCCATACTATCAGTCGTGTTCTTTTTTGAGCCAAAATTTTTTTGGTCTGAGATTAAGCTCAAATTGTGTTTGCACATACTTTAAACTTAGTTAAATGTCGGAGTAAAATCAGTTCTTATGTAACTCAATAATTTTTCAATTTAGAGCGGTTTGAAAACTGTTCCAAAAAAACAAAAATAATTTTCTATAAAAACTATCACAATTCTAAAACTATTGCAGATATCGAGTTACAGATTATTTGATTTTTATCCATTAACGTCCCTTCATATTATATATGAGTTTTATCGAATTTGGCGGACTTTCATTTTTTCGCAATTTTTCCATACTAAGTCGTGTTCTTTTTTGAGCCAAAATTTTTTTAGTCTGAGACTAAGCTAAAATTGTGTTTGCATATACTTTAAACTTAGTTAAAAGTCGGAGTAAAATCAGTTCTTATGTAACTCAAGAACTTTTCAATTTAGAGAGGTTTGAAGACTGTTCGAAAAAAATAAAAATAATTTTCTACAAAAACTATCACAATTCTAAAACTATTGCCGATATCGAGTTACAGATTATTAGATTTTTATCCAGTAACGTTACTTCATATAATATATGAGTTTTATCGAATATGGTGGACTTTCATTTTTTCGCAATTTTTCCATACATTTTTCCATATAAGTCGTGTTCTTTTTTGAGCCAAAATTTTTTTGGTCTGAGATTAAGCTCAAATTGTGTCCGCCCATAAACTTAGTTAAATGTCGGAGTAAAATCAGTTCTTATGTAACTCAAGAATTTTTCAATTTAGAGGTTTGAAGACTTCGAAAAAAACAAAAATAATTTTTTACAAAACTATCACAATTCTAAAAACTATTGCAGATATCGAGTTACAGATTATTTGATTTTTATCCATTAACGTGCCTTCATATTATATATGAGTTTTATCGAATATGGCGGACTTCCATTTTTTCGCAATTTTTCCATACTATAAAATAAGTCGTGTTCTTTTTTTGAGCCAAAATTTTTTTGGTCTGAGATTTAGTTCAAATTGTGTCCGCCTATACTTCAAACTTAGTTAAATGTCGGAGTAAAATCAGTTCTTATGTAACTCAAGAATTTTTCAATTTAGAGAGGATTGAAGACTGTCCCAAAAAACTAAAATAATTTTCTACAAAAACTATCACAATTCTAAAACTATTGCCGATATCGAGTTACAGATTATTTGATTTTTATCCATTAACGTTACTTCATATTATATATGAGTTTTATCTAATATGGCGGACTTTCATTTATTCACAATTTTTCCATACTATATGTCGTGTTCTTTTTTGAGCCAAAATTTTTTTGGTCTGTGACTAAGCTCAAATTGTGTCCGCCCATACTTTAAAATTAGTTAAATGTCGGAATAAAATCAGTTCTTATCTTGCTCAAGAATTTTTCACTTTAGAGAGGTTTGAAGACTGTCCAAAAAAACAAAAATAATTTTTTACAAAAACTATCACAATTCTAAAACTATTGCCGATATCGAGTTACAGATTATTTGATTTTCATCCATTAACGTTGCTTCAATTTATATATGAGTTTTATCGAATACGGCTGACTTTCATTTTTTCACAATTTTTCCATATTATAAGTCGTGTTCTCTTTTGAGCCAAATTTTTTTTAGTCTGAGATTAAGCTCAAATTGTGTTTGCACATACTTTAAACTTAGTTAAATGTCGGTGTAAAATCAGTTCTTATGTAACACAAGAATTTTTCAATTTAGAGGTTTGAAGACTGTTCCAAAAAAACAAAAATATTTTTTTACAAAAACTATCACAATTCTAAAACTATTGCGGATATCGAGTTACAGATTATTTGATTTTTATCCATTAACGTTACTTCATATTATATATGAGTTTTATCGAATATGGTAAACTTTCATTTATTCACAATTTTTCCATACGTCGTGTTCTTTTTTGAGCCAAAATTTTTTTGGTCTGAGATTACGCTCAAATTGTGTCCGCCCATACTTTAAACTCAGTTAAATGTCGGAATAAAATCAGTTCTTATGTAGCTCAAGAATTTTTCAATTTAGAGAGGTTTGAAGACTGTCCCAAAAAACTAAAATAATTTTCTACAAAAACTATCACAATTCTAAAACTGTTGCAGATATCGAGTTACAGATTATTTCATTTTTATCCATTAAATTCCCTTCATATTATTTATGAGTTTTATCGAATTTGGCGGACTTTCATTTTTTCGCATTTTTTCCATACGTCGTGTTCTTTTTTGAACCAAAATTTTTTTGGTCTGAGATTACGCTCAAATTGTGTCCGCCCATACTTTAAACTTAGTTAAATGTCGGAGTAAAATCAGTTCTTATGTAACTCAAGAATTTTTCAATTTAGAGAGGTTTGAAGACTGTCCCAAAAAACAAAAATAATTTTCTACAAAAACTATCACAATTCTAAAAACTATTGCAGATATCGAGTTACAGATTATTTGATTTTTATCCATTAACATCCCTTCATATTATATATGAGTTTTATCGAATTTGGCGGACTTTCATTTTTTCGCAATTTTTCCAGTCGTGTTCTTTTTTGAGCCAAAATTTTTTTGGTCTAAGATTAAGCTCAAATTGTGTTTGCACATACTTTAAACTTAGTTAAATGTCAGAATAAAATCAGTTTTTATGTAGCTTAAGAATTTTTCAATTTAGAGAGGTTTGAAGACTGTCCCAAAAAACTAAAATAATTTTCTACAAAAACTATCACAATTCTAAAACTATTGCCGATATCGAGTTACAGATTATTTGATTTTTATCCAGTAACGTTACTTTATATTATATATGGGTTTTATCGAATATGGTGGACTTTCATTTTTTCGCAATTTTTCCATACATGTCGTGTTCTTTTTTGAGCCAAAATTTTTTGGTCTGAGATTAAGCTCAAATTGTGTCCGCCCATACTTTAAACTTAGTTAAATGTCAAAGTAAAATCTGTTCTTATGTAACTCAACAATTTTTCAATTTAGAGAGGTTTGAAGACTGTTCGCAAAAAACAAAAATAATTTTTTACAAAAACTATCACAATTCTAAAAACTATTGCAGATATCGAGTTACAGATTATTTGATTTTTATCCATTAACGTCCCTTCATATTATATATGAGCTTTATCTAATTTGGCGGACTTTCATTTTTTCGCAATTTTTCCATACTAGAAGTCGTGTTCTTTTTTGAGCCAAAATTTTTTTGGTCTGAGATTAAGCTCAAATTGTGTCCGCCCATACTTTATACTTAGTTAAATGTCGGAGTAAAATCAGTTCTTATGTAACTCAAGAATTTTTCAATTTAGAGAGGTTTGAAGACTGTTCGAAAAAAATAACAATAATTTTCTACAAAAACTATCACAATTCTAAAAACTATTGCAGATATCGAGTTACAGATTATTTGATTTTTATCCATTAACGTCCCTTCATATTATATATGAGTTTTATCGAATTTGGCGGACTTTCATTTTTTCGCAATTTTTCCATTGTGTTTGCACATACTTTAAACTTAGTTAAATGTCGGAATAAAATCAGTTCTTATGTAGCTCAAGAATTTTTCAATTTAGAGAGGTTTGAAGACTGTCCCAAAAAACAAAAATAATTTTCTACAAAAACTATCACGATTCTAGAACTATTGCCGATATCGAGTTACAGATTATTTGATTTTTATCCAGTAACGTTACTTCATATTATATATGGGTTTTATCGAATATGGTGGACTTTCATTTTTTCGCAATGTTTCCATACTATAAGTCGTGTTCTTTTTTGTGCCAAAATTTTTTTGGTCTGAGATTAAGCTCAAATTGTGTCCGCCCGTACTTTAAACTTAGTTAAATGTCGGAGTAAAATCAGTTCTTATGTAACTCAAGAATTTTTCAATTTAGAGAGGTTTGAAGGCTTCGAAAAAAACAAAAATAATTTCCTATAAAAACTATCACAATTCTAAAACTGTTGCAGATATCGAGTTACAGATTATTTGATTTTTATCCATTAACGTCCCTTCATATTATATATGAGCTTTATCGAATTTGGCGGACTTTCATTTTTTCGCATTTTTTCCATACGTCGTGTTCTTTTTTGAACCAAAATTTTTTTGGTCTGAGATTACGCTCAAATTTTGTCCGCCCATACTTTAAACTTAGTTAAATGTCGGAGTAAAATCAGTTCTTATGTAACTCAAGAATTTTTCAATTTAGAGAGGTTTGAAGACTGTCCCAAAAAACTAAAATAATTTTCTACAAAAACTATCACGATTCTAGAACTATTGCCGATATCGAGTTACAGATTATTTGATTTTTATCCATTAACGTTACTTCATATTATATATGAGTTTTAGCGAATATGGCGGACTTTCATTTTTTCACAATTTTTCCATACTATAGTCGTGTTCTTTTTTGAGCCAAAATTTTTTGGTCTGAGATTAAGCTCAAATTGTGTTTGCACATACTTTAAACTTAGTTAAATGTCGGAGTAAAATCACTTCCTATGTAACTCAAGAATTTTTCAATTTAGAGCGGTTTGAAGACTGTTCGAAAAAAATAACAATAATTTTCTACAAAAACTATCACAATTCTAAAAACTATTGCAGATATCGAGTTACAGATTATTTGATTTTTATCCATTAACGTTACTTCATATTATATATGAGTTTTATCGAATTTGGCGGACTTTAATTTTTTCGCAATTTTTCCATATAAGTCGTGTTCTTTTTCGAGCCAAAATTTTTTTGGTCTGAGATTAAGCTCAAATTGTGTTTGCACATACTTTAAACTTAGTTAAATGTCGGAATAAAATCAGTTCTTATGTAGCTCAAGAATTTTTCAATTTAGAGAGGTTTGAAGACTGTCCCAAAAAACTAAAATAATTTTCTACAAAAACTATCGCAATTCTAGAACTATTGCCGATATCGAGTTACAGATTATTTGATTTTTATCCAGTAACGTAACTTCATATTATATATGGGTTTTATCGAATATGGTGGACTTTCATTTTTTCGCAATTTTTCCATACTTATAAGTCGTGTTCTTTTTTGAGCCAAAATTTTTGTGGTCTGAGATTAAGCTCAAATTGTGTCCGCCCATACTTTAAACTTAGTTAAATGTCGGAGTAAAATCAGTTCTTATGTAACTCAAGAATTTTTCAATTTAGAGAGATTTGAAGACTTCCAAAAAACAAAAATAATTTTCTATAAAAACTATCACAATTCTAAAACTATTGCAGATATGGAGTTACAGATTATTTGATTTTTATCCATTAACGTTACTTCATATTATATATGAGTTTTATCGAATATGGCGGACTTTCATTTTTTCGCAATTTTTCCATACTATATAGGTCGTGTTCTTTTTTGAGCCAAAATTTTTTTTGGTCTGAGATTAAGCTCAAATTGTGTTTGCACATACTTTAAACTTAGTTAAATGTCGGAGTAAAATCAGTTCTTATGTAACTCAAGAATTTTTCAACGTAGAGGTTTTGAACACTGTCCCAAAAAAACGAAAATATTTTTTTACAAAACTATCACAATTCTAAAAGTATTGCGGATATCCAGTTACAGGTTATTTGATTTTTACCCATTAGCGTTACTTCATATTATATATGAGTGTTATCGACTTTGGCGGACTTTCATTTCTTCGCAATTTTTCCATACTATAGTTTTTTCTGTCTGAGATTAAGCTCAAATTGTGTCCGCTTATACTTTAAACTTAGTTAAATGTCGGAGTAAAATCAGTTCTTATGTAACTCAAGAATTTTTCAATGTAGCGACGTTTGAAAACTGTCCCAAAAAAACAAAAATAATTTTTACCAAAACTATCTCAATTCTAAAACTATTGCAGATATCGAGTTACAGATTATTTGATTTTTATCCATTAACGTTACTTCATATTATACATGAGTTTTATCGAATATGGCGGACTTTCATTTTTTCGCAGTTTTTCCATACTACGTGTTCTTTTTTGAGCCAAAATTTGTTTGGTCTGAGATTAAGCTCAAATTGTGTTTGCACATACTTTAAACTTAGTTAAATGTCGGAATAAAATCAGTTCTTATGTAGCTCAAAAATTTTTCACTTTAGAGAGGTTTGAAGACTGTCCCAAAAAAAAAAAAAAATTTCTAAACTATTGCCGATATCGAGTTACAGATTATTTGATTTAGATCCATTAACGTTACTTGATATTATATATGTTTTATCGAATATGGCGGACTTTCATTTTTTCGCAATTTTTCCATACCTATAAGACGTGTTCTTTTTTGAGCCAAAATTTTTTTGGTCTGAGATTAAGCTCAAATTGTGTCCGCCTAGACTTTAAACTTAGTTAAATGTCGGAGTAAAATCAGTTCTTATGTAACTCAAGAATTTTTCAATTTAGAGGTTTGAAAACTGTCCAAAAAAAAAACAAAAATAATTTTCTATAAAAACTATCACAATTCTAAAACTATTGCAGATATGGAGTTACAGATTATTTGATTTTTATCCATTAACGTTACTTCATATTATATATGAGTTTTATCGAATTTGGCGGACTTTCATTTTTTCGCAATTTTTCCATACGTGTTCTTTTTGAGCCTAAATTTTTTTGGTCTGAGATTAAGCTCAAATTGTGTCTGCCTATACTTTAAACTTGGTTAAATGTCGGAGTAAAATCAGTTCTTATGTAACTCAAGAATTTTCCAATTTAGAGAGGTTTGAAGACTGTTCCAAAAATACAAAAATATTTTTTTACAACTATTACAATTCTAAAACTATTGAGGATATCGAGTTACAGATTATTTGATTTTTATTCATTAACGTTACTTTATATTATATATTAGTTTTATCAAATATGGCGGACTTTCATTTTTTCGCAATTTTTCGTGTTCTTTTTTGAGCCAAAATTTTTTGGTCTGAGATTAAGCTCAAATTGTGTTTGCACATACTTTAAACTTCGTTAAATGTCGGAATAAAATCAGTTCTTATGTAGCTCAAGAATTTTTCACTTTAGAGAGGTTTGAAGACTGTTCCAAAAAACAAAAATAATTTTTTATAAAAACTAACACAATTCTAAAACTATTGCAGATATGGAGTTACAGATTATTTGATTTTTATCCATTAACGTTACTTCATATTATATATGAGTTTTATCGAATATGGCGGACTTTCATTTTTTCGCAATTTTTCCATACTATATAGGTCGTGTTCTTTTTTGGGCCAAAATTTTTTTTGGTCTGAGATTAAGCTCAAATTGTGTTTGCACATACTTTAAACTTAGCTAAATGTCGGAATAAAATCAGTTCTTATGTAACTCAAGAATTTTTCACTTTAGAGAGGTTTGAAGACTTCGAAAAAAACAAAAATATTTTTTTACAAAAACTATCACAATTCTAAAAACTATTGCAGATATCGAGTTACAGATTATTTGATTTTTATCCATTAACGTTACTTAATATTATATATGAGTTATCGAATATGGCGGACTTTCAATTTTTCGCAATTTTTCCATACTATCAGTCGTGTTCTTTTTTGAGCCAAAATTTTTTTGGTCTGAGATTAAGCTCAAATTGTGTTTGCACATACTTTAAACTTAGTTAAATGTCGGAGTAAAATCAGTTCTTATGTAACTCAATAATTTTTCAATTTAGAGCGGTTTGAAAACTGTTCCAAAAAAACAAAAATAATTTTCTATAAAAACTATCACAATTCTAAAACTATTGCAGATATCGAGTTACAGATTATTTGATTTTTATCCATTAACGTCCCTTCATATTATATATGAGTTTTATCGAATTTGGCGGACTTTCATTTTTTCGCAATTTTTCCATACTAAGTCGTGTTCTTTTTTGAGCCAAAATTTTTTTAGTCTGAGACTAAGCTAAAATTGTGTTTGCATATACTTTAAACTTAGTTAAAAGTCGGAGTAAAATCAGTTCTTATGTAACTCAAGAACTTTTCAATTTAGAGAGGTTTGAAGACTGTTCGAAAAAAATAAAAATAATTTTCTACAAAAACTATCACAATTCTAAAACTATTGCCGATATCGAGTTACAGATTATTAGATTTTTATCCAGTAACGTTACTTCATATAATATATGAGTTTTATCGAATATGGTGGACTTTCATTTTTTCGCAATTTTTCCATACATTTTTCCATATAAGTCGTGTTCTTTTTTGAGCCAAAATTTTTTTGGTCTGAGATTAAGCTCAAATTGTGTCCGCCCATAAACTTAGTTAAATGTCGGAGTAAAATCAGTTCTTATGTAACTCAAGAATTTTTCAATTTAGAGGTTTGAAGACTTCGAAAAAAACAAAAATAATTTTTTACAAAACTATCACAATTCTAAAAACTATTGCAGATATCGAGTTACAGATTATTTGATTTTTATCCATTAACGTGCCTTCATATTATATATGAGTTTTATCGAATATGGCGGACTTCCATTTTTTCGCAATTTTTCCATACTATAAAATAAGTCGTGTTCTTTTTTTGAGCCAAAATTTTTTTGGTCTGAGATTTAGTTCAAATTGTGTCCGCCTATACTTCAAACTTAGTTAAATGTCGGAGTAAAATCAGTTCTTATGTAACTCAAGAATTTTTCAATTTAGAGAGGATTGAAGACTGTCCCAAAAAACTAAAATAATTTTCTACAAAAACTATCACAATTCTAAAACTATTGCCGATATCGAGTTACAGATTATTTGATTTTCATCCATTAACGTTGCTTCAATTTATATATGAGTTTTATCGAATACGGCTGACTTTCATTTTTTCACAATTTTTCCATATTATAAGTCGTGTTCTCTTTTGAGCCAAATTTTTTTTAGTCTGAGATTAAGCTCAAATTGTGTTTGCACATACTTTAAACTTAGTTAAATGTCGGTGTAAAATCAGTTCTTATGTAACACAAGAATTTTTCAATTTAGAGGTTTGAAGACTGTTCCAAAAAAACAAAAATATTTTTTTACAAAAACTATCACAATTCTAAAACTATTGCGGATATCGAGTTACAGATTATTTGATTTTTATCCATTAACGTTACTTCATATTATATATGAGTTTTATCGAATATGGTAAACTTTCATTTATTCACAATTTTTCCATACGTCGTGTTCTTTTTTGAGCCAAAATTTTTTTGGTCTGAGATTACGCTCAAATTGTGTCCGCCCATACTTTAAACTCAGTTAAATGTCGGAATAAAATCAGTTCTTATGTAGCTCAAGAATTTTTCAATTTAGAGAGGTTTGAAGACTGTCCCAAAAAACTAAAATAATTTTCTACAAAAACTATCACAATTCTAAAACTGTTGCAGATATCGAGTTACAGATTATTTCATTTTTATCCATTAAATTCCCTTCATATTATTTATGAGTTTTATCGAATTTGGCGGACTTTCATTTTTTCGCATTTTTTCCATACGTCGTGTTCTTTTTTGAACCAAAATTTTTTTGGTCTGAGATTACGCTCAAATTGTGTCCGCCCATACTTTAAACTTAGTTAAATGTCGGAGTAAAATCAGTTCTTATGTAACTCAAGAATTTTTCAATTTAGAGAGGTTTGAAGACTGTCCCAAAAAACAAAAATAATTTTCTACAAAAACTATCACAATTCTAAAAACTATTGCAGATATCGAGTTACAGATTATTTGATTTTTATCCATTAACATCCCTTCATATTATATATGAGTTTTATCGAATTTGGCGGACTTTCATTTTTTCGCAATTTTTCCAGTCGTGTTCTTTTTTGAGCCAAAATTTTTTTGGTCTAAGATTAAGCTCAAATTGTGTTTGCACATACTTTAAACTTAGTTAAATGTCAGAATAAAATCAGTTTTTATGTAGCTTAAGAATTTTTCAATTTAGAGAGGTTTGAAGACTGTCCCAAAAAACTAAAATAATTTTCTACAAAAACTATCACAATTCTAAAACTATTGCCGATATCGAGTTACAGATTATTTGATTTTTATCCAGTAACGTTACTTTATATTATATATGGGTTTTATCGAATATGGTGGACTTTCATTTTTTCGCAATTTTTCCATACATGTCGTGTTCTTTTTTGAGCCAAAATTTTTTGGTCTGAGATTAAGCTCAAATTGTGTCCGCCCATACTTTAAACTTAGTTAAATGTCAAAGTAAAATCAGTTCTTATGTAACTCAACAATTTTTCAATTTAGAGAGGTTTGAAGACTGTTCGCAAAAAACAAAAATAATTTTTTACAAAAACTATCACAATTCTAAAAACTATTGCAGATATCGAGTTACAGATTATTTGATTTTTATCCATTAACGTCCCTTCATATTATATATGAGCTTTATCTAATTTGGCGGACTTTCATTTTTTCGCAATTTTTCCATACTAGAAGTCGTGTTCTTTTTTGAGCCAAAATTTTTTTGGTCTGAGATTAAGCTCAAATTGTGTCCGCCCATACTTTATACTTAGTTAAATGTCGGAGTAAAATCAGTTCTTATGTAACTCAAGAATTTTTCAATTTAGAGAGGTTTGAAGACTGTTCGAAAAAAATAACAATAATTTTCTACAAAAACTATCACAATTCTAAAAACTATTGCAGATATCGAGTTACAGATTATTTGATTTTTATCCATTAACGTTACTTCATATTATATATGAGTTTTAGCGAATATGGCGGACTTTCATTTTTTCACAATTTTTCCATACTATAGTCGTGTTCTTTTTTGAGCCAAAATTTTTTGGTCTGAGATTAAGCTCAAATTGTGTTTGCACATACTTTAAACTTAGTTAAATGTCGGAGTAAAATCACTTCCTATGTAACTCAAGAATTTTTCAATTTAGAGCGGTTTGAAGACTGTTCGAAAAAAATAACAATAATTTTCTACAAAAACTATCACAATTCTAAAAACTATTGCAGATATCGAGTTACAGATTATTTGATTTTTATCCATTAACGTTACTTCATATTATATATGAGTTTTATCGAATTTGGCGGACTTTAATTTTTTCGCAATTTTTCCATATAAGTCGTGTTCTTTTTTGAGCCAAAATTTTTTTGGTCTGAGATTAAGCTCAAATTGTGTTTGCACATACTTTAAACTTAGTTAAATGTCGGAATAAAATCAGTTCTTATGTAGCTCAAGAATTTTTCAATTTAGAGAGGTTTGAAGACTGTCCCAAAAAACTAAAATAATTTTCTACAAAAACTATCACAATTCTAGAACTATTGCCGATATCGAGTAACAGATTATTTGATTTTTATCCTGTAACGTTACTTCATATTATATATGGGTTTTATCGAATATGGTGGACTTTCATTTTTTCGCAATTTTTCCATACTATAAGTCGTGTTCTTTTTTGAGCCAAAATTTTTTTGGTCTGAGATTAAGCTCAAATTGTGTTTGCACATACTTTAAACTTAGTTAAATGTCGGAATAAAATCAGTTCTTATGTAGCTCAAGAATTTTTCAATTTAGAGAGGTTTGAAGACTTCCAAAAAACAAAAATAATTTTCTATAAAAACTATCACAATTCTAAAACTATTGCAGATATGGAGTTACAGATTATTTGATTTTTATCCATTAACGTTACTTCATATTATATATGAGTTTTATCGAATATGGCGGACTTTCATTTTTTCGCAATTTTTCCATAATATTTTTTGGTCTGAGATTACGCTCAAATTGTGTCCGCCCATACTTTAAACTTAATTAAATGTCGAAGTAAAATCAGTTCTTATGTAACTCAAGAATTTTTCAATTTAGAGAGGTTTGAAGACTTCCAAGAAACAAAAATAATTTTCTATAAAAACTATCACAATTCTAAAACTATTGCCGATATCGAGTTACAGATTATTTGATTTTTATCCATTAACGTTACTTCATATTATATATGAGTTTTATCGAATATGGCGGACTTTCATTTTTTCGCAATTTTTCCATACAAGTCGTGTTCTTTTTTAAGCCAAAAATTTTTTTGGTCTGAGATTACGCTCAAATTGTGTCCGCCCATACTTTAAACTTAGTAAAATGTCGGAGTAAAATCAGTTCTTATGTAACTCAAGAATTTTTCAATTTAGAGAGGTTTGAAGACTGTCCCAAAAAACTAAAATAATTTTCTACAAAAACTATCACAATTCTAGAACTATTGCCGATATCGAGTTACAGATTATTTGATTTTTATCCAGTAACGTTACTTCATATTATATATGGGTTTTATCGAATATGGTGGACTTTCATTTTTTCGTAATTTTCCCATACTATATAAGTCGTGTTCTTTTTTGAGCCAAAATTTTTTTGGTCTCAGATTAAGCTCAAATTGTGTCCGCCCATACTTTAAACTTAGTTTAATGTCGGAGTAAAATTAGGTCTTATGTAACTCAAGAATTTTTAATTTAGAGAGGTTTGAAGACTTCCAAAAAACAAAAATAGTTTTCTACAAAAACTATCCCAATTCTAAAAACTATTGCAGATATCGAGTTACAGATTATTTGATTTTTATCCATTAACGTCCCTTCATATTATATATGAGTTTTATCGAATTTGGCTGACTTTCATTTTTTCTCAATTTTTCCATACGTGTCGTGTTCCAGTCGTGTTCTTTTTTGAGCCAAAATTTTTTTGGTCTGAGATTAAGCTCAAATTGTGTTTGCACATACTTTAAACTTAGTTAAATGTCGGAATAAAATCAGTTCTTATGTAGCTCAAGAATTTTTCAATTTAGAGAGTTTTGAAGACTGTCCCAAAAAACTAAAATAATTTTCTACAAAAACTATCACAATTCTAGAACTATTGCCGATATCGAGTTACAGATTATTTGATTTTTATCCATTAACGTCCCTTTATATTATATATGAGTTTTATCGAATTTGGCGGACTTTCATTTTTTCGCAATTTTTCCATACTATAAGTCGTGTTCTTTTTTGAGCCAAAATTTTTTTGGTCTGAGATTACGCTCAAATTGTGTCCGCCCATACTTTAAACTTAGTTAAATGTCGGAGTAAAATCAGTTCTTATGTAACTGAAGAATTTTTTAATTTAGAGAGGTTTGAAGACTGTTCGAAAAAAACATAGATAATTTTTTACAAAAACTATCACAATTCTAAAAACTATTGCCGATATCGAGTTACAGATTATTTGATTTTTATCCATTAACGGTAGTTCATATTATATATGAGTTTTATCGAATATGGCGGACTTTCATTTATTCACAATTTTTCCATATGTCGTGTTCTTTTTTGAGCCAAAATTTTTTTGGTCTGAGATTAAACTCAAATTGTGTTTGCACATACTTTAAACTTAGTTAAATGTCGGAATAAAATCAGTTCTTATGTAGCTCAAGAATTTTTCAATTTAGAGAGGTTTGAAGACTGTCCCAAAAACTAAAATAATTTTCTACAAAAACTATCGCAATTCTAGAACTATTGCCGATATCGAGTTACAGATTATTTGATTTTTATCCAGTAACGTAACTTCATATTATATATGGGTTTTATCGAATATGGTGGACTTTCATTTTTTCGCAATTTTTCCATACTTATAAGTCGTGTTCTTTTTTGAGCCAAAATTTTTTTGGTCTGAGATTAAGCTCAAATTGTGTCCGCCCATACTTTAAACTTAGTTAAATGTCGGAGTAAAATCAGTTCTTATGTAACTCAAGAATTTTTCGATTTAGAGTGATTTGAAGACTTCCAAAAAACAAAAATAATTTTCTATAAAAACTATCACAATTCTAAAACTATTGCAGATATGGAGTTACAGATTATTTGATTTTTATCCATTAACGTTACTTCATATTATATATGAGTTTTATCGAATATGGCGGACTTTCATTTTTTCGCAATTTTTCCATACTATAAGTCGCGTTCTTTTTTGAGCCAAAATTTCTTTGGTCTGAGATTACGCTTAAATTGTGTCCGCCCATACTTTAAACTTAGTTAAATGTCGGAGTAAAATCAGTTCTTATGTAACTCAAGAATTTTTCAATTTAGAGAGATTTGAAGACTTCCAAAAAACAAAAATAATTTTCTATAAAAACTATCACAATTCTAAAACTATTGCAGATATGGAGTTACAGATTATTTGATTTTTATCCATTAACGTTACTTCATATTATATATGAGTTTTATCGAATATGGCGGACTTTCATTTTTTCGCAATTTTTCCATACTATAAGTCGTGTTCTTTTTTGAGCCAAAATTTTTTTGGTCTGAGATTAAGCGCAAATTGTGTCCGCCCATACTTTAAACTAAGTTAAATGTCGAAGTAAAATCAGTTCTTATGTAACTCAAGAATTTTTCAATTTAGAGAGGTTTGAAGACTGCCCCAAACAACAAAAATAATTTTCTACAAAAACTATCACAATTCTAAAACTATTGCGGATATCGAGTTACAGATTATTTGATTTTTATCCATTAACGTTACTTCATATTATATATGAGTTTTATCGAATATGGTAAACTTTCATTTATTCACAATTTTTCCATACTATAAGTCGTGTTCTTTTTTGAGCCAAAATTTTTTTGGTCTGAGATTACGATCAAATTGTGTCCGCCCATACTTTAAACTTAGTTAAATGTCGGAATAAAATCAGTTCTTATGTAGCTCAAGAATTTTTCAATTTAGAGAGGTTTGAAGACTGTCCCAAAAAACTAAAATAATTTTCTACAAAAACTATCACAATTCTAGAACTATTGCCGATATCGAGCTACAGATTATTTGATTTTTATCCAGTAACGTTACTTCATATTATATATGGGTTTTATCGAATATGGTGGACTTTCATTTTTTCGCAATTTTTCCATACTATAAAGTCGTGTTCTTTTTTGAGCCCAAATTTTTTTGGTCTGAGATTAAGCTTAAATTGTGTCCGCCCGTACTTTAAACTTAGTTAAATGTCGGAGTAAAATCAGTTCTTATGTAACTCAAGAATTTTTCAATTTAGAGAGGTTTGAAGACTTCGAAAAAAAACAAAAATAATTTTCTATAAAAACTATCACAATTCTAAAACTATTGCAGATATCGAGTTACAGATTATTTGATTTTTATGCATTAAAGTCCCTTCATATTATTTATGAGTTTTATCGAATTTGGCGGATTTTCATTTTTTCGCATTTTTTCCATTTATAAGTCGTGTTCTTTTTTGAACCAAATTTTTTTTGGTCTGAGATTACGCTCAAATTGTGTCCGCCCATACTTTATACTTAGTTAAATGTCGGAGTAAAATCAGTTCTTATGTAACTCAAGGATTTTTCAATTTAGAGAGGTTTGAAGACTGTCCCAAAAAACAAAAATAATTTTCTACAAAAACTATCACAATTCTAAAAACTATTACAGATATCGAGTTACAGATTATTTGATTTTTATCCATTAACATCCCTTCATATTATATATGAGTTTTATCGAATTTGGCGGACTTTCATTTTTTCGCAATTTTTCCAGTCGTGTTCTTCTTTGAGCCAAAATTTTTTTGGTCTGAGATTAGGCTCCAATTGTGTTTGCACATACTTTAAACTTAGTTAAATGTCAGAATAAAATCAGTTATTATGTAGCTCAAGAATTTTTCAATTTAGAGAGGTTTGAAGACTGTCCCAAAAAACTAAAATAATTTTCTACAAAAAATATCACAATTCTAAAACTATTGCCGATATCGAGTAACAGATTATTTGATTTTTATCCAGTAACGTTACTTCATATTATATATGAGTTTTATCGAATTTGGCGGACTTTCATTTTTTCGCAATTTTTCCATACTATAAGTCGTGTTCTTTTTTGAGCCAAAATTTTGTTGGTCTGAGATTAAGCTCAAATTGTGTCCGCCCATACTTAAACTTAGTTAAATGTCGGAGTAAAATCAGTTCTTATGTAGCTCAAGAATTTTTCACTTTAGAGAGGTTTGAAGACTGTTCCAAAAAACAAAAATAATTTTCCATAAAAACTAACACAATTCTAAAACGATTGCAGATATGGAGTTACAGATTATTTTATTTTTATCCATTAACGTTACTTCATATTATATATGAGTTTTATCGAATATGGCGGACTTTCATTTTTTCGCAATTTTTCCATACTATATAGGTCGTGTTCTTTTTTGAGCCAAAATTTTTTTTGGTCTGAGATTAAGCTCAAATTGTGTTTGCACATACTTTAAACTTAGTTAAATGTCGGAGTAAAATCAGTTCTTATGTAACTCAAGAATTTTTCAACGTAGAGGTTTTGAACACTGTCCCAAAAAAAACGAAAATATTTTTTTACAAAACTATCACAATTCTAAAAGTATTGCGGATATCCAGTTACAGGTTATTTGATTTTTACCCATTAGCGTTACTTCATATTATATATGAAGTGTTATCGACTTTGGCGGACTTTCATTTCTTCGCAATTTTTCCATACTATAGTTTTTTCTGTCTGAGATTAAGCTCAAATTGTGTCCGCTTATACTTTAAACTTAGTTAAATGTCGGAGTAAAATCAGTTCTTATGTAACTCAAGAATTTTTCAATGTAGCGACGTTTGAAAACTGTCCCAAAAAAACAAAAATAATTTTTACCAAAACTATCTCAATTCTAAAACTATTGCAGATATCGAGTTACAGATTATTTGATTTTTATCCATTAACGTTACTTCATATTATACATGAGTTTTATCGAATATGGCGGACTTTCATTTTTTCGCAGTTTTTCCATACTACGTGTTCTTTTTTGAGCCAAAATTTGTTTGGTCTGAGATTAAGCTCAAATTGTGTTTGCACATACTTTAAACTTAGTTAAATGTCGGAATAAAATCAGTTCTTATGTAGCTCAAGAATTTTTCACTTTAGAGAGGTTTGAAGACTGTCCCAAAAAAAAAAAATTTTCTAAACTATTGCCGATATCGAGTTACAGATTATTTGATTTATATCCATTAACGTTACTTCATATTATATATGTTTTATCGAATATGGCGGACTTTCATTTTTTCGCAATTTTTCCATACCTATAAGTCGTGTTCTTTTTTGAGCCAAAATTTTTTTGGTCTGAGATTAAGCTCAAATTGTGTCGGCCTAGACTTTAAACTTTGTTAAATGTCGGAGTAAAATCAGTTCTTATGTAACTCAAGAATTTTTCAATTTAGAGAGGTTTGAAAACTGTCCAAAAAAAAAAAAAATAATTTTCTATAAAAACTATCACAATTCTAAAACTATTGCAGATATGGAGTTACAGATTATTTGATTTTTATCCATTAACGTTCCTTCATATTATATATGAGTTTTATCGAATTTGGCGGACTTTCATTTTTTCGCAATTTTTCCATACGTGTTCTTTTTGAGCCTAAATTTTTTTGGTCTGAGATTAAGCTCAAATTGTGTCCGCCTATACTTTAAACTTGGTTAAATGTCGGAGTAAAATCCGTTCTTATGTAACTCAAGAATTTTCCAATTTAGAGAGGTTTGAAGACTGTTCCAAAAATACAAAAAATTTTTTTACAACTATTACAATTCTAAAACTATTGAGGATATCGAGTTACAGATTATTTGATTTTTATCCATTAACGTTACTTCATATTATATATGAGTTTTATCAAATATGGCGGACTTTCATTTTTTCGCAATTTTTCGTGTTCTTTTTTGAGCCAAAATTTTTTGGTCTGAGATTAAGCTCAAATTGTGTTTGCACATACTTTAAACTTAGTTAAATGTCGGAATAAAATCAGTTCTTATGTAGCTCAAGAATTTTTCACTTTAGAGAGGTTTGAAGACTGTTACAAAAAACAAAAATAATTTTCTATAAAAACTAACACAATTCTAAAACTATTGCAGATATGGAGTTACAGATTATTTGATTTTTATCCATTAACGTTACTTCATATTATATATGAGTTTTATCGAATATGGCGGACTTTCATTTTTTCGCAATTTTTCCATACTATATAGGTCGTGTTCTTTTTTGGGCCAAAATTTTTTTTGGTCTGAGATTAAGCTCAAATTGTGTTTGCACATACTTTAAACTTAGCTAAATGTCGGAATAAAATCAGTTCTTATGTAACTCAAGAATTTTTCACTTTAGAGAGGTTTGAAGACTTCGAAAAAAACAAAAATATTTTTTTACAAAAACTATCACAATTCCAAAAACTATTGCAGATATCGAGTTACAGATTATTTGATTTTTATCCATTAACGTTACTTAATATTATATATGAGTTTTATCGAATATGGCGGACTTTTAATTTTTCGCAATTTTTCCATACCAGTCGTGTTCTTTTTTGAGCCAAAATTTTTTTGGTCTGAGATTAAGCTCAAATTGTGTTTGCACATACTTTAAACTTAGTGAAATGTCGGAGTAAAATCAGTTCTTATGTAACTCAATAATTTTTCAATTTAGAGCGGTTTGAAAACTGTTCCAAAAAAAAACAAAAATAATTTTCTATAAAAACTATCACAATTCTAAAACTATTGCAGATATCGAGTTACAGATTATTTGATTTTTATCCATTAACGTGCCTTCATATTATATATGAGTTTTATCGAATTTGCGCGGACTTTCATTTTTTCGCAATTTTTCCATACTAAGTCGTGTTCTTTTTTGAGCCAAAATTTTTTTAGTCTGAGACTAAGCTAAAATTGTGTTTGCATATACTTTAAACTTAGTTAAATGTCGGAGTAAAATCAGTTCTTATGTAACTCAAGAACTTTTCAATTTAGAGAGGTTTGAAGACTGTTCGAAAAAAATAAAAATAATTTTCTACAAAAACTATCACAATTCTAAAACTATTGCCGATATCGAGTTACAGATTATTAGATTTTTATCCAGTAACGTTACCTCATATTATATATGAGTTTTATCGAATATGGCGGACTTTCATTTATTCACAATTTTTCCATACTATATAAGTCGTGTTCTTTTTTGAGCCAAAATTTTTTTGGTCTGAGACTAAGCTCAAATTGTGTCCGCCCATACTTTAAACTTAGTTAAATGTCGGAATAAAATCAGTTCTTATCTTGCTCAAGAATTTTTCACTTTAGAGAGGTTTGAAGACTGTCCAAAAAAACAAAAATAATTTTTTACAAAAACTATCACAATTCTAAAACTATTGCCGATATCGAGTTACAGATTATTTGATTTTCATCCATTAACGTTGCTTCATATTATATATGAGTTTTATCGAATACGGCTGACTTTCATTTTTTCACAATTTTTCCATATTATAAGTCGTGTTCTTTTTTGAGCCAAATTTTTTTAGTCTGAGATTAAGCTCAAATTGTGTTTGCACATACTTTAAACTTAGTTAAATGTCGGAGTAAAATCAGTTCTTATGTAACAAAAGAATTTTTCAATTTAGAGGTTTGAAGACTGTTCCAAAAAAACAAAAATATTTTTTTACAAAAACTATCACAATTCTAAAACTATTGCGGATATCGAGTTACAGATTATTTGATTTTTATCCATTAACGTTACTTCATATTATATATGAGTTTTATCGAATATGGTAAACTTTCATTTATTCACAATTTTTCCATACTATAAGTCGTGTTCCTTTTTGAGCCAAAATTTTTTTGGTCTGAGATTACGCTCAAATTGTGTCCGCCCATACTTTAAACTTAGTTAAATGTCGGAATAAAATCAGTTCTTATGTAGCTCAAGAATTTTTCAATTTAGAGAGGTTTGAAGACTGTCCCAAAAAACTAAAATAATTTTCTACAAAAACTATCACAATTCTAGAAATATTGCCGATATCGAGCTACAGATTATTTGATTTTTATCCAGTAACGTTACTTCATATTATATATGGGTTTTATCGAATATGGTGGACTTTCCTTTTTTCACAATTTTTCCATATTATAAGTCGTGTTCTTTTTTGAGCCAAATTTTTTTTAGTCTGAGATTAAGCTCAAATTGTGTTTGCACATACTTTAAACTTAGTTAAATGTCGGAGTAAAATCAGTTCTTATGTAACACAAGAATTTTTCAATTTAGAGGTTTGAAGACTGTTCCAAAAAAACAAAAATATTTTTTTACAAAAACTATCACAATTCTAAAACTATTGCGGATATCGAGTTACAGATTATTTGATTTTTATCCATTAACGTTACTTCATATTATATATGAGTTTTATCGAATATGGTAAACTTTCATTTATTCACAATTTCTCCATACTATAAGTCGTGTTCTTTTTTGAGCCAAAATTTTTTTGGTCCGAGATTAAGCTCAAATTGTGTCCGCCCGTACTTTAAACTTAGTTAAATGTCGGAGTAAAATCAGTTCTTATGTAACTCAAGAATTTTTCAATTTAGAGAGGTGTGAAGGCTTCGAAAAAAACAAAAATAATTTCCTATAAAAACTATCACAATTCTAAAACTGTTGCAGATATCGAGTTACAGATTATTTGATTTTTATCCATTAAATTCCCTTCATATTATTTATGAGTTTTATCGAATTTGGCGGACTTTCATTTTTTCGCATTTTTTCCATACGTCGTGTTCTTTTTTGAACCAAAATTTTTTTGGTCTGAGATTACGCTCAAATTGTGTCCGCCCATACTTTAAACTTAGTTAAATGTCGGAGTAAAATCAGTTCTTATGTAACTCAAGAATTTTTCAATTTAGAGAGGTTTGAAGACTGTCCCAAAAAACAAAAATAATTTTCTACAAAAACTATCACAATTCTAAAAACTATTGCAGATATCGAGTTACAGATTATTTGATTTTTATCCATTAACATCCCTTCATATTATATATGAGTTTTATCGAATTTAGCGGACTTTCATTTTTTCGCAATTTTTCCAGTCGTGTTCTTTTTTGAGCCAAAATTTTTTTGGGTCTGAGATTAAGCTCAAATTGTGTTTGCACATACTTTAAACTTAGTTAAATGTCAGAATAAAATCAGTTTTTATGTAGCTTAAGAATTTTCAATTTAGAGAGGTTTGAAGACTGTCCCAAAAAACTAAAATTATTTTCTACAAAAACTATCACAATTCTAACACTATTGCCGATATCGAGTTACAGATTATTTGATTTTTATCCAGTAACGTTACTTCATATTATATATGGGTTTTATCGAATATGGTGGACTTTCATTTTTTCGCAATTTTTCCATACATAAGTCGTGTTCTTTTTTGAGCCAAAATTTTTTGGTCTGAGATTAAGCTCAAATTGTGTCCGCCCATACTTTAAACTTAGTTAAATGTCAAAGTAAAATCAGTTCTTATGTAACTCAACAATTTTTCAATTTAGAGAGGTTTGAAGACTGTTCGCAAAAAACAAAAATAATTTTTTACAAAAACTATCACAATTCTAAAAACTATTGCAGATATCGAGTTACAGATTATTTGATTTTTATCCATTAACGTCCCTTCATATTATATATGAGTTTTATCGAATTTGGCGGACTTTCATTTTTTCGCAATTTTTCCATTGTGTTTGCACATACTTTAAACTTAGTTAAATGTCGGAATAAAATCAGTTCTTATGTAGCTCAAGAATTTTTCAATTTAGAGAGGTTTGAAGACTGTCCCAAAAAACTAAAATAATTTTCTACAAAAACTATCACGATTCTAGAACTATTGCCGATATCGAGTTACAGATTATTTGATTTTTATCCAGTAACGTTACTTCATATTATATATGGGTTTTATCGAATATGGTGGACTTTCATTTTTTCGCAATTTTTCCATACTATAAGTCGTGTTCTTTTTTGAGCCAAAATTTTTTTGGTCTGAGATTAAGCTCAAATTGTGTCCGCCCATACTTTAAACTTACAGATTATTTGATTTTTATCCATTAACGTCCCTTTATATTATATATGAGTTTTATCGAATTTGGCGGACTTTCATTTTTTCGCAATTTTTGAGATTACGCTCAAATTGTGTCCTCCCATACTTTAAACTTAGTTAAATGTCGAAGTAAAATCAGTTCTTATGTAACTCAAGAATTTTTCAATTTAGAGAGGTTTGCAGACTTCCAAGAAACAAAAATAATTTTCTATAAAAACTATCACAATTCTAAAACTATTGCCGATATCGAGTTACAGATTATTTGATTTTTATCCATTAACGTTACTTCATATTATATATGAGTTTTAGCGAATATGGCGGACTTTCATTTTTTCACAATTTTTCCATACTATATATGTCGTGTTCTTTTTTGAGCCAAAATTTTTTGGTCTGAGATTAAGCTCAAATTGTGTTTGCACATACTTTAAACTTAGTTAAATGTCGGAGTAAAATCACTTCCTATGTAACTCAAGAATTTTTCAATTTAGAGCGGTTTGAAGACTGTTCGAAAAAAATAACAATAATTTTCTACAAAAACTATCACAATTCTAAAAACTATTGCAGATATCGAGTTACAGATTATTTGATTTTTATCCATTAACGTTACTTCATATTATATATGAGTTTTATCGAATTTGGCGGACTTTAATTTTTTCGCAATTTTTCCATACTATATAAGTCGTGTTCTTTTTTGAGCCAAAATTTTTTTGGTCTGAGATTAAGCTCAAATTGTGTTTGCACATACTTTAAACTTAGTTAAATGTCGGAATAAAATCAGTTCTTATGTAGCTCAAGAATTTTTCAATTTAGAGAGGTTTGAATTGAAGACTGTCCCAAAAAACTAAAATAATTTTCTACAAAAACTATCACAATTCTAGAACTATTGCCGATATCGAGTAACAGATTATTTGATTTTTATCCTGTAACGTTACTTCATATTATATATGGGTTTTATCGAATATGGTGGACTTTTATTTTTTCGCAATTTTTCCATACTATAAGTCGTGTTCTTTTTTGAGCCAAAATTTTTTTGGTCTGAGATTAAGCTCAAATTGTGTTTGCACATACTTTAAACTTAGTTAAATGTCGGAATAAAATCAGTTCTTATGTAGCTCAAGAATTTTTCAATTTAGAGAGGTTTGAATTGAAGACTGTCCCAAAAAACTAAAATAATTTTCTACAAAAACTATCACAATTCTAGAACTATTGCCGATATCGAGTAACAGATTATTTGATTTTTATCCTGTAACGTTACTTCATATTATATATGGGTTTTATCGAATATGGCGGACTTTCATTTATTCACAATTTTTCCATACTATGTCGTGTTCTTTTTTGAGCCAAAATTTTTTTGGTCTGAGATTAAGCTCAAATTGTGTCGGCCCATACTTTAAACTTAGTTAAATGTCGGAGTAAAAGCAGTTCTTATGTAACTCAAGAATTTTTCAATTTAGAGAGCTTTGAAGACTTCCAAAAAACAAAAATAATTTTCTATAAAAACTATCACAATTCTAAAACTATTGCAGATATGGAGTTACAGATTATTTGATTTTTATCCATTAACGTTACTTCATATTATATATGAGTTTTATCGAATATGGCGGACTTTCATTTTTTCGCAATTTTTCCATAATATTTTTTGGTCTGAGATTACGCTCAAATTGTGTCCGCCCATACTTTAAACTTAATTAAATGTCGAAGTAAAATCAGTTCTTATGTAACTCAAGAATTTTTCAATTTAGAGAGGTTTGAAGACTTCCAAGAAACAAAAATAATTTTCTATAAAAACTATCACAATTCTAAAACTATTGCCGATATCGAGTTACAGATTATTTGATTTTTATCCATTAACGTTACTTCATATTATATATGAGTTTTATCGAATATGGCGGACTTTCATTTTTTCGCAATTTTTCCATACAAGTCGTGTTCTTTTTTAAGCCAAAAATTTTTTTGGTCTGAGATTACGCTCAAATTGTGTCCGCCCATACTTTAAACTTAGTAAAATGTCGGAGTAAAATCAGTTCTTATGTAACTCAAGAATTTTTCAATTTAGAGAGGTTTGAAGACTGTCCCAAAAAACTAAAATAATTTTCTACAAAAACTATCACAATTCTAGAACTATTGCCGATATCGAGTTACAGATTATTTGATTTTTATCCAGTAACGTTACTTCATATTATATATGGGTTTTATCGAATATGGTGGACTTTCATTTTTTCGTAATTTTCCCATACTATATAAGTCGTGTTCTTTTTTGAGCCAAAATTTTTTTGGTTTGAGATTAAGCTCAAATTGTGTCCGCCCATACTTTAAACTTAGTTTAATGTCGGAGTAAAATCAGGTCTTATGTAACTCAAGAATTTTTAATTTAGAGAGGTTTGAAGACTTCCAAAAAACAAAAATAGTTTTCTACAAAAACTATCCCAATTCTAAAAACTATTGCAGATATCGAGTTACAGATTATTTGATTTTTATCCATTAACGTCCCTTCATATTATATATGAGTTTTATCGAATTTGGCTGACTTTCATTTTTTCTCAATTTTTCCATACGTGTCGTGTTCCAGTCGTGTTCTTTTTTGAGCCAAAATTTTTTTGGTCTGAGATTAAGCTCAAATTGTGTTTGCACATACTTTAAACTTAGTTAAATGTCGGAATAAAATCAGTTCTTATGTAGCTCAAGAATTTTTCAATTTAGAGAGGTTTGAAGACTGTCCCAAAAAACTAAAATAATTTTCTACAAAAACTATCACAATTCTAGAACTATTGCCGATATCGAGTTACAGATTATTTGATTTTTATCCATTAACGTCCCTTTATATTATATATGAGTTTTATCGAATTTGGCGGACTTTCATTTTTTCGCAATTTTTCCATACTATAAGTCGTGTTCTTTTTTGAGCCAAAATTTTTCTGGTCTGAGATTACGCTCAAATTGTGTCCGCCCATACTTTAAACTTAGTTAAATGTCGGAGTAAAATCAGTTCTTATGTAACTGAAGAATTTTTTAATTTAGAGAGGTTTGAAGACTGTTCGAAAAAAACATAGATAATTTTTTACAAAAACTATCACAATTCTAAAAACTATTGCCGATATCGAGTTACAGATTATTTGATTTTTATCCATTAACGGTAGTTCATATTATATATGAGTTTTATCGAATATGGCGGACTTTCATTTATTCACAATTTTTCCATATGTCGTGTTCTTTTTTGAGCCAAAATTTTTTTGGTCTGAGATTAAGCTCAAATTGTGTTTGCACATACTTTAAACTTAGTTAAATGTCGGAATAAAATCAGTTCTTATGTAGCTCAAGAATTTTTCAATTTAGAGAGGTTTGAAGACTGTCCCAAAAACTAAAATAATTTTCTACAAAAACTATCGCAATTCTAGAACTATTGCCGATATCGAGTTACAGATTATTTGATTTTTATCCAGTAACGTAACTTCATATTATATATGGGTTTTATCGAATATGGTGGACTTTCATTTTTTCGCAATTTTTCCATACTATAAGTCGTGTTCTTTTTTGAGCCAAAATTTTTTTGGTCTGAGATTAAGCGCAAATTGTGTCCGCCCATACTTTAAACTAAGTTAAATGTCGAAGTAAAATCAGTTCTTATGTAACTCAAGAATTTTTCAATTTAGAGAGGTTTGAAGACTGCCCCAAAAAACAAAAATAATTTTCTACAAAAACTATCACAATTCTAAAAACTATTGCAGATATCGAGTTACAGATTATTTGATTTTTATCCATTAACGTCCCTTCATATTATATATGAGTTTTATCGAATTTGGCTGACTTTCATTTTTTCTCAATTTTTCCATACGTGTCGTGTTCCAGTCGTGTTCTTTTTTGAGCCAAAATTTTTTTGGTCTGAGATTAAGCTCAAATTGTGTTTGCACATACTTTAAACTTAGTTAAATGTCGGAATAAAGTCAGTTCTTATGTAGCTCAAGAATTTTTCAATTTAGAGAGGTTTGAAGACTGTCCCAAAAAACTAAAATAATTTTCTACAAAAACTATCACAATTCTTTTCCATACTTATATAAGTAGTGTTCTTTTTTGAGCCAAAATTTTTTTGGTCTGAGATTAAGCTCAAATTGTGTCCGCCCATACTTTAAACTTAGTTAAATGTCGGAGTAAAATCAGTTCTTATGTAACTCAAGAATTTTTCGATTTAGAGAGATTTGAAGACTTCCAAAAAACAAAAATAATTTTCTATAAAAACTATCACAATTCTAAAACTATTGCAGATATGGAGTTACAGATTATTTGATTTTTATCCATTAACGTTACTTCATATTATATATGAGTTTTATCGAATATGGCGGACTTTCATTTTTTCGCAATTTTTCCATACTATAAGTCGTGTTCTTTTTTGAGCCAAAATTTCTTTGGTCTGAGATTACGCTTAAATTGTGTCCGCCCATACTTTAAACTTAGTTAAATGTCGGAGTAAAATCAGTTCTTATGTAACTCAAGAATTTTTCAATTTAGAGAGGTTTGAAGACTGTCCCAAAAAACAAAAATAATTTTCTACAAAAACTATCACAATTCTAAAAACTATTGCAGATATCGAGTTACAGATTATTTGATTTTTATCCATTAACGTCCCTTCATATTATTTATGAGTTTTATCGAATTTGGCGGACTTTCATTTTTTCGCAATTTTTCCATACTATAAGTCGTGTTCTTTTTTGAGCCAAAATTTTTTTGGTCTGAGATTAAGCGCAAATTGTGTCCGCCCATACTTTAAACTAAGTTAAATGTCGAAGTAAAATCAGTTCTTATGTAACTCAAGAATTTTTCAATTTAGAGAGGTTTGAAGACTGCCCCAAAAAACAAAAATAATTTTCTACAAAAACTATCACAATTCTAAAAACTATTGCAGATATCGAGTTACAGATTATTTGATTTTTATCCATTAACGTCCCTTCATATTATATATGAGTTTTATCGAATTTGGCTGACTTTCATTTTTTCTCAATTTTTCCATACGTGTCGTGTTCCAGTCGTGTTCTTTTTTGAGCCAAAATTTTTTTGGTCTGAGATTAAGCTCAAATTGTGTTTGCACATACTTTAAACTTAGTTAAATGTCGGAATAAAGTCAGTTCTTATGTAGCTCAAGAATTTTTCAATTTAGAGAGGTTTGAAGACTGTCCCAAAAAACTAAAATAATTTTCTACAAAAACTATCACAATTCTAGAACTATTGCCGATATCGAGTAACAGATTATTTGATTTTTATCCTGTAACGTTACTTCATATTATATATGGGTTTTATCGAATATGGTGGACTTTCATTTTTTCGCAATTTTTCCATACTATAAGTCGTGTTCTTTAAACTTAGTTAAATGTCGGAGTAAAATCAGTTCTTATGTAACTCAAGAATTTTTCAATTTAGAGAGGTTTGAAGACTTCCAAAAAACAAAAATAATTTTCTACAAAAACTATCACAATTCTAAAACTATTGCCGATATCGAGTTACAGATTATTTGATTTTTATCCAGTAACGTTACTTCATATTATATATGAGTTTTATCGAATATGGCGGACTTTCATTTTTTCGCAATTTTTTGAGCCAAAATTTTTTTGGTCTGAGATTAAGCTCAAATTGTGTTTGCACATACTTTAAACTTAGTTAAATGGAGTAAAATCAGTTCTTATGTAACTCAAGAATTTTTTAATTTAGAGAGGTTTGAAGACTGTCCCAAAAAACAAAAATAATTTTCTACAAAAACTATCACAATTCTAAAAACTATTGCAGATATCGAGTTACAGATTATTTGATTTTTATCCATTGACGTCCCTTCATATTATATATGAGTTTTATCGAATTTGGCGGACTTCCATTTTTTCGCAATTTTTCCATACTAAGTCGTGTTCTTTTTTGAGCCAAAATTTTTTTGGTCTGAGATTAAGCTCAAATTGTGTCCGCCCATACTTTAAACTTAGTTAAATGTCGGAGTAAAATCAGTTCTTATGTAACTCAAGAATTTTTCAATTTAGAGAGGTTTGAAGACTTCCAAAAAACAAAAATAATTTTCTACAAAAACTATCACAATTCTAAAACTATTGCAGATATGGAGTTACAGATTATTTGATTTTTATCCATTAACGTTACTTCATATTATATATGAGTTTTATCGAATATGGCGGACTTTCATTTTTTCGCAATTTTTCCATACTATAAGTCGTGTTCTTTTTTGAGCCAAAATTTTTTTGGTCTGAGATTAAGCTCAAATTGTGTCCGCCCATACTTTAAACTTAGTTTAATGTCGGAGTAAAATCAGGTCTTATGTAGCTCAAGAATTTTTCAATTTAGAGAGGTTTGAAGACTTCCAAAAAACAAAAATAATTTTCTACAAAAACTATCACAATTCTAAAAACTATTGCAGATATCGAGTTACAGATTATTTGATTTTTATCCATTAACGTCCCTTCATATTATATATGAGTTTTATCGAATTTGGCTGACTTTCATTTTTTCGCAATTTTTCCATACTATAAGTCGTGTTTTTAAACTTAGTTAAATGTCGGAGTAAAATCAGTTCTTATGTAACTCAAGAATTTTTCAATTTAGAGAGGTTTGAAGACTTCCAAAAAACAAAAATAATTTTCTACAAAAACTATCACAATTCTAAAACTATTGCCGATATCGAGTTACAGATTATTTGATTTTTATCCAGTAACGTTACTCCATATTATATATGAGTTTTATCGAATATGGCGGACTTTCATTTTTTCGCAATTTTTTGAGCCAAAATTTTTTTGGCCTGAGATTAAGCTCAAATTGTGTTTGCACATACTTTAAACTTAGTTAAATGTCGGAATAAAATCAGTTCTTATGTAGCTCAAGAATTTTTCAATTTAGAGAGGTTTGAAGACTGTCCCAAAAAACTAAAATAATTTTCTACAAAAACTATCACAATTCTAGAACTATTGCCGATATCGAGTTACAGATTATTTGATTTTTATCCATTAACGTCCCTTTATATTATATATGAGTTTTATCGAATATGGTGGACTTTCATTTTTTCGCAATTTTTCCATACATTTTTCCATATAAGTCGTGTTCTTTTTTGAGCCAAAATTTTTTTGGTCTGAGATTAAGCTCAAATTGTGTCCGCCCATACTTTAAACTTAGTTAAATGTCGGAGTAAAATCAGTTCTTATGTAACTCAAGAATTTTTCAATTTAGAGGTTTGAAGACTTCGAAAAAAAAAAATAATTTTTTACAAAAACTATCACAATTCTAAAAACTATTGCAGATATCGAGTTACAGATTATTTGATTTTTATCCATTAACGTGCCTTCATATTATATATGAGTTTTATCGAATATGGCGGACTTTCATTTTTTCGCAATTTTTCCATACTATCGTCGTGTTCTTTTTTGAGCCAAAATTTTTTTGGTCTGAGATTAAGCTCAAATTGTGTCCGCCTATACTTCAAACTTAGTTAAATGTCGGAGTAAAATCAGTTCTTATGTAAGTCAAGAATTTTTCAATTTAGAGAGGTTTGAAGACTTCCAAAAAAACAAAAATATTTTTTTACAAAAACTATCACAATTCTAAAACTATTGCGGATATCGAGTTACAGATTATTTGATTTTTATCCATTAACGTTACTTCATATTATATATGAGTTTTATCGAATATGGCGGACTTTCTTTTTTTCGCAATTTTTCCATACTATAAAATAAGTCGTGTTCTTTTTTTAAGCCAACATTTTTCTGGTCTGAGATTTAGCTCAAATTGTGTCCGCCTATACTTCAAACTTAGTTAAATGTCGGAGTAAAATCAGTTCTTATGTAACTCAAGAATTTTTCAATTTAGAGAGGTTTGATGACTGTTCCAAAAAACAAAAATAATTTTCTACAAAAACTATCACAATTCTAAAACTATTGCCGATATCGAGTTACAGATTATTTGATTTTTATCCATTAACGTCCCTGTATATTATATATGAGTTTTATCAAATTTGGGGGACTTTCATTTTTTCGCAATTTTTCCATACTATATAAGTCGAAGTTCTTTTTTGAGCCAAAACTTTTTTGGTCTGAGATTAAGCTCAAATTGTGTCCGCCCATACTTTAAACTTCGTTAAATGTCGGAATAAAATCAGTTCTTATCTTGCTCAAGAATTTTTCACTTTAGATAGGTTTGAAGACTGTCCCAAAAAACAAAAATAAATTTTTACAAAAACTATCACAATTCTAAAACTATTGCCGATATCGAGCTACAGATTATTTGATTTTCATCCATTAACGTTGCTTCATATTATATATGAGTTTTATCGAATACGGCGGACTTTCATTTTTTCACAATTTTTCCATATATTATATATGTCGTGTTCTTTTTTGAGCCAAAATTTTTTTAGTCTGAGATTAAGCTCAAATTGTGTTTGCACATACTTTAAACTAAGTTAAATGTCGGAGTAAAATCAGTTCTTATGTAACACAAGAATTTTTCAGTTTAGAGAGGTTTGAAGACTTCGAAAAAAACAAAAATAATTTTTTACAAAAACTTTTTTGGTCTGAGATTAAGCTCAAATTGTGTTTGCACATACTTTAAACTTAGTTAAATGTCGGAGTAAAATCAGTTCTTATGTAACTCAAGAATTTTTCAATTTAGAGGTTTGAAGACTGTTCCAAAAAAACAAAAATAGTTTTTTACAAAAACTATCACAATTCTAAAAACTATTGCCGATATCGAGTTACAGATTATTTGATTTTTATCCATTAACGGTAGTTCATATTATATATGAGTTTTATCGAATATGGCGGACTTTCATTTATTCACAATTTTTCCATATGTCGTGTTCTTTTTTGAGCCAAAATTTTTTTGGTCTGAGATTAAGCTCAAATTGTGTTTGCACATACTTTAAACTTAGTTAAATGTCGGAATAAAATCAGTTCTTATGTAGCTCAAGAATTTTTCAATTTAGAGAGGTTTGAAGACTGTCCCAAAAACTAAAATAATTTTCTACAAAAACTATCGCAATTCTAGAACTATTGCCGATATCGAGTTACAGATTATTTGATTTTTATCCAGTAACGTAACTTCATATTATATATGGGTTTTATCGAATATGGTGGACTTTCATTTTTTCGCAATTTTTCCATACTATAAGTCGTGTTCTTTTTTGAGCCAAAATTTTTTTGGTCTGAGATTAAGCGCAAATTGTGTCCGCCCATACTTTAAACTAAGTTAAATGTCGAAGTAAAATCAGTTCTTATGTAACTCAAGAATTTTTCAATTTAGAGAGGTTTGAAGACTGCCCCAAAAAACAAAAATAATTTTCTACAAAATCTATCACAATTCTAAAAACTATTGCAGATATCGAGTTACAGATTATTTGATTTTTATCCATTAACGTCCCTTCATATTATATATGAGTTTTATCGAATTTGGCTGACTTTCATTTTTTCTCAATTTTTCCATACGTGTCGTGTTCCAGTCGTGTTCTTTTTTGAGCCAAAATTTTTTTGGTCTGAGATTAAGCTCAAATTGTGTTTGCACATACTTTAAACTTAGTTAAATGTCGGAATAAAGTCAGTTCTTATGTAGCTCAAGAATTTTTCAATTTAGAGAGGTTTGAAGACTGTCCCAAAAAACTAAAATAATTTTCTACAAAAACTATCACAATTCTTTTCCATACTTATATAAGTAGTGTTCTTTTTTGAGCCAAAATTTTTTTGGTCTGAGATTAAGCTCAAATTGTGTCCGCCCATACTTTAAACTTAGTTAAATGTCGGAGTAAAATCAGTTCTTATGTAACTCAAGAATTTTTCGATTTAGAGAGATTTGAAGACTTCCAAAAAACAAAAATAATTTTCTATAAAAACTATCACAATTCTAAAACTATTGCAGATATGGAGTTACAGATTATTTGATTTTTATCCATTAACGTTACTTCATATTATATATGAGTTTTATCGAATATGGCGGACTTTCATTTTTTCGCAATTTTTCCATACTATAAGTCGTGTTCTTTTTTGAGCCAAAATTTCTTTGGTCTGAGATTACGCTTAAATTGTGTCCGCCCATACTTTAAACTTAGTTAAATGTCGGAGTAAAATCAGTTCTTATGTAACTCAAGAATTTTTCAATTTAGAGAGGTTTGAAGACTGTCCCAAAAAACAAAAATAATTTTCTACAAAAACTATCACAATTCTAAAAACTATTGCAGATATCGAGTTACAGATTATTTGATTTTTATCCATTAACGTCCCTTCATATTATTTATGAGTTTTATCGAATTTGGCGGACTTTCATTTTTTCGCAATTTTTCCATACTATAAGTCGTGTTCTTTTTTGAGCCAAAATTTTTTTGGTCTGAGATTAAGCGCAAATTGTGTCCGCCCATACTTTAAACTAAGTTAAATGTCGAAGTAAAATCAGTTCTTATGTAACTCAAGAATTTTTCAATTTAGAGAGGTTTGAAGACTGCCCCAAAAAACAAAAATAATTTTCTACAAAAACTATCACAATTCTAAAAACTATTGCAGATATCGAGTTACAGATTATTTGATTTTTATCCATTAACGTCCCTTCATATTATATATGAGTTTTATCGAATTTGGCTGACTTTCATTTTTTCTCAATTTTTCCATACGTGTCGTGTTCCAGTCGTGTTCTTTTTTGAGCCAAAATTTTTTTGGTCTGAGATTAAGCTCAAATTGTGTTTGCACATACTTTAAACTTAGTTAAATGTCGGAATAAAGTCAGTTCTTATGTAGCTCAAGAATTTTTCAATTTAGAGAGGTTTGAAGACTGTCCCAAAAAACTAAAATAATTTTCTACAAAAACTATCACAATTCTAGAACTATTGCCGATATCGAGTAACAGATTATTTGATTTTTATCCTGTAACGTTACTTCATATTATATATGGGTTTTATCGAATATGGTGGACTTTCATTTTTTCGCAATTTTTCCATACTATAAGTCGTGTTCTTTAAACTTAGTTAAATGTCGGAGTAAAATCAGTTCTTATGTAACTCAAGAATTTTTCAATTTAGAGAGGTTTGAAGACTTCCAAAAAACAAAAATAATTTTCTACAAAAACTATCACAATTCTAAAACTATTGCCGATATCGAGTTACAGATTATTTGATTTTTATCCAGTAACGTTACTTCATATTATATATGAGTTTTATCGAATATGGCGGACTTTCATTTTTTCGCAATTTTTTGAGCCAAAATTTTTTTGGTCTGAGATTAAGCTCAAATTGTGTTTGCACATACTTTAAACTTAGTTAAATGTCGGAGTAAAATCAGTTCTTATGTAACTCAAGAATTTTTTAATTTAGAGAGGTTTGAAGACTGTCCCAAAAAACAAAAATAATTTTCTACAAAAACTATCACAATTCTAAAAACTATTGCAGATATCGAGTTACAGATTATTTGATTTTTATCCATTGACGTCCCTTCATATTATATATGAGTTTTATCGAATTTGGCGGACTTCCATTTTTTCGCAATTTTTCCATACTAAGTCGTGTTCTTTTTTGAGCCAAAATTTTTTTGGTCTGAGATTAAGCTCAAATTGTGTCCGCCCATACTTTAAACTTAGTTAAATGTCGGAGTAAAATCAGTTCTTATGTAACTCAAGAATTTTTCAATTTAGAGAGGTTTGAAGACTTCCAAAAAACAAAAATAATTTTCTACAAAAACTATCACAATTCTAAAACTATTGCAGATATGGAGTTACAGATTATTTGATTTTTATCCATTAACGTTACTTCATATTATATATGAGTTTTATCGAATATGGCGGACTTTCATTTTTTCGCAATTTTTCCATACTATAAGTCGTGTTCTTTTTTGAGCCAAAATTTTTTTGGTCTGAGATTAAGCTCAAATTGTGTCCGCCCATACTTTAAACTTAGTTTAATGTCGGAGTAAAATCAGGTCTTATGTAGCTCAAGAATTTTTCAATTTAGAGAGGTTTGAAGACTTCCAAAAAACAAAAATAATTTTCTACAAAAACTATCACAATTCTAAAAACTATTGCAGATATCGAGTTACAGATTATTTGATTTTTATCCATTAACGTCCCTTCATATTATATATGAGTTTTATCGAATTTGGCTGACTTTCATTTTTTCGCAATTTTTCCATACTATAAGTCGTGTTTTTAAACTTAGTTAAATGTCGGAGTAAAATCAGTTCTTATGTAACTCAAGAATTTTTCAATTTAGAGAGGTTTGAAGACTTCCAAAAAACAAAAATAATTTTCTACAAAAACTATCACAATTCTAAAACTATTGCCGATATCGAGTTACAGATTATTTGATTTTTATCCAGTAACGTTACTTCATATTATATATGAGTTTTATCGAATATGGCGGACTTTCATTTTTTCGCAATTTTTTGAGCCAAAATTTTTTTGGCCTGAGATTAAGCTCAAATTGTGTTTGCACATACTTTAAACTTAGTTAAATGTCGGAATAAAATCAGTTCTTATGTAGCTCAAGAATTTTTCAATTTAGAGAGGTTTGAAGACTGTCCCAAAAAACTAAAATAATTTTCTACAAAAACTATCACAATTCTAGAACTATTGCCGATATCGAGTTACAGATTATTTGATTTTTATCCATTAACGTCCCTTTATATTATATATGAGTTTTATCGAATATGGTGGACTTTCATTTTTTCGCAATTTTTCCATACATTTTTCCATATAAGTCGTGTTCTTTTTTGAGCCAAAATTTTTTTGGTCTGAGATTAAGCTCAAATTGTGTCCGCCCATACTTTAAACTTAGTTAAATGTCGGAGTAAAATCAGTTCTTATGTAACTCAAGAATTTTTCAATTTAGAGGTTTGAAGACTTCGAAAAAAAAAAATAATTTTTTACAAAAACTATCACAATTCTAAAAACTATTGCAGATATCGAGTTACAGATTATTTGATTTTTATCCATTAACGTGCCTTCATATTATATATGAGTTTTATCGAATATGGCGGACTTTCATTTTTTCGCAATTTTTCCATACTATCGTCGTGTTCTTTTTTGAGCCAAAATTTTTTTGGTCTGAGATTAAGCTCAAATTGTGTCCGCCTATACTTCAAACTTAGTTAAATGTCGGAGTAAAATCAGTTCTTATGTAAGTCAAGAATTTTTCAATTTAGAGAGGTTTGAAGACTTCCAAAAAAACAAAAATATTTTTTTACAAAAACTATCACAATTCTAAAACTATTGCGGATATCGAGTTACAGATTATTTGATTTTTATCCATTAACGTTACTTCATATTATATATGAGTTTTATCGAATATGGCGGACTTTCTTTTTTTCGCAATTTTTCCATACTATAAAATAAGTCGTGTTCTTTTTTTAAGCCAACATTTTTCTGGTCTGAGATTTAGCTCAAATTGTGTCCGCCTATACTTCAAACTTAGTTAAATGTCGGAGTAAAATCAGTTCTTATGTAACTCAAGAATTTTTCAATTTAGAGAGGTTTGATGACTGTTCCAAAAAACAAAAATAATTTTCTACAAAAACTATCACAATTCTAAAACTATTGCCGATATCGAGTTACAGATTATTTGATTTTTATCCATTAACGTCCCTGTATATTATATATGAGTTTTATCAAATTTGGGGGACTTTCATTTTTTCGCAATTTTTCCATACTATATAAGTCGAAGTTCTTTTTTGAGCCAAAACTTTTTTGGTCTGAGATTAAGCTCAAATTGTGTCCGCCCATACTTTAAACTTCGTTAAATGTCGGAATAAAATCAGTTCTTATCTTGCTCAAGAATTTTTCACTTTAGATAGGTTTGAAGACTGTCCCAAAAAACAAAAATAAATTTTTACAAAAACTATCACAATTCTAAAACTATTGCCGATATCGAGCTACAGATTATTTGATTTTCATCCATTAACGTTGCTTCATATTATATATGAGTTTTATCGAATACGGCGGACTTTCATTTTTTCACAATTTTTCCATATATTATATATAAGTCGTGTTCTTTTTTGAGCCAAAATTTTTTTAGTCTGAGATTAAGCTCAAATTGTGTTTGCACATACTTTAAACTAAGTTAAATGTCGGAGTAAAATCAGTTCTTATGTAACACAAGAATTTTTCAGTTTAGAGAGGTTTGAAGACTTCGAAAAAAACAAAAATAATTTTTTACAAAAACTTTTTTGGTCTGAGATTAAGCTCAAATTGTGTTTGCACATACTTTAAACTTAGTTAAATGTCGGAGTAAAATCAGTTCTTATGTAACTCAAGAATTTTTCAATTTAGAGGTTTGAAGACTGTTCCAAAAAAACAAAAATAGTTTTTTACAAAAACTATCACAATTCTAAAACTATTGCGGATATCGAGTTACAGATTATTTGATTTTTATCCATTAACGTTACTTCATATTATATATGAGTTTTATCGAATATGGTAAACTTTCATTTATTCACAATTTTTCCATACTATAAGTCGTGTTCTTTTTTGAGCCAAAATTTTTTTGGTCTGAGATTACGATCAAATTGTGTCCGCCCATACTTTAAACTTAGTTAAATGTCGGAATAAAATCAGTTCTTATGTAGCTCAAGAATTTTTCAATTTAGAGAGGTTTGAAGACTGTCCCAAAAAACTAAAATAATTTTCTACAAAAACTATCACAATTCTAGAACTATTGCCGATATCGAGCTACAGATTATTTGATTTTTATCCAGTAACGTTACTTCATATTATATATGGGTTTTATCGAATATGGTGGACTTTCATTTTTTCGCAATTTTTCCATACTATAAAGTCGTGTTCTTTTTTGAGCCCAAATTTTTTTGGTCTGAGATTAAGCTTAAATTGTGTCCGCCCGTACTTTAAACTTAGTTAAATGTCGGAGTAAAATCAGTTCTTATGTAACTCAAGAATTTTTCAATTTAGAGAGGTTTGAAGACTTCGAAAAAAAAACAAAAATAATTTTCTATAAAAACTATCACAATTCTAAAACTATTGCAGATATCGAGTTACAGATTATTTGATTTTTATGCATTAAAGTCCCTTCATATTATTTATGAGTTTTATCGAATTTGGCGGATTTTCATTTTTTCGCATTTTTTCCATTTATAAGTCGTGTTCTTTTTTGAACCAAATTTTTTTTGGTCTGAGATTACGCTCAAATTGTGTCCGCCCATACTTTATACTTAGTTAAATGTCGGAGTAAAATCAGTTCTTATGTAACTCAAGAATTTTTCAATTTAGAGAGGTTTGAAGACTGTCCCAAAAAACAAAAATAATTTTCTACAAAAACTATCACAATTCTAAAAACTATTACAGATATCGAGTTACAGATTATTTGATTTTTATCCATTAACATCCCTTCATATTATATATGAGTTTTATCGAATTTGGCGGACTTTCATTTTTTCGCAATTTTTCCAGTCGTGTTCTTCTTTGAGCCAAAATTTTTTTGGTCTGAGATTAGGCTCCAATTGTGGTTGCACATACTTTAAACTTAGTTAAATGTCAGAATAAAATCAGTTATTATGTAGCTCAAGAATTTTTCAATTTAGAGAGGTTTGAAGACTGTCCCAAAAAACTAAAATAATTTTCTACAAAAACTATCACAATTCTAAAACTATTGCCGATATCGAGTAACAGATTATTTGATTTTTATCCAGTAACGTTACTTCATATTATATATGAGTTTTATCGAATTTGGCGGACTTTCATTTTTTCGCAAATTTTCCATACTATAAGTCGTGTTCTTTTTTGAGCCAAAATTTTGTTGGTCTGAGATTAAGCTCAAATTGTGTCCGCCCATACTTAAACTTAGTTAAATGTCGGAGTAAAATCAGTTCTTATGTAGCTCAAGAATTTTTCACTTTAGAGAGGTTTGAAGACTGTTCCAAAAAACAAAAATAATTTTCTATAAAAACTAACACAATTCTAAAACGATTGCAGATATGGAGTTACAGATTATTTTATTTTTATCCATTAACGTTACTTCATATTATATATGAGTTTTATCGAATATGGCGGACTTTCATTTTTTCGCAATTTTTCCATACTATATAGGTCGTGTTCTTTTTTGAGCCAAAATTTTTTTTTGGTCTGAGATTAAGCTCAAATTGTGTTTGCACATACTTTAAACTTAGTTAAATGTCGGAGTAAAATCAGTTCTTATGTAACTCAAGAATTTTTCAACGTAGAGGTTTTGAACACTGTCCCAAAAAAAACGAAAATATTTTTTACAAAACTATCACAATTCTAAAAGTATTGCGGATATCCAGTTACAGGTTATTTGATTTTTACCCATTAGCGTTACTTCATATTATATATGAAGTGTTATCGACTTTGGCGGACTTTCATTTCTTCGCAATTTTTCCATACTATAGTTTTTTCTGTCTGAGATTAAGCTCAAATTGTGTCCGCTTATACTTTAAACTTAGTTAAATGTCGGAGTAAAATCAGTTCTTATGTAACTCAAGAATTTTTCAATGTAGCTACGTTTGAAAACTGTCCCAAAAAAACAAAAATAATTTTTACCAAAACTATCTCAATTCTAAAACTATTGCAGATATCGAGTTACAGATTATTTGATTTTTATCCATTAACGTTACTTCATATTATACATGAGTTTTATCGAATATGGCGGACTTTCATTTTTTCGCAATTTTTCCATACTACGTGTTCTTTTTTGAGCCAAAATTTGTTTGGTCTGAGATTAAGCTCAAATTGTGTTTGCACATACTTTAAACTTAGTTAAATGTCGGAATAAAATCAGTTCTTATGTAGCTCAAGAATTTTTCACTTTAGAGAGGTTTGAAGACTGTCCCAAAAAAAAAAAATTTTCTAAACTATTGCCGATATCGAGTTACAGATTATTTGATTTATATCCATTAACGTTACTTCATATTATATATGTTTTATCGAATATGGCGGACTTTCATTTTTTCGCAATTTTTCCATACCTATAAGTCGTGTTCTTTTTTGAGCCAAAATTTTTTTGGTCTGAGATTAAGCTCAAATTGTGTCGGCCTAGACTTTAAACTTGGTTAAATGTCGGAGTAAAATCAGTTCTTATGTAACTCAAGAATTTTTCAATTTAGAGAGGTTTGAAAACTGTCCAAAAAAAAAACAAAAATAATTTTCTATAAATACTATCACAATTCTAAAACTATTGCAGATATGGAGTTACAGATTATTTGATTTTTATCCATTAACGTTCCTTCATATTATATATGAGTTTTATCGAATTTGGCGGACTTTCATTTTTTCGCAATTTTTCCATACGTGTTCTTTTTGAGCCTAAATTTTTTTGGTCTGAGATTAAGCTCAAATTGTGTCCGCCTATACTTTAAACTTGGTTAAATGTCGGAGTAAAATCCGTTCTTATGTAACTCAAGAATTTTCCAATTTAGAGAGGTTTGAAGACTGTTCCAAAAATACAAAAATATTTTTTTACAACTATTACAATTCTAAAACTATTGAGGATATCGAGTTACAGATTATTTGATTTTTATCCATTAACGTTACTTCATATTATATATGAGTTTTATCAAATATGGCGGACTTTCATTTTTTCGCAATTTTTCGTGTTCTTTTTTGAGCCAAAATTTTTTGGTCTGAGATTAAGCTCAAATTGTGTTTGCACATACTTTAAACTTAGTTAAATGTCGGAATAAAATCAGTTCTTATGTAGCTCAAGAATTTTTCACTTTAGAGAGGTTTGAAGACTGTTACAAAAAACAAAAATAATTTCCTATAAAAACTATCACAATTCTAAAACTGTTGCAGATATCGAGTTACAGATTATTTGATTTTTATCCATTAAATTCCCTTCATATTATTTATGAGTTTTATCGAATTTGGCGGGCTTTCATTTTTTCGCATTTTTTCCATACGTCGTGTTCTTTTTTGAACCAAAATTTTTTTGGTCTGAGATTACGCTCAAATTGTGTCCGCCCATACTTTAAACTTAGTTAAATGTCGGAGTAAAATCAGTTCTTATGTAACTCAAGAATTTTTCAATTTAGAGAGGTTTGAAGACTGTCCCAAAAAACAAAAATAATTTTCTACAAAAACTATCACAATTCTAAAAACTATTGCAGATATCGAGTTACAGATTATTTGATTTTTATCCATTAACATCCCTTCATATTATATATGAGTTTTATCGAATTTAGCGGACTTTCATTTTTTCGCAATTTGTCCAGTCGTGTTCTTTTTTGAGCCAAAATTTTTTTGGTCTGAGATTAAGCTCAAATTGTGTTTGCACATACTTTAAACTTACTTAAATGTCGGAATAAAATCAGTTCTTATGTAGCTCAAGAATTTTTCAATTTAGAGAGGTTTGAAGACTGTCCCAAAAACTAAAATAATTTTCTACAAAAACTATCGCAATTCTAGAACTATTGCCGATATCGAGTTACAGATTATTTGATTTTTATCCAGTAACGTAACTTCATATTATATATGGGTTTTATCGAATATGGTGGACTTTCATTTTTTCGCAATTTTTCCATACTTATAAGTCGTGTTCTTTTTTGAGCCAAAATTTTTTTGGTCTGAGATTAAGCTCAAATTGTGTCCGCCCATACTTTAAACTTAGTTAAATGTCGGAGTAAAATCAGTTCTTATGTAACTCAAGAATTTTTCGATTTAGAGAGATTTGAAGACTTCCAAAAAACAAAAATAATTTTCTATAAAAACTATCACAATTCTAAAACTATTGCAGATATGGAGTTACAGATTATTTGATTTTTATCCATTAACGTTACTTCATATTATATATGAGTTTTATCGAATATGGCGGACTTTCATTTTTTCGCAATTTTTCCATACTATAAGTCGTGTTCTTTTTTGAGCCAAAATTTTTTTGGTCTGAGATTACGCTTAAATTGTGTCCGCCCATACTTTAAACTTAGTTAAATGTCGGAGTAAAATCAGTTCTTATGTAACTCAAGAATTTTTCAATTTAGAGAGGTTTGAAGACTGTCCCAAAAAACAAAAATAATTTTCTACAAAAACTATCACAATTCTAAAAACTATTGCAGATATCGAGTTACAGATTATTTGATTTTTATCCATTAACGTCCCTTCATATTATATATGAGTTTTATCGAATTTGGCTGACTTTCATTTTTTCTCAATTTTTCCATACGTGTCGTGTTGCAGTCGTGTTCTTTTTTGAGCCAAAATTTTTTTGGTCTGAGATTAAGCTCAAATTGTGTTTGCACATACTTTAAACTTAGTTAAATGTCGGAATAAAGTCAGTTCTTATGTAGCTCAAGAATTTTTCAATTTAGAGAGGTTTGAAGACTTCCAAAAAACAAAAATAATTTTCTACAAAAACTATCACAATTCTAAAACTATTGCCGATATCGAGTTACAGATTATTTGATTTTTATCCAGTAACGTTACTTCATATTATATATGAGTTTTATCGAATATGGCGGACTTTCATTTTTTCGCAATTTTTTGAGCCAAAATTTTTTTGGTCTGAGATTAAGCTCAAATTGTGTTTGCACATACTTTAAACTTAGTTAAATGTCGGAGTAAAATCAGTTCTTATGTAACTCAAGAATTTTTTAATTTAGAGAGGTTTGAAGACTGTCCCAAAAAACAAAAATAATTTTCTACAAAAACTATCACAATTCTAAAAACTATTGCAGATATCGAGTTACAGATTATTTGATTTTTATCCATTAACGTCCCTTCATATTATATATGAGTTTTATCGAATTTGGCGGACTTCCATTTTTTCGCAATTTTTCCATACTATAAGTCGTGTTTTTAAACTTAGTTAAATGTCGGAGTAAAATCAGTTCCTATGTAACTCAAGAATTTTTCAATTTAGAGAGGTTTGAAGACTTCCAAAAAACAAAAATAATTTTCTACAAAAACTATCACAATTCTAAAACTATTGCAGATATGGAGTTACAGATTATTTGATTTTTATCCATTAACGTTACTTCATATTATATATGAGTTTTATCGAATATGGCGGACTTTCATTTTTTCGCAATTTTTCCATACTATAAGTCGTGTTCTTTTTTGAGCCAAAATTTTTTTGGTCTGAGATTAAGCTCAAATTGTGTCCGCCCATACTTTAAACTTAGTTTAATGTCGGAGTAAAATCAGGTCTTATGTAGCTCAAGAATTTTTCAATTTAGAGAGGTTTGAAGACTTCCAAAAAACAAAAATAATTTTCTACAAAAACTATCACAATTCTAAAAACTATTGCAGATATCGAGTTACAGATTATTTGATTTTTATCCATTAACGTCCCTTCATATTATATATGAGTTTTATCGAATTTGGCTGACTTTCATTTTTTCGCAATTTTTCCATACTATAAGTCGTGTTTTTAAACTTAGTTAAATGTCGGAGTAAAATCAGTTCCTATGTAACTCAAGAATTTTTCAATTTAGAGAGGTTTGAAGACTTCCAAAAAACAAAAATAATTTTCTACAAAAACTATCACAATTCTAAAACTATTGCCGATATCGAGTTACAGATTATTTGATTTTTATCCAGTAACGTTACTTCATATTATATATGAGTTTTATCGAATATGGCGGACTTTCATTTTTTCGCAATTTTTTGAGCCAAAATTTTTTTGGCCTGAGATTAAGCTCAAATTGTGTTTGCACATACTTTAAACTTAGTTAAATGTCGGAATAAAATCAGTTCTTATGTAGCTCAAGAATTTTTCAATTTAGAGAGGTTTGAAGACTGTCCCAAAAAACTAAAATAGTTTTCTACAAAAACTATCACAATTCTAGAACTATTGCCGATATCGAGCTACAGATTATTTGATTTTTACCCAGTAACGTTACTTCATATTATATATGGGTTTTATCGAATATGGTGGACTTTCATTTTTTCGCAATTTTTCCATACTATAAAGTCGTGTTCTTTTTTGAGCCCAAATTTTTTTGGTCTGAGATTAAGCTTAAATTGTGTCCGCCCGTACTTTAAACTTAGTTAAATGTCGGAGTAAAATCAGTTCTTATGTAACTCAAGAATTTTTCAATTTAGAGAGGTTTGAAGACTTCCAAAAAACAAAAATAATTTTCTACAAAAACTATCACAATTCTAAAACTATTGCAGATATCGAGTTACAGATTATTTGATTTTTATCCATTAAAGTCCCTTCATATTATTTATGAGTTTTATCGAATTTGGCGGATTTTCATTTTTTCGCATTTTTTCCATTTATAAGTCGTGTTCTTTTTTGAGCCAAAATTTTTTTGGTCTGAGATTAAGCTCAAATTGTGTCCGCCCATACTTTAAACTTAGTTTAATGTCGGAGTAAAATCAGGTCTTATGTAGCTCAAGAATTTTTCAATTTAGAGAGGTTTGAAGACTTCCAAAAAACAAAAATAATTTTCTACAAAAACTATCACAATTCTAAAAACTATTGCAGATATCGAGTTACAGATTATTTGATTTTTATCCATTAACGTCCCTTCATATTATATATGAGTTTTATCGAATTTGGCTGACTTTCATTTTTTCGCAATTTTTCCATACTATAAGTCGTGTTTTTAAACTTAGTTAAATGTCGGAGTAAAATCAGTTCTTATGTAACTCAAGAATTTTTCAATTTAGAGAGGTTTGAAGACTTCCAAAAAACAAAAATAATTTTCTACAAAAACTATCACAATTCTAAAACTATTGCCGATATCGAGTAACAGATTATTTGATTTTTATCCAGTAACGTTACTTCATATTATATATGAGTTACTCCAATTGTGTTTGCACATACTTTAAACTTAGTTAAATGTCAGAATAAAATCAGTTATTATGTAGCTCAAGAATTTTTCAATTTAGAGAGGTTTGAAGACTGTCCCAAAAAACTAAAATAATTTTCTACAAAAACTATCACAATTCTAAAACTATTGCCGATATCGAGTAACAGATTATTTGATTTTTATCCAGTAACGTTACTTCATATTATATATGAGTTTTATCGAATTTGGCGGACTTTCATTTTTTCGCAATTTTTCCATACTATAAGTCGTGTTCTTTTTTGAGCCAAAATTTTGTTGGTCTGAGATTAAGCTCAAATTGTGTCCGCCCATACTTAAACTTAGTTAAATGTCGGAGTAAAATCAGTTCTTATGTAGCTCAAGAATTTTTCACTTTAGAGAGGTTTGAAGACTGTTCCAAAAAACAAAAATAATTTTCTATAAAAACTAACACAATTCTAAAACGATTGCAGATATGGAGTTACAGATTATTTTATTTTTATCCATTAACGTTACTTCATATTATATATGAGTTTTATCGAATATGGCGGACTTTCATTTTTTCGCAATTTTTCCATACTATATAGGTCGTGTTCTTTTTTGAGCCAAAATTTTTTTTGGTCTGAGATTAAGCTCAAATTGTGTTTGCACATACTTTAAACTTAGTTAAATGTCGGAGTAAAATCAGTTCTTATGTAACTCAAGAATTTTTCAACGTAGAGGTTTTGAACACTGTCCCAAAAAAAACGAAAATATTTTTTACAAAACTATCACAATTCTAAAAGTATTGCGGATATCCAGTTACAGGTTATTTGATTTTTACCCATTAGCGTTACTTCATATTATATATGAAGTGTTATCGACTTTGGCGGACTTTCATTTCTTCGCAATTTTTCCATACTATAGTTTTTTCTGTCTGAGATTAAGCTCAAATTGTGTCCGCTTATACTTTAAACTTAGTTAAATGTCGGAGTAAAATCAGTTCTTATGTAACTCAAGAATTTTTCAATGTAGCGACGTTTGAAAACTGTCCCAAAAAAACAAAAATAATTTTTACCAAAACTATCTCAATTCTAAAACTATTGCAGATATCGAGTTACAGATTATTTGATTTTTATCCATTAACGTTACTTCATATTATACATGAGTTTTATCGAATATGGCGGACTTTCATTTTTTCGCAATTTTTCCATACTACGTGTTCTTTTTTGAGCCAAAATTTGTTTGGTCTGAGATTAAGCTCAAATTGTGTTTGCACATACTTTAAACTTAGTTAAATGTCGGAATAAAATCAGTTCTTATGTAGCTCAAGAATTTTTCACTTTAGAGAGGTTTGAAGACTGTCCCAAAAAAAAAAAATTTTCTAAACTATTGCCGATATCGAGTTACAGATTATTTGATTTATATCCATTGACGTTACTTCATATTATATATGTTTTATCGAATATGGCGGACTTTCATTTTTTCGCAATTTTTCCATACCTATAAGTCGTGTTCTTTTTTGAGCCAAAATTTTTTTGGTCTGAGATTAAGCTCAAATTGTGTCGGCCTAGACTTTAAACTTGGTTAAATGTCGGAGTAAAATCAGTTCTTATGTAACTCAAGAATTTTTCAATTTAGAGAGGTTTGAAAACTGTCCAAAAAAAAAACAAAAATAATTTTCTATAAATACTATCACAATTCTAAAACTATTGCAGATATGGAGTTACAGATTATTTGATTTTTATCCATTAACGTTCCTTCATATTATATATGAGTTTTATCGAATTTGGCGGACTTTCATTTTTTCGCAATTTTTCCATACGTGTTCTTTTTGGGCCTAAATTTTTTTGGTCTGAGATTAAGCTCAAATTGTGTCCGCCTATACTTTAAACTTGGTTAAATGTCGGAGTAAAATCCGTTCTTATGTAACTCAAGAATTTTCCAATTTAGAGAGGTTTGAAGACTGTTCCAAAAATACAAAAATATTTTTTTACAACTATTACAATTCTAAAACTATTGAGGATATCGAGTTACAGATTATTTGATTTTTATCCATTAACGTTACTTCATATTATATATAAGTTTTATCAAATATGGCGGACTTTCATTTTTTCGCAATTTTTCGTGTTCTTTTTTGAGCCAAAATTTTTTGGTCTGAGATTAAGCTCAAATTGTGTTTGCACATACTTTAAACTTAGTTAAATGTCGGAATAAAATCAGTTCTTATGTAGCTCAAGAATTTTTCACTTTAGAGAGGTTTGAAGACTGTTACAAAAAACAAAAATAATTTTCTATAAAAACTAACACAATTCTAAAACTATTGCAGATATGGAGTTACAGATTATTTGATTTTTATCCATTAACGTTACTTCATATTATATATGAGTTTTATCGAATATGGCGGACTTTCATTTTTTCGCAATTTTTCCATACTATATAGGTCGTGTTCTTTTTTGGGCCAAAATTTTTTTTGGTCTGAGATTAAGCTCAAATTGTGTTTGCACATACTTTAAACTTAGCTAAATGTCGGAATAAAATCAGTTCTTATGTAACTCAAGAATTTTTCACTTTAGAGGTTTGAAGACTTCGAAAAAAAAAAAATTTTTTTTTACAAAAACTATCACAATTCTAAAAACTATTGCAGATATCGAGTTACAGATTATTTGATTTTTATCCATTAACGTTACTTAATATTATATATGAGTTTTATCGAATATGGCGGACTTTTAATTTTTCGCAATTTTTCCATACTATAAGTCGTGTTCTTTTTTGAGCCAAAATTTTTTTAGTCTGAGACTAAGCTAAAATTGTGTTTGCATATACTTTAAACTTAGTTAAATGTCGGAGTAAAATCAGTTCTTATGTAACTCAAGAACTTTTCAATTTAGAGAGGTTTGAAGACTGTTCGAAAAAAATAAAAATAATTTTCTACAAAAACTATCACAATTCTAAAACTATTGCCGATATCGAGTTACAGATTATTAGATTTTTATCCAGTAACGTTACTTCATATTATATATGAGTTTTATCGAATATGGCGGACTTTCATTTATTCACAATTTTTCCATACTATATAAGTCGTGTTCTTTTTTGAGCCAAAATTTTTTTGGTCTGAGACTAAGCTCAAATTGTGTCCGCCCATACTTTAAACTTAGTTAAATGTCGGAATAAAATCAGTTCTTATCTTGCTCAAGAATTTTTCACTTTAGAGAGGTTTGAAGACTGTCCAAAAAAACAAAAATAATTTTTTACAAAAACTATCACAATTCTAAAACTATTGCCGATATCGAGTTACAGATTATTTGATTTTCATCCATTAACGTTGCTTCATATTATATATGAGTTTTATCGAATACGGCTGACTTTCATTTTTTCACAATTTTTCCATATTATAAGTCGTGTTCTTTTTTGAGCCAAATTTTTTTTAGTCTGAGATTAAGCTCAAATTGTGTTTGCACATACTTTAAACTTAGTTAAATGTCGGAGTAAAATCAGTTCTTATGTAACAAAAGAATTTTTCAATTTAGAGGTTTGAAGACTGTTCCAAAAAAACAAAAATATTTTTTTACAAAAACTATCACAATTCTAAAACTATTGCGGATATCGAGTTACAGATTATTTGATTTTTATCCATTAACGTTACTTCATATTATATATGAGTTTTATCGAATATGGTAAACTTTCATTTATTCACAATTTCTCCATACTATAAGTCGTGTTCTTTTTTGAGCCAAAATTTTTTTGGTCTGAGATTAAGCTCAAATTGTGTCCGCCCGTACTTTAAACTTAGTTAAATGTCGGAGTAAAATCCGTTCTTATGTAACTCAAGAATTTTTCAATTTAGAGAGGTTTGAAGGCTTCGAAAAAAACAAAAATAATTTCCTATAAAAACTATCACAATTCTAAAACTGTTGCAGATATCGAGTTACAGATTATTTGATTTTTATCCATTAAATTCCCTTCATATTATTTATGAGTTTTATCGAATTTGGCGGGCTTTCATTTTTTCGCATTTTTTTCATACGTCGTGTTCTTTTTTGAACCAAAATTTTTTTGGTCTGAGATTACGCTCAAATTGTGTCCGCCCATACTTTAAACTTAGTTAAATGTCGGAGTAAAATCAGTTCTTATGTAACTCAAGAATTTTTCAATTTAGAGAGGTTTGAACACTGTCCCAAAAAACAAAAATAATTTTCTACAAAAACTATCACAATTCTAAAAACTATTGCAGATATCGAGTTACAGATTATTTGATTTTTATCCATTAACATCCCTTCATATTATATATGAGTTTTATCGAATTTAGCGGACTTTCATTTTTTCGCAATTTTTCCAGTCGTGTTCTTTTTTGAGCCAAAATTTTTTTGGTCTGAGATTAAGCTCAAATTGTGTTTGCACATACTTTAAACTTAGTTAAATGTCAGAATAAAATCAGTTTTTATGTAGCTTAAGAATTTTTCAATTTAGAGAGGTTTGAAGACTGTCCCAAAAAACTAAAATTATTTTCTACAAAAACTATCACAATTCTAACACTATTGCCGATATCGAGTTACAGATTATTTGATTTTTATCCAGTAACGTTACTTCATATTATATATGGGTTTTATCGAATATGGTGGACTTTCATTTTTTCGCAATTTTTCCATACATAAGTCGTGTTCTTTTTTGAGCCAAAATTTTTTGGTCTGAGATTAAGCTCAAATTGTGTCCGCCCATACTTTAAACTTAGTTAAATGTCAAAGTAAAATCAGTTCTTATGTAACTCAACAATTTTTCAATTTAGAGAGGTTTGAAGACTGTTCGCAAAAAACAAAAATAATTTTTTACAAAAACTATCACAATTCTAAAAACTATTGCAGATATCGAGTTACAGATTATTTGATTTTTATCCATTAACGTCCCTTCATATTATATATGAGCTTTATCTAATTTGGCGGACTTTCATTTTTTCGCAATTTTTCCATACTAAGTCGTGTTCTTTTTTGAGCCAAAATTTTTTTAGTCTGAGACTAAGCTAAAATTGTGTTTGCATATACTTTAAACTTAGTTAAATGTCGGAGTAAAATCAGTTCTTATGTAACTCAAGAACTTTTCAATTTAGAGAGGTTTGAAGACTGTTCGAAAAAAATAAAAATTATTTTCTACAAAAACTATCACAATTCTAAAACTATTGCCGATATCGAGTTACAGATTATTAGATTTTTATCCAGTAACGTTACTTCATATTATATATGAGTTTTATCGAATATGGCGGACTTTCATTTATTCACAATTTTTCCATACTATATAAGTCGTGCTCTTTTTTGAGCCAAAATTTTTTTGGTCTGAGACTAAGCTCAAATTGTGTCCGCCCATACTTTAAACTTAGTTAAATGTCGGAATAAAATCAGTTCTTATCTTGCTCAATAATTTTTCACTTTAGAGAGGTTTGAAGACTGTCCAAAAAAACAAAAATAATTTTTTACAAAAACTATCACAATTCTAAAACTATTGCCGATATCGAGTTACAGATTATTTGATTTTTATCCATTAACGTTACTTCATATTATATATGAGTTTTATCGAATATGGCGGACTTTCATTTTTTCGCAATTTTTCCATACTATAAGTCGTGTTCTTTTTTGAGCCAAAATTTCTTTGGTCTGAGATTACGCTTAAATTGTGTCCGCCCATACTTTAAACTTAGTTAAATGTCGTAGTAAAATCAGTTCTTATGTAACTCAAGAATTTTTCAATTTAGAGAGGTTTGAAGACTGTCCCAAAAAACAAAAATAATTTTCTACAAAAACTATCACAATTCTAAAAACTATTGCAGATATCGAGTTACAGATTATTTGATTTTTATCCATTAACGTCCCTTCATATTATTTATGAGTTTTATCGAATTTGGCGGACTTTCATTTTTTCGCAATTTTTCCATACTATAAGTCGTGTTCTTTTTTGAGCCAAAATTTTTTTGGTCTGAGATTAAGCTCAAATTGTGTCCGCCCATACTTTAAACTAAGTTAAATGTCGAAGTAAAATCAGTTCTTATGTAACTCAAGAATTTTTCAATTTAGAGAGGTTTGAAGACTGCCCCAAAAAACAAAAATAATTTTCTACAAAAACTATCACAATTCTAAAAACTATTGCAGATATCGAGTTACAGATTATTTGATTTTTATCCATTAACGTCCCTTCATATTATATATGAGTTTTATCGAATTTGGCTGACTTTCATTTTTTCTCAATTTTTCCATACGTGTCGTGTTCCAGTCGTGTTCTTTTTTGAGCCAAAATTTTTTTGGTCTGAGATTAAGCTCAAATTGTGTTTGCACATACTTTAAACTTAGTTAAATGTCGGAAGAAAATCAGTTCTTATGTAGCTCAAGAATTTTTCAATTTAGAGAGGTTTGAAGACTGTCCCAAAAAACTAAAATAATTTTCTACAAAAACTATCACAATTCTAGAACTATTGCCGATATCGAGTTACAGATTATTTGATTTTTATCCATTAACGTCCCTTTATATTATATATGAGTTTTATCGAATATGGTGGACTTTCATTTTTTCGCAATTTTTCCATACATTTTTCCATATAAGTCGTGTTCTTTTTTGAGCCAAAATTTTTTTGGTCTGAGATTAAGCTCAAATTGTGTCCGCCCATACTTTAAACTTAGTTAAATGTCGGAGTAAAATCAGTTCTTATGTAACTCAAGAATTTTTCAATTTAGAGGTTTGAAGACTTCAAAAAAAAAAAACAAAAATAATTTTTTACAAAAACTATCACAATTCTAAAAACTATTGCAGATATCGAGTTACAGATTATTTGATTTTTATCCATTAACGTGCCTTCATATTATATATGAGTTTTATCGAATATGGCGGACTTTCATTTTTTCGCAACTTTCCATACTATCGTCGTGTTCTTTTTTGAGCCAAAATTTTTTTGGTCTGAGATTAAGCTCAAATTGTGTCCGCCTATACTTCAAACTTAGTTAAATGTCGGAGTAAAATCAGTTCTTATGTAAGTCAAGAAATTTTCAATTTAGAGAGGTTTGAAGACTTCCAAAAAAACAAAAATATTTTTTTACAAAAACTATCACAATTCTAAAACTATTGCGGATATCGAGTTACAGATTATTTGATTTTTATCCATTAACGTCCCTTCATATTATATATGAGTTTTATCGAATTTGGCGGACTTTCATTTTTTCGCAATTTTTCCATACTAAGTCGTGTTCTTTTTTGAGCCAAAACTTTTTTGGTCTGAGATTAAGCTCAAATTGTGTCCGCCCATACTTTAAACTTCGTAAAATGTCGGAATAAAATCAGTTCTTATCTTGCTCAAGAATTTTTCACTTTAGATAGGTTTGAAGACTGTCCCAAAAAAAACAAAAATAATTTTTTACAAAAACTATCACAATTCTAAAACTATTGCCGATATCGAGTTACAGATTATTTGATTTTCATCCATTAACGTTGCTTCATATTATATATGAGTTTTATCGAATACGGCGGACTTTCATTTTTTCACAATTTTTCCATATATTATAAGTCGTGTTCTTTTTTGAGCCAAAATTTTTTTAGTCTGAGATTAAGCTCAAATTGTGTTTGCACATACTTTAAACTAAGTTAAATGTCGGAGTAAAATCAGTTCTTATGTAACACAAGAATTTTTCAGTTTAGAGAGGTTTGAAGACTTCGAAAAAAACAAAAATAATTTTTTACAAAAAATTTTTTGGTCTGAGATTAAGCTCAAATTGTGTTTGCACATACTTTAAACTTAGTTAAATGTCGGAGTAAAATCAGTTCTTATGTAACTCAAGAATTTTTCAATTTAGAGGTTTGAAGACTGTTCCAAAAAAACAAAAATATTTTTTTACAAAAACTATCACAATTCTAAAACTATTGCGGATATCGAGTTACAGATTATTTGATTTTTATCCATTAACGTTACTTCATATTATATATGAGTTTTATCGAATATGGTAAACTTTCATTTATTCACAATTTTTCCATACTATAAGTCGTGTTCTTTTTTGAGCCAAAATTTTTTTGGTCTGAGATTACGCTCAAATTGTGTCCGCCCATACTTTAAACTTAGTTAAATGTCGGAATAAAATCAGTTCTTATGTAGCTCAAGAATTTTTCAATTTAGAGAGGTTTGAAGACTGTCCCAAAAAACTAAAATAATTTTCTACAAAAACTATCACAATTCTAGAACTATTGCCGATATCGAGCTACAGATTATTTGATTTTTATCCAGTAACGTTACTTCATATTATATATGGGTTTTATCGAATATGGTGGACTTTCATTTTTTCGCAATTTTTCCATACTATAAAGTCGTGTTCTTTTTTGAGCCCAAATTTTTTTGGTCTGAGATTAAGCTCAAATTGTGTCCGCCCGTACTTTAAACTTAGTTAAATGTCGGAGTAAAATCAGTTCTTATGTAACTCAAGAATTTTTCAATTTAGAGAGGTTTGAAGGCTTCGAAAAAAACAAAAATAATTTTCTATAAAAACTATCACAATTCTAAAACTATTGCAGATATCGAGTTACAGATTATTAGATTTTTATCCATTAAAGTCCCTTCATATTATTTATGAGTTTTATCGAATTTGGCGGATTTTCATTTTTTCGCATTTTTTCCATACTATAAGTCGTGTTTCTTTTTGAACCAAATTTTTTTTGGTCTGAGATTACGCTCAAATTGTGTCCGCCTAGACTTTAAACTTAGTTAAATGTCGGAGTAAAATCAGTTCTTATGTAACTCAAGAATTTTTCAATTTAGAGAGGTTTGAAGACTGTCCCAAAAAACAAAAATAATTTTCTACAAAAACTATCACAATTCTAAAAACTATTGCAGATATCGAGTTACAGATTATTTGATTTTTATCCATTAACATCCCTTCATATTATATATGAGTTTTATCGAATTTGGCGGACTTTCATTTTTTCGCAATTTTTCCAATCGTGTTCTTTTTTGAGCCAAAATTTTTTTGGTCTGAGATTAAGCTCAAATTGTGTTTGCACATACTTTAAACTTAGTTAAATGTCAGAATAAAATCAGTTCTTATGTAGCTTAAGAATTTTTCAATTTAGGGAGGTTTGAAGACTGTCCCAAAAAACTAAAATAATTTTCTACAAAAACTATCACAATTCTAAAACTATTGCCGATATCGAGTTACAGATTATTTGATTTTTATCCAGTAACGTTACTTCATATTATATATGGGTTTTATCGAATATGGTGGACTTTCATTTTTTCGCAATTTTTCCATACATAAGTCGTGTTCTTTTTTGAGCCAAAATTTTTTGGTCTGAGATTAAGCTCAAATTGTGTCCGCCCATACTTTAAACTTAGTTAAATGTCAAAGTAAAATCAGTTCTTATGTAACTCAACAATTTTTCAATTTAGAGAGGTTTGAAGACTGTTCGCAAAAAACAAAAACAATTTTTTACAAAAACTATCACAATTCTAAAAACTATTGCAGATATCGAGTTACAGATTATTTGATTTTTATCCATTAACGTCCCTTCATATTATATATGAGCTTTATCTAATTTGGCGGACTTTCATTTTTTCGCAATTCTTCCATACTAGAAGTGTTCTTTTTTGAGCCAAAATTTTTTTTGTCCGAGATTAAGCTCAAATTGTGTCCGCCCATACTTTATACTTAGTTAAATGTCGGAGTAAAATCAGTTCTTATGTAACTCAAGAATTTTTCAATTTAGAGAGGTGTGAAGACTTCGAAAAAAACAAAAATATTTTTTTACAAAAACTATCACAATTCTAAAACTATTGCCGATATCGAGTTACAGATTATTTGATTTTTATCGATTAACGTTACTTCATATTATATATGAGTTTTATCGAATATGGCGGACTTTCATTTATTCACAATTTTTCCATAGTCGTGTTCTTTTTTGAGCCAAAATTTTTTTGGTCTGAAATTAAGCTCAAATTGTGTCCGCCTATACTTTAAACTTAGTTAAATGTCGGAGTAAAATTAGTTCTTATGTAACTCAAGAATTTTTCAACTTAGAGGTTTGAAGACTTCAAAAAAAAAACAAAAATAATTTTTTACAAAAACTATCACAATTCTAAAAACTATTGCAGATATCGAGTTACAGATTATTTGATTTTTATCCATTAACGTCCCTTCATATTATATACGAGCTTTATCTAATTTGGCGGACTTTCATTTTTTCGCAATTTTTCCATACTAGAAGTCGTGTTCTTTTTTGAGCCAAAATTTTTTTGGTCTGAGATTAAGCTCAAATTGTGTCCGCCCATACTTTATACTTAGTTAAATGTCGGAGTAAAATCAGTTCTTATGTAACTCAAGAATTTTTCAATTTAGAGAGGTGTGAAGACTTCGAAAAAAACAAAAATATTTTTTTACAAAAACTATCACAATTCTAAAACTATTGCCGATATCGAGTTACAGATTATTTGATTTTTATCGATTAACGTTACTTCATATTATATATGAGTTTTATCGAATATGGCGGACTTTCATTTATTCACAATTTTTCCATAGTCGTGTTCTTTTTTGAGCCAAAATTTTTTTGGTCTGAAATTAAGCTCAAATTGTGTCCGCCTATACTTTAAACTTAGTTAAATGTCGGAGTAAAATTAGTTCTTATGTAACTCAAGAATTTTTCAATTTAGAGAGGTTTGAAGACTGTTCGAAAAAAATAGCAATAATTTTCTACAAAAACTATCACAATTCTAAAAACTATTGCAGATATCGAGTTACAGATTATTTGATTTTTATCCATTAACGTCCCTTCATATTATATATGAGTTTTATCGAATTTGGCGGACTTTCATTTTTTCGCAATTTTTCCATACGTCGTGTTCTTTTTTGAGCCAAATTTTTTTTGGTCTGAGATTAAGCTCAAATTGTGTTTGCACATACTTTAAACTTAGTTAAATGTCAGAATAAAATCAGTTCTTATGTAGCTCAAGAATTTTTCAATTTAGAGAGGTTTGAAGGCTTCGAAAAAAACAAAAATAATTTCCTATAAAAACTATTGCAGATATCGAGTTACAGATTATTTGATTTTTATCCATTAAATTCCCTTCATATTATATATGAGTTTTATCGAATTTGGCGGACTTTCATTTTTTCGCAATTTTTCCATACTATAAGTCGTGTTCTTTTTTGAGCCAAAATTTTGTTGGTCAGAGATTAAGCTCAAATTGTGTCCGCCTAGACTTTAAACTTAGTTAAATGTCGGAGTAAAATCAGTTCTTATGTAACTCAAGAATTTTTCAATTTAGAGAGGTTTGAAGACTGTCCCAAAAAACAAAAATAATTTTCTACAAAAACTATCACAATTCTAAAAACTATTGCAGATATCGAGTTACAGATTATTTGATTTTTATCCATTAACATCCCTTCATATTATATATGAGTTTTATCGAATTTGGCGGACTTTCATTTTTTCGCAATTTTTCCAATCGTGTTCTTTTTTGAGCCAAAATTTTTTTGGTCTGAGATTAAGCTCAAATTGTGTTTGCACATACTTTAAACTTAGTTAAATGTCAGAATAAAATCAGTTCTTATGTAGCTTAAGAATTTTTCAATTTAGAGAGGTTTGAAGACTGTCCCAAAAAACTAAAATAATTTTCTACAAAAACTATCACAATTCTAAAACTATTGCCGATATCGAGTTACAGATTATTTGATTTTTATCCAGTAACGTTACTTCATATTATATATGGGTTTTATCGAATATGGTGGACTTTCATTTTTTCGCAATTTTTCCATACATAAGTCGTGTTCTTTTTTGAGCCAAAATTTTTTGGTCTGAGATTAAGCTCAAATTGTGTCCGCCCATACTTTAAACTTAGTTAAATGTCAAAGTAAAATCAGTTCTTATGTAACTCAACAATTTTTCAATTTAGAGAGGTTTGAAGACTGTTCGCAAAAAACAAAAACAATTTTTTACAAAAACTATCACAAATCTAAAAACTATTGCAGATATCGAGTTACAGATTATTTGATTTTTATCCATTAACGTCCCTTCATATTATATATGAGCTTTATCTAATTTGGCGGACTTTCATTTTTTCGCAATTCTTCCATACTAGAAGTCGTGTTCTTTTTTGAGCCAAAATTTTTTTGGTCTGAGATTAAGCTCAAATTGTGTCCGCCCATACTTTATTCTTAGTTAAATGTCGGAGTAAAATCAGTTCTTATGTAACTCAAGAATTTTTCAATTTAGAGAGGTGTGAAGACTTCGAAAAAAACAAAAATATTTTTTTACAAAAACTATCACAATTCTAAAACTATTGCCGATATCGAGTTACAGATTATTTGATTTTTATCCATTAACGTTACTTCATATTATATATGAGTTTTATCGAATATGGCGGACTTTCATTTATTCACAATTTTTCCATAGTCGTGTTCTTTTTTGAGCAAAAATTTTTTTGGTCTGAAATTAAGCTCAAATTGTGTCCGCCTATACTTTAAACTTAGTTAAATGTCGGAGTAAAATTAGTTCTTATGTAACTCAAGAATTTTTCAATTTAGAGAGGTTTGAAGACTGTTCGAAAAAAATAACAATAATTTTCTACAAAAACTATCACAATTCTAAAAACTATTGCAGATATCGAGTTACAGATTATTTGATTTTTATCCATTAACGTCCCTTCATATTATATATGAGTTTTATCGAATTTGGCGGACTTTCATTTTTTCGCAATTTTTCCATACGTCGTGTTCTTTTTTGAGCCAAATTTTTTTTGGTCTGAGATTAAGCTCAAATTGTGTTTGCACATACTTTAAACTTAGTTAAATGTCAGAATAAAATCAGTTCTTATGTAGCTCAAGAATTTTTCAATTTAGAGAGGTTTGAAGACTGTCCCAAAAAACTAAAATAATTTTCTACAAAAACTATCACAATTCTAGAACTATTGCCGATATCGAGTTACAGATTATTTGATTTTTATCCAGTAACGTTACTTCATATTATATATGGGTTTTATCGAATATGGTGGACTTTCATTTTTTCGCAATTTTTCCATATTATAAGTCGTGTTCTTTTTTGAGCCAAAATTTTTTTAGTCTGAGATTAAGCTCAAATTGTGTTTGCACATACTTTAAACTTAGTTAAATGTCGGAGTAAAATCAGTTCTTATGTAACACAAGAATTTTTCAATTTAGAGGTTTGAAGACTGTTCCAAAAAAACAAAAATATTTTTTTACAAAAACTATCACAATTCTAAAACTATTGCGGATATCGAGTTACAGATTATTTGATTTTTATCCATTAACGTTACTTCATATTATATATGAGTTTTATCGAATATGGTAAACTTTCATTTATTCACAATTTTTCCATCGTGTTCTTTTTTGAGCCAAAATTTTTTTGGTCTGAGATTACGCTCAAATTGTGTCCGCCCATACTTTAAACTTAGTTAAATGTCGGAATAAAATCAGTTCTTATGTAGCTCAAGAATTTTTCAATTTAGAGAGGTTTGAAGACTGTCCCAAAAAACTAAAATAATTTTCTACAAAAACTATCACAATTCTAGAACTATTGCCGATATCGAGCTACAGATTATTTGATTTTTATCCAGTAACGTTACTTCATATTATATATGGGTTTTATCGAATATGGTGGACTTTCCTTTTTTTGCAATTTCTCCATACTATAAGTCGTGTTCTTTTTTGAGCCAAAATTTTTTTGGTCTGAGATTAAGCTCAAATTGTGTCCGCCCGTACTTTAAACTTAGTTAAATGTCGGAGTAAAATCAGTTCTTATGTAACTCAAGAATTTTTCAATTTAGAGAGGTTTGAAGGCTTCGAAAAAAACAAAAATAATTTCCTATAAAAACTATCACAATTCTAAAACTATTGCAGATATCGAGTTACAGATTATTTGATTTTTATCCATTAAATTCCCTTCATATTATATATGAGTTTTATCGAATTTGGCGGACTTTCATTTTTTCGCAATTTTTCCATACTATAAGTCGTGTTCTTTTTTGAGCCAAAATTTTGTTGGTCAGAGATTAAGCTCAAATTGTGTCCGCCTAGACTTTAAACTTAGTTAAATGTCGGAGTAAAATCAGTTCTTATGTAACTCAAGAATTTTTCAATTTAGAGAGGTTTGAAGACTGTCCCAAAAAACAAAAATAATTTTCTACAAAAACTATTACAATTCTAAAAACTATTGCAGATATCGAGTTACAGATTATTTGATTTTTATCCATTAACATCCCTTCATATTATATATGAGTTTTATCGAATTTGGCGGACTTTCATTTTTTCGCAATTTTTCCAATCGTGTTCTTTTTTGAGCCAAAATTTTTTTGGTCTGAGATTAAGCTCAAATTGTGTTTGCACATACTTTAAACTTAGTTAAATGTCAGAATAAAATCAGTTCTTATGTAGCTTAAGAATTTTTCAATTTAGAGAGGTTTGAAGACTGTCCCAAAAAACTAAAATAATTTTCTACAGAAACTATCACAATTCTAAAACTATTGCCGATATCGAGTTACAGATTATTTGATTTTTATCCAGTAACGTTACTTCATATTATATATGGGTTTTATCGAATATGGTGGACTTTCATTTTTTCGCAATTTTTCCATACATAAGTCGTGTTCTTTTTTGAGCCAAAATTTTTTGGTCTGAGATTAAGCTCAAATTGTGTCCGCCCATACTTTAAACTTAGTTAAATGTCAAAGTAAAATCAGTTCTTATGTAACTCAACAATTTTTCAATTTAGAGAGGTTTGAAGACTGTTCGCAAAAAACAAAAACAATTTTTTACAAAAACTATCACAAATCTAAAAACTATTGCAGATATCGAGTTACAGATTATTTGATTTTTATCCATTAACGTCCCTTCATATTATATATGAGCTTTATCTAATTTGGCGGACTTTCATTTTTTCGCAATTCTTCCATACTAGAAGTCGTGTTCTTTTTTGAGCCAAAATTTTTTTGGTCTGAGATTAAGCTCAAATTGTGTCCGCCCATACTTTATTCTTAGTTAAATGTCGGAGTAAAATCAGTTCTTATGTAACTCAAGAATTTTTCAATTTAGAGAGGTGTGAAGACTTCGAAAAAAACAAAAATATTTTTTTACAAAAACTATCACAATTCTAAAACTATTGCCGATATCGAGTTACAGATTATTTGATTTTTATCCATTAACGTTACTTCATATTATATATGAGTTTTATCGAATATGGCGGACTTTCATTTATTCACAATTTTTCCATAGTCGTGTTTTTTTTTAGCAAAAATTTTTTTGGTCTGAAATTAAGCTCAAATTGTGTCCGCCTATACTTTAAACTTAGTTAAATGTCGGAGTAAAATTAGTTCTTATGTAACTCAAGAATTTTTCAATTTAGAGAGGTTTGAAGACTGTTCGAAAAAAATAACAATAATTTTCTACAAAAACTATCACAATTCTAAAAACTATTGCAGATATCGAGTTACAGATTATTTGATTTTTATCCATTAACGTCCCTTCATATTATATATGAGTTTTATCGAATTTGGCGGACTTTCATTTTTTCGCAATTTTTCCATACGTCGTGTTCTTTTTTGAGCCAAATTTTTTTTGGTCTGAGATTAAGCTCAAATTGTGTTTGCACATACTTTAAACTTAGTTAAATGTCAGAATAAAATCAGTTCTTATGTAGCTCAAGAATTTTTCAATTTAGAGAGGTTTGAAGACTGTCCCAAAAAACTAAAATAATTTTCTACAAAAACTATCACAATTCTAGAACTATTGCCGATATCGAGTTACAGATTATTTGATTTTTATCCAGTAACGTTACTTCATATTATATATGGGTTTCATCGAATTTGGCGGACTTTCATTTTTTCGCAATTTTTCCACGACTTATAAGTCGTGTTCTTTTTTGAGCCAACATTTTTTTGGTCTGAGATTAAGCTCAAATTGTGTCCGCCCATACTTTAAACTTAGTTAAATGTCGGAGTAAAATCAGTTCTTATGTAACTCAAGAATTTTTCAATTTAGAGAGGTTTGAAGAATGTCCCAAAAAACAAAAATAATTTTCTACAAAAACTATCACAATTCTAAAAACTATTGCAGATATCGAGTTACAGATTATTTGATTTTTATCCATTAACATCCCTTCATATTATATATGAGTTTTATCGAATTTGGCGGACTTTCATTTTTTCGCAATTTTTCCAGTCGTGTTCTTTTTTGAGGCAAAATTTTTTTGGTCTGAGATTAAGCTCAAATTGTGTTTGCACATACTTTAAACTTAGTTAAATGTCGGAATAAAATCAGTTCTTATGTAGCTCAAGAATTTTTCAATTTAGAGAGGTTTGAAGACTGTCCCAAAAAACTAAAATAATTTTCTACAAAAACTATCGCAACTATTGCCGATATCGAGTTACAGATTATTTGATTTTTATCAAGTAACGTTACTTCATATTATATATGGGTTTTTATCGAATATGGTGGACTTTCATTTTTTCGCAATTTTTCCATACTATAAGTCGTGTTCTTTTTTGAGCCAAAATTTTTTGGTCTGAGATTAAGCTCAAATTGTGTCCGTCCATACTTTAAACTTAGTTAAATGTCGGAGTAAAATCAGTTCTTATGTAACTCAACAATTTTTCAATTTAGAGAGGTTTGAAGACTGTTCGCAAAAAACAAAAATAATTTTTTACAAAAACTATCACAATTCTAAAAACTATTGCAGATATCGAGTTACAGATTATTTGATTTTTATCCATTAACGTCCCTTCATATTATATATGAGCTTTATCGAATTTGGCGGACTTTCATTTTTTCGCAATTTTTCCATACTATAAGTCGTGTTCTTTTTTGAGCCAAAATTTTTTTGGTCTGAGATTACGCTCAAATTGTGTCCGCCCACACTTTAAACTTAGTTAAATGTCGGAGTAAAATCAGTTCTTATGTAACTCAAGAATTTTTCAATTTAGAGAGGTTTGAAGACTTCGAAAAAAACAAAAATAATTTTTTAAAAAAACTATCACAATTCTAAAAACTATTGCCGATATCGAGTTACAGATTATTTGATTTTTATCCATTAACGTTACTTCATATTATATATGAGTTTTATCGAATATGGCGGACTTTCATTTATTCACAATTTTTCCATACTATAAGTCGTGTTCTTTTTTGAGCCAAAATTTTTTTGGTCTGAGATTAAGCTCAAATTGTGTTTGCATATACTTTAAACTTAGTTAAATGTCGGAATAAAATCAGTTCTTATGTAGCTCAACAATTTTTCAATTTAGAGAGGTTTGAAGACTGTCCCAAAAAACTAAAATAATTTTCTACAAAAACTATCACAATTCTAGAACTATTGCCGATATCGAGTAACAGATTCTTTGATTTTTATCCTGTAACGTTACTTCATAATATATATGGGTTTTATCGAATATGGTGGACTTTCATTTTTTCGCAAATTTTCCATACTATAAGTCGTGTTCTTTGTGAGCCAAAATTTTTTTGGTCTGAGATTAAGCTCAAATTGTGTCCGCCCATACTTTAAACTTAGATAAATGTCGAAGTAAAATCAGTTCTTATGTAACTCAAGAATTTTTCAATTTAGAGAGGTTTGAAGACTGTTCGAAAAAAACAAAAATAATTTTTTACAAAAACTATCACAATTCTAAAAACTATTGCCGATATCGAGTTACAGATTATTTGATTTTTATCCATTAACGGTACTTCATATTATATATGAGTTTTATCGAATATGGCGGACTTTCATTTATTCACAATTTTTCCATACTATGTCGTGTTCTTTTTTGAGCCAAAATTTTTTGGTCTGAGGTTAAGCTCAAATTGTGTTTGCACATACTTTAAACTTAGTTAAATGTCGGAATAAAATCAGTTCTTATGTAACTCAAGAATTTTTCAATATAGAGAGGTTTGAAGACTCCCAAAAAACAAAAATAATTTTCTACAAAAACTATCGCAATTCTAGAACTATTGCCGATATCGAGTTACAGATTATTTTATTTTTATCCAGTAACGTTACTTCATATTATATATGGGTTTTATCGAATATGGTGGACTTTCATTTTTTCGCAATTTTTCCATACTATATAAGTCGTGTTCTTTTTTGAGCCAAAATTTTTTTGGTCTGAGATTAAGCTCAAATTGTGTCCGCCCATACTTTAAACTTAGTTAAATGTCGGAGTAAAATCAGTTCTTATGTAACTCAACAATTTTTCAATTTAGAGAGGTTTGAAGACTGTCCCAAAAAACAAAAATAATTTTCTACAAAAACTATCACAATTCTAGAACTATTGCCGATATCGAGTTACAGATTATTTGATTTTTATCCAGTAACGCTACTTCATATTATATATGGGTTTTATCGAATATGGTGGACTTTCATTTTTTCGCAATTTTTCCATACTATAAGTCGTGTTCTTTTTTGAGCCAAAATTTTTTTGGTCTGAGATTAAGCTCAAATTGTGTCCGCCCATACTTTAAACTTACAGATTATTTGATTTTTATCCATTAACGTCCCTTTATATTATATGAGTTTTATCGAATTTGGCGGACTTTCATTTTTTCGCCATTTTTGAGATTACGCTCAAATTGTGTCCGCCCATACTTTAAACTTAGTTAAATGTCGGAATAAAATCAGTTCTTATGTAACTCAAGAATTTTTCAATTTAGAGAGGTTTGCACACTTCCAAGAAACAAAAATAATTTTCTATAAAAACTATCACAATTCTAAAACTATTGCCGATATCGAGTTACAGATTATTTGATTTTTATCCATTAACGTTACTTCATATTATATATGAGTTTTAGCGAATATGGCGGACTTTCATTTTTTCACAATTTTTCCATATGTCGTGTTCTTTTTTGAGCCAAAATTTTTTTGGTCAGAGATTAAGCTCAAATTGTGTCCGCCTAGACTTTAAACTTAGTTAAATGTCGGAGTAAAATCAGTTCTTATGTAACTCAAGAATTTTTCAATTTAGAGAGGTTTGAAGACTGTTCCAAAAAAACAAAAATAATTTTCTATAAAAACTATCAGAATTCTAAAACTATTGCAGATATCGAGTTACAGATTATTTGATTTTTATCCATTAACGTCCCTTCATATTATATATGAGTTTTATCGAATTTGGCGCACTTTCATTTTTTCGCAATTTTTCCATACTATAAGTCGTGTTCTTTTTTGAGCCAAAATTTTGTTGGTCAGAGATTAAGCTCAAATTGTGTCCGCCTAGACTTTAAACTTAGTTAAATGTCGGAGTAAAATCAGTTCTTATGTAACTCAAGAATTTTTCAATTTAGAGAGGTTTGAAGACTGTCCCAAAAAACAAAAATAATTTTCTACAAAAACTATCACAATTCTAAAAACTATTGCAGATATCGAGTTACAGATTATTTGATTTTTATCCATTAACATCCCTTCATATTATATATGAGTTTTATCGAATTTGGCGGACTTTCATTTTTTCGCAATTTTTCCAGTCGTGTTCTTTTTTGAGCCAAAATTTTTTTGGTCTGAGATTAAGCTCAAATTGTGTTTGCACATACTTTAAACTTAGTTAAATGTCAGAATAAAATCAGTTCTTATGTAGCTTAAGAATTTTTCAATTTAGAGAGGTTTGAAGACTGTCCCAAAAAACTAAAATAATTTTCTACAAAAACTATCACAATTCTAAAACTATTGCCGATATCGAGTTACAGATTATTTGATTTTTATCGATTAACGTTACTTCATATTATATATGAGTTTTATCGAATATGGCGGACTTTCATTTATTCACAATTTTTCCATAGTCGTGTTCTTTTTTGAGCCAAAATTTTTTTGGTCTGAAATTAAGCTCAAATTGTGTCCGCCTATACTTTAAACTTAGTTAAATGTCGGAGTAAAATTAGTTCTTATGTAACTCAAGAATTTTTCAATTTAGAGAGGTTTGAAGACTGTTCGAAAAAAATAGCAATAATTTTCTACAAAAACTATCACAATTCTAAAAACTATTGCAGATATCGAGTTACAGATTATTTGATTTTTATCCATTAACGTCCCTTCATATTATATATGAGTTTTATCGAATTTGGCGGACTTTCATTTTTTCGCAATTTTTCCATACGTCGTGTTCTTTTTTGAGCCAAATTTTTTTTGGTCTGAGATTAAGCTCAAATTGTGTTTGCACATACTTTAAACTTAGTTAAATGTCAGAATAAAATCAGTTCTTATGTAGCGCAAGAATTTTTCAATTTAGAGAGGTTTGAAGACTGTCCCAAAAAACTAAAATAATTTTCTACAAAAACTATCACAATTCTAGAACTATTGCCGATATCGAGTTACAGATTATTTGATTTTTATCCAGTAACGTTACTTCATATTATATATGGGTTTTATCGAATATGGTGGACTTTCATTTTTTCGCAATTTTTCCATATTATAAGTCGTGTTCTTTTTTGAGCCAAAATTTTTTTAGTCTGAGATTAAGCTCAAATTGTGTTTGCACATACTTTAAACTTAGTTAAATGTCGGAGTAAAATCAGTTCTTATGTAACACAAGAATTTTTCAATTTAGAGGTTTGAAGACTGTTCCAAAAAAACAAAAATATTTTTTTACAAAAACTATCACAATTCTAAAACTATTGCGGATATCGAGTTACAGACTATTTGATTTTTATCCATTAACGTTACTTCATATTATATATGAGTTTTATCGAATATGGTAAACTTTCATTTATTCACAATTTTTCCATACTATAAGTCGTGTTCTTTTTTGAGCCAAAATTTTTTTGGTCTGAGATTACGCTCAAATTGTGCCCGCCCATACTTTAAACTTAGTTAAATGTCGGAATAAAATCAGTTCTTATGTAGCTCAAGAATTTTTCAATTTAGAGAGGTTTTAAGACTGTCCCAAAAAACTAAAATAATTTTCTACAAAAACTATCACAATTCTAGAACTATTGCCGATATCGAGCTACAGATTACTTGATTTTTATCCAGTAACGTTACTTCATATTATATATGGGTTTTATCGAATATGGTGGACTTTCCTTTTTTTGCAATTTCTCCATACTATAAGTCGTGTTCTTTTTTGAGCCAAAATTTTTTTGGTCTGAGATTAAGCTCAAATTGTGTCCGCCCGTACTTTAAACTTAGTTAAATGTCGGAGTAAAATCAGTTCTTATGTAACTCAAGAATTTTTCAATTTAGAGAGGTTTGAAGGCTTCGAAAAAAACAAAAATAATTTCCTATAAAAACTATCACAATTCTAAAACTATTGCAGATATCGAGTTACAGATTATTTGATTTTTATCCATTAAATTCCCTTCATATTATATATGAGTTTTATCGAATTTGGCGGACTTTCATTTTTTCGCAATTTTTCCATCCTATAAGTCGTGTTCTTTTTTGAGCCAAAATTTTGTTGGTCAGAGATTAAGCTCAAATTGTGTCCGCCTAGACTTTAAACTTAGTTAAATGTCGGAGTAAAATCAGTTCTTATGTAACTCAAGAATTTTTCAATTTAGAGAGGTTTGAAGACTGTCCCAAAAAACAAAAATAATTTTCTACAAAAACTATCACAATTCTAAAAACTATTGCAGATATCGAGTTACAGATTATTTGATTTTTATCCATTAACATCCCTTCATATTATATATGAGTTTTATCGAATTTGGCGGACTTTCATTTTTTCGCAATTTTTCCAATCGTGTTGTTTTTTGAGCCAAAATTTTTTTGGTCTGAGATTAAGCTCAAATTGTGTTTGCACATACTTTAAACTTAGTTAAATGTCAGAATAAAATCAGTTCTTATGTAGCTTAAGAATTTTTCAATTTAGAGAGGTTTGAAGACTGTCCCAAAAAACTAAAATAATTTTCTACAAAAACTATCACAATTCTAAAACTATTGCCGATATCGAGTTACAGATTATTTGATTTTTATCCAGTAACGTTACTTCATATTATATATGGGTTTTATCGAATATGGTGGACTTTCATTTTTTCGCAATTTTTCCATACATAAGTCGTGTTCTTTTTTGAGCCAAAATTTTTTGGTCTGAGATTAAGCTCAAATTGTGTCCGCCCATACTTTAAACTTAGTTAAATGTCAAAGTAAAATCAGTTCTTATGTAACTCAACAATTTTTCAATTTAGAGAGGTTTGAAGACTGTTCGCAAAAAACAAAAACAATTTTTTACAAAAACTATCACAATTCTAAAAACTATTGCAGATATCGAGTTACAGATTATTTGATTTTTATCCATTAACGTCCCTTCATATTATATATGAGCTTTATCTAATTTGGCGGACTTTCATTTTTTCGCAATTCTTCCATACTAGAAGTCGTGTTCTTTTTTGAGCCAAAATTTTTTTTGTCTGAGATTAAGCTCAAATTGTGTCCGCCCATACTTTATACTTAGTTAAATGTCGGAGTAAAATCAGTTCTTATGTAACTCAAGAATTTTTCAATTTAGAGAGGTGTGAAGACTTCGAAAAAAACAAAAATATTTTTTTACAAAAACTTTCACAATTCTAAAACTATTGCCGATATCGAGTTACAGATTATTTGATTTTTATCGATTAACGTTACTTCATATTATATATGAGTTTTATCGAATATGGCGGACTTTCATTTATTCACAATTTTTCCATAGTCGTGTTCTTTTTTGAGCCAAAATTTTTTTGGTCTGAAATTAAGCTCAAATTGTGTCCGCCTATACTTTAAACTTAGTTAAATGTCGGAGTAAAATTAGTTCTTATGTAACTCAAGAATTTTTCAACTTAGAGGTTTGAAGACTTCAAAAAAAAACAAAAATAATTTTTTACAAAAACTATCACAATTCTAAAAACTATTGCAGATATCGAGTTACAGATTATTTGATTTTTATCCATTAACGTCCCTTCATATTATATACGAGCTTTATCTAATTTGGCGGACTTTCATTTTTTCGCAATTTTTCCATACTAGAAGTCGTGTTCTTTTTTGAGCCAAAATTTTTTTGGTCTGAGATTAAGCTCAAATTGTGTCCGCCCATACTTTATACTTAGTTAAATGTCGGAGTAAAATCAGTTCTTATGTAACTCAAGAATTTTTCAATTTAGAGAGGTGTGAAGACTTCGAAAAAAACAAAAATATTTTTTTACAAAAACTATCACAATTCTAAAACTATTGCCGATATCGAGTTACAGATTATTTGATTTTTATCGATTAACGTTACTTCATATTATATATGAGTTTTATCGAATATGGCGGACTTTCATTTATTCACAATTTTTCCATAGTCATGTTCTTTTTTGAGCCAAAATTTTTTTGGTCTGAAATTAAGCTCAAATTGTGTCCGCCTATACTTTAAACTTAGTTAAATGTCGGAGTAAAATTAGTTCTTATGTAACTCAAGAATTTTTCAATTTAGAGAGGTTTGAAGACTGTTCGAAAAAAATAGCAATAATTTTCTACAAAAACTATCACAATTCTAAAAACTATTGCAGATATCGAGTTACAGATTATTTGATTTTTATCCATTAACGTCCCTTCATATTATATATGAGTTTTATCGAATTTGGCGGACTTTCATTTTTTCGCAATTTTTCCATACGTCGTGTTCTTTTTTGAGCCAAATTTTTTTTGGTCTGAGATTAAGCTCAAATTGTGTTTGCACATACTTTAAACTTAGTTAAATGTCAGAATAAAATCAGTTCTTATGTAGCTCAAGAATTTTTCAATTTAGAGAGGTTTGAAGGCTTCGAAAAAAACAAAAATAATTTCCTATAAAAACTATCACAATTCTAAAACTATTGCAGATATCGAGTTACAGATTATTTGATTTTTATCCATTAAATTCCCTTCATATTATATATGAGTTTTATCGAATTTGGCGGACTTTCATTTTTTCGCAATTTTTCCATACTATAAGTCGTGTTCTTTTTTGAGCCAAAATTTTGTTGGTCAGAGATTAAGCTCAAATTGTGTCCGCCTAGACTTTAAACTTAGTTAAATGTCGGAGTAAAATCAGTTCTTATGTAACTCAAGAATTTTTCAATTTAGAGAGGTTTGAAGACTGTCCCAAAAAACAAAAATAATTTTCTACAAAAACTATCACAATTCTAAAAACTATTGCAGATATCGAGTTACAGATTATTTGATTTTTATCCATTAACATCCCTTCATATTATATATGAGTTTTATCGAATTTGGCGGACTTTCATTTTTTCGCAATTTTTCCAATCGTGTTCTTTTTTGAGCCAAAATTTTTTTGGTCTGAGATTAAGCTCAAATTGTGTTTGCACATACTTTAAACTTAGTTAAATGTCAGAATAAAATCAGTTCTTATGTAGCTTAAGAATTTTTCAATTTAGAGAGGTTTGAAGACTGTCCCAAAAAACTAAAATAATTTTCTACAAAAACTATCACAATTCTAAAACTATTGCCGATATCGAGTTACAGATTATTTGATTTTTATCCAGTAACGTTACTTCATATTATATATGGGTTTTATCGAATATGGTGGACTTTCATTTTTTCGCAATTTTTCCATACATAAGTCGTGTTCTTTTTTGAGCCAAAATTTTTTGGTCTGAGATTAAGCTCAAATTGTGTCCGCCCATACTTTAAACTTAGTTAAATGTCAAAGTAAAATCAGTTCTTATGTAACTCAACAATTTTTCAATTTAGAGAGGTTTGAAGACTGTTCGCAAAAAACAAAAACAATTTTTTACAAAAACTATCACAAATCTAAAAACTATTGCAGATATCGAGTTACAGATTATTTGATTTTTATCCATTAACGTCCCTTCATATTATATATGAGCTTTATCTAATTTGGCGGACTTTCATTTTTTCGCAATTCTTCCATACTAGAAGTCGTGTTCTTTTTTGAGCCAAAATTTTTTTGGTCTGAGATTAAGCTCAAATTGTGTCCGCCCATACTTTATTCTTAGTTAAATGTCGGAGTAAAATCAGTTCTTATGTAACTCAAGAATTTTTCAATTTAGAGAGGTGTGAAGACTTCGAAAAAAACAAAAATATTTTTTTACAAAAACTATCACAATTCTAAAACTATTGCCGATATCGAGTTACAGATTATTTGATTTTTATCCATTAGCGTTACTTCATATTATATATGAGTTTTATCGAATATGGCGGACTTTCATTTATTCACAATTTTTCCATAGTCGTGTTCTTTTTTGAGCAAAAATTTTTTTGGTCTGAAATTAAGCTCAAATTGTGTCCGCCTATACTTTAAACTTAGTTAAATGTCGGAGTAAAATTAGTTCTTATGTAACTCAAGAATTTTTCAATTTAGAGAGGTTTGAAGACTGTTCGAAAAAAATAACAATAATTTTCTACAAAAACTATCACAATTCTAAAAACTATTGCAGATATCGAGTTACAGATTATTTGATTTTTATCCATTAACGTCCCTTCATATTATATATGAGTTTTATCGAATTTGGCGGACTTTCATTTTTTCGCAATTTTTCCATACGTCGTGTTCTTTTTTGAGCCAAATTTTTTTTGGTCTGAGATTAAGCTCAAATTGTGTTTGCACATACTTTAAACTTAGTTAAATGTCAGAATAAAATCAGTTCTTATGTAGCTCAAGAATTTTTCAATTTAGAGAGGTTTGAAGACTGTCCCAAAAAACTAAAATAATTTTCTACAAAAACTATCACAATTCTAGAACTATTGCCGATATCGAGTTACAGATTATTTGATTTTTATCCAGTAACGTTACTTCATATTATATATGGGTTTTATCGAATATGGTGGACTTTCATTTTTTCGCAATTTTTCCATATTATAAGTCGTGTTCTTTTTTGAGCCAAAATTTTTTTAGTCTGAGATTAAGCTCAAATTGTGTTTGCACATACTTTAAACTTAGTTAAATGTCGGAGTAAAATCAGTTCTTATGTAACACAAGAATTTTTCAATTTAGAGGTTTGAAGACTGTTCCAAAAAAACAAAAATATTTTTTTACAAAAACTATCACAATTCTAAAACTATTGCGGATATCGAGTTACAGATTATTTGATTTTTATCCATTAACGTTACTTCATATTATATATGAGTTTTATCGAATATGGTAAACTTTCATTTATTCACAATTTTTCCATCGTGTTCTTTTTTGAGCCAAAATTTTTTTGGTCTGAGATTACGCTCAAATTGTGTCCGCCCATACTTTAAACTTAGTTAAATGTCGGAATAAAATCAGTTCTTATGTAGCTCAAGAATTTTTCAATTTAGAGAGGTTTGAAGACTGTCCCAAAAAACTAAAATAATTTTCTACAAAAACTATCACAATTCTAGAACTATTGCCGATATCGAGCTACAGATTATTTGATTTTTATCCAGTAACGTTACTTCATATTATATATGGGTTTTATCGAATATGGTGGACTTTCCTTTTTTTGCAATTTCTCCATACTATAAGTCGTGTTCTTTTTTGAGCCAAAATTTTTTTGGTCTGAGATTAAGCTCAAATTGTGACCGCCCGTACTTTAAACTTAGTTAAATGTCGGAGTAAAATCAGTTCTTATGTAACTCAAGAATTTTTCAATTTAGAGAGGTTTGAAGGCTTCGAAAAAAACAAAAATAATTTCCTATAAAAACTATCACAATTCTAAAACTATTGCAGATATCGAGTTACAGATTATTTGATTTTTATCCATTAAATTCCCTTCATATTATATATGAGTTTTATCGAATTTGGCGGACTTTCATTTTTTCGCAATTTTTCCATACTATAAGTCGTGTTCTTTTTTGAGCCAAAATTTTGTTGGTCAGAGATTAAGCTCAAATTGTGTCCGCCTAGACTTTAAACTTAGTTAAATGTCGGAGTAAAATCAGTTCTTATGTAACTCAAGAATTTTTCAATTTAGAGAGGTTTGAAGACTGTCCCAAAAAACAAAAATAATTTTCTACAAAAACTATTACAATTCTAAAAACTATTGCAGATATCGAGTTACAGATTATTTGATTTTTATCCATTAACATCCCTTCATATTATATATGAGTTTTATCGAATTTGGCGGACTTTCATTTTTTCGCAATTTTTCCAATCGTGTTCTTTTTTGAGCCAAAATTTTTTTGGTCTGAGATTAAGCTCAAATTGTGTTTGCACATACTTTAAACTTAGTTAAATGTCAGAATAAAATCAGTTCTTATGTAGCTTAAGAATTTTTCAATTTAGAGAGGTTTGAAGACTGTCCCAAAAAACTAAAATAATTTTCTACAGAAACTATCACAATTCTAAAACTATTGCCGATATCGAGTTACAGATTATTTGATTTTTATCCAGTAACCTTACTTCATATTATATATGGGTTTTATCGAATATGGTGGACTTTCATTTTTTCGCAATTTTTCCATACATAAGTCGTGTTCTTTTTTGAGCCAAAATTTTTTGGTCTGAGATTAAGCTCAAATTGTGTCCGCCCATACTTTAAACTTAGTTAAATGTCAAAGTAAAATCAGTTCTTATGTAACTCAACAATTTTTCAATTTAGAGAGGTTTGAAGACTGTTCGCAAAAAACAAAAACAATTTTTTACAAAAACTATCACAAATCTAAAAACTATTGCAGATATCGAGTTACAGATTATTCGATTTTTATCCATTAACGTCCCTTCATATTATATATGAGCTTTATCTAATTTGGCGGACTTTCATTTTTTCGCAATTCTTGCATACTAGAAGTCGTGTTCTTTTTTGAGCCAAAATTTTTTTGGTCTGAGATTAAGCTCAAATTGTGTCCGCCCATACTTTATTCTTAGTTAAATGTCGGAGTAAAATCAGTTCTTATATAACTCAAGAATTTTTCAATTTAGAGAGGTGTGAAGACTTCGAAAAAAACAAAAATATTTTTTTACAAAAACTATCACAATTCTAAAACTATTGCCGATATCGAGTTACAGATTATTTGATTTTTATCCATTAACGTTACTTCATATTATATATGAGTTTTATCGAATATGGCGGACTTTCATTTATTCACAATTTTTCCATAGTCGTGTTCTTTTTTGAGCAAAAATTTTTTTGGTCTGAAATTAAGCTCAAATTGTGTCCGCCTATACTTTAAACTTAGTTAAATGTCGGAGTAAAATTAGTTCTTATGTAACTCAAGAATTTTTCAACTTAGAGGTTTGAAGACTTCAAAAAAAAACAAAAATAATTTTTTACAAAAACTATCACAATTCTAAAAACTATTGCAGATATCGAGTTACAGATTATTTGATTTTTATCCATTAACGTCCCTTCATATTATATACGAGCTTTATCTAATTTGGCGGACTTTCATTTTTTCGCAATTTTTCCATACTAGAAGTCGTGTTCTTTTTTGAGCCAAAATTTTTTTGGTCTGAGATTAAGCTCAAATTGTGTCCGCCCATACTTTATACTTAGTTAAATGTCGGAGTAAAATCAGTTCTTATGTAACTCAAGAATTTTTCAATTTAGAGAGGTGTGAAGACTTCGAAAAAAACAAAAATATTTTTTTACAAAAACTATCACAATTCTAAAACTATTGCCGATATCGAGTTACAGATTATTTGATTTTTATCGATTAACGTTACTTCATATTATATATGAGTTTTATCGAATATGGCGGACTTTCATTTATTCACAATTTTTCCATAGTCATGTTCTTTTTTGAGCCAAAATTTTTTTGGTCTGAAATTAAGCTCAAATTGTGTCCGCCTATACTTTAAACTTAGTTAAATGTCGGAGTAAAATTAGTTCTTATGTAACTCAAGAATTTTTCAATTTAGAGAGGTTTGAAGACTGTTCGAAAAAAATAGCAATAATTTTCTACAAAAACTATCACAATTCTAAAAACTATTGCAGATATCGAGTTACAGATTATTTGATTTTTATCCATTAACGTCCCTTCATATTATATATGAGTTTTATCGAATTTTGCGGACTTTCATTTTTTCGCAATTTTTCCATACGTCGTGTTCTTTTTTGAGCCAAATTTTTTTTGGTCTGAGATTAAGCTCAAATTGTGTTTGCACATACTTTAAACTTAGTTAAATGTCAGAATAAAATCAGTTCTTATGTAGCTCAAGAATTTTTCAATTTAGAGAGGTTTGAAGGCTTCGAAAAAAACAAAAATAATTTCCTATAAAAACTATCACAATTCTAAAACTATTGCAGATATCGAGTTACAGATTATTTGATTTTTATCCATTAAATTCCCTTCATATTATATATGAGTTTTATCGAATTTGGCGGACTTTCATTTTTTCGCAATTTTTCCATACTATAAGTCGTGTTCTTTTTTGAGCCAAAATTTTGTTGGTCAGAGATTAAGCTCAAATTGTGTCCGCCTAGACTTTAAACTTAGTTAAATGTCGGAGTAAAATCAGTTCTTATGTAACTCAAGAATTTTTCAATTTAGAGAGGTTTGAAGACTGTCCCAAAAAACAAAAATAATTTTCTACAAAAACTATCACAATTCTAAAAACTATTGCAGATATCGAGTTACAGATTATTTGATTTTTATCCATTAACATCCCTTCATATTATATATGAGTTTTATCGAATTTGGCGGACTTTCATTTTTTCGCAATTTTTCCAATCGTGTTCTTTTTTGAGCCAAAATTTTTTTGGTCTGAGATTAAGCTCAAATTGTGTTTGCACATACTTTAAACTTAGTTAAATGTCAGAATAAAATCAGTTCTTATGTAGCTTAAGAATTTTTCAATTTAGAGAGGTTTGAAGACTGTCCCAAAAAACTAAAATAATTTTCTACAAAAACTATCACAATTCTAAAACTATTGCCGATATCGAGTTACAGATTATTTGATTTTTATCCAGTAACGTTACTTCATATTATATATGGGTTTTATCGAATATGGTGGACTTTCATTTTTTCGCAATTTTTCCATACATAAGTCGTGTTCTTTTTTGAGCCAAAATTTTTTGGTCTGAGATTAAGCTCAAATTGTGTCCGCCCATACTTTAAACTTAGTTAAATGTCAAAGTAAAATCAGTTCTTATGTAACTCAACAATTTTTCAATTTAGAGAGGTTTGAAGACTGTTCGCAAAAAACAAAAACAATTTTTTACAAAAACTATCACAAATCTAAAAACTATTGCAGATATCGAGTTACAGATTATTTGATTTTTATCCATTAACGTCCCTTCATATTATATATGAGCTTTATCTAATTTGGCGGACTTTCATTTTTTCGCAATTCTTCCATACTAGAAGTCGTGTTCTTTTTTGAGCCAAAATTTTTTTGGTCTGAGATTAAGCTCAAATTGTGTCCGCCCATACTTTATTCTTAGTTAAATGTCGGAGTAAAATCAGTTCTTATGTAACTCAAGAATTTTTCAATTTAGAGAGGTGTGAAGACTTCGAAAAAAACAAAAATATTTTTTTACAAAAACTATCACAATTCTAAAACTATTGCCGATATCGAGTTACAGATTATTTGATTTTTATCCATTAGCGTTACTTCATATTATATATGAGTTTTATCGAATATGGCGGACTTTCATTTATTCACAATTTTTCCATAGTCGTGTTCTTTTTTGAGCAAAAATTTTTTTGGTCTGAAATTAAGCTCAAATTGTGTCCGCCTATACTTTAAACTTAGTTAAATGTCGGAGTAAAATTAGTTCTTATGTAACTCAAGAATTTTTCAATTTAGAGAGGTTTGAAGACTGTTCGAAAAAAATAACAATAATTTTCTACAAAAACTATCACAATTCTAAAAACTATTGCAGATATCGAGTTACAGATTATTTGATTTTTATCCATTAACGTCCCTTCATATTATATATGAGTTTTATCGAATTTGGCGGACTTTCATTTTTTCGCAATTTTTCCATACGTCGTGTTCTTTTTTGAGCCAAATTTTTTTTGGTCTGAGATTAAGCTCAAATTGTGTTTGCACATACTTTAAACTTAGTTAAATGTCAGAATAAAATCAGTTCTTATGTAGCTCAAGAATTTTTCAATTTAGAGAGGTTTGAAGACTGTCCCAAAAAACTAAAATAATTTTCTACAAAAACTATCACAATTCTAGAACTATTGCCGATATCGAGTTACAGATTATTTGATTTTTATCCAGTAACGTTACTTCATATTATATATGGGTTTTATCGAATATGGTGGACTTTCATTTTTTCGCAATTTTTCCATATTATAAGTCGTGTTCTTTTTTGAGCCAAAATTTTTTTAGTCTGAGATTAAGCTCAAATTGTGTTTGCACATACTTTAAACTTAGTTAAATGTCGGAGTAAAATCAGTTCTTATGTAACACAAGAATTTTTCAATTTAGAGGTTTGAAGACTGTTCCAAAAAAACAAAAATATTTTTTTACAAAAACTATCACAATTCTAAAACTATTGCGGATATCGAGTTACAGATTATTTGATTTTTATCCATTAACGTTACTTCATATTATATATGAGTTTTATCGAATATGGTAAACTTTCATTTATTCACAATTTTTCCATCGTGTTCTTTTTTGAGCCAAAATTTTTTTGGTCTGAGATTACGCTCAAATTGTGTCCGCCCATACTTTAAACTTAGTTAAATGTCGGAATAAAATCAGTTCTTATGTAGCTCAAGAATTTTTCAATTTAGAGAGGTTTGAAGACTGTCCCAAAAAACTAAAATAATTTTCTACAAAAACTATCACAATTCTAGAACTATTGCCGATATCGAGCTACAGATTATTTGATTTTTATCCAGTAACGTTACTTCATATTATATATGGGTTTTATCGAATATGGTGGACTTTCCTTTTTTTGCAATTTCTCCATACTATAAGTCGTGTTCTTTTTTGAGCCAAAATTTTTTTGGTCTGAGATTAAGCTCAAATTGTGTCCGCCCGTACTTTAAACTTAGTTAAATGTCGGAGTAAAATCAGTTCTTATGTAACTCAAGAATTTTTCAATTTAGAGAGGTTTGAAGGCTTCGAAAAAAACAAAAATAATTTCCTATAAAAACTATCACAATTCTAAAACTATTGCAGATATCGAGTTACAGATTATTTGATTTTTATCCATTAAATTCCCTTCATATTATATATGAGTTTTATCGAATTTGGCGGACTTTCATTTTTTCGCAATTTTTCCATACTATAAGTCGTGTTCTTTTTTGAGCCAAAATTTTGTTGGTCAGAGATTAAGCTCAAATTGTGTCCGCCTAGACTTTAAACTTAGTTAAATGTCGGAGTAAAATCAGTTCTTATGTAACTCAAGAATTTTTCAATTTAGAGAGGTTTGAAGACTGTCCCAAAAAACAAAAATAATTTTCTACAAAAACTATTACAATTCTAAAAACTATTGCAGATATCGAGTTACAGATTATTTGATTTTTATCCATTAACATCCCTTCATATTATATATGAGTTTTATCGAATTTGGCGGACTTTCATTTTTTCGCAATTTTTCCAATCGTGTTCTTTTTTGAGCCAAAATTTTTTTGGTCTGAGATTAAGCTCAAATTGTGTTTGCACATACTTTAAACTTAGTTAAATGTCAGAATAAAATCAGTTCTTATGTAGCTTAAGAATTTTTCAATTTAGAGAGGTTTGAAGACTGTCCCAAAAAACTAAAATAATTTTCTACAGAAACTATCACAATTCTAAAACTATTGCCGATATCGAGTTACAGATTATTTGATTTTTATCCAGTAACCTTACTTCATATTATATATGGGTTTTATCGAATATGGTGGACTTTCATTTTTTCGCAATTTTTCCATACATAAGTCGTGTTCTTTTTTGAGCCAAAATTTTTTGGTCTGAGATTAAGCTCAAATTGTGTCCGCCCATACTTTAAACTTAGTTAAATGTCAAAGTAAAATCAGTTCTTATGTAACTCAACAATTTTTCAATTTAGCAAAAAACAAAAACAATTTTTTACAAAAACTATCACAAATCTAAAAACTATTGCAGATATCGAGTTACAGATTATTCGATTTTTATCCATTAACGTCCCTTCATATTATATATGAGCTTTATCTAATTTGGCGGACTTTCATTTTTTCGCAATTCTTGCATACTAGAAGTCGTGTTCTTTTTTGAGCCAAAATTTTTTTGGTCTGAGATTAAGCTCAAATTGTGTCCGCCCATACTTTATTCTTAGTTAAATGTCGGAGTAAAATCAGTTCTTATATAACTCAAGAATTTTTCAATTTAGAGAGGTGTGAAGACTTCGAAAAAAACAAAAATATTTTTTTACAAAAACTATCACAATTCTAAAACTATTGCCGATATCGAGTTACAGATTATTTGATTTTTATCCATTAACGTTACTTCATATTATATATGAGTTTTATCGAATATGGCGGACTTTCATTTATTCACAATTTTTCCATAGTCGTGTTCTTTTTTGAGCAAAAATTTTTTTGGTCTGAAATTAAGCTCAAATTGTGTCCGCCTATACTTTAAACATAGTTAAATGTCGGAGTAAAATTAGTTCTTATGTAACTCAAGAATTTTTCAATTTAGAGAGGTTTGAAGACTGTTCGAAAAAAATAACAATAATTTTCTACAAAAACTATCACAATTCTAAAAACTATTGCAGATATCGAGTTACAGATTATTTGATTTTTATCCATTAACGTCCCTTCATATTATATATGAGTTTTATCGAATTTGGCGGACTTTCATTTTTTCGCAATTTTTCCATACGTCGTGTTCTTTTTTGAGCCAAATTTTTTTTGGTCTGAGATTAAGCTCAAATTGTGTTTGCACATACTTTAAACTTAGTTAAATGTCAGAATAAAATCAGTTCTTATGTAGCTCAAGAATTTTTCAATTTAGAGAGGTTTGAAGACTGTCCCAAAAAACTAAAATAATTTTCTACAAAAACTATCACAATTCTAGAACTATTGCCGATATCGAGTTACAGATTATTTGATTTTTATCCAGTAACGTTACTTCATATTATATATGGGTTTCATCGAATTTGGCGGACTTTCATTTTTTCGCAATTTTTCCACGACTTATAAGTCGTGTTCTTTTTTGAGCCAACATTTTTTTGGTCTGAGATTAAGCTCAAATTGTGTCCGCCCATACTTTAAACTTAGTTAAATGTCGGAGTAAAATCAGTTCTTATGTAACTCAAGAATTTTTCAATTTAGAGAGGTTTGAAGAATGTCCCAAAAAACAAAAATAATTTTCTACAAAAACTATCACAATTCTAAAAACTATTGCAGATATCGAGTTACAGATTATTTGATTTTTATCCATTAACATCCCTTCATATTATATATGAGTTTTATCGAATTTGGCGGACTTTCATTTTTTCGCAATTTTTCCAGTCGTGTTCTTTTTTGAGGCAAAATTTTTTTGGTCTGAGATTAAGCTCAAATTGTGTTTGCACATACTTTAAACTTAGTTAAATGTCGGAATAAAATCAGTTCTTATGTAGCTCAAGAATTTTTCAATTTAGAGAGGTTTGAAGACTGTCCCAAAAAACTAAAATAATTTTCTACAAAAACTATCGCAATGCTAGAACTATTGCCGATATCGAGTTACAGATTATTTGATTTTTATCAAGTAACGTTACTTCATATTATATATGGGTTTTTATCGAATATGGTGGACTTTCATTTTTTCGCAATTTTTCCATACTATAAGTCGTGTTCTTTTTTGAGCCAAAATTTTTTGGTCTGAGATTAAGCTCAAATTGTGTCCGTCCATACTTTAAACTTAGTTAAATGTCGGAGTAAAATCAGTTCTTATGTAACTCAACAATTTTTCAATTTAGAGAGGTTTGAAGACTGTTCGCAAAAAACAAAAATAATTTTTTACAAAAACTATCACAATTCTAAAAACTATTGCAGATATCGAGTTACAGATTATTTGATTTTTATCCATTAACGTCCCTTCATATTATATATGAGCTTTATCGAATTTGGCGGACTTTCATTTTTTCGCAATTTTTCCATACTATAAGTCGTGTTCTTTTTTGAGCCAAAATTTTTTTGGTCTGAGATTACGCTCAAATTGTGTCCGCCCACACTTTAAACTTAGTTAAATGTCGGAGTAAAATCAGTTCTTATGTAACTCAAGAATTTTTCAATTTAGAGAGGTTTGAAGACTGTTCGAAAAAAACAAAAATAATTTTTAAAAAAAACTATCACAATTCTAAAAACTATTGCCGATATCGAGTTACAGATTATTTGATTTTTATCCATTAACGTTACTTCATATTATATATGAGTTTTATCGAATATGGCGGACTTTCATTTATTCACAATTTTTCCATACTATAAGTCGTGTTCTTTTTTGAGCCAAAATTTTTTTGGTCTGAGATTAAGCTCAAATTGTGTTTGCACATACTTTAAACTTAGTTAAATGTCGGAATAAAATCAGTTCTTATGTAGCTCAACAATTTTTCAATTTAGAGAGGTTTGAAGACTGTCCCAAAAAACTAAAATAATTTTCTACAAAAACTATCACAATTCTAGAACTATTGCCGATATCGAGTAACAGATTCTTTGATTTTTATCCTGTAACGTTACTTCATAATATATATGGGTTTTATCGAATATGGTGGACTTTCATTTTTTCGCAAATTTTCCATACTATAAGTCGTGTTCTTTGTGAGCCAAAATTTTTTTGGTCTGAGATTAAGCTCAAATTGTGTCCGCCCATACTTTAAACTTAGATAAATGTCGAAGTAAAATCAGTTCTTATGTAACTCAAGAATTTTTCAATTTAGAGAGGTTTGAAGACTGTTCGAAAAAAACAAAAATAATTTTTTACAAAAACTATCACAATTCTAAAAACTATTGCCGATATCGAGTTACAGATTATTTGATTTTTATCCATTAACGGTACTTCATATTATATATGAGTTTTATCGAATATGGCGGACTTTCATTTATTCACAATTTTTCCATACTATGTCGTGTTCTTTTTTGAGCCAAAATTTTTTTGGTCTGAGGTTAAGCTCAAATTGTGTTTGCACATACTTTAAACTTAGTTAAATGTCGGAATAAAATCAGTTCTTATGTAACTCAAGAATTTTTCAATATAGAGAGGTTTGAAGACTCCCAAAAAACAAAAATAATTTGCTATAAAAACTATCACAATTCTAAAACTATTGCCGATATCGAGTTACAGATTATTTCATTTTTATCCATTAACGTTACTTCATATTATATATGAGTTTTAGCGAATATGGCGGACTTTCATTTTTTCACAATTATTCCATAATATAAGTAGTGTTCTTTTTTGAGCCAAAATTTTTTTGGTCTCAGATTAAGCTCAAATTGTGTCTGCCTATACTTTAAACTTAGTTAAATGTCGGAGTAAAATCAGTTCTTATGTAACTCAAGAATTTTTCAATTTAGAGAGGTTTGAAGACTGTTCGAAAAAAACAAAAAAATTTTTTACAAAAACTATCACAATTCTAAAAACTATTGCCGATATCGAGTTACAGATTATTTGATTTTTATCCATTAACGTTACTTCATATTATCTATGAGTTTTATCGAATATGGCGGACTTTCATTTATTCACAATTTTTCCATACTATAAGTCGTGTTCTTTTTTGAGCCAAAATTTTTTTGGTCTGAGATTAAGCTCAAATTGTGTTTGCACATACTTTAAACTTAGTTAAATGTCGAAATAAATTCAGTTCTTATGTAGCTCAACAATTTTTCAATTTAGAGAGGTTTGAAGACTGTCCCAAAAAACTAAAATAATTTTCTACAAAAACTATCACAATTCTAGAACTATTGCCGATATCGAGTAACAGATTCTTTGATTTTTGTCCTGTAACGTTACTTCATATTATATATGGGTTTTATCGAATATGGTGGACTTTCATTTTTTCGCAAATTTTCCATACTATAAGTCGTGTTCTTTTTGAGCCAAAATTTTTTTGGTCTGAGATTAAGCTCAAATTGTGTCCGCCCATACTTTAAACTTAGATAAATGTCGAAGTAAAATCAGTTCTTATGTAACTCAAGAATTTTTCAATTTAGAGAGGTTTGAAGACTGTTCGAAAAAAACAAAAATAATTTTTTACAAAAACTATCACAATTCTAAAAACTATTGCCGATATCGAGTTACAGATTATTTGATTTTTATCCATTAACGGTGCTTCATATTATATATGAGTTTTATCGAATATGGCGGACTTTCATTTATTCACAATTTTTCCATACTATGTCGTGTTCTTTTTTGAGCCAAAATTTTTTTGGTCTGAGATTAAGCTCAAATTGTGTTTGCACATACTTTAAACTTAGTTAAATGTCGGAATAAAATCAGTTCTTATGTAGCTCAAGAATTTTTCAATTTAGAGAGGTTTGAAGACTGTCCCAAAAAACTAAAATAATTTTCTACAAAAACTATCGCAATTCTAGAACTATTGCCGATATCGAGTTACAGATTATTTTATTTTTATCCAGTAACGTTACTTCATATTATATATGGGTTTTATCGAATATGGTGGACTTTCATTTTTTCGCAATTTTTCCATACTATATAAGTCGTGTTCTTTTTTGAGCCAAAATTTTTTTGGTCTGAGATTAAGCTCAAATTGTGTCCGCCCATACTTTAAACTTAGTTAAATGTCGGAGTAAAATCAGTTCTTATGTAACTCAACAATTTTTCAATTTAGAGAGGTTTGAAGACTGTCCCAAAAAACTAAAATAATTTTCTACAAAAACTATCACAATTCTAGAACTATTGCCGATATCGAGTTACAGATTATTTGATTTTTATCCAGTAACGTTACTTCATATTATATATGGGTTTTATCGAATATGGTGGACTTTCATTTTTTCGCAATTTTTCCATACTATAAGTCGTGTTCTTTTTTGAGCCAAAATTTTTTTGGTCTGAGATTAAGCTCAAATTGTGTCCGCCCATACTTTAAACTTACAGATTATTTGATTTTTATCCATTAACGTCCCTTTATATTATATGAGTTTTATCGAATTTGGCGGACTTTCATTTTTTCGCCATTTTTGAGATTACGCTCAAATTGTGTCCGCCCATACTTTAAACTTAGTTAAATGTCGGAATAAAATCAGTTCTTATGTAACTCAAGAATTTTTCAATTTAGAGAGGTTTGCAGACTTCCAAGAAACAAAAATAATTTTCTATAAAAACTATCACAATTCTAAAACTATTGCCGATATCGAGTTACAGATTATTTGATTTTTATCCATTAACGTTACTTCATATTATATATGAGTTTTAGCGAATATGGCGGACTTTCATTTTTTCACAATTTTTCCATATGTCGTGTTCTTTTTTGAGCCAAAATTTTTTTGGTCAGAGATTAAGCTCAAATTGTGTCCGCCTAGACTTTAAACTTAGTTAAATGTCTGAGTAAAATCAGTTCTTATGTAACTCAAGAATTTTTCAATTTAGAGAGGTTTGAAGACTGTTCCAAAAAAACAAAAATAATTTTCTATAAAAACTATCAGAATTCTAAAACTATTGCAGATATCGAGTTACAGATTATTTGATTTTTATCCATTAACGTCCCTTCATATTATATATGAGTTTTATCGAATTTGGCGCACTTTCATTTTTTCGCAATTTTTCCATACTATAAGTCGTGTTCTTTTTTGAGCCAAAATTTTGTTGGTCAGAGATTAAGCTCAAATTGTGTCCGCCTAGACTTTAAACTTAGTTAAATGTCGGAGTAAAATCAGTTCTTATGTAACTCAAGAATTTTTCAATTTAGAGAGGTTTGAAGACTGTCCCAAAAAACAAAAATAATTTTCTACAAAAACTATCACAATTCTAAAAACTATTGCAGATATCGAGTTACAGATTATTTGATTTTTATCCATTAACATCCGTTCATATTATATATGAGTTTTATCGAATTTGGCGGACTTTCATTTTTTCGCAATTTTTCCAGTCGTGTTCTTTTTTGAGCCAAAATTTTTTTGGTCTGAGATTAAGCTCAAATTGTGTTTGCACATACTTTAAACTTAGTTAAATGTCAGAATAAAATCAGTTCTTATGTAGCTTAAGAATTTTTCAATTTAGAGAGGTTTGAAGACTGTCCCAAAAAACTAAAATAATTTTCTACAAAAACTATCACAATTCTAAAACTATTGCCGATATCGAGTTACAGATTATTTGATTTTTATCCAGTAACGTTACTTCATATTATATATGGGTTTTATCGAATATGGTGGACTTTCATTTTTTCGCAATTTTTCCATACATAAGTCGTGTTCTTTTTTGAGCCAAAATTTTTTGGTCTGAGATTAAGCTCAAATTGTGTCCGCCCATACTTTAAACTTAGTTAAATGTCAAAGTAAAATCAGTTCTTATGTAACTCAACAATTTTTCAATTTAGAGAGGTTTGAAGACTGTTCGCAAAAAACAAAAACAATTTTTTACAAAAACTATCACAATTCTAAAAACTATTGCAGATATCGAGTTACAGATTATTTGATTTTTATCCATTAACGTCCCTTCATATTATATATGAGCTTTATCTAATTTGGCGGACTTTCATTTTTTCGCAATTCTTCCATACTAGAAGTCGTGTTCTTTTTTGAGCCAAAATTTTTTTTGTCTGAGATTAAGCTCAAATTGTGTCCGCCCATACTTTATACTTAGTTAAATGTCGGAGTAAAATCAGTTCTTATGTAACTCAAGAATTTTTCAATTTAGAGAGGTGTGAAGACTTCGAAAAAAACAAAAATATTTTTTTACAAAAACTATCACAATTCTAAAACTATTGCCGATATCGAGTTACAGATTATTTGATTTTTATCGATTAACGTTACTTCATATTATATATGAGTTTTATCGAATATGGCGGACTTTCATTTATTCACAATTTTTCCATAGTCGTGTTCTTTTTTGAGCCAAAATTTTTTTGGTCTGAAATTAAGCTCAAATTGTGTCCGCCTATACTTTAAACTTAGTTAAATGTCGGAGTAAAATTAGTTCTTATGTAACTCAAGAATTTTTCAACTTAGAGGTTTGAAGACTTCAAAAAAAAACAAAAATAATTTTTTACAAAAACTATCACAATTCTAAAAACTATTGCAGATATCGAGTTACAGATTATTTGATTTTTATCCATTAACGTTACTTCATATTATATATGAGTTTTATCGAATATGGTAAACTTTCATTTATTCACAATTTTTCCATCGTGTTCTTTTTTGAGCCAAAATTTTTTTGGTCTGAGATTACGCTCAAATTGTGTCCGCCCATACTTTAAACTTAGTTAAATGTCGGAATAAAATCAGTTCTTATGTAGCTCAAGAATTTTTCAATTTAGAGAGGTTTGAAGACTGTCCCAAAAAACTAAAATAATTTTCTACAAAAACTATCACAATTCTAGAACTATTGCCGATATCGAGCTACAGATTATTTGATTTTTATCCTGTAACGTTACTTCATATTATATATGGGTTTTATCGAATATGGTGGACTTTCCTTTTTTTGCAATTTCTCCATACTATAAGTCGTGTTCTTTTTTGAGCCAAAATTTTTTTGGTCTGAGATTAAGCTCAAATTGTGTCCGCCCGTACTTTAAACTTAGTTAAATGTCGGAGTAAAATCAGTTTTTATGTAACTCAAGAATTTTTCAATTTAGAGAGGTTTGAAGGCTTCGAAAAAAACAAAAATAATTTCCTATAAAAACTATCACAATTCTAAAACTATTGCAGATATCGAGTTACAGATTATTTGATTTTTATCCATTAAATTCCCTTCATATTATATATGAGTTTTATCGAATTTGGCGGACTTTCATTTTTTCGCAATTTTTCCATACTATAAGTCGTGTTCTTTTTTGAGCCAAAATTTTGTTGGTCAGAGATTAAGCTCAAATTGTGTCCGCCTAGACTTTAAACTTAGTTAAATGTCGGAGTAAAATCAGTTCTTATGTAACTCAAGAATTTTTCAATTTAGAGAGGTTTGAAGACTGTCCCAAAAAACAAAAATAATTTTCTACAAAAACTATCACAATTCTAAAAACTATTGCAGATATCGAGTTACAGATTATTTGATTTTTATCCATTAACATCCCTTCATATTATATATGAGTTTTATCGAATTTGGCGGACTTTCATTTTTTCGCAATTTTTCCAATCGTGTTCTTTTTTGAGCCAAAATTTTTTTGGTCTGAGATTAAGCTCAAATTGTGTTTGCACATACTTTAAACTTAGTTAAATGTCAGAATAAAATCAGTTCTTATGTAGCTTAAGAATTTTTCAATTTAGAGAGGTTTGAAGACTGTCCCAAAAAACTAAAATAATTTTCTACAGAAACTATCACAATTCTAAAACTATTGCCGATATCGAGTTACAGATTATTTGATTTTTATCCAGTAACCTTACTTCATATTATATATGGGTTTTATCGAATATGGTGGACTTTCATTTTTTCGCAATTTTTCCATACATAAGTCGTGTTCTTTTTTGAGCCAAAATTTTTTGGTCTGAGATTAAGCTCAAATTGTGTCCGCCCATACTTTAAACTTAGTTAAATGTCAAAGTAAAATCAGTTCTTATGTAACTCAACAATTTTTCAATTTAGAGAGGTTTGAAGACTGTTCGCAAAAAACAAAAACAATTTTTTACAAAAACTATCACAAATCTAAAAACTATTGCAGATATCGAGTTACAGATTATTTGATTTTTATCCATTAACGTCCCTTCATATTATATATGAGCTTTATCTAATTTGGCGGACTTTCATTTTTTCGCAATTCTTCCATACTAGAAGTCGTGTTCTTTTTTGAGCCAAAATTTTTTTGGTCTGAGATTAAGCTCAAATTGTGTCCGCCCATACTTTATTCTTAGTTAAATGTCGGAGTAAAATCAGTTCTTATATAACTCAAGAATTTTTCAATTTAGAGAGGTGTGAAGACTTCGAAAAAAACAAAAATATTTTTTTACAAAAACTATCACAATTCTAAAACTATTGCCGATATCGAGTTACAGATTATTTGATTTTTATCCATTAACGTTACTTCATATTATATATGAGTTTTATCGAATATGGCGGACTTTCATTTATTCACAATTTTTCCATAGTCGTGTTCTTTTTTGAGCAAAAATTTTTTTGGTCTGAAATTAAGCTCAAATTGTGTCCGCCTATACTTTAAACTTAGTTAAATGTCGGAGTAAAATTAGTTCTTATGTAACTCAAGAATTTTTCAATTTAGAGAGGTTTGAAGACTGTTCGAAAAAAATAACAATAATTTTCTACAAAAACTATCACAATTCTAAAAACTATTGCAGATATCGAGTTACAGATTATTTGATTTTTATCCATTAACGTCCCTTCATATTATATATGAGTTTTATCGAATTTGGCGGACTTTCATTTTTTCGCAATTTTTCCATACGTCGTGTTCTTTTTTGAGCCAAATTTTTTTTGGTCTGAGATTAAGCTCAAATTGTGTTTGCACATACTTTAAACTTAGTTAAATGTCAGAATAAAATCAGTTCTTATGTAGCTCAAGAATTTTTCAATTTAGAGAGGTTTGAAGACTGTCCCAAAAAACTAAAATAATTTTCTACAAAAACTATCACAATTCTAGAACTATTGCCGATATCGAGTTACAGATTATTTGATTTTTATCCAGTAACGTTACTTCATATTATATATGGGTTTCATCGAATTTGGCGGACTTTCATTTTTTCGCAATTTTTCCACGACTTATAAGTCGTGTTCTTTTTTGAGCCAACATTTTTTTGGTCTGAGATTAAGCTCAAATTGTGTCCGCCCATACTTTAAACTTAGTTAAATGTCGGAGTAAAATCAGTTCTTATGTAACTCAAGAATTTTTCAATTTAGAGAGGTTTGAAGAATGTCCCAAAAAACAAAAATAATTTTCTACAAAAACTATCACAATTCTAAAAACTATTGCAGATATCGAGTTACAGATTATTTGATTTTTATCCATTAACATCCCTTCATATTATATATGAGTTTTATCGAATTTGGCGGACTTTCATTTTTTCGCAATTTTTCCAGTCGTGTTCTTTTTTGAGGCAAAATTTTTTTGGTCTGAGATTAAGCTCAAATTGTGTTTGCACATACTTTAAACTTAGTTAAATGTCGGAATAAAATCAGTTCTTATGTAGCTCAAGAATTTTTCAATTTAGAGAGGTTTGAAGACTGTCCCAAAAAACTAAAATAATTTTCTACAAAAACTATCGCAATGCTAGAACTATTGCCGATATCGAGTTACAGATTATTTGATTTTTATCAAGTAACGTTACTTCATATTATATATGGGTTTTTATCGAATATGGTGGACTTTCATTTTTTCGCAATTTTTCCATACTATAAGTCGTGTTCTTTTTTGAGCCAAAATTTTTTGGTCTGAGATTAAGCTCAAATTGTGTCCGTCCATACTTTAAACTTAGTTAAATGTCGGAGTAAAATCAGTTCTTATGTAACTCAACAATTTTTCAATTTAGAGAGGTTTGAAGACTGTTCGCAAAAAACAAAAATAATTTTTTACAAAAACTATCACAATTCTAAAAACTATTGCAGATATCGAGTTACAGATTATTTGATTTTTATCCATTAACGTCCCTTCATATTATATATGAGCTTTATCGAATTTGGCGGACTTTCATTTTTTCGCAATTTTTCCATACTATAAGTCGTGTTCTTTTTTGAGCCAAAATTTTTTTGGTCTGAGATTACGCTCAAATTGTGTCCGCCCACACTTTAAACTTAGTTAAATGTCGGAGTAAAATCAGTTCTTATGTAACTCAAGAATTTTTCAATTTAGAGAGGTTTGAAGACTGTTCGAAAAAAACAAAAATAATTTTTTAAAAAAACTATCACAATTCTAAAAACTATTGCCGATATCGAGTTACAGATTATTTGATTTTTATCCATTAACGTTACTTCATATTATATATGAGTTTTATCGAATATGGCGGACTTTCATTTATTCACAATTTTTCCATACTATAAGTCGTGTTCTTTTTTGAGCCAAAATTTTTTTGGTCTGAGATTAAGCTCAAATTGTGTTTGCACATACTTTAAACTTAGTTAAATGTCGGAATAAAATCAGTTCTTATGTAGCTCAACAATTTTTCAATTTAGAGAGGTTTGAAGACTGTCCCAAAAAACTAAAATAATTTTCTACAAAAACTATCACAATTCTAGAACTATTGCCGATATCGAGTAACAGATTCTTTGATTTTTATCCTGTAACGTTACTTCATAATATATATGGGTTTTATCGAATATGGTGGACTTTCATTTTTTCGCAAATTTTCCATACTATAAGTCGTGTTCTTTGTGAGCCAAAATTTTTTTGGTCTGAGATTAAGCTCAAATTGTGTCCGCCCATACTTTAAACTTAGATAAATGTCGAAGTAAAATCAGTTCTTATGTAACTCAAGAATTTTTCAATTTAGAGAGGTTTGAAGACTGTTCGAAAAAAACAAAAATAATTTTTTACAAAAACTATCACAATTCTAAAAACTATTGCCGATATCGAGTTACAGATTATTTGATTTTTATCCATTAACGGTACTTCATATTATATATGAGTTTTATCGAATATGGCGGACTTTCATTTATTCACAATTTTTCCATACTATGTCGTGTTCTTTTTTGAGCCAAAATTTTTTTGGTCTGAGGTTAAGCTCAAATTGTGTTTGCACATACTTTAAACTTAGTTAAATGTCGGAATAAAATCAGTTCTTATGTAACTCAAGAATTTTTCAATATAGAGAGGTTTGAAGACTCCCAAAAAAACAAAAATAATTTGCTATAAAAACTATCACAATTCTAAAACTATTGCCGATATCGAGTTACAGATTATTTCATTTTTATCCATTAACGTTACTTCATATTATATATGAGTTTTAGCGAATATGGCGGACTTTCATTTTTTCACAATTATTCCATAATATAAGTAGTGTTCTTTTTTGAGCCAAAATTTTTTTGGTCTCAGATTAAGCTCAAATTGTGTCTGCCTATACTTTAAACTTAGTTAAATGTCGGAGTAAAATCAGTTCTTATGTAACTCAAGAATTTTTCAATTTAGAGAGGTTTGCAGACTGTTCGAAAAAAACAAAAATAATTTTTTACAAAAACTATCACAATTCTAAAAACTATTGCCGATATCGAGTTACAGATTATTTGATTTTTATCCATTAACGTTACTTCATATTATCTATGAGTTTTATCGAATATGGCGGACTTTCATTTATTCACAATTTTTCCATACTATAAGTCGTGTTCTTCTTTGAGCCAAAATTTTTTTGGTCTGAGATTAAGCTCAAATTGTGTTTGCACATACTTTAAACTTAGTTAAATGTCGGAATAAATTCAGTTCTTATGTAGCTCAACAATTTTTCAATTTAGAGAGGTTTGAAGACTGTCCCAAAAAACTAAAATAATTTTCTACAAAAACTATCACAATTCTAGAACTATTGCCGATATCGAGTAACAGATTCTTTGATTTTTGTCCTGTAACGTTACTTCATATTATATATGGGTTTTATCGAATATGGTGGACTTTCATTTTTTCGCAAATTTTCCATACTATAAGTCGTGTTCTTTTTGAGCCAAAATTTTTTTGGTCTGAGATTAAGCTCAAATTGTGTCCGCCCATACTTTAAACTTAGATAAATGTCGAAGTAAAATCAGTTCTTATGTAACTCAAGAATTTTTGAATTTAGAGAGGTTTGAAGACTGTTCGAAAAAACAAAAATAATTTTTTACAAAAACTATCACAATTCTAAAAACTATTGCCGATATCGAGTTACAGATTATTTGATTTTTATCCATTAACGGTGCTTCATATTATATATGAGTTTTATCGAATATGGCGGACTTTCATTTATTCACAATTTTTCCATACTATGTCGTGTTCTTTTTTGAGCCAAAATTTTTTTGGTCTGAGATTAAGCTCAAATTGTGTTTGCACATACTTTAAACTTAGTTAAATGTCGGAATAAAATCAGTTCTTATGTAGCTCAAGAATTTTTCAATTTAGAGAGGTTTGAAGACTGTCCCAAAAAACTAAAATAATTTTCTACAAAAACTATCGCAATTCTAGAACTATTGCCGATATCGAGTTACAGATTATTTTATTTTTATCCAGTAACGTTACTTCATATTATATATGGGTTTTATCGAATATGGTGGACTTTCATTTTTTCGCAATTTTTCCATACTATATAAGTCGTGTTCTTTTTTGAGCCAAAATTTTTTTGGTCTGAGATTAAGCTCAAATTGTGTCCGCCCATACTTTAAACTTAGTTAAATGTCGGAGTAAAATCAGTTCTTATGTAACTCAACAATTTTTCAATTTAGAGAGGTTTGAAGACTGTCCCAAAAAACTAAAATAATTTTCTACAAAAACTATCACAATTCTAGAACTATTGCCGATATCGAGTTACAGATTATTTGATTTTTATCCAGTAACGTTACTTCATATTATATATGGGTTTTATCGAATATGGTGGACTTTCATTTTTTCGCAATTTTTCCATACTATAAGTCGTGTTCTTTTTTGAGCCAAAATTTTTTTGGTCTGAGATTAAGCTCAAATTGTGTCCGCCCATACTTTAAACTTACAGATTATTTGATTTTTATCCATTAACGTCCCTTTATATTATATGAGTTTTATCGAATTTGGCGGACTTTCATTTTTTCGCCATTTTTGAGATTACGCTCAAATTGTGTCCGCCCATACTTTAAACTTAGTTAAATGTCGGAATAAAATCAGTTCTTATGTAACTCAAGAATTTTTCAATTTAGAGAGGTTTGCAGACTTCCAAGAAACAAAAATAATTTTCTATAAAAACTATCACAATTCTAAAACTATTGCCGATATCGAGTTACGGATTATTTGATTTTTATCCATTAACGTTACTTCATATTATATATGAGTTTTAGCGAATATGGCGGACTTTCATTTTTTCACAATTTTTCCATATGTCGTGTTCTTTTTTGAGCCAAAATTTTTTTGGTCAGATTAAGCTCAAATTGTGTCCGCCTAGACTTTAAACTTAGTTAAATGTCGGAGTAAAATCAGTTCTTATGTAACTCAAGAATTTTTCAATTTAGAGAGGTTTGAAGACTGTTCCAAAAAAACAAAAATAATTTTCTATAAAAACTATCAGAATTCTAGAACTATTGCAGATATCGAGTTACAGATTATTTGATTTTTATCCATTAACGTCCCTTCATATTATATATGAGTTTTATCGAATTTGGCGCACTTTCATTTTTTCGCAATTTTTCCATACTATAAGTCGTGTTCTTTTTTGAGCCAAAATTTTGTTGGTCAGAGATTAAGCTCAAATTGTGTCCGCCTAGACTTTAAACTTAGTTAAATGTCGGAGTAAAATCAGTTCTTATGTAACTCAAGAATTTTTCAATTTAGAGAGGTTTGAAGACTGTCCCAAAAAACAAAAATAATTTTCTACAAAAACTATCACAATTCTAAAAACTATTGCAGATATCGAGTTACAGATTATTTGATTTTTATCCATTAACATCCCTTCATATTATATATGAGTTTTATCGAATTTGGCGGACTTTCATTTTTTCGCAATTTTTCCAGTCGTGTTCTTTTTTGAGCCAAAATTTTTTTGGTCTGAGATTAAGCTCAAATTGTGTTTGCACATACTTTAAACTTAGTTAAATGTCAGAATAAAATCAGTTCTTATGTAGCTTAAGAATTTTTCAATTTAGAGAGGTTTGAAGACTGTCCCAAAAAACTAAAATAATTTTCTACAAAAACTATCACAATTCTAAAACTATTGCCGATATCGAGTTACAGATTATTTGATTTTTATCGATTAACGTTACTTCATATTATATATGAGTTTTATCGAATATGGCGGACTTTCATTTATTCACAATTTTTCCATAGTCGTGTTCTTTTTTGAGCCAAAATTTTTTTGGTCTGAAATTAAGCTCAAATTGTGTCCGCCTATACTTTAAACTTAGTTAAATGTCGGAGTAAAATTAGTTCTTATGTAACTCAAGAATTTTTCAATTTAGAGAGGTTTGAAGACTGTTCGAAAAAAATAGCAATAATTTTCTACAAAAACTATCACAATTCTAAAAACTATTGCAGATATCGAGTTACAGATTATTTGATTTTTATCCATTAACGTCCCTTCATATTATATATGAGTTTTATCGAATTTGGCGGACTTTCATTTTTTTGCAATTTTTCCATACGTCGTGTTCTTTTTTGAGCCAAATTTTTTTTGGTCTGAGATTAAGCTCAAATTGTGTTTGCACATACTTTAAACTTAGTTAAATGTCAGAATAAAATCAGTTCTTATGTAGCTCAAGAATTTTTCAATTTAGAGAGGTTTGAAGACTGTCCCAAAAAACTAAAATAATTTTCTACAAAAACTATCACAATTCTAGAACTATTGCCGATATCGAGTTACAGATTATTTGATTTTTATCCAGTAACGTTACTTCATATTATATATGGGTTTTATCGAATATGGTGGACTTTCATTTTTTCGCAATTTTTCCATATTATAAGTCGTGTTCTTTTTTGAGCCAAAATTTTTTTAGTCTGAGATTAAGCTCAAATTGTGTTTGCACATACTTTAAACTTAGTTAAATGTCGGAGTAAAATCAGTTCTTATGTAACACAAGAATTTTTCAATTTAGAGGTTTGAAGACTGTTCCAAAAAAACAAAAATATTTTTTTACAAAAACTATCACAATTCTAAAACTATTGCGGATATCGAGTTACAGATTATTTGATTTTTATCCATTAACGTTACTTCATATTATATATGAGTTTTATCGAATATGGTAAACTTTCATTTATTCACAATTTTTCCATACTATAAGTCGTGTTCTTTTTTGAGCCAAAATTTTTTTGGTCTGAGATTACGCTCAAATTGTGCCCGCCCATACTTTAAACTTAGTTAAATGTCGGAATAAAATCAGTTCTTATGTAGCTCAAGAATTTTTCAATTTAGAGAGGTTTTAAGACTGTCCCAAAAAACTAAAATAATTTTCTACAAAAACTATCACAATTCTAGAACTATTGCCGATATCGAGCTACAGATTATTTGATTTTTATCCAGTAACGTTACTTCATATTATATATGGGTTTTATCGAATATGGTGGACTTTCCTTTTTTTGCAATTTCTCCATACTATAAGTCGTGTTCTTTTTTGAGCCAAAATTTTTTTGGTCTGAGATTAAGCTCAAATTGTGTCCGCCCGTACTTTAAACTTAGTTAAATGTCGGAGTAAAATCAGTTCTTATGTAACTCAAGAATTTTTCAATTTAGAGAGGTTTGAAGGCTTCGAAAAAAACAAAAATAATTTCCTATAAAAACTATCACAATTCTAAAACTATTGCAGATATCGAGTTACAGATTATTTGATTTTTATCCATTAAATTCCCTTCATATTATATATGAGTTTTATCGAATTTGGCGGACTTTCATTTTTTCGCAATTTTTCCATCCTATAAGTCGTGTTCTTTTTTGAGCCAAAATTTTGTTGGTCAGAGATTAAGCTCAAATTGTGTCCGCCTAGACTTTAAACTTAGTTAAATGTCGGAGTAAAATCAGTTCTTATGTAACTCAAGAATTTTTCAATTTAGAGAGGTTTGAAGACTGTCCCAAAAAACAAAAATAATTTTCTACAAAAACTATCACAATTCTAAAAACTATTGCAGATATCGAGTTACAGATTATTTGATTTTTATCCATTAACATCCCTTCATATTATATATGAGTTTTATCGAATTTGGCGGACTTTCATTTTTTCGCAATTTTTCCAATCGTGTTCTTTTTTGAGCCAAAATTTTTTTGGTCTGAGATTAAGTTCAAATTGTGTTTGCACATACTTTAAACTTAGTTAAATGTCAGAATAAAATCAGTTCTTATGTAGCTTAAGAATTTTTCAATTTAGAGAGGTTTGAAAACTGTCCCAAAAAACTAAAATAATTTTCTACAAAAACTATCACAATTCTAAAACTATTGCCGATATCGAGTTACAGATTATTTGATTTTTATCCAGTAACGTTACTTCATATTATATATGGGTTTTATCGAATATGGTGGACTTTCATTTTTTCGCAATTTTTCCATACATAAGTCGTGTTCTTTTTTGAGCCAAAATTTTTTGGTCTGAGATTAAGCTCAAATTGTGTCCGCCCATACTTTAAACTTAGTTAAATGTCAAAGTAAAATCAGTTCTTATGTAACTCAACAATTTTTCAATTTAGAGAGGTTTGAAGACTGTTCGCAAAAAACAAAAACAATTTTTTACAAAAACTATCACAATTCTAAAAACTATTGCAGATATCGAGTTACAGATTATTTGATTTTTATCCATTAACGTCCCTTCATATTATATATGAGCTTTATCTAATTTGGCGGACTTCCATTTTTTCGCAATTCTTCCATACTAGAAGTCGTGTTCTTTTTTGAGCCAAAATTTTTTTGGTCTGAGATTAAGCTCAAATTGTGTCCGCCCATACTTTATACTTAGTTAAATGTCGGAGTAAAATCAGTTCTTATGTAACTCAAGAATTTTTCAATTTAGAGAGGTGTGAAGACTTCGAAAAAAACAAAAATATTTTTTTACAAAAACTATCACAATTCTAAAACTATTGCCGATATCGAGTTACAGATTATTTGATTTTTATCCATTAACGTTACTTCATATTATATATGAGTTTTATCGAATATGGCGGACTTTCATTTATTCACAATTTTTCCATAGTCGTGTTCTTTTTAGAGCCAAAATTTTTTTGGTCTGAAATTAAGCTCAAATTTTGTCCGCCTATACTTTAAACTTAGTTAAATGTCGGAGTAAAATTAGTTCTTATGTAACTCAAGAATTTTTCAATTTAGAGAGGTTTGAAGACTGTTCGAAAAAAATAACAATAATTTTCTACAAAAACTATCACAATTCTAAAAACTATTGCAGATATCGAGTTACAGATTATTTGATTTTTATCCATTAACGTCCCTTCATATTATATGAGTTTTATCGAATTTGGCGGACTTTCATTTTTTCGCAATTTTTCCATACGTCGTGTTCTTTTTTGAGCCAAATTTTTTTTGGTCTGAGATTAAGCTCAAATTGTGTTTGCACATACTTTAAACTTAGGTAAATGTCAGAATAAAATCAGTTCTTATGTAGCTCAAGAATTTTTCAATTTAGAGAGGTTTGAAGACTGTCCCAAAAAACTAAAATAATTTTCTACAAAAACTATCACAATTCTAGAACTATTGCCGATATCGAGTTACAGATTATTTGAGTTTTATCCAGTAACGTTACTTCATATTATATATGGGTTTCATCGAATTTGGCGGACTTTCATTTTTTCGCAATTTTTCCACGACTTATAAGTCGTGTTCTTTTTTGAGCCAAAATTTTTTTGGTCTGAGATTAAGCTCAAATTGTGTTCGCCCATACTTTAAACTTAGTTAAATGTCGGAGTAAAATCAGTTCTTATGTAACTCAAGAATTTTTCAATTTAGAGAGGTTTGAAGAATGTCCCAAAAAACAAAAATAATTTTCTACAAAAACTATCACAATTCTAAAAACTATTGCAGATATCGAGTTACAGATTATTTGATTTTTATCCATTAACATCCCTTCATATTATATATGAGTTTTATCGAATTTGGCGGACTTTCATTTTTTCGCAATTTTTCCAGTCGTGTTCTTTTTTTGAGCCAAAATTTTTTTGGTCTGAGATTAAGCTCAAATTGTGTTTGCACATACTTTAAACTTAGTTAAATGTCGGAATAAAATCAGTTCTTATGTAGCTCAAGAATTTTTCAATTTAGAGATGTTTGAAGACTGTCCCAAAAAACTAAAATAATTTTCTACAAAAACTATCACAATTCTAGAACTATTGCCGATATCGAGTAACAGATTCTTTGATTTTTATCCTGTAACGTTACTTCATATTATATATGGGTTTTATCGAATATGGTGGACTTTCATTTTTTCGCAAATTTTCCATACTATAAGTCGTGTTCTTTGTGAGCCAAAATTTTTTTGGTCTGAGATTAAGCTCAAATTGTGTCCGCCCATACTTTAAACTTAGATAAATGTCGAAGTAAAATCAGTTCTTATGTAACTCAAGAATTTTTCAATTTAGAGAGGTTTGAAGACTGTTCGCAAAAAACAAAAATAATTTTTTACAAAAACTATCACAATTCTAAAAACTATTGCCGATATCGAGTTACAGATTATTTGATTTTTATCCATTAACGTTACTTCATATTATCTATGAGTTTTATCGAATATGGCGGACTTTCATTTATTCACAATTTTTCCATACTATAAGTCGTGTTCTTCTTTGAGCCAAAATTTTTTTGGTCTGAGATTAAGCTCAAATTGTGTTTGCACATACTTTAAACTTAGTTAAATGTCGGAATAAATTCAGTTCTTATGTAGCTCAACAATTTTTCAATTTAGAGAGGTTTGAAGACTGTCCCAAAAAACTAAAATAATTTTCTACAAAAACTATCACAATTCTAGAACTATTGCCGATATCGAGTAACAGATTCTTTGATTTTTGTCCTGTAACGTTACTTCATATTATATATGGGTTTTATCGAATATGGTGGACTTTCATTTTTTCGCAAATTTTCCATACTATAAGTCGTGTTCTTTTTGAGCCAAAATTTTTTTGGTCTGAGATTAAGCTCAAATTGTGTCCGCCCATACTTTAAACTTAGATAAATGTCGAAGTAAAATCAGTTCTTATGTAACTCAAGAATTTTTGAATTTAGAGAGGTTTGAAGACTGTTCGAAAAAACAAAAATAATTTTTTACAAAAACTATCACAATTCTAAAAACTATTGCCGATATCGAGTTACAGATTATTTGATTTTTATCCATTAACGGTGCTTCATATTATATATGAGTTTTATCGAATATGGCGGACTTTCATTTATTCACAATTTTTCCATACTATGTCGTGTTCTTTTTTGAGCCAAAATTTTTTTGGTCTGAGATTAAGCTCAAATTGTGTTTGCACATACTTTAAACTTAGTTAAATGTCGGAATAAAATCAGTTCTTATGTAGCTCAAGAATTTTTCAATTTAGAGAGGTTTGAAGACTGTCCCAAAAAACTAAAATAATTTTCTACAAAAACTATCGCAATTCTAGAACTATTGCCGATATCGAGTTACAGATTATTTTATTTTTATCCAGTAACGTTACTTCATATTATATATGGGTTTTATCGAATATGGTGGACTTTCATTTTTTCGCAATTTTTCCATACTATATAAGTCGTGTTCTTTTTTGAGCCAAAATTTTTTTGGTCTGAGATTAAGCTCAAATTGTGTCCGCCCATACTTTAAACTTAGTTAAATGTCGGAGTAAAATCAGTTCTTATGTAACTCAACAATTTTTCAATTTAGAGAGGTTTGAAGACTGTCCCAAAAAACTAAAATAATTTTCTACAAAAACTATCACAATTCTAGAACTATTGCCGATATCGAGTTACAGATTATTTGATTTTTATCCAGTAACGTTACTTCATATTATATATGGGTTTTATCGAATATGGTGGACTTTCATTTTTTCGCAATTTTTCCATACTATAAGTCGTGTTCTTTTTTGAGCCAAAATTTTTTTGGTCTGAGATTAAGCTCAAATTGTGTCCGCCCATACTTTAAACTTACAGATTATTTGATTTTTATCCATTAACGTCCCTTTATATTATATGAGTTTTATCGAATTTGGCGGACTTTCATTTTTTCGCCATTTTTGAGATTACGCTCAAATTGTGTCCGCCCATACTTTAAACTTAGTTAAATGTCGGAATAAAATCAGTTCTTATGTAACTCAAGAATTTTTCAATTTAGAGAGGTTTGCAGACTTCCAAGAAACAAAAATAATTTTCTATAAAAACTATCACAATTCTAAAACTATTGCCGATATCGAGTTACAGATTATTTGATTTTTATCCATTAACGTTACTTCATATTATATATGAGTTTTAGCGAATATGGCGGACTTTCATTTTTTCACAATTTTTCCATATGTCGTGTTCTTTTTTGAGCCAAAATTTTTTTGGTCAGATTAAGCTCAAATTGTGTCCGCCTAGACTTTAAACTTAGTTAAATGTCGGAGTAAAATCAGTTCTTATGTAACTCAAGAATTTTTCAATTTAGAGAGGTTTGAAGACTGTTCCAAAAAAACAAAAATAATTTTCTATAAAAACTATCAGAATTCTAGAACTATTGCAGATATCGAGTTACAGATTATTTGATTTTTATCCATTAACGTCCCTTCATATTATATATGAGTTTTATCGAATTTGGCGCACTTTCATTTTTTCGCAATTTTTCCATACTATAAGTCGTGTTCTTTTTTGAGCCAAAATTTTGTTGGTCAGAGATTAAGCTCAAATTGTGTCCGCCTAGACTTTAAACTTAGTTAAATGTCGGAGTAAAATCAGTTCTTATGTAACTCAAGAATTTTTCAATTTAGAGAGGTTTGAAGACTGTCCCAAAAAACAAAAATAATTTTCTACAAAAACTATCACAATTCTAAAAACTATTGCAGATATCGAGTTACAGATTATTTGATTTTTATCCATTAACATCCCTTCATATTATATATGAGTTTTATCGAATTTGGCGGACTTTCATTTTTTCGCAATTTTTCCAGTCGTGTTCTTTTTTGAGCCAAAATTTTTTTGGTCTGAGATTAAGCTCAAATTGTGTTTGCACATACTTTAAACTTAGTTAAATGTCAGAATAAAATCAGTTCTTATGTAGCTTAAGAATTTTTCAATTTAGAGAGGTTTGAAGACTGTCCCAAAAAACTAAAATAATTTTCTACAAAAACTATCACAATTCTAAAACTATTGCCGATATCGAGTTACAGATTATTTGATTTTTATCGATTAACGTTACTTCATATTATATATGAGTTTTATCGAATATGGCGGACTTTCATTTATTCACAATTTTTCCATAGTCGTGTTCTTTTTTGAGCCAAAATTTTTTTGGTCTGAAATTAAGCTCAAATTGTGTCCGCCTATACTTTAAACTTAGTTAAATGTCGGAGTAAAATTAGTTCTTATGTAACTCAAGAATTTTTCAATTTAGAGAGGTTTGAAGACTGTTCGAAAAAAATAGCAATAATTTTCTACAAAAACTATCACAATTCTAAAAACTATTGCAGATATCGAGTTACAGATTATTTGATTTTTATCCATTAACGTCCCTTCATATTATATATGAGTTTTATCGAATTTGGCGGACTTTCATTTTTTTGCAATTTTTCCATACGTCGTGTTCTTTTTTGAGCCAAATTTTTTTTGGTCTGAGATTAAGCTCAAATTGTGTTTGCACATACTTTAAACTTAGTTAAATGTCAGAATAAAATCAGTTCTTATGTAGCTCAAGAATTTTTCAATTTAGAGAGGTTTGAAGACTGTCCCAAAAAACTAAAATAATTTTCTACAAAAACTATCACAATTCTAGAACTATTGCCGATATCGAGTTACAGATTATTTGATTTTTATCCAGTAACGTTACTTCATATTATATATGGGTTTTATCGAATATGGTGGACTTTCATTTTTTCGCAATTTTTCCATATTATAAGTCGTGTTCTTTTTTGAGCCAAAATTTTTTTAGTCTGAGATTAAGCTCAAATTGTGTTTGCACATACTTTAAACTTAGTTAAATGTCGGAGTAAAATCAGTTCTTATGTAACACAAGAATTTTTCAATTTAGAGGTTTGAAGACTGTTCCAAAAAAACAAAAATATTTTTTTACAAAAACTATCACAATTCTAAAACTATTGCGGATATCGAGTTACAGATTATTTGATTTTTATCCATTAACGTTACTTCATATTATATATGAGTTTTATCGAATATGGTAAACTTTCATTTATTCACAATTTTTCCATACTATAAGTCGTGTTCTTTTTTGAGCCAAAATTTTTTTGGTCTGAGATTACGCTCAAATTGTGCCCGCCCATACTTTAAACTTAGTTAAATGTCGGAATAAAATCAGTTCTTATGTAGCTCAAGAATTTTTCAATTTAGAGAGGTTTTAAGACTGTCCCAAAAAACTAAAATAATTTTCTACAAAAACTATCACAATTCTAGAACTATTGCCGATATCGAGCTACAGATTATTTGATTTTTATCCAGTAACGTTACTTCATATTATATATGGGTTTTATCGAATATGGTGGACTTTCCTTTTTTTGCAATTTCTCCATACTATAAGTCGTGTTCTTTTTTGAGCCAAAATTTTTTTGGTCTGAGATTAAGCTCAAATTGTGTCCGCCCGTACTTTAAACTTAGTTAAATGTCGGAGTAAAATCAGTTCTTATGTAACTCAAGAATTTTTCAATTTAGAGAGGTTTGAAGGCTTCGAAAAAAACAAAAATAATTTCCTATAAAAACTATCACAATTCTAAAACTATTGCAGATATCGAGTTACAGATTATTTGATTTTTATCCATTAAATTCCCTTCATATTATATATGAGTTTTATCGAATTTGGCGGACTTTCATTTTTTCGCAATTTTTCCATCCTATAAGTCGTGTTCTTTTTTGAGCCAAAATTTTGTTGGTCAGAGATTAAGCTCAAATTGTGTCCGCCTAGACTTTAAACTTAGTTAAATGTCGGAGTAAAATCAGTTCTTATGTAACTCAAGAATTTTTCAATTTAGAGAGGTTTGAAGACTGTCCCAAAAAACAAAAATAATTTTCTACAAAAACTATCACAATTCTAAAAACTATTGCAGATATCGAGTTACAGATTATTTGATTTTTATCCATTAACATCCCTTCATATTATATATGAGTTTTATCGAATTTGGCGGACTTTCATTTTTTCGCAATTTTTCCAATCGTGTTCTTTTTTGAGCCAAAATTTTTTTGGTCTGAGATTAAGTTCAAATTGTGTTTGCACATACTTTAAACTTAGTTAAATGTCAGAATAAAATCAGTTCTTATGTAGCTTAAGAATTTTTCAATTTAGAGAGGTTTGAAAACTGTCCCAAAAAACTAAAATAATTTTCTACAAAAACTATCACAATTCTAAAACTATTGCCGATATCGAGTTACAGATTATTTGATTTTTATCCAGTAACGTTACTTCATATTATATATGGGTTTTATCGAATATGGTGGACTTTCATTTTTTCGCAATTTTTCCATACATAAGTCGTGTTCTTTTTTGAGCCAAAATTTTTTGGTCTGAGATTAAGCTCAAATTGTGTCCGCCCATACTTTAAACTTAGTTAAATGTCAAAGTAAAATCAGTTCTTATGTAACTCAACAATTTTTCAATTTAGAGAGGTTTGAAGACTGTTCGCAAAAAACAAAAACAATTTTTTACAAAAACTATCACAATTCTAAAAACTATTGCAGATATCGAGTTACAGATTATTTGATTTTTATCCATTAACGTCCCTTCATATTATATATGAGCTTTATCTAATTTGGCGGACTTTCATTTTTTCGCAATTCTTCCATACTAGAAGTCGTGTTCTTTTTTGAGCCAAAATTTTTTTGGTCTGAGATTAAGCTCAAATTGTGTCCGCCCATACTTTATACTTAGTTAAATGTCGGAGTAAAATCAGTTCTTATGTAACTCAAGAATTTTTCAATTTAGAGAGGTGTGAAGACTTCGAAAAAAACAAAAATATTTTTTTACAAAAACTATCACAATTCTAAAACTATTGCCGATATCGAGTTACAGATTATTTGATTTTTATCCATTAACGTTACTTCATATTATATATGAGTTTTATCGAATATGGCGGACTTTCATTTATTCACAATTTTTCCATAGTCGTGTTCTTTTTAGAGCCAAAATTTTTTTGGTCTGAAATTAAGCTCAAATTTTGTCCGCCTATACTTTAAACTTAGTTAAATGTCGGAGTAAAATTAGTTCTTATGTAACTCAAGAATTTTTCAATTTAGAGAGGTTTGAAGACTGTTCGAAAAAAATAACAATAATTTTCTACAAAAACTATCACAATTCTAAAAACTATTGCAGATATCGAGTTACAGATTATTTGATTTTTATCCATTAACGTCCCTTCATATTATATATGAGTTTTATCGAATTTGGCGGACTTTCATTTTTTCGCAATTTTTCCATACGTCGTGTTCTTTTTTGAGCCAAATTTTTTTTGGTCTGAGATTAAGCTCAAATTGTGTTTGCACATACTTTAAACTTAGGTAAATGTCAGAATAAAATCAGTTCTTATGTAGCTCAAGAATTTTTCAATTTAGAGAGGTTTGAAGACTGTCCCAAAAAACTAAAATAATTTTCTACAAAAACTATCACAATTCTAGAACTATTGCCGATATCGAGTTACAGATTATTTGAGTTTTATCCAGTAACGTTACTTCATATTATATATGGGTTTCATCGAATTTGGCGGACTTTCATTTTTTCGCAATTTTTCCACGACTTATAAGTCGTGTTCTTTTTTGAGCCAAAATTTTTTTGGTCTGAGATTAAGCTCAAATTGTGTCCGCCCATACTTTAAACTTAGTTAAATGTCGGAGTAAAATCAGTTCTTATGTAACTCAAGAATTTTTCAATTTAGAGAGGTTTGAAGAATGTCCCAAAAAACAAAAATAATTTTCTACAAAAACTATCACAATTCTAAAAACTATTGCAGATATCGAGTTACAGATTATTTGATTTTTATCCATTAACATCCCTTCATATTATATATGAGTTTTATCGAATTTGGCGGACTTTCATTTTTTCGCAATTTTTCCAGTCGTGTTCTTTTTTTGAGCCAAAATTTTTTTGGTCTGAGATTAAGCTCAAATTGTGTTTGCACATACTTTAAACTTAGTTAAATGTCGGAATAAAATCAGTTCTTATGTAGCTCAAGAATTTTTCAATTTAGAGATGTTTGAAGACTGTCCCAAAAAACTAAAATAATTTTCTACAAAAACTATCACAATTCTAGAACTATTGCCGATATCGAGTAACAGATTCTTTGATTTTTATCCTGTAACGTTACTTCATATTATATATGGGTTTTATCGAATATGGTGGACTTTCATTTTTTCGCAAATTTTCCATACTATAAGTCGTGTTCTTTGTGAGCCAAAATTTTTTTGGTCTGAGATTAAGCTCAAATTGTGTCCGCCCATACTTTAAACTTAGATAAATGTCGAAGTAAAATCAGTTCTTATGTAACTCAAGAATTTTTCAATTTAGAGAGGTTTGAAGACTGTTCGCAAAAAACAAAAATAATTTTTTACAAAAACTATCACAATTCTAAAAACTATTGCAGATATCGAGTTACAGATTATTTGATTTTTATCCAGTAACGTTACTTCATATTATATATGGGTTTTATCGAATATGGTGGACTTTCAGCCCATACTTTAAACTTAGTTAAATGTCGAAGTAAAATCAGTTCTTATGTAACTCAAGAATTTTTCAATTTAGAGAGGTTTGAAGACTTCCAAAAAACAAAAATAATTTGCTATAAAAACTATCACAATTCTAAAACTATTGCCGATATCGAGTTACAGATTATTTGATTTTTATCCATTAACGTTACTTCATATTATATATGAGTTTTATCGAATATGGCGGACTTTCATTTTTTCACAATTATTCCATAATATAAGTAGTGTTCTTTTTTGAGCTACAATTTTTTTGGTCTCAGATTAAGCTCAAATTGTGTCTGCCTATACTTTAAACTTAGTTAGTTTTAGTTAGTTAGTTTAGTTTATTGGTGTATAAATTTTACAATGCATCTTACAATTAAGTACTAAACTTGTGTTTGCAATTGATACAATTTGGACTTGAATATAATGGAAAACTGCAATATAGCTCGAAATCTTCTGGGCACTGACGGCACTTTGATTTTGGTTTTCCAATTTTTCATTTTAATTAACTTCCCATAATTGTTTCCTATAACCAATATTTCATATATATATCCTTTTAATTTTTATATCATTTAACTTAGATTTTCGAATATTTTAAATTTTAAAGCATCAAAATTTTAAATGTCGGAGTAAAATTAGTTCTTATGTAACTCAAGAATTTTTCAATTTAGAGAGGTTTGAAGACTGTTCGAAAAAAATAACAATAATTTTCTACAAAAACTATCACAATTCTAAAAACTATTGCAGATATCGAGTTACAGATTATTTGATTTTTATCCATTAACGTTACTTCATATTATATATGAGTTTTATCGAATATGGCGGACTTTCATTTTTTCGCAATTTTTCCATAAGACGTGTTCTTTTTTGAGCCAAAATTTTTTGGTCTGAGATTAAGCTCAAATTGTGTCCGCCTATACTTTAAACTTAGTTAAATGTCGGAGTAAAATTAGTTCTTATGTAACTCAAGAATTTTTCAATTTAGAGAGGTTTGAAGACTGTTGGAAAAAAATAACAATAATTTTCTACAAAAACTATCACAATTCTAAAAACTATTGCAGATATCGAGTTACAGATTATTTGATTTTTATCCATTAACGTCCCTTCATATTATATATGAGTTTTATCGAATTTGGCGGACTTTCATTTTTTCGCAATTTTTCCATTGTGTTTGCACATACTTTAAACTTAGTTAAATATCGGAATAAAATCAGTTCTTATGTAGCTCAAGAATTTTTCAATTTAGAGAGGTTTGAAGACTGTCCCAAAAAACTAAAATAATTTTCTACAAAAACTATCACAATTCTAGAACTATTGCCGATATCGAGTTACAGATTATTTGATTTTTATCCAGTAACGTTACTTCATATTATATATGGGTTTTATCGAATATGGTGGACTTTCATTTTTTCGCAATTTTTCCATACTATAAGTCGTGTTCTTTTTTGAGCCAAAATTTTTTTGGTCTGAGATTAAGCTCAAATTGTGTCCGCCCATACTTTAAACTTACAGATTATTTGATTTTTATCCATTAACGTCCCTTTATATTATATGAGTTTTATCGAATTTGGCGGACTTTCATTTTTTCGCCATTTTTGAGATTACGCTCAAATTGTGTCCGCCCATACTTTAAACTTAGTTAAATGTCGGAATAAAATCAGTTCTTATGTAACTCAAGAATTTTTCAATTTAGAGAGGTTTGCAGACTTCCAAGAAACAAAAATAATTTTCTATAAAAACTATCACAATTCTAAACCTATTGCCGATATCGAGTTACAGATTATTTGATTTTTATCCATTAACGTCCCTTCATATTATATATGAGTTTTATCGAATTTGGCGCACTTTCATTTTTTCGCAATTTTTCCATACTATAAGTCGTGTTCTTTTTTGAGCCAAAATTTTGTTGGTCAGAGATTAAGCTCAAATTGTGTCCGCCTAGACTTTAAACTTAGTTAAATGTCGGAGTAAAATCAGTTCTTATGTAACTCAAGAATTTTTCAATTTAGAGAGGTTTGAAGACTGTCCCAAAAAACAAAAATAATTTTCTACAAAAACTATCATAATTCTAAAAACTATTGCAGATATCGAGTTACAGATTATTTGATTTTTATCCATTAACATCCCTTCATATTATATATGAGTTTTATCGAATTTGTCGGACTTTCATTTTTTCGCAATTTTTCCAGTCGTGTTCTTTTTTGAGCCAAAATTTTTTTGGTCTGAGATTAAGCTCAAATTGTGTTTGCACATACTTTAAACTTAGTTAAATGTCAGAATAAAATCAGTTCTTATGTAGCTTAAGAATTTTTCAATTTAGAGAGGTTTGAAGACTGTCCCAAAAAACTAAAATAATTTTCTACAAAAACTATCACAATTCTAAAACTATTGCCGATATCGAGTTACAGATTATTTGATTTTTATCCAGTAACGTTACTTTATATTATATATGGGTTTTATCGAATATGGTGGACTTTCATTTTTTCGCAATTTTTCCATACATAAGTCGTGTTCTTTTTTGAGCCAAAATTTTTTTAGTCTGAGATTAAGCTCAAATTGTGTTTGCACATACTTTAAACTTAGTTAAATGTCGGAGTAAAATCAGTTCTTATGTAACACAAGAATTTTTCAATTTAGAGGTTTGAAGACTGTTCCAAAAAAACAAAAATATTTTTTTACAAAAACTATCACAATTCTAAAACTATTGCGGATATCGAGTTACAGATTATTTGATTTTTATCCATTAACGTTACTTCATATTATATATGAGTTTTATCGAATATGGTAAACTTTCATTTATTCACAATTTTTCCATACTATAAGTCGTGTTCTTTTTTGAGCCAAAATTTTTTTGGTCTGAGATTACGCTCAAATTGTGTCCGCCTATACTTTAAACTTAGTTAAATGTCGGAATAAAATCAGTTCTTATGTAGCTCAAGAATTTTTCAATTTAGAGAGGTTTGAAGACTGTCCCAAAAAACTAAAATAATTTTCTACAAAAACTATCACAATTCTAGAACTATTGCCGATATCGAGCTACAGATTATTTGATTTTTATCCAGTAACGTTACTTCATATTATATATGGGTTTTATCGAATATGGTGGACTTTCCTTTTTTTGCAATTTCTCCATATTATAAGTCTCCAAAATTTTTTTGGTCTGAGATTAAGCTCAAATTGTGTCCGCCCGTACTTTAAACTTAGTTAAATGTCGGAGTAAAATCAGTTCTTATGTAACTCAAGAATTTTTTAATTTAGAGAGGTTTGAAGGCTTCGAAAAAAACAAAAATAATTTCCTATAAAAACTATCACAATTCTAAAACTATTGCAGATATCGAGTTACAGATTATTTGATTTTTATCCATTAAATTCCCTTCATATTATATATGAGTTTTATCGAATTTGGCGGACTTTCATTTTTTCGCAATTTTTCCATACTATAAGTCGTGTTCTTTTTTGAGCCAAAATTTTGTTGGTCAGAGATTAAGCTCAAATTGTGTCCGCCTAGACTTTAAACTTAGTTAAATGTCGGAGTAAAATCAGTTCTTATGTAACTCAAGAATTTTTCAATTTAGAGAGGTTTGAAGACTGTCCCAAAAAACAAAAATAATTTTCTACAAAAACTATCACAATTCTAAAAACTATTGCAGATATCGAGTTACAGATTATTTGATTTTTATCCATTAACATCCCTTCATATTATATATGAGTTTTATCGAATTTGGCGGACTTTCATTTTTTCGCAATTTTTCCAATCGTGTTCTTTTTTGAGCCAAAATTTTTTTGGTCTGAGATTAAGCTCAAATTGTGTTTGCACATACTTTAAACTTAGTTAAATGTCAGAATAAAATCAGTTCTTATGTAGCTTAAGAATTTTTCAATTTAGAGAGGTTTGAAGACTGTCCCAAAAAACTAAAATAATTTTCTACAAAAACTATCACAATTCTAAAACTATTGCCGATATCGAGTTACAGATTATTTGATTTTTATCCAGTAACGTTACTTCATATTATATATGGGTTTTATCGAATATGGTGAACTTTCATTTTTTCGCAATTTTTCCATACATAAGTCGTGTTCTTTTTTGAGCCAAAATTTTTTGGTCTGAGATTAAGCTCAAATTGTGTCCGCCCATACTTTAAACTTAGTTAAATGTCAAAGTAAAATCAGTTCTTATGTAACTCAACAATTTTTCAATTTAGAGAGGTTTGAAGACTGTTCGCAAAAAACAAAAACAATTTTTTACAAAAACTATCACAATTCTAAAAACTATTGCAGATATCGAGTTACAGATTATTTGATTTTTATCCATTAACGGCCCTTCATATTATATATGAGCTTTATCTAATTTGGCGGACTTTCATTTTTTCGCAATTCTTCCATACTAGAAGTCGTGTTCTTTTTTGAGCCAAAATTTTTTTGGTCTGAGATTAAGCTCAAATTGTGTCCGCCCATACTTTATACTTAGTTAAATGTCGGAGTAAAATCAGTTCTTATGTAACTCAAGAATTTTTCAATTTAGAGAGGTGTGAAGACTTCGAAAAAAACAAAAATATTTTTTTACAAAAACTATCACAATTCTAAAACTATTGCCGATATCGAGTTACAGATTATTTCATTTTTATCCATTAACGTTACTTCATATTATATATGAGTTTTATCGAATATGGCGGACTTTCATTTATTCACAATTTTTCCATAGTCGTGTTCTTTTTTGAGCCAAAATTTTTTTGGTCTGAAATTAAGCTCAAATTTTGTCCGCCTATACTTTAAACTTAGTTAAATGTCGGAGTAAAATTAGTTCTTATGTAACTCAAGAATTTTTCAATTTAGAGAGGTTTGAAGACTGTTCGAAAAAAATAACAATAATTTTCTACAAAAACTATCACAATTCTAAAAACTATTGCAGATATCGAGTTACAGATTATTTGATTTTTATCCATTAACGTCCCTTCATATTATATATGAGTTTTATCGAATTTGGCGGACTTTCATTTTTTCGCAATTTTTCCATACGTCGTGTTCTTTTTTGAGCCAAATTTTTTTTGGTCTGAGATTAAGCTCAAATTGTGTTTGCACATACTTTAAACTTAGGTAAATGTCAGAATAAAATCAGTTCTTATGTAGCTCAAGAATTTTTCAATTTAGAGAGGTTTGAAGACTGTCCCAAAAAACTAAAATAATTTTCTACAAAAACTATCACAATTCTAGAACTATTGCCGATATCGAGTTACAGATTATTTGAGTTTTATCCAGTAACGTTACTTCATATTATATATGGGTTTCATCGAATTTGGCGGACTTTCATTTTTTCGCAATTTTTCCACGACTCATAAGTCGTGTTCTTTTTTGAGCCAAAATTTTTTTGGTCTGAGATTAAGCTCAAATTGTGTCCGCCCATACTTTAAACTTAGTTAAATGTCGAAGTAAAATCAGTTCTTATGTAACTCAAGAATTTTTCAATTTAGAGAGGTTTGAAGAATGTCCCAAAAAACAAAAATAATTTTCTACAAAAACTATCACAATTCTAAAAACTATTGCAGATATCGAGTTACAGATTATTTGATTTTTATCCATTAACATCCCTTCATATTATATATGAGTTTTATCGAATTTGGCGGACTTTCATTTTTTCGCAATTTTTCCAGTCGTGTTCTTTTTTGAGCCAAAATTTTTTTGGTCTGAGATTAAGCTCAAATTGTGTTTGCACATACTTTAAACTTAGTTAAATGTCGGAATAAAATCAGTTCTTATGTAGCTCAAGAATTTTTCAATTTAGAGAGGTTTGAAGACTGTCCCAAAAAACTAAAATAATTTTCTACAAAAACTATCGCAATGCTAGAACTATTGCCGATATCGAGTTACAGATTATTTGATTTTTATCCAGTAACGTTACTTCATATTGTTACAAAGCACTTTAATAGACGTAGGTGCGGTGTTGCCACATCTCCAGAATTTCCCCAACATCTGGGAATTTTTGCACAATCTGGCAACACCGCCTCCCCACCCCCCTGGGGGTGCCTGGGGTGACCCCCCTCAGGCGAAGTCTCAACCCTCTAGGACCAGAAATAACGAAGTTACCAACTTGTACCCCGTCGGAACGGATAACTGAGGTCTGCACATTCCGAACACCCTGTATATACACCCTGTATACGCAGAGAACCCTTACACCCTGTATACGCAGAGAGATCTTATAGTTCGAGAAACACCTCTTGTGTAACATAGGAGTGGTGACCACATTTGGATCACCTGTATATACATCCCCCTGTATACACACAGGACCGATCTGTATTCACAGAACCTTCTAGTAAAAGAAGGTCCTAGAACGTTCTGGAATGGAACACTCTAGAAAGGAGGGGAAGGTACGGCGAGTATATAAAAGCGAAAGCAAGCCAGCCCGAGTTAGTTCAGTTCAGTAAGAGAATGTGGTAGTGACTTGAAGAAGCAGTGTAAAGTGTTAAGAGAGTAGCTACTGTAGTAGCAGTGTAGAGACTTGTGTGGAGATTAGTAATTGTAGACAGTAAATTAAGTGTTTTGTGAGAGAGATATTCTAGAAATTTTATTGTATCCATATTTAGAGTGTAAATAAAGTTGTTTTGTTAAAATTAAAAGTCTCACTTATCCAGAACCCGGAGAAAACGTAACAATTTGGTGTCAGAAGTGTGGGATAAGTGAGTGAAGAAGTGAACAAATAATCTAGCTGTAAATGGTAAACACCAGATCGACTGACTACGACGAGATGGCCGAAATCAAAGAGTTGATGGACTTACTGAAAAGACAACGCGAAGAAGACGAACAACGGCGACAAGAAGATGAAAGAAGACGGCGCGAAGAAGATGAGAGAAGACGACAAGAGGAGGAACAGAGGCGCCTTGAAGATAAAGAAGAACTCAAGAAGCAACGCGAAGAAGACAAAGAAGACCTCAAGAAGCAATGCGAAGAAGACAAAGAAGACCTCAAGAAGCAACGCGAAGAAGACGATAGAAGACGGCAAGAGGAGGAACGGAGGCGACAAGAAGATAAAGAAGAGCTCCGAAGTAAGTTCCACAATATGAGAGTCGATGTAAAAGAAGAAATTGAACAGATCAACGAACAAATAGAAAATGTGGACAAGAAAGTAGAAAATGTGGATAAGAAAGTAGAAAATGTAGACAAGAAAGTAGAAAATGTAACAGAGGATTTGAATAAACGATGGGAAGAAGTGGAAGGGTTGAAAGAACAAATGAAGATAATGATGAAAGGCACAGAAGTCAGACATAGAGAACTGACAGAACAGGTGATGGGCCAGACTGATAGAACTCCACCAAGAGGAGTTATTGGAATGTCCCCAGTTCAAAATCGTCCGGAAGAAAATATGCCAATCGTGCAGCAGCCTCATGGAACCTTGAAGCCGCCGACTTTTGACGGAGAAACATCGTGGCCCATGTACAGGAGGCAGTTTGAAGCGGCAGCTCTCAGCAATGGGTGGAGCGAACAACAGGCAGCAACTGCTCTAATTCTCTCGCTTCGAGGTAAAGCCCTAGAAATCCTCCAGAACATCCCGGAGTCGAAACAGCAAAACTACTTAACAGTGATACAGGCCCTAGATTTGAGATATGGTAACAAGTACATGAGCCAGGTCTACCAGACAAAACTAAAGTCAAGGGTCCAAAAGCCAAATGAGACGCTGCAAGAATTTAGTGCCGAAGTGGAGAAAATTGTGCGACTGGCATATCCCCAAGCCCCAGAAGAATTTGTCAACCAGATTACCGTCCAGACCTTCATCGATGGGGTACTTGACAATGAATTGCAACAAGCTTTAAGGCTCGGAAGGTTAAAAACACTTACAGACTGCGTCATTTATGGTTTGGAATTTGAAGCAGCCAAGAATGCATCTCAACCTCGCCGCAACAGGCTGCGCGAAGTGAAGGAGATAGAGGACCATGCAGACGCGACAGAGGAACTAAGGCAAGAAATGAAGTTGATGAAGGAAGCCATAAGCAAGCTCACTGCAACGGTCGGAGCACGTAAAACGAAAGCAGATTGGTCAGACATAGAATGTTACAAGTGTGGTAGGAAAGGCCACATAAGTAGGCAGTGCTTAGAAACCCAACAGGTGGCTCGCAGAAGACAAGAATATACCAACAGGGAGCGCCATCAGGGAAAACGACCTGACGCCAGTGTAGGTGGGCGACACGTGGCATGCGAGACCCAGGGCCCCAAGGTCAGGGTCTCCACTATCCGACGCTACCGCGAGAGCCTCGTTATACCTGGCAGCATAGACGGAAGACAATGCAGTTTCACCATCGATACTGGTGCTACTAGATCCGTTGTACGTCCAGACATGTTGCCAAACAGGTCCGCACTCACGACCAACAAACAGCCTGTGTTGGAGACGGCAAAAGGAGATAGGATACCTGTGCATGGAGAGGCCACTGTTTTCATTAGGCTGGGCAGTACTGAGCTACAGGTAAGGGCTGTCGTCGCAGAAATCGTCGACGAATTTATTCTGGGCCTGGATTTAATGGAAGATTTCGATGTCCTGTCAGTAGACTTCCAGAATAAGATCTTGAAAATCGGTAACGAAGAGTTGTATTTATCTCCAACAGCAGGCGAAGCTAATCCCAGGGTGAGACTTATTGTCGACGAGGATACACGGATTCCTGGTAACAGTGAGAAGATTGTCAGAGCCAGACTAGAGAAGAAACTTGATGGTATGTCTGCTCTCATAACGGAGCCCCTAAAAGATAGACATGATGGTGCCCTCGTCGCACGATGCTTAGTAGACCCGAAGAGGACAATACCCATAAGAGTGGCTAACGTGCAAACTAACAGGGTCACATTGAAGAAAGGTGAGGTTATCGCCACTTGCGAGCCCATTGACCGAGTGACGTTGTCAAGAAAGGTGACACCCACGGCATTAGGCAGAAGACTGCCAGTAGAAATGGTAGAGCGGTTCAAGAATTCTTGGGGCCAATTGAACGACATGGAGATGGAAATGGCCCTGAAGTTCGTATTGGAGGAGGCCGATATTTTCGCTCAAGATAAAATCACAGGTCGTACGAGTCTAGTGCAACACAGAATTAATACTGGCGACGCAAGACCAATTAGACAGCCGCCGAGAAGACTGCCTTTTGCCAAGCAATCAGAAATCAAGGCGATGGTTAACGAAATGCTGGAAGATGGTGTGATTGAGGAGTCTAATAGTCCTTGGTCGTCCCCAGTAGTTTTGGTCACCAAGAAAGACGGCACTATGAGATTTTGCGTGGACTATAGGAAGCTGAATGATGTCACCAAGAAAGACAGTTATCCCCTGCCCCGGATCGACGACACTTTGAACACTTTGGCCGGATCAAAGTGGTTCTCTACATTAGACCTGAAAAGTGGCTACTGGCAAGTAGAACTCCATAAAGACGATAAGGAGAAGACTGCTTTTTCAACCGGGAATGGGTTGTACCAATTCAAGGTCATGCCATTCGGCTTATGTAATGCTCCTGCCACCTTCGAGCGACTAATGGAGTTAGTGCTGAGAGGACTTACATGGGAAACATGCCTGGTGTATCTCGACGATGTCATGGTGATTGGAAGGACTTTCGATGAACACCTGTCGAATCTGAAGCAGGTTTTCTCCAGGCTGAGAGGTGCCAATCTGCAACTCAATCCCAAGAAATGCGTCCTCTTCCAGAAGAAAGTGAGTTTCCTCGGACATGTCGTTTCTGAGAAAGGGATAGAAACTGATCCAGAGAAAATAAAGGCAGTAAGAGACTGGCCTGTGCCGGAGAACAAACATGAGGTCAGAAGTTTTCTGGGACTTTGCAGCTACTACCGACGCTTTGTAAAGTACTTCAGCAGCATTGCGAAACCTCTGCATAGCCTGACTGAAAATAAGGCCGAGTTCATCTGGTCACCAGATTGCCAAGAGTCTTTTAGAGAGCTCAAACATCGTCTTCTCACTGCTCCTGTGCTGGCTTATCCTCAGGACGAAGGACTGTTTATACTGGACACCGATGCTTCCCAGTATGGCATTGGGGCAGTACTCTCACAGCTCCAAGCCGGAGAAGAAGTTGTGATAGGCTACTTCAGCAAAACGTTCGGAAAAGCAGAAAGAAATTACTGTGTAACCCGGAAAGAACTGCTGGCAGTTGTAAGATCCATCGAACATTTCCACAGCTTCCTGTACGGAAGAACATTCCGCGTGAGGTCAGATCACTCTGCTCTGCAATGGCTTCTGAACTTTAGAAATCCCGAAGGACAGATAGCACGATGGATAGAGAAACTGCAGAGCTACGACTTCCGGATTGAACATCGAAGAGGAAGAAGTCACGCCAATGCAGACAGCCTGTCAAGAAGACCATGTTCAGTGCATGAATGTAAATTTTGCGAGCGACAAGAGAACAAAGAGATCGACAAAGTAACTCATCAGATCAAACAACTGGTGGCAGGACAGGAGAATAACACCGATCTAGACGTAAATCTTGAATACATCAGAGACGCAGAGAAGACAGATCCAGACTTGAAAAATATTAGAGAATGGCTACAAAAGGGGAAAAGACCTGAGTGGCACGATGTGTCCCGGTTTGGGGCGGAGGTTAAAGGCTACTGGCTACAATGGGACTCATTGTGTCTAAAGAATGACATGATCACTCGAAAATGGGAAACTGCCGATGGTAGAGACTGTATATACCAGACCGTTGTGCCAAGTGAGTGCATAAGCAGTGTTCTTCAAGAGTTACACAATAGTAGGAGTGGAGGCCACTTTGGGGTCAACAGGACTCTTGCCAGAGTGAGAGACCGCTTCTATTGGATAAACTGCCGAAGAAGCGTGGAAGAATGGTGCAAAAGGTGTGACCAATGTGCTTCAAAGAAAGGACCAAAGACCCGATCCAGAGGAAAAATGATGCAGTACATCTCAGGTACACCGTGGGAGAGAGTTGCCGTAGACATCGCAGGACCTTTTCCCATCACAGAGTCTGGGAACAGATACATAATGGTGGCGATGGACTACTTCTCGAAATGGCCTGAAGTTGCGCCGATCCCCAACCAAGAGGCAACGACCGTAGCAGAAGCCCTGATGGAAAATGTCATATCACGGCATGGCGTACCCTTGGAGATTCACACCGACCAGGGCCGGAATTTCGAATCAGAGGTCTGGAAGAGCCTAATGGACTTGCTAGGCATAAAGAAAACGAGAACAACGCCACTCCACCCTCAATCAGACGGCATGGTAGAACGGCATAACAGGACCATCAATCAGTATCTTGCTATGTTTGTCGACGAGAATCAGAGAACCTGGGACAAGCTGATACCTCTGTTCCTCCTAGCTTACAGAAGCTCTCAGCATGAATCTACCGGCTACACTCCATCCATGATGTTGACCGGCAGAGAGATGCGGTTACCAATCGACATGACGAGACCACCACCGAACGAGGACATAGCGGACCTAGCTACGTTACCTGAGTATGTCGCCGACCTAGAAGGAAAACTGCGCACTATACACAGATGTGTCAGAGACAGGCTCCTCTTAAGCAGTGACCGGATGAAGATGCGCTTGGACCGCAGAGCAACACCCCATACATTCAAGGAAGGTGATGCAGTGTGGCTGTACCAACCAACAAGGAGAAAGGGCCTCAGTCCCAAACTTCAGAAACCATGGGAAGGGCCATACTTGGTGACTAAGAAAATTAACGACCTAGTCTACAGAATCCAGCTGTCTCCAAGAACTAAACCCAAAGTTGTTCACATAGAGAGGTTGAGTCCCTATCGGGGCAACGAACCCCCAAGTTGGCGGCCGGTAAATACTGTTCGGGACGAACAGTCTTAAGGAGGGGGGCAGTGTTACAAAGCACTTTAATAGACGTAGGTGCGGTGTTGCCACATCTCCAGAATTTCCCCAACATCTGGGAATTTTTGCACAATCTGGCAACACCGCCTCCCCACCCCCCTGGGGGTGCCTGGGGTGACCCCCCTCAGGCGAAGTCTCAACCCTCTAGGACCAGAAATAACGAAGTTACCAACTTGTACCCCGTCGGAACGGATAACTGAGGTCTGCACATTCCGAACACCCTGTATATACACCCTGTATACGCAGAGAACCCTTACACCCTGTATACGCAGAGAGATCTTATAGTTCGAGAAACACCTCTTGTGTAACATAGGAGTGGTGACCACATTTGGATCACCTGTATATACATCCCCCTGTATACACACAGGACCGATCTGTATTCACAGAACCTTCTAGTAAAAGAAGGTCCTAGAACGTTCTGGAATGGAACACTCTAGAAAGGAGGGGAAGGTACGGCGAGTATATAAAAGCGAAAGCAAGCCAGCCCGAGTTAGTTCAGTTCAGTAAGAGAATGTGGTAGTGACTTGAAGAAGCAGTGTAAAGTGTTAAGAGAGTAGCTACTGTAGTAGCAGTGTAGAGACTTGTGTGGAGATTAGTAATTGTAGACAGTAAATTAAGTGTTTTGTGAGAGAGATATTCTAGAAATTTTATTGTATCCATATTTAGAGTGTAAATAAAGTTGTTTTGTTAAAATTAAAAGTCTCACTTATCCAGAACCCGGAGAAAACGTAACAATATTATATATGGGTTTTTATCGAATATGGTGGACTTTCATTTTTTCGCAATTTTTCCATACTATAAGTCGTGTTCCTTTTTGAGCCAAAATTTTTTGGTCTGAGATTAAGCTCAAATTGTGTCCGTCCATACTTTAAACTTAGTTAAATGTCGGAGTAAAATCAGTTCTTATGTAACTCAACAATTTTTCAATTTAGAGAGGTTTGAAGACTGTTCGCAAAAAACAAAAATAATTTTTTACAAAAACTATCACAATTCTAAAAACTATTGCAGATATCGAGTTACAGATTATTTGATTTTTATCCATTAACGTCCCTTCATATTATATATGAGCTTTATCGAATTTGGCGGACTTTCATTTTTTCGCAATTTTTCCATACTATAAGTCGGGTTCTTTTTTGAGCCAAAATTTTTTTGGTCTGAGATTACGCTCAAATTGTGTCCGCCCACACTTTAAACTTAGTTAAATGTCGGAGTAAAATCAGTTCTTATGTAACTCAAGAATTTTTCAATTTAGAGAGGTTTGAAGACTGTTCGAAAAAAACAAAAATAATTTTTTACAAAAACTATCACAATTCTAAAAACTATTGCCGATATCGAGTTACAGATTATTTGATTTTTATCCATTAACGTTACTTCATATTATATATGAGTTTTATCGAATATGGCGGACTTTCATTTATTCACAATTTTTCCATACTATGTCATGTTCTTTTTTTAGCCAAAATTTTTTTGGTCTGAGATTAAGCTCAAATTGTGTTTGCACATACTTTAAACTTAGTTAAATGTCGGAATAAAATCAGTTCTTATGTAGCTCAACAATTTTTCAATTTACAGAGGTTTGAAAACTGTCCCAAAAAACTAAAATAATTTTCTACAAAAACTATCACAATTCTAGAACTATTGCCGATATCGAGTAACAGATTCTTTGATTTTTATCCTGTAACGTTACTTCATATTATATATGGGTTTTATCGAATATGGTGGACTTTCATTTTTTCGCAAATTTTCCATACTATAAGTCGTGTTCTTTTTTGAGCCAAAATTTTTTTGGTCTGAGATTAAGCTCAAATTGTGTCCGCCCATACTTTAAACTTAGATAAATGTCGAAGTAAAATCAGTTCTTATGTAACTCAAGAATTTTTCAATTTAGAGAGGTTTGAAGACTGTTCGAAAAAAACAAAAATAATTTTTTACAAAAACTATCAATTCTAAAAACTATTGCCGATATCGAGTTACAGATTATTTGATTTTTATCCATTAACGGTACTTCATATTATATATGAGTTTTATCGAATATGGCGGACTTTCATTTATTCACAATTTTTCCATACTATGTCGTGTTCTTTTTTGAGCCAAAATTTTTTTGGTCTGAGATTAAGCTCAAATTGTGTTTGCACATACTTTAAACTTAGTTAAATGTCGGAATAAAATCAGTTCTTATGTAGCTCAAGAATTTTTCAATTTAGAGAGGTTTGAAGACTGTCCCAAAAAACTAAAATAATTTTCTACAAAAACTATCGCAATTCTAGAACTATTGCCGATATGGAGTTACAGATTATTTTATTTTTATCCAGTAACGTTACGTCATATTATATATGGGTTTTATCGAATATGGTGGACTTTCATTTTTTCGCAATTTTTCCATACTATAAGTCGTGTTCTTTTTTGAGCCAAAATTTTTTTGGTCTGAGATTACGCTCAAATTGTTTCCGCCCATACTTTAAACTTAGTTAAATGTCGGAGTAAAATCAGTTCTTACGTAACTCAAGAATTTTTCAATTTAGAGAGGTTTGAAGACTGTCCCAAAAAACAAAAATAATTTTCTACAAAAACTATCACAATTCTAAAAACTATTGCAGATATCGAGTTACAGATTATTTGATTTTTATCCATTAACGTCCCTTCATATTATTTATGAGTTTTATCGAATTTGGCGGACTTTCATTTTTTCGCAATTTTTCCATACTATAAGTCGTGTTCTTTTTTGAGCCAAAATTTTTTTGGTCTGAGATTAAGCTCAAATGGTGTCCGCCCATACTTTAAACTTAGTTAAATGTCGAAGTAAAATCAGTTCTTATGTAACTCAAGAATTTTTCAATTTAGAGAGGTTTGAAGACTTCCAAAAAACAAAAATAATTTGCTATAAAAACTATCACAATTCTAAAACTATTGCCGATATCGAGTTACAGATTATTTGATTTTTATCCATTAACGTTACTTCATATTATATATGAGTTTTAGCGATTATGGCGGACTTTCATTTTTTCACAATTATTCCATAATATAAGTAGTGTTCTTTTTTGAGCCACAATTTTTTTGGTCTCAGATTAAGATCAAATTGTGTCTGCCTATACTTTAAACTTAGTTAGTTTTAGTTAGTTAGTTTAGTTTATTGGTGTATAAATTTTACAATGCATCTTACAATTAAGTACTAAACTTGTGTTTGCAATTGATACAATTTGGACTTGAATATAATGGAAAACTGCAATATAGCTCGAAATCTTCTGGGCACTGACGGCACTTTGATTTTGGTTTTCCAATTTTTCATTTTAATTAACTTCCCATAATTGTTTCCTATAACCAATATTTCATATATATATATATATATATATATATATATATATATATATATATATATATATATATATATATATATATATATATATATATATATATATATCCTTTTAATTTTTATATCATTTAACTTAGATTTTCGAATATTTTAAATTTTAAAGCATCAAAATTTCAAATGTCGGAGTAAAATTAGTTCTTATGTAACTCAAGAATTTTTCAATTTAGAGAGGTGTGAAGACTGTTCGAAAAAAATAACAATAATTTTCTACAAAAACTATCACAATTCTAAAAACTATTGCAGATATCGAGTTACAGATTATTTGATTTTTATCCATTAACGTCCCTTCATATTATATATGAGTTTTATCGAATTTGGCGGACTTTCATTTTTTCGCAATTTTTCCATACGTCGTGTTCTTTTTTGAGCCAAAATTTTTTTGGTCTGAGATTAAGCTCAAATTGTGTTTGCACATACTTTAAACTTAGTTAAATGTCGAAGTAAAATCAGTTCTTATGTAACTCAAGAATTTTTCAATTTAGAGAGGTTTGAAGACTTCCAAAAAACAAAAATAATTTTCTATAAAAACTATCACAATTCTAAACCTATTGCAGATATGGAGTTACAGATTATTTGATTTTTATCCATTAACGTTACTTCATATTATATATGAGTTTTATCGAATATGGCGGACTTTCATTTTTTCGCAATTTTTCCATAAGACGTGTTCTTTTTTGAGCCAAAATTTTTTTGGTCTGAGATTAAGCTCAAATTGTGTCCGCCTATACTTTAAACTTAGTTAAATGTCGGAGTAAAATTAGTTCTTATGTAACTCAAGAATTTTTCAATTTAGAGAGGTTTGAAGACTGTTCGAAAAAAATAACAATAATTTTCTACAAAAACTATCACAATTCTAAAAACTATTGCAGATATCGAGTTACAGATTATTTGATTTTTATCCATTAACGTCCCTTCATATTATATATGAGTTTTATCGAATTTGGCGGACTTTCATTTTTTCGCAATTTTTCCATTGTGTTTGCACATACTTTAAACTTAGTTAAATATCGGAATAAAATCAGTTCTTATGTAGCTCAAGAATTTTTCAATTTAGAGAGGTTTGAAGACTGTCCCAAAAAACTAAAATAATTTTCTACAAAAACTATCACAATTCTAGAACTATTGCCGATATCGAGTTACAGATTATTTGATTTTTATCCAGTAACGTTACTTCATATTATATATGGGTTTTATCGAATATGGTGGACTTTCATTTTTTCGCAATTTTTCCATACTATAAGTCGTGTTCTTTTTTGAGCCAAAATTTTTTTGGTCTGAGATTAAGCTCAAATTGTGTCCGCCCATACTTTAAACTTACAGATTATTTGATTTTTTTCCATTAACGTCCCTTTATATTATATGAGTTTTATCGAATTTGGCGGACTTTCATTTTTTCGCAATTTTTGAGATTACGCTCAAATTGTGTCCGCCCATACTTTAAACTTAGTTAAATGTCGGAATAAAATCAGTTCTTATGTAACTCAAGAATTTTTCAATTTAGAGAGGTTTGCAGACTTCCAAGAAACAAAAATAATTTTCTATAAAAACTATCACAATTCTAAAACTATTGCCGATATCGAGTTACAGATTATTTGATTTTTATCCATTAACGTTACTTCATATTATATATGAGTTTTAGCGAATATGGCGGACTTTCATTTTTTCACAATTTTTCCATATGTCGTGTTCTTTTTTGAGCCAAAATTTTTTTGGTCAGAGATTAAGCTCAAATTGTGTCCGCCTAGACTTTAAACTTAGTTAAATGTCGGAGTAAAATCAGTTCTTATGTAACTCAACAATTTTTCAATTTAGAGAGGTTTGAAGACTGTTCGCAAAAAACAAAAATAATTTTTTACAAAAACTATCACAATTCTAAAAACTATTGCAGATATCGAGTTACAGATTATTTGATTTTTATCCATTAACGTTACTTCATATTATATATGAGTTTTAGCGAATATGGCGGACTTTCATTTTTTCACAATTTTTCCATATGTCGTGTTCTGTTTTTAGCCAAAATTTTTTTGGTCTGAGATTAAGCTCAAATTGTGTCCGCCCATACTTTATACTTAGTTAAATGTCGGAGTAAAATCAGTTCTTATGTAACTCAAGAATTTTTCAATTTAGAGAGGTGTGAAGACTTCGAAAAAAACAAAAATATTTTTTTACAAAAACTATCACAATTCTAAAACTATTGCCGATATCGAGTTACAGATTATTTGGTTTTTATCGATTAACGTTACTTCATATTATATATGAGTTTTATCGAATATGGCGGACTTTCATTTATTCACAATTTTTCCATAGTCGTGTTCTTTTTTGAGCCAAAATTTTTTTGGTCTGAAATTAAGCTCAAATTGTGTTTGCACATACTTTAAACTTAGTTAAATGTCAGAATAAAATCAGTTCTTATGTAGCTCAAGAATTTTTCAATTTAGAGAGGTTTGAAGACTGTCCCAAAAAACTAAAATAATTTTCTACAAAAACTATCACAATTCTAGAAATATTGCCGATATCGAGTTACAGATTATTTGATTTTTATCCAGTAACGTTACTTCATATTATATATGGGTTTTATCGAATATGGTGGACTTTCATTTTTTCGCAATTTTTCCATATTATAAGTCGTGTTCTTTTTTGAGCCAAAATTTTTTTAGTCTGAGATTAAGCTCAAATTGTGTTTGCACATACTTTAAACTTAGTTAAATGTCGGAGTAAAATCAGTTTTTATGTAACACAAGAATTTTTCAATTTAGAGGTTTGAAGACTGTTCCAAAAAAACAAAAATATTTTTTTACAAAAACTATCACAATTCTAAAACTATTGCGGATATCGAGTTACAGATTATTTGATTTTTATCCATTAACGTTACTTCATATTATATATGAGTTTTATCGAATATGGTAAACTTTCATTTATTCACAATTTTTCCATACTAAGTCGTGTTCTTTTTTGAGCCAACATTTTTTTGGTCTGAGATTACGCTCAAATTGTGTCCGCCCATACTTTAAACTTAGTTAAATGTCGGAATAAAATCAGTTCTTATGTAGCTCAAGAATTTTTCAATTTAGAGAGGTTTGAAGACTGTCCCAAAAAACTAAAATAATTTTCTACAAAAACTATTACAATTCTAGAACTATTGCCGATATCGAGCTACAGATTATTTGATTTTTATCCAGTAACGTTACTTCATATTATATATGGGTTTTATCGAATATGGTGGACTTTCCTTTTTTTGCAATTTCTCCATACTAAGTCGTGTTCTTTTTTGAGCCAAAATTTTTTTGGTCTGAGATTAAGCTCAAATTGTGTCCGCCCGTACTTTAAACTTAGTTAAATGTCGGAGTAAAATCAGTTCTTATGTAACTCAAGAATTTTTCAATTTAGAGAGGTTTGAAGGCTTCGAAAAAAACAAAAATAATTTCCTATAAAAACTATCACAAATCTAAAACTATTGCAGATATCGAGTTACAGATTATTTGATTTTTATCCATTAAATTCCCTTCATATTATATATGAGTTTTATCGAATTTGGCGGACTTTCATTTTTTCGCAATTTTTCCATAAGTCGTGTTCTTTTTTGAGCCAAAATTTTGTTGGTCAGAGATTAAGCTCAAATTGTGTCCGCCTAGACTTTAAACTTAGTTAAATGTCGGAGTAAAATCAGTTCTTATGTAACTCAAGAATTTTTCAATTTAGTGAGGTTTGAAGACTGTCCCAAAAAACTAAAATAATTTTCTACAAAAACTATCGCAATTCTAGAACTATTGCCGATATCGAGTTACAGATTATTTGATTTTTATCCAGTAACGTTACTTCATATTATATATGGGTTTTATCGAATATGGTGGACTTTCATTTTTTCGCAATTTTTCCATACATAAGTCGTGTTCTTTTTTGAGCCAAAATTTTTTGGTCTGAGATTAAGCTCAAATTGTGTCCGCCCATACTTTAAACTTAGTTAAATGTCAAAGTAAAATCAGTTCTTATGTAACTCAACAATTTTTCAATTTAGAGAGGTTTGAAGACTGTTCGCAAAAAACAAAAACAATTTTTTACAAAAACTATCACAATTCTAAAAACTATTGCAGATATCGAGTTACAGATTATTTGATTTTTATCCATTAACGTCCCTTCATATTATATATGAGCTTTATCTAATTTGGCGGACTTTCATTTTTTCGCAATTTTTCCATACTAGAAGTCGTGTTCTTTTTTTAACCCAAAATTTTTTTGGTCTGAGATTAAGCTCAAATTGTGTCCGCCCATACTTTATACTTAGTTAAATGTCGGAATAAAATCAGTTCTTATGTAGCTCAAGAATTTTTCAATTTAGAGAGGTTTGAAGACTGTCCCAAAAAACTAAAATAATTTTCTACAAAAACTATCGCAATTCTAGAACTATTGCCGATATCGAGTTACAGATTATTTGATTTTTATCCTGTAACGTTACTTCATATTATATATGGGTTTTTATCGAATATGGTGGACTTTCATTTTTTCGCAATTTTTCCATACTATAAGTCGTGTTCTTTTTTGAGCCAAAATTTTTTGGTCTGAGATTAAGCTCAAATTGTGTCCGTCCATACTTTAAACTTAGTTAAATGTCGGAGTAAAATCAGTTCTTATGTAACTCAAGAATTTTTCAATTTAGAGAGGTTTGAAGACTGTCCCAAAAAACTAAAATAATTTTCTACAAAAACTATCGCAATTCTAGAACTATTGCCGATATCGAGTTACAGATTATTTGATTTTTATCCAGTAACGTTACTTCATATTATATATGGGTTTTATCGAATATGGTGGACTTTCATTTTTTCGCAATTTTTCCATACATAAGTCGTGTTCTTTTTTGAGCCAAAATTTTTTGGTCTGAGATTAAGCTCAAATTGTGTCCGCCCATACTTTAAACTTAGTTAAATGTCAAAGTAAAATCAGTTCTTATGTAACTCAACAATTTTTCAATTTAGAGAGGTTTGAAGACTGTTCGCAAAAAACAAAAACAATTTTTTACAAAAACTATCACAATTCTAAAAACTATTGCAGATATCGAGTTACAGATTATTTGATTTTTATCCATTAACGTCCCTTCATATTATATATGAGCTTTATCTAATTTGGCGGACTTTCATTTTTTCGCAATTTTTCCATACTAGAAGTCGTGTTCTTTTTTGAGCCAAAATTTTTTTGGTCTGAGATTAAGCTCAAATTGTGTCCGCCCATACTTTATACTTAGTTAAATGTCGGAGTAAAATCAGTTCTTATGTAACTCAAGAATTTTTCAATTTAGAGAGGTGTGAAGACTTCGAAAAAAACAAAAATATTTTTTTACAAAAACTATCACAATTCTAAAACTATTGCCGATATCGAGTTACAGATTATTTGATTTTTATCCATTAACGTTACTTCATATTATATATGAGTTTTATCGAATATGGCGGACTTTCATTTATTCACAATTTTTCCATAGTCGTGTTCTTTTTTGAGTCACAATTTTTTTGGTCTGAAATTAAGCTCAAATTGTGTCCGCCTATACTTTAAACTTAGTTAAATGTCGGAGTAAAATTAGTTCTTATGTAACTCAAGAATTTTTCAATTTAGAGAGGTTTGAAGACTGTTCGAAAAAAATAACAATAATTTTCTACAAAAACTATCACAATTCTAAAAACTATTGCAGATATCGAGTTACAGATTATTTGATTTTTATCCATTAACGTCCCTTCATATTATATATGAGTTTTATCGAATTTGTCGGACTTTCATTTTTTCGCAATTTTTCCATACGTCGTGTTCTTTTTTGAGCCAAATTTTTTTTGGTCTGAGATTAAGCTCAAATTGTGTTTGCACATACTTTAAACTTAGTTAAATGTCAGAATAAAATCAGTTCTTATGTAGCTCAAAAATTTTTCAATTTAGAGAGGTTTGAAGACTGTCCCAAAAAACTAAAATAATTTTCTACAAAAACTATCACAATTCTAGAACTATTGCCGATATCGAGTTACAGATTATTTGATTTTTATCCAGTAACGTTACTTCATATTATATATGGGTTTCATCGAATTTGGCGGACTTTCATTTCTTCGCAATTTTTCCACGACTTATAAGTCGTGTTCTTTTTTGAGCCAAAATTTTTTTGGTCTGAGATTAAGCTCAAATTGTGTCCGCCCATACTTTAAACTTAGTTAAATGTCGGAGTAAAATCAGTTCTTATGTAACTCAAGAATTTTTCAATTTAGAGAGGTTTGAAGAATGTCCCAAAAAACAAAAATAATTTTCTACAAAAACTATCACAATTCTAAAAACTATTGCAGATATCGAGTTACAGATTAATTGATTTTTATCCATTAACGTCCCTTCATATTATATATGAGTTTTATCGAATTTGGCTGACTTTCATTTTTTCGCAATTTTTCCATACTATAAGTCGTGTTCTTTTTTGAGCCAAAATTTTTTTTGTCTGAGATTAAGCTCAAATTGTGTTTGCACATACTTTAAATTTAGTTAAATGTCGGAATAAAATCAGTTCTTATGTAGCGCAAGAATTTTTCAATTTAGAGAGGTTTGAAGACTGTCCCAAAAAACTAAAATAATTTTCTACAAAAACTATCGCAATTCTAGAACTATTGCTGATATCGAGTTACAGATTATTTGATTTTTATCCAGTAACGTTACTTTATATTATATATGGGTTTTATCGAATATGGTGGACTTTCATTTTTTCGCAATTTTTCCATACTATATAAGTCGTGTTCTTTTTTGAGCCAAAATTTTTTGGTCTGAGATTAAGCTCAAATTGTGTCCGTCCATACTTTAAACTTAGTTAAATGTCGGAGTAAAATCAGTTCTTATGTAACTCAACAATTTTTCAATTTAGAGAGGTTTGAAGACTGTTCGCAAAAAACAAAAATAATTTTTTACAAAAACTATCACAATTCTAAAAACTATTGCAGATATCGAGTTACAGATTATTTGATTTTTATCCATTAACGTCCCTTCATATTATATATGAGCTTTATCGAATTTGGCGGACTTTCATTTTTTCGCAATTTTTCCATACTATAAGTCGTGTTCTTTTTTGAGCCAAAATTTTTTTGGTCTGAGATTAAGCTCAAATTGTGTCCGCCCATACTTTAAACTTAGTTAAATGTCGAAGTAAAATCAGTTCTTATGTAACTCAAGAATTTTTCAATTTAGAGAGGTTTGAAGACTGTTCGAAAAAAACAAAAATAATTTTTTACAAAAACTATTACAATTCTAAAAACTATTGCCGATATCGAGTTACAGATTATTTGATTTTTATCCATTAACGGTACTTCATATTATATATGAGTTTTATCGAATATGGCGGACTTTCATTTATTCACAATTTTTCCATACTATGTCGTGTTCTTTTTTGAGCCAAAATTTTTTTTGTCTGAGATTAAGCTCAAATTGTGTTTGCACATACTTTAAACTTAGTTAAATGTCGGAATAAAATCAGTTCTTATGTAGCTCAAGAATTTTTCAATTTAGAGAGGTTTGAAGACTGTCCCAAAAAAACTAAAATAATTTTCTACAAAAACTATCGCAATTCTAGAACTATTGCAGATATGGAGTTACAGATTATTTGATTTTTATCCATTAACGTTACTTCATATTATATATGAGTTTTATCGAATATGGCGGACTTTCATTTATTCACAATTTTTCCATACTATAAGTCGTGTTCTTTTTTGAGCCAAAATTTTTTTGTCTGAGATTAAGCTCAAATTGTGTCCGCCTAGACTTTAAACTTAGTTAAATGTCGGAATAAAATCAGTTCTTATGTAGCTCAAGAATTTTTCAATTTAGAGAAGTTTGAAGACTGTCCCAAAAAACTAAAATAATTTTCTACAAAAACTATCGCAATTCTAGAACTATTGCCGATATCGAGTTACAGATTATTTGATTTTTATCCAGTAACGTTACTTCATATTATATATGAGTTTTATCGAATATGGCGGACTTTCATTTTTTCGCAATTTTTCCATACTATAAGTCGTGTTCTTTTTTGAGCCAAAATTTTTTTGGTCTGAGATTACGCTCAAATTGTGTCCGCCTAGACTTTAAACTTAGTTAAATGTCGGAATAAAATCAGTTCTTATGTAGCTCAAGAATTTTTCAATTTAGAGAAGTTTGAAGACTGTCCCAAAAAACTAAAATAATTTTCTACAAAAACTATCGCAATTCTAGAACTATTGCCGATATCGAGTTACAGATTATTTGATTTTTATCCAGTAACGTTACTTCATATTATATATGAGTTTTATCGAATATGGCGGACTTTCATTTTTTCGCAATTTTTCCATACTGTAAGTCGTGTTCTTTTTTGAGCCAAAATTTTTTTGGTCTGAGATTAAGCTCAAATTGTGTTTGCACATACTTTAAACTTAGTTTAATGTCGGAATAAAATCAGTTCTTATGTAGCTCAAGAATTTTTCAATTTAGAGAGGTTTGAAGACTGTCCCAAAAAACTAAAATAATTTTCTACAAAAACTATCACAATTCTAGAACTATTGCCGATATCGAGTAACAGATTATTTGATTTTTATCCTGTAACGTTACTTCATATTATATATGGGTTTTATCGAATATGGTGGACGTTCATTTTTTCGCAATTTTTCCATACTGTAAGTCGTGTTCTTTTTTGAGCCAACATTTTTTTGGTCTGAGATTAAGCTCAAATTGTGTTTGCACATACTTTAAACTTAGTTTAATGTCGGAATAAAATCAGTTCTTATGTAGCTCAAGAATTTTTCAATTTAGAGAGGTTTGAAGACTGTCCCAAAAAACTAAAATAATTTTCTACAAAAACTATCACAATTCTAGAACTATTGCCGATATCGAGTTACAGATTATTTGATTTTTATCCAGTAACGTTACTTCATATTATATATGGGTTTCATCGAATTTGGCGGACTTTCATTTCTTCGCAATTTTTCCACGACTTATAAGTCGTGTTCTTTTTTGAGCCAAAATTTTTTTGGTCTGAGATTAAGCTCAAATTGTGTCCGCCCATACTTTAAACTTAGTTAAATGTCGGAGTAAAATCAGTTCTTATGTAACTCAAGAATTTTTCAATTTAGAGAGGTTTGAAGAATGTCCCAAAAAACAAAAATAATTTTCTACAAAAACTATCACAATTCTAAAAACTATTGCAGATATCGAGTTACAGATTAATTGATTTTTATCCATTAACGTCCCTTCATATTATATATGAGTTTTATCGAATTTGGCTGACTTTCATTTTTTCGCAATTTTTCCATACTATAAGTCGTGTTCTTTTTTGAGCCAAAATTTTTTTTGTCTGAGATTAAGCTCAAATTGTGTTTGCACATACTTTAAATTTAGTTAAATGTCGGAATAAAATCAGTTCTTATGTAGCGCAAGAATTTTTCAATTTAGAGAGGTTTGAAGACTGTCCCAAAAAACTAAAATAATTTTCTACAAAAACTATCGCAATTCTAGAACTATTGCTGATATCGAGTTACAGATTATTTGATTTTTATCCAGTAACGTTACTTTATATTATATATGGGTTTTATCGAATATGGTGGACTTTCATTTTTTCGCAATTTTTCCATACTATATAAGTCGTGTTCTTTTTTGAGCCAAAATTTTTTGGTCTGAGATTAAGCTCAAATTGTGTCCGTCCATACTTTAAACTTAGTTAAATGTCGGAGTAAAATCAGTTCTTATGTAACTCAACAATTTTTCAATTTAGAGAGGTTTGAAGACTGTTCGCAAAAAACAAAAATAATTTTTTACAAAAACTATCACAATTCTAAAAACTATTGCAGATATCGAGTTACAGATTATTTGATTTTTATCCATTAACGTCCCTTCATATTATATATGAGCTTTATCGAATTTGGCGGACTTTCATTTTTTCGCAATTTTTCCATACTATAAGTCGTGTTCTTTTTTGAGCCAAAATTTTTTTGGTCTGAGATTAAGCTCAAATTGTGTCCGCCCATACTTTAAACTTAGTTAAATGTCGAAGTAAAATCAGTTCTTATGTAACTCAAGAATTTTTCAATTTAGAGAGGTTTGAAGACTGTTCGAAAAAAACAAAAATAATTTTTTACAAAAACTATTACAATTCTAAAAACTATTGCCGATATCGAGTTACAGATTATTTGATTTTTATCCATTAACGGTACTTCATATTATATATGAGTTTTATCGAATATGGCGGACTTTCATTTATTCACAATTTTTCCATACTATGTCGTGTTCTTTTTTGAGCCAAAATTTTTTTTGTCTGAGATTAAGCTCAAATTGTGTTTGCACATACTTTAAACTTAGTTAAATGTCGGAATAAAATCAGTTCTTATGTAGCTCAAGAATTTTTCAATTTAGAGAGGTTTGAAGACTGTCCCAAAAAAACTAAAATAATTTTCTACAAAAACTATCGCAATTCTAGAACTATTGCAGATATGGAGTTACAGATTATTTGATTTTTATCCATTAACGTTACTTCATATTATATATGAGTTTTATCGAATATGGCGGACTTTCATTTATTCACAATTTTTCCATACTATAAGTCGTGTTCTTTTTTGAGCCAAAATTTTTTTGTCTGAGATTAAGCTCAAATTGTGTCCGCCTAGACTTTAAACTTAGTTAAATGTCGGAATAAAATCAGTTCTTATGTAGCTCAAGAATTTTTCAATTTAGAGAAGTTTGAAGACTGTCCCAAAAAACTAAAATAATTTTCTACAAAAACTATCGCAATTCTAGAACTATTGCCGATATCGAGTTACAGATTATTTGATTTTTATCCAGTAACGTTACTTCATATTATATATGAGTTTTATCGAATATGGCGGACTTTCATTTTTTCGCAATTTTTCCATACTATAAGTCGTGTTCTTTTTTGAGCCAAAATTTTTTTGGTCTGAGATTACGCTCAAATTGTGTCCGCCTAGACTTTAAACTTAGTTAAATGTCGGAATAAAATCAGTTCTTATGTAGCTCAAGAATTTTTCAATTTAGAGAAGTTTGAAGACTGTCCCAAAAAACTAAAATAATTTTCTACAAAAACTATCGCAATTCTAGAACTATTGCCGATATCGAGTTACAGATTATTTGATTTTTATCCAGTAACGTTACTTCATATTATATATGAGTTTTATCGAATATGGCGGACTTTCATTTTTTCGCAATTTTTCCATACTGTAAGTCGTGTTCTTTTTTGAGCCAAAATTTTTTTGGTCTGAGATTAAGCTCAAATTGTGTTTGCACATACTTTAAACTTAGTTTAATGTCGGAATAAAATCAGTTCTTATGTAGCTCAAGAATTTTTCAATTTAGAGAGGTTTGAAGACTGTCCCAAAAAACTAAAATAATTTTCTACAAAAACTATCACAATTCTAGAACTATTGCCGATATCGAGTAACAGATTATTTGATTTTTATCCTGTAACGTTACTTCATATTATATATGGGTTTTATCGAATATGGTGGACGTTCATTTTTTCGCAATTTTTCCATACTGTAAGTCGTGTTCTTTTTTGAGCCAACATTTTTTTGGTCTGAGATTAAGCTCAAATTGTGTTTGCACATACTTTAAACTTAGTTTAATGTCGGAATAAAATCAGTTCTTATGTAGCTCAAGAATTTTTCAATTTAGAGAGGTTTGAAGACTGTCCCAAAAAACCAAATTAATTTTCTACAAAAACTATCACAATTCTAGAACTATTGCCGATATCGAGTAACAGATTATTTGATTTTTATCCTGTAACCTTACTTCATATTATATATGGGTTTTATCGAATATGGTGGACTTTCATTTTTTCGCAATTTTTCCATACTATAAAGTCGTGTTCTTTTTTGAGCCAAAATTTTTTTGGTCTGAGATTACGCTCAAATTGTGTCCGCCCATACTTTAAACTTAGTTAAATGTCGGAGTAAAATCAGTTCTTATGTAACTCAAGAATTTTTCAATTTAGAGAGGTTTGAAGACTTCCAAAAAACAAAAATAATTTTCTATGAAAACTATCACAATTCTAAAACTATTGCAGATATGGAGTTACAGATTATTTGATTTTTATCCATTAACGTTACTTCATATTATATATGAGTTTTATCGAATATGGCGGACTTTCATTTTTTCGCAATTTTTCTATACTATAAAGTCGTGTTCTTTTTTAAGCCAAAATTTTTTTGGTCTGAGATTACGCTCAAATTGTGTCCGCCCATACTTTAAACTTAGTAAAATGTCGGAGTAAAATCAGTTCTTATGTAACTCAAGAATTTTTCAATTTAGAGAGGTTTGAAGACTGTCCCAAAAAACTAAAATAATTTTCTACAAAAACTATCACAATTCTAGAACTATTGCCGATATCGAGTTACAGATTATTTGATTTTTATCCAGTAACGTTACTTCATATTATATATGGGTTTTATCGAATATGGTGGACTTTCATTTTTTCGTAATTTTCCCATACTATATATATGTCGTGTTCTTTTTTGAGGCAAAATTTTTTTGGTCTGAGATTAAGCTCAAATTGTGTCCGCCCATACTTTAAACTTAGTTTAATGTCGGAGTAAAATCAGGTCTTATGTAACTCAAGAATTTTTCAATTTAGAGAGGTTTGAAGACTTCCAAAAAACAAAAATAATTTTCTACAAAAACTATCACAATTCTAAAAACTATTGCAGATATCGAGTTACAGATTAATTGATTTTTATCCATTAACGTCCCTTCATATTATATATGAGTTTTATCGAATTTGGCTGACTTTCATTTTTTCGCAATTTTTCCATACTATAAGTCGTGTTCTTTTTTGAGCCAAAATTTTTTTTGTCTGAGATTAAGCTCAAATTGTGTTTGCACATACTTTAAATTTAGTTAAATGTCGGAATAAAATCAGTTCTTATGTAGCGCAAGAATTTTTCAATTTAGAGAGGTTTGAAGACTGTCCCAAAAAACTAAAATAATTTTCTACAAAAACTATCGCAATTCTAGAACTATTGCTGATATCGAGTTACAGATTATTTGATTTTTATCCAGTAACGTTACTTTATATTATATATGGGTTTTATCGAATATGGTGGACTTTCATTTTTTCGCAATTTTTCCATACTATATAAGTCGTGTTCTTTTTTGAGCCAAAATTTTTTGGTCTGAGATTAAGCTCAAATTGTGTCCGTCCATACTTTAAACTTAGTTAAATGTCGGAGTAAAATCAGTTCTTATGTAACTCAACAATTTTTCAATTTAGAGAGGTTTGAAGACTGTTCGCAAAAAACAAAAATAATTTTTTACAAAAACTATCACAATTCTAAAAACTATTGCAGATATCGAGTTACAGATTATTTGATTTTTATCCATTAACGTCCCTTCATATTATATATGAGCTTTATCGAATTTGGCGGACTTTCATTTTTTCGCAATTTTTCCATACTATAAGTCGTGTTCTTTTTTGAGCCAAAATTTTTTTGGTCTGAGATTAAGCTCAAATTGTGTCCGCCCATACTTTAAACTTAGTTAAATGTCGAAGTAAAATCAGTTCTTATGTAACTCAAGAATTTTTCAATTTAGAGAGGTTTGAAGACTGTTCGAAAAAAACAAAAATAATTTTTTACAAAAACTATTACAATTCTAAAAACTATTGCCGATATCGAGTTACAGATTATTTGAGTTTTATCCATTAACGGTACTTCATATTATATATGAGTTTTATCGAATATGGCGGACTTTCATTTATTCACAATTTTTCCATACTATGTCGTGTTCTTTTTTGAGCCAAAATTTTTTTTGTCTGAGATTAAGCTCAAATTGTGTTTGCACATACTTTAAACTTAGTTAAATGTCGGAATAAAATCAGTTCTTATGTAGCTCAAGAATTTTTCAATTTAGAGAGGTTTGAAGACTGTCCCAAAAAACTAAAATAATTTTCTACAAAAACTATCGCAATTCTAGAACTATTGCAGATATGGAGTTACAGATTATTTGATTTTTATCCATTAACGTTACTTCATATTATATATGAGTTTTATCGAATATGGCGGACTTTCATTTATTCACAATTTTTCCATACTATAAGTCGTGTTCTTTTTTGAGCCAAAATTTTTTTGTCTGAGATTAAGCTCAAATTGTGTCCGCCTAGACTTTAAACTTAGTTAAATGTCGGAATAAAATCAGTTCTTATGTAGCTCAAGAATTTTTCAATTTAGAGAAGTTTGAAGACTGTCCCAAAAAACTAAAATAATTTTCTACAAAAACTATCGCAATTCTAGAACTATTGCCGATATCGAGTTACAGATTATTTGATTTTTATCCAGTAACGTTACTTCATATTATATATGAGTTTTATCGAATATGGCGGACTTTCATTTTTTCGCAATTTTTCCATACTATAAGTCGTGTTCTTTTTTGAGCCAAAATTTTTTTGGTCTGAGATTACGCTCAAATTGTGTCCGCCTAGACTTTAAACTTAGTTAAATGTCGGAATAAAATCAGTTCTTATGTAGCTCAAGAATTTTTCAATTTAGAGAAGTTTGAAGACTGTCCCAAAAAACTAAAATAATTTTCTACAAAAACTATCGCAATTCTAGAACTATTGCCGATATCGAGTTACAGATTATTTGATTTTTATCCAGTAACGTTACTTCATATTATATATGAGTTTTATCGAATATGGCGGACTTTCATTTTTTCGCAATTTTTCCATACTGTAAGTCGTGTTCTTTTTTGAGCCAAAATTTTTTTGGTCTGAGATTAAGCTCAAATTGTGTTTGCACATACTTTAAACTTAGTTTAATGTCGGAATAAAATCAGTTCTTATGTAGCTCAAGAATTTTTCAATTTAGAGAGGTTTGAAGACTGTCCCAAAAAACTAAAATAATTTTCTACAAAAACTATCACAATTCTAGAACTATTGCCGATATCGAGTAACAGATTATTTGATTTTTATCCTGTAACGTTACTTCATATTATATATGGGTTTTATCGAATATGGTGGACGTTCATTTTTTCGCAATTTTTCCATACTGTAAGTCGTGTTCTTTTTTGAGCCAAAATTTTTTTGGTCTGAGATTAAGCTCAAATTGTGTTTGCACATACTTTAAACTTAGTTTAATGTCGGAATAAAATCAGTTCTTATGTAGCTCAAGAATTTTTCAATTTAGAGAGGTTTGAAGACTGTCCCAAAAAACCAAATTAATTTTCTACAAAAACTATCACAATTCTAGAACTATTGCCGATATCGAGTAACAGATTATTTGATTTTTATCCTGTAACCTTACTTCATATTATATATGGGTTTTATCGAATATGGTGGACTTTCATTTTTTCGCAATTTTTCCATACTATAAAGTCGTGTTCTTTTTTGAGCCAAAATTTTTTTGGTCTGAGATTACGCTCAAATTGTGTCCGCCCATACTTTAAACTTAGTTAAATGTCGGAGTAAAATCAGTTCTTATGTAACTCAAGAATTTTTCAATTTAGAGAGGTTTGAAGACTTCCAAAAAACAAAAATAATTTTCTATGAAAACTATCACAATTCTAAAACTATTGCAGATATGGAGTTACAGATTATTTGATTTTTATCCATTAACGTTACTTCATATTATATATGAGTTTTATCGAATATGGCGGACTTTCATTTTTTCGCAATTTTTCTATACTATAAAGTCGTGTTCTTTTTTAAGCCAAAATTTTTTTGGTCTGAGATTACGCTCAAATTGTGTCCGCCCATACTTTAAACTTAGTAAAATGTCGGAGTAAAATCAGTTCTTATGTAACTCAAGAATTTTTCAATTTAGAGAGGTTTGAAGACTGTCCCAAAAAACTAAAATAATTTTCTACAAAAACTATCACAATTCTAGAACTATTGCCGATATCGAGTTACAGATTATTTGATTTTTATCCAGTAACGTTACTTCATATTATATATGGGTTTTATCGAATATGGTGGACTTTCATTTTTTCGTAATTTTCCCATACTATATATATGTCGTGTTCTTTTTTGAGGCAAAATTTTTTTGGTCTGAGATTAAGCTCAAATTGTGTCCGCCCATACTTTAAACTTAGTTTAATGTCGGAGTAAAATCAGGTCTTATGTAACTCAAGAATTTTTCAATTTAGAGAGGTTTGAAGACTTCCAAAAAACAAAAATAATTTTCTACAAAAACTATCACAATTCTAAAAACTATTGCAGATATCGAGTTACAGATTAATTGATTTTTATCCATTAACGTCCCTTCATATTATATATGAGTTTTATCGAATTTGGCTGACTTTCATTTTTTCGCAATTTTTCCATACTATAAGTCGTGTTCTTTTTTGAGCCAAAATTTTTTTTGTCTGAGATTAAGCTCAAATTGTGTTTGCACATACTTTAAATTTAGTTAAATGTCGGAATAAAATCAGTTCTTATGTAGCGCAAGAATTTTTCAATTTAGAGAGGTTTGAAGACTGTCCCAAAAAACTAAAATAATTTTCTACAAAAACTATCGCAATTCTAGAACTATTGCTGATATCGAGTTACAGATTATTTGATTTTTATCCAGTAACGTTACTTTATATTATATATGGGTTTTATCGAATATGGTGGACTTTCATTTTTTCGCAATTTTTCCATACTATATAAGTCGTGTTCTTTTTTGAGCCAAAATTTTTTTGGTCTGAGATTAAGCTCAAATTGTGTCCGCCCATACTTTAAACTTAGTTAAATGTCGGAGTAAAATCAGTTCTTATGTAACTCAAGAATTTTTCAATTTAGAGAGGTTTGAAGACTTCCAAAAAACAAAAATAATTTTCTATAAAAACTATCACAATTCTAAAACTATTGCAGATATGGAGTTACAGATTATTTGATTTTTATCCATTAACGTTACTTCATATTATATGAGTTTTATCGAATATGGCGGACTTTCATTTTTTCGCAATTTTTCCATAAGTCGTGTTCTTTTTTGAGCCAAAATTTTTTTGGTCTGAGATTAAGCTCAAATTGTGTCCGCCTAGACTTTAAACTTAGTTAAATGTCGGAGTAAAATCAGTTCTTATGTAACTCAAGAATTTTTCAATTTAGAGAGGTTTGAAGGCTTCGAAAAAAACAACAATAATTTCCTATAAAAACTATCACAATTCTAAAACTATTGCAGATATCGAGTTACAGATTATTTGATTTTTATCCATTAAATTCCCTTCATATTATATATGAGTTTTATCGAATTTGGCGGACTTTCATTTTTTCGCAATTTTTCCATACTATAAGTCGTGTTCTTTTTTGAGCCAAAATTTTGTTGGTCAGAGATTAAGCTCAAATTGTGTCCGCCTAGACTTTAAACTTAGTTAAATGTCGGAGTAAAATCAGTTCTTATGTAACTCAAGAATTTTTCAATTTAGAGAGGTTTGAAGACTGTCCCAAAAAACAAAAATAATTTTCTACAAAAACTATCACAATTCTAAAAACTATTGCAGATATCGAGTTACAGATTATTTGATTTTTATCCATTAACATCCCTTCATATTATATATGAGTTTTATCGAATTTGGCGGACTTTCATTTTTTCGCAATTTTTCCAATCGTGTTCTTTTTTGAGCCAAAATTTTTTTGGTCTGAGATTAAGCTCAAATTGTGTTTGCACATACTTTAAACTTAGTTAAATGTCAGAATAAAATCAGTTCTTATGTAGCTTAAGAATTTTTCAATTTAGAGAGGTTTGAAGACTGTCCCAAAAAACTAAAATAATTTTCTACAAAAACTATCACAATTCTAAAACAATTGTCGATATCGAGTTACAGATTATTTGATTTTTATCCAGTAACGTTACTTCATATTATATATGGGTTTTATCGAATATGGTGGACTTTCATTTTTTCGCAATTTTTCCATACATAAGTCGTGTTCTTTTTTGAGCCAAAATTTTTTGGTCTGAGATTAAGCTCAAATTGTGTCCGCCCATACTTTAAACTTAGTTAAATGTCAAAGTAAAATCAGTTCTTATGTAACTCAAGAATTTTTCAATTTAGAGAGGTTTGAAGACTGTTCGAAAAAAACAAAAATAATTTTTTACAAAAACTATCACAATTCTAAAAACTATTGCCGATATCGAGTTACAGATTATTTGATTTTTATCCATTAACGTCCCTTCATATATATGAGCTTTATCTAATTTGGCGGACTTTCATTTTTTCGCAATTTTTCCATACTAGAAGTCGTGTTCTTTTTTGAGCCAAAATTTTTTTGGTCTGAGATTAAGCTCAAATTGTGTCCGCCCATACTTTATACTTAGTTAAATGTCGGAGTAAAATCAGTTCTTATGTAACTCAAGAATTTTTCAATTTAGAGAGGTGTGAAGACTTCGAAAAAAAACAAAAATATTTTTTTACAAAAACTATCACAATTCTAAAACTATTGCCGATATCGAGTTACAGGTTATTTGATTTTTATCCATTAACGTTACTTCATATTATATATGAGTTTTATCGAATATGGCGGACTTTCATTTATTCACAATTTTTCCATAGTCGTGTTCTTTTTTGAGCCAAAATTTTTTTGGTCTGAAATTAAGCTCAAATTGTGTCCGCCTATACTTTAAACTTAGTTAAATGTCGGAGTAAAATTAGTTCTTATGTAACTCAAGAATTTTTCAATTTAGAGAGGTTTGAAGAATGTTCGAAAAAAATAACAATAATTTTCTACAAAAACTATCACAATTCTAAAAACTATTGCAGATATCGAGTTACAGATTATTTGATTTTTATCCATTAACGTCCCTTCATATTATATATGAGTTTTATCGAATTTGGCGGACTTTCATTTTTTCGCAATTTTTCCATACGTCGTGTTCTTTTTTGAGCCAAATTTTTTTTGGTCTGAGATTAAGCTCAAATTGTGTTTGCACATACTTTAAACTTAGTTAAATGTCAGAATAAAATCAGTTCTTATGTAGCTCAAGAATTTTTCAATTTAGAGAGGTTTGAAGACTGTCCCAAAAAACTAAAATAATTTTCTACAAAAACTATCACAATTCTAGAACTATTGCCGATATCGAGTTACAGATTATTTGATTTTTATCCAGTTACGTTACTTCATATTATATATGGGTTTTATCGAATATGGTGGACTTTCATTTTTTCGCAATTTATCCATACTATATATAAGTCGTGTTCTTTTTTGAGCCAAAATTTTTTTGGTCTGAGATTAAGCTCAAATTGTGTCCGCCCATACTTTAAACTTAGTTAAATGTCGGAGTAAAATCAGTTCTTATGTAACTCAACAATTTTTCAATTTAGAGATGTTTGAAGACTGTTCGAAAAGAACAAAAATAAATTTTTACAAAAACTATCACAATTCTAAAAACTATTGCCGATATCGAGTTACAGATTATTTGATTTTTATCCATTAACGTTACTTCATATTATATATGAGTTTTATCGAATATGAAGACTTCGAAAAAAACAAAAATAATTTTCTATAAAAACTATCACAATTCTAAAACTATTGCAGATATCGAGTTACAGATTATTTGATTTTTATCCATTAACGTCCCTTCATATAATATGAAGGGACGTTAATGGATAATAGTTTTAGAATTGTGATAGTTTTTATAGAAAATTATTTGTGTTTTTTTCGAAGTCTTCATATTCGATAAAACTCATATATAATATGAAGTAACGTTAATGGATAAAAATCAAATAATCTGTAACTCGATATCGGCAATAGTTTTTAGAATTGTGATAGTTTTTGTAAAAATTTATTTTTGTTTTTTTCGAACAGTCTTCAAACATCTCTAAATTGAAAAATTGTTGAGTTACATATATATATGAGTCCATATAGGTCGTGTTCTTTTTTGAGCCAAAATTTTTTTGGTCTGAGATTACGCTCAAATTGTGTCCGCCCACACTTTAAACTTAGTTAAATGTCGGAGTAAAATCAGTTCTTATGTAACTCAAGAATTTTTCAATTTAGAGAGGTTTGAAGACTGTTCGAAAAAAACAAAAATAATTTTTTACAAAAACTATCACAATTCTAAAAACTATTGCCGATATCGAGTTACAGATTATTTGATTTTTATCCATTAACGTTACTTCATATTATATATGAGTTTTATCGAATATGGCGGACTTTCATTTATTCACAATTTTTCCATACTATAAGTCGTGTTCTTTTTTGAGCCAAAATTTTTTTGGTCTGAGATTAAGCTCAAATTGTGTTTGCACATACTTTAAACTAAGTTAAATGTCGGAATAAAATCAGTTCTTATGTAGCTCAAGAATTTTTCAATGTAGAGAGTTTTGAAGACTGTCCCAAAAAACTAAAATAATTTTCTACAAAAACTATCGCAATTCTAGAACTATTGCCGATATCGAGTTACAGATTATTTGATTTTTATCCAGTAACGTTACTTCATATTATATATGGGTTTTATCGAATATGGTGGACTTTCATTTTTTCGCAATATTTCCATACGTGTCGTGTTCTTTTTTGAGCCAAAATTTTTTTGGTCTGAGATTAAGCTCAAATTGTGTTTGCACATACTTTAAACTTAGTAAAATGTCGGAATAAAATCAGTTCTTATGTAGCTCAACAATTTTTCAATTTAGAGAGGTTTGAAGACTGTCCCAAAAAACTAAAATAATTTTCTACAAAAACTATCACAATTCTAGAACTATTGCCGATATCGAGTAACAGATTCTTTGATTTTTATCCTGTAACATCCCTTCATATTATATATGAGTTTTATCGAATTTGGCGGACTTTCATTTTTTCGCAATTTTTCCACGACTAAGTCGTGTTCTTTTTTGAGCCAAAATTTTTTTGGTCTGAGATTAAGCTCAAATTGTGTCCGCCCATACTTTAAACTTAGTTAAATTTCGGAGTAAAATCAGTTCTTATGTAACTCAAGAATTTTTCAATTTAGAGAGGTTTGAAGAATGTCCCAAAAAACAAAAATAATTTTCTACAAAAACTATCACAATTCTAAAAACTATTGCAGATATCGAGTTACAGATTATTTGATTTTTATCCATTAACATCCCTTCATATTATATATGAGTTTTATCGAATTTGGCGGACTTTTATTTTTTCGCAATTTTTCCAGTCGTGTTCTTTTTTGAGCCAAAATTTTTTTGGTCTGAGATTAAGCTCAAATTGTGTTTGCACATACTTTAAACTTAGTTAAATGTCAGAATAAAATCAGTTCTTATGTAGCTCAAGAATTTTTCAATTTAGAGAGGTTTGAAGACTGTCCCAAAAAATTAAAATAATTTTCTACAAAAACTATCACAATTCTAAAACTATTGCCGATATCGAGTTACAAATTATTTGATTTTTATCCAGTAACGTTACTTCATATTATATATAGGTTTTTATCGAATATGGTGGACTTTCATTTTTTCGCAATTTTTCCATACTAAGTCGTGTTCTTTTTTGAGCCAAAATTTTTTGGTCTGAGATTAAGCTCAAATTGTGTCCGTCCATACTTTAAACTTAGTTAAATGTCGGAGTAAAATTAGTTCTTATGTAACTCAAGAATTTTTCAATTTAGAGAGGTTTGAAGACTGTTCGCAAAAAACAAAAATAATTTTTTACAAAAACTATCACAATTCTAAAACTATTGCCGATATCGAGTTACAGATTATTTGATTTTTATCCATTAACGTCCCTTCATATTATATATGAGTTTTATCGAATTTGGCGGACTTTCATTTTTTCGCAATTTTTCCATACGTCGTGTTCTTTTTTGAGCCAAATTTTTTTTGGTCTGAGATTAAGCTCAAATTGTGTTTGCACATACTTTAAACTTAGTTAAATGTCAGAATAAAATCAGTTCTTATGTAGCTCAAGAATTTTTCAATTTAGAGAGGTTTGAAGACTGTCCCAAAAAACTAAAATAATTTTCTACAAAAACTATCACAATTCTAGAACTATTGCCGATATCGAGTTACAGATTATTTGATTTTTATCCAGTAACGTTACTTCATATTATATATGGGTTTCATCGAATTTGGCGGACTTTCATTTTTTCGCAATTTTTCCACGACTTATAAGTCGTGTTCTTTTTTGAGCCAAAATTTTTTTGGTCTGAGATTAAGCTCAAATTGTGTCCGCCCATACTTTAAACTTAGTTAAATGTCGGAGTAAAATCAGTTCTTATGTAACTCAAGAATTTTTCAATTTAGAGAGGTTTGAAGAATGTCCCAAAAAACAAAAATAATTTTCTACAAAAACTATCACAATTCTAAAAACTATTGCAGATATCGAGTTACAGATTATTTGATTTTTATCCATTAACATCCCTTCATATTATATATGAGTTTTATCGAATTTGGCGGACTTTCATTTTTTCGCAATTTTTCCAGTCGTGTTCTTTTTTGAGCCAAAATTTTTTTGGTCTGAGATTAAGCTCAAATTGTGTTTGCACATACTTTAAACTTAGTTAAATGTCGGAATAAAATCAGTTCTTATGTAGCTCAAGAATTTTTCAATTTAGAGAGGTTTGAAGACTGTCCCAAAAAACTAAAATAATTTTCTACAAAAACTATCGCAATTCTAGAACTATTGCCGATATCGAGTTACAGATTATTTTATTTTTATCCAGTAACGTTACTTCATATTATATATGGGTTTTATCGAATATGGTGGACTTTCATTTTTTCGCAATTTTTCCATACTATAAGACGTGTTCTTTTTTGAGCCAAAATTTTTTTGGTCTGAGATTAAGCTCAAATTGTGTCCGCCCATACTTTAAACTTAGTTAAATGTCGGAGTAAAATCAGTTCTTATGTAACTGAAGAATTTTTCAATTTAGAGATGTTTGAAGACTTCCAAAAAACAAAAATAATTATCTATAAAAACTATCACAATTCTAAAACTATTGCAGATATGGAGTTACAGATTATTTGATTTTTATCCATTAACGTTACTTCATATTATATATGAGTTTTATCGAATATGGCGGACTTTCATTTTTTCGCAATTTTTCCATACTATAAGTCGTGTTCTTTTTTGAGCCAAATTTTTTTTGGTCTGAGATTACGCTCAAATTCTTTCCGCCCATACTTTAAACTTAGTTAAATGTCGGATTAAAATCAGTTCTTATGTAACTCAAGAATTTTTCAATTTAGAGAGGTTTGAAGACTGTCCCAAAAAACAAAAATAATTTTCTACAAAAACTTTCACAATTCTAAAAACTATTGCAGATATCGAGTTACAGATTATTTGATTTTTATCCATTAACGTCCCTTCATATTATTTATGAGTTTTATCGAATTTGGCGGACTTTCATTTTTTCGCAATTTTTCCATACTATAAGTCGTGTTCTTTTTTGAGCCAAAATTTTTTTGGTGTGAGATTAAGCTCAAATTGTGTCCGCCCATACTTTAAACTTAGTTAAATGTCGAAGTAAAATCAGTTCTTATGTAACTCAAGAATTTTTCAATTTAGAGAGGTTTGAAGACTCCCAAAAAACAAAAATAATTTGCTATAAAAACTATCACAATTCTAAAACTATTGCCGATATCGAGTTACAGATTATTTGATTTTTATCCATTAACGTTACTTCATATTATATATGAGTTTTAGCGAATATGGCGGACTTTCATTTTTTCACAATTATTCCATAATATAAGTAGTGTTCTTTTTTGAGCCAAAATTTTTTTGGTCTCAGATTAAGCTCAAATTGTGTCTGCCTATACTTTAAACTTAGTTAAATGTCGGAGTAAAATTAGTTCTTATGTAACTCAAGAATTTTTCAATTTAGAGAGGTTTGAAGACTGTTCGAAAAAAATAACAATAATTTTCTACAAAAACTATCACAATTCTAAAAACTATTGCAGATATCGAGTTACAGATTATTTGATTTTTATCCATTAACGTCCCTTCATATTATATATGAGTTTTATCGAATTTGGCGGACTTTCATTTTTTCGCAATTTTTCCATACGTCGTGTTCTTTTTTGAGCCAAAATTTTTTTTGGTCTGAGATTAAGCTCTAATTGTGTTTGCACATACTTTAAACTTAGTTAAATGTCGAAGTAAAATCAGTTCTTATGTAACTCAAGAATTTTTCAATTTAGAGAGGTTTGAAGACTTCCAAAAAACAAAAATAATTTTTTACAAAAACTATCACAATTCTAAAAACTATTGCAGATATCGAGTTACAGATTATTTGATTTTTATCCATTAACGTCCCTTCATATTATATATGAGTTTTATCGAATTTGGCGGACTTTCATTTTTTCGCAATTTTTCCATTTTGTTTGCACATACTTTAAACTTAGTTAAATGTCGGAATAAAATCAGTTCTTATGTAGCTCAAGAATTTTTCAATTTAGAGAGGTTTGAAGACTGTCCCAAAAAACTAAAATAATTTTCTACAAAAACTATCACAATTCTATAACTATTGCCGATATCGAGTTACAGATTATTTGATTTTTATCCAGTAACGTTACTTCATATTATATATGGGTTTTATCGAATATGGTGGACTTTCATTTTTTCGCAATTTTTCCATACTATAAGTCGTGTTCTTTTTTGAGCCAAAATTTTTTTGGTCTGAGATTAAGCTCAAATTGTGTCCGCCCATACTTTAAACTTACAGATTATTTGATTTTTATCCATTAACGTCCCTTTATATTATATGAGTTTTATCGAATTTGGCGGACTTTCATTTTTTCGCAATTTTTGAGATTACGCTCAAATTGTGTCCGCCCATACTTTAAACTTAGTTAAATGTCGGAATAAAATAAGTTCTTATGTAACTCAAGAATTTTTCAATTTAGAGAGGTTTGCAGACTTCCAAGAAACAAAAATAATTTTCTATAAAAACTATCACAATTCTAAAACTATTGCCGATATCGAGTTACAGATTATTTGATTTTTATCCATTAACGTTACTTCATATTATATATGAGTTTTAGCGAATATGGCGGACTTTCATTTTTTCACAATTTTTCCATATGTCGTGTTCTTTTTTGAGCCAAAATTTTTTTGGTCAGAGATTAAGCTCAAATTGTGTCCGCCTAGACTTTAAACTTAGTTAAATGTCGGAGTAAAATCAGTTCTTATGTAACTCAAGAATTTTTCAATTTAGAGAGGTTTGAAGACTGTTCCAAAAAAACAAAAATAATTTTCTATAAAAACTATCACAATTCTAAAACTATTGCAGATATCGAGTTACAGATTATTTGATTTTTATCCATTAACGTCCCTTCATATTATATATGAGTTTTATCGAATTTGGCGGACTTTCGTTTTTTCGCAATTTTTCCATACAATATAAGTCGTGTTCTTTTTTGAGCCAAAATTTTGTTGGTCAGAGATTAAGCTCAAATTGTTACCGCCTAGACTTTAAACTTAGTTAAATGTCGGAGTAAAATCAGTTCTTATGTAACTCAAGAATTTTTCAATTTAGAGAGGTTTGAAGACTGTCCCAAAAAACAAAAATAATTTTCTACAAAAACTATCACAATTCTAAAAACTATTGCAGATATCGAGTTACAGATTATTTGATTTTTATCCATTAACATCCCTTCATATTATATATGAGTTTTATCGAATTTGGCGGACTTTCATTTTTTCGCAATTTTTCCAGTCGTGTTCTTTTTTGAGCCAAAATTTTTTTGGTCTGAGATTAAGCTCAAATTGTGTTTGCACATACTTTAAACTTAGTTAAATGTCAGAATAAAATCAGTTCTTATGTAGCTTAAGAATTTTTCAATTTAGAGAGGTTTGAAGACTGTCCCAAAAAACTAAAATAATTTTCTACAAAAACTTTCACAATTCTAAAACTATTGCCGATATCGAGTTACAGATTATTTGATTTTTATCCAGTAACGTTACTTCATATTATATATGGGTTTTATCGAATAGGGTGGACTTTCATTTTTTCGCAATTTTTCCATACATAAGTCGTGTTCTTTTTTGAGCCAAAATTTTTTGGTCTGAGATTAAGCTCAAATTGTGTCCGCCCATACTTTAAACTTAGTTAAATGTCAAAGTAAAATCAGTTCTTATGTAACTCAACAATTTTTCAATTTAGAGAGGTTTGAAGACTGTTTGCAAAAAACAAAAATAATTTTTTACAAAAACTATCACAATTCTAAAAACTATTGCAGATATCGAGTTGCAGATTATTTGATTTTTATCCATTAACGTCCCTTCATATTATATATGAGCTTTATCTAATTTGGCGGACTTTCATTTTTTCGCAATTTTTCCATACTAGAAGTCGTGTTCTTTTTTGAGCCAAAATTTGTTTGGTCTGAGATTAAGCTCAAATTGTGTCCGCCCATACTTTATACTTAGTTAAATGTCGGAGTAAATTCAGTTCTTATGTAACTCAAGAATTTTTCAATTTAGAGAGGTGTGAAGACTTCGAAAAAAACAAAAATATTTTTTTACAAAAACTATCACAATTCTAAAAACTATTGCAGATATCGAGTTACAGATTATTTGATTTTTATCTATTAACGTCCCTTCATATTATATATGAGCTTTATCTAATTTGGCGGACTTTCATTTTTTCGCAATTTTTCCATACTAGAAGTCGTGTTCTTTTTTGAGCCAAAATATTTTTGGTCTGAGATTAAGCTCAAATTGTGTCCGCCCATGCTTTATACTTAGTTAAATGTCGGAGTAAAATCAGTTCTTATGTAACTCAAGAATTTTTCAATTTAGAGAGGTGTGAAGACTTCGAAAAAAACAAAAATATTTTTTTACAAAAACTATCACAATTCTAAAACTATTGCCGATATCGAGTTACAGATTATTTGATTTTTATCCATTAACGTTACTTCATATTATATATGAGTTTTATCGAATATGGCGGACTTTCATTTATTCACAATTTTTCCATAGTCGTGTTCTTTTTTGAGCCAAAATTTTTTTGGTCTGAAATTAAGCTCAAATTGTGTCCGCCTATACTTTAAACTTAGTTAAATGTCGGAGTAAAATTAGTTCTTATGTAACTCAAGAATTTTTCAATTTAGAGAGGTTTGAAGACTGTTCGAAAAAAATAACAATAATTTTCTACAAAAACTATCACAATTCTAAAAACTATTGCCGATATCGAGTTACAGATTATTTGATTTTTGTCCATTAACGTCCCTTCATATTATATATGAGTTTTATCGAATTTGGCGGACTTTCATTTTTTCGCAATTTTTCCATACGTCGTGTTCTTTTTTGAGCCAAATGTTTTTTGGTCTGAGATTAAGCTCAAATTGTGTTTGCACATACTTTAAACTTAGTTAAATGTCAGAATAAAATCATTTCTTATGTAGCTCAAGAATTTTTCAATTTAGAGAGGTTTGAAGACTGTCCCAAAAAACTAAAATAATTTTCTACAAAAACTATCACAATTCTAGAACTATTGCCGATATCGAGTTACAGATTATTTGATTTTTATCCAGTAACGTTACTTCATATTATATATGGGTTTTATCGAATATGGTGGACTTTCATTTTTTCGCAATTTTTCCATACTATATATAAGTCGTGTTCTTTTTTGAGCCAAAATTTTTTTGGTCTGAGATTAAGCTCAAATTGTGTCCGCCCATACTTTAAACTTAGTTAAATATCGGAGTAAAATCAGTTCTTATGTAACTCAACAATTTTTCAATTTAGAGATGTTTGAAGACTGTTCGAAAAGAACAAAAATAAATTTTTACAAAAACTATCACAATTCTAAAAACTATTGCCGATATCGAGTTACAGATTATTTGATTTTTATCCATTAACGTTACTTCATATTATATATGAGTTTTATCGAATATGAAGACTTCGAAAAAAACAAAAATAATTTTCTATAAAAACTATCACAATTCTAAAACTATTGCAGATATCGAGTTACAGATTATTTGATTTTTATCCATTAACGTCCCTTCATATAATATGCTCAAAAAAGAACACGACCTATATGGACTCATATATATGTAACTCAACAATTTTTCAATTTAGAGATGTTTGAAGACTGTTCGAAAAAAACAAAAATAAATTTTTACAAAAACTATCACAATTCTAAAAACTATTGCCGATATCGAGTTACAGATTATTTGATTTTTATCCATTAACGTTACTTCATATTATATATGAGTTTTATCGAATATGAAGACTTCGAAAAAAACAAAAACTATCGCAATTCTAGAACTATTGCCGATATCGAGTTACAGATTATTTGATTTTTATCCAGTAACGTTACTTCATATTATATATGAGTTTTATCGAATATGGCGGACTTTTATTTTTTCGCAATTTTTCCATACTTCGTGTTCTTTTTTGAGCCAAAATTTTTTTGGTCTGAGATTACGCTCAAATTGTGTCCGCCTAGACTTTAAACTTAGTTAAATGTCGGAATAAAATCAGTTCTTATGTAGCTCAAGAATTTTTCAATTTAGAGAAGTTTGAAGACTGTCCCAAAAAACTAAAATAATTTTCTACAAAAACTATCGCAATTCTAGAACTATTGCCGATATCGAGTTACAGATTATTTGATTTTTATCCAGTAACGTTACTTCATATTATATATGAGTTTTATCGAATATGGCGGACTTTCATTTTTTCGCAATTTTTCCATACTGTAAGTCGTGTTCTTTTTTGAGCCAAAATTTTTTTGGTCTGAGATTAAGCTCAAATTGTGTTTGCACATACTTTAAACTTAGTTTAATGTCGGAATAAAATCAGTTCTTATGTAGCTCAAGAATTTTTCAATTTAGAGAGGTTTGAAGACTGTCCCAAAAAACTAAAATAATTTTCTACAAAAACTATCACAATTCTAGAACTATTGCCGATATCGAGTAACAGATTATTTGATTTTTATCCTGTAACGTTACTTCATATTATATATGGGTTTTATCGAATATGGTGGACGTTCATTTTTTCGCAATTTTTCCATACTGTAAGTCGTGTTCTTTTTTGAGCCAAAATTTTTTTGGTCTGAGATTAAGCTCAAATTGTGTTTGCACATACTTTAAACTTAGTTTAATGTCGGAATAAAATCAGTTCTTATGTAGCTCAAGAATTTTTCAATTTAGAGAGGTTTGAAGACTGTCCCAAAAAACCAAATTAATTTTCTACAAAAACTATCACAATTCTAGAACTATTGCCGATATCGAGTAACAGATTATTTGATTTTTATCCTGTAACCTTACTTCATATTATATATGGGTTTTATCGAATATGGTGGACTTTCATTTTTTCGCAATTTTTCCATACTATAAAGTCGTGTTCTTTTTTGAGCCAAAATTTTTTTGGTCTGAGATTACGCTCAAATTGTGTCCGCCCATACTTTAAACTTAGTTAAATGTCGGAGTAAAATCAGTTCTTATGTAACTCAAGAATTTTTCAATTTAGAGAGGTTTGAAGAGTTCCAAAAAACAAAAATAATTTTCTATGAAAACTATCACAATTCTAAAACTATTGCAGATATGGAGTTACAGATTATTTGATTTTTATCCATTAACGTTACTTCATATTATATATGAGTTTTATCGAATATGGCGGACTTTCATTTTTTCGCAATTTTTCTATACTATAAAGTCGTGTTCTTTTTTAAGCCAAAATTTTTTTGGTCTGAGATTACGCTCAAATTGTGTCCGCCCATACTTTAAACTTAGTAAAATGTCGGAGTAAAATCAGTTCTTATGTAACTCAAGAATTTTTCAATTTAGAGAGGTTTGAAGACTGTCCCAAAAAACTAAAATAATTTTCTACAAAAACTATCACAATTCTAGAACTATTGCCGATATCGAGTTACAGATTATTTGATTTTTATCCAGTAACGTTACTTCATATTATATATGGGTTTTATCGAATATGGTGGACTTTCATTTTTTCGTAATTTTCCCATACTATATATATATGTCGTGTTCTTTTTTGAGGCAAAATTTTTTTGGTCTGAGATTAAGCTCAAATTGTGTCCGCCCATACTTTAAACTTAGTTTAATGTCGGAGTAAAATCAGGTCTTATGTAACTCAAGAATTTTTCAATTTAGAGAGGTTTGAAGACTTCCAAAAAACAAAAATAATTTTCTACAAAAACTATCACAATTCTAAAAACTATTGCAGATATCGAGTTACAGATTAATTGATTTTTATCCATTAACGTCCCTTCATATTATATATGAGTTTTATCGAATTTGGCTGACTTTCATTTTTTCGCAATTTTTCCATACTATAAGTCGTGTTCTTTTTTGAGCCAAAATTTTTTTTGTCTGAGATTAAGCTCAAATTGTGTTTGCACATACTTTAAATTTAGTTAAATGTCGGAATAAAATCAGTTCTTATGTAGCGCAAGAATTTTTCAATTTAGAGAGGTTTGAAGACTGTCCCAAAAAACTAAAATAATTTTCTACAAAAACTATCGCAATTCTAGAACTATTGCTGATATCGAGTTACAGATTATTTGATTTTTATCCAGTAACGTTACTTTATATTATATATGGGTTTTATCGAATATGGTGGACTTTCATTTTTTCGCAATTTTTCCATACTATATAAGTCGTGTTCTTTTTTGAGCCAAAATTTTTTTGGTCTGAGATTAAGCTCAAATTGTGTCCGCCCATACTTTAAACTTAGTTAAATGTCGGAGTAAAATCAGTTCTTATGTAACTCAAGAATTTTTCAATTTAGAGAGGTTTGAAGACTTCCAAAAAACAAAAATAATTTTCTATAAAAACTATCACAATTCTAAAACTATTGCAGATATGGAGTTACAGATTATTTGATTTTTATCCATTAACGTTACTTCATATTATATATGAGTTTTATCGAATATGGCGGACTTTCATTTTTTCGCAATTTTTCCATAAGTCGTGTTCTTTTTTGAGCCAAAATTTTTTTGGTCTGAGATTAAGCTCAAATTGTGTCCGCCTAGACTTTAAACTTAGTTAAATGTCGGAGTAAAATCAGTTCTTATGTAACTCAAGAATTTTTCAATTTAGAGAGGTTTGAAGGCTTCGAAAAAAACAACAATAATTTCCTATAAAAACTATCACAATTCTAAAACTATTGCAGATATCGAGTTACAGATTATTTGATTTTTATCCATTAAATTCCCTTCATATTATATATGAGTTTTATCGAATTTGGCGGACTTTCATTTTTTCGCAATTTTTCCATACTATAAGTCGTGTTCTTTTTTGAGCCAAAATTTTGTTGGTCAGAGATTAAGCTCAAATTGTGCCCGCCTAGACTTTAAACTTAGTTAAATGTCGGAGTAAAATCAGTTCTTATGTAACTCAAGAATTTTTCAATTTAGAGAGGTTTGAAGACTGTCCCAAAAAACAAAAATAATTTTCTACAAAAACTATCACAATTCTAAAAACTATTGCAGATATCGAGTTACAGATTATTTGATTTTTATCCATTAACATCCCTTCATATTATATATGAGTTTTATCGAATTTGGCGGACTTTCATTTTTTCGCAATTTTTCCAATCGTGTTCTTTTTGAGCCAAAATTTTTTTGGTCTGAGATTAAGCTCAAATTGTGTTTGCACATACTTTAAACTTAGTTAAATGTCAGAATAAAATCAGTTCTTATGTAGCTTAAGAATTTTTCAATTTAGAGAGGTTTGAAGACTGTCCCAAAAAACTAAAATAATTTTCTACAAAAACTATCACAATTCTAAAACTATTGTCGATATCGAGTTACAGATTATTTGATTTTTATCCAGTAACGTTACTTCATATTATATATGGGTTTTATCGAATATGGTGGACTTTCATTTTTTCGCAATTTTTCCATACATAAGTCGTGTTCTTTTTTGAGCCAAAATTTTTTGGTCTGAGATTAAGCTCAAATTGTGTCCGCCCATACTTTAAACTTAGTTAAATGTCAAAGTAAAATCAGTTCTTATGTAACTCAAGAATTTTTCAATTTAGAGAGGTTTGAAGACTGTTCGAAAAAAACAAAAATAATTTTTTACAAAAACTATCACAATTCTAAAAACTATTGCCGATATCGAGTTACAGATTATTTGATTTTTATCCATTAACGTCCCTTCATATATATGAGCTTTATCTAATTTGGCGGACTTTCATTTTTTCGCAATTTTTCCATACTAGAAGTCGTGTTCTTTTTTGAGCCAAAATTTTTTTGGTCTGAGATTAAGCTCAAATTGTGTCCGCCCATACTTTATACTTAGTTAAATGTCGGAGTAAAATCAGTTCTTATGTAACTCAAGAATTTTTCAATTTAGAGAGGTGTGAAGACTTCGAAAAAAAACAAAAATATTTTTTTACAAAAACTATCACAATTCTAAAACTATTGCCGATATCGAGTTACAGGTTATTTGATTTTTATCCATTAACGTTACTTCATATTATATATGAGTTTTATCGAATATGGCGGACTTTCATTTATTCACAATTTTTCCATAGTCGTGTTCTTTTTTGAGCCAAAATTTTTTTGGTCTGAAATTAAGCTCAAATTGTGTCCGCCTATATTTTAAACTTAGTTAAATGTCGGAGTAAAATTAGTTCTTATGTAACTCAAGAATTTTTCAATTTAGAGAGGTTTGAAAACTGTTCGAAAAAAATAACAATAATTTTCTACAAAAACTATCACAATTCTAAAAACTATTGCAGATATCGAGTTACAGATTATTTGATTTTTATCCATTAACGTCCCTTCATATTATATATGAGTTTTATCGAATTTGGCGGACTTTCATTTTTTCGCAATTTTTCCATACGTCGTGTTCTTTTTTGAGCCAAATTTTTTTTGGTCTGAGATTAAGCTCAAATTGTGTTTGCACATACTTTAAACTTAGTTAAATGTCAGAATAAAATCAGTTCTTATGTAGCTCAAGAATTTTTCAATTTAGAGAGGTTTGAAGACTGTCCCAAAAAACTAAAATAATTTTCTACAAAAACTATCACAATTCTAAAAACTATTGCAGATATCGAGTTACAGATTATTTGATTTTTATCCATTAACATCCCTTCATATTATATATGAGTTTTATCGAATTTGGCGGACTTTCATTTTTTCGCAATTTTTCCAATCGTGTTCTTTTTGAGCCAAAATTTTTTTGGTCTGAGATTAAGCTCAAATTGTGTTTGCACATACTTTAAACTTAGTTAAATGTCAGAATAAAATCAGTTCTTATGTAGCTTAAGAATTTTTCAATTTAGAGAGGTTTGAAGACTGTCCCAAAAAACTAAAATAATTTTCTACAAAAACTATCACAATTCTAAAACTATTGTCGATATCGAGTTACAGATTATTTGATTTTTATCCAGTAACGTTACTTCATATTATATATGGGTTTTATCGAATATGGTGGACTTTCATTTTTTCGCAATTTTTCCATACATAAGTCGTGTTCTTTTTTGAGCCAAAATTTTTTGGTCTGAGATTAAGCTCAAATTGTGTCCGCCCATACTTTAAACTTAGTTAAATGTCAAAGTAAAATCAGTTCTTATGTAACTCAAGAATTTTTCAATTTAGAGAGGTTTGAAGACTGTTCGAAAAAAACAAAAATAATTTTTTACAAAAACTATCACAATTCTAAAAACTATTGCCGATATCGAGTTACAGATTATTTGATTTTTATCCATTAACGTCCCTTCATATATATGAGCTTTATCTAATTTGGCGGACTTTCATTTTTTCGCAATTTTTCCATACTAGAAGTCGTGTTCTTTTTTGAGCCAAAATTTTTTTGGTCTGAGATTAAGCTCAAATTGTGTCCGCCCATACTTTATACTTAGTTAAATGTCGGAGTAAAATCAGTTCTTATGTAACTCAAGAATTTTTCAATTTAGAGAGGTGTGAAGACTTCGAAAAAAAACAAAAATATTTTTTTACAAAAACTATCACAATTCTAAAACTATTGCCGATATCGAGTTACAGGTTATTTGATTTTTATCCATTAACGTTACTTCATATTATATATGAGTTTTATCGAATATGGCGGACTTTCATTTATTCACAATTTTTCCATAGTCGTGTTCTTTTTTGAGCCAAAATTTTTTTGGTCTGAAATTAAGCTCAAATTGTGTCCGCCTATATTTTAAACTTAGTTAAATGTCGGAGTAAAATTAGTTCTTATGTAACTCAAGAATTTTTCAATTTAGAGAGGTTTGAAGACTGTTCGAAAAAAATAACAATAATTTTCTACAAAAACTATCACAATTCTAAAAACTATTGCAGATATCGAGTTACAGATTATTTGATTTTTATCCATTAACGTCCCTTCATATTATATATGAGTTTTATCGAATTTGGCGGACTTTCATTTTTTCGCAATTTTTCCATACGTCGTGTTCTTTTTTGAGCCAAATTTTTTTTGGTCTGAGATTAAGCTCAAATTGTGTTTGCACATACTTTAAACTTAGTTAAATGTCAGAATAAAATCAGTTCTTATGTAGCTCAAGAATTTTTCAATTTAGAGAGGTTTGAAGACTGTCCCAAAAAACTAAAATAATTTTCTACAAAAACTATCACAATTCTAGAACTATTGCCGATATCGAGTTACAGATTATTTGATTTTTATCCAGTAACGTTACTTCATATTATATATGGGTTTTATCGAATATGGTGGACTTTCATTTTTTCGCAATTTTTCCATACTATATATAAGTCGTGTTCTTTTTTGAGCCAAAATTTTTTTGGTCTGAGATTAAGCTCAAATTGTGTCCGCCCATACTTTAAACTTAGTTAAATATCGGAGTAAAATCAGTTCTTATGTAACTCAACAATTTTTCAATTTAGAGATGTTTGAAGACTGTTCGAAAAGAACAAAAATAAATTTTTACAAAAACTATCACAATTCTAAAAACTATTGCCGATATCGAGTTACAGATTATTTGATTTTTATCCATTAACGTTACTTCATATTATATATGAGTTTTATCGAATATGAAGACTTCGAAAAAAACAAAAATAATTTTCTATAAAAACTATCACAATTCTAAAACTATTGCAGATATCGAGTTACAGATTATTTGATTTTTATCCATTAACGTCCCTTCATATAATATGAAGGGACGTTAATGGATAAAAATCAAATAATCTGTAACTCGATATCTGCAATAGTTTTAGAATTGTGATAGTTTTTATAGAAAATTATTTTTGTTTTTTTCGAAGTCTTCATATTCGATAAAACTCATATATAATATGAAGTAACGTTAATGGATAAAAATCAAATAATCTGTAACTCGATATCGGCAATAGTTTTTAGAATTGTGATAGTTTTTGTAAAAATTTATTTTTGTTTTTTTCGAACAGTCTTCAAACATCTCTAAATTGAAAAATTGTTGAGTTACATATATATGAGTCCATATAGGTCGTGTTCTTTTTTGAGCCAAAATTTTTTTGGTCTGAGATTACGCTCAAATTGTGTCCGCCCATACTTTAACTTAGTTAAATGTCGGAGTAAAATCAGTTCTTATGTAACTCAAGAATTTTTCAATTTAGAGAGGTTTGAAGAATGTCCCAAAAAACAAAAATAAATTTCTATAAAAACTATCACAATTCTAAAACTATTGCAGATATCGAGTTACAGATTATTTGATTTTTATCCATTAACATCCCTTCATATTATATATGAGTTTCATCGAATTTGGCGGACTTTCATTTTTTCGCAATTTTTCCACGACTTATAAGTCGTGTTCTTTTTTGAGCCAAAATTTTTTTGGTCTGAGATTAAGCTCAAATTGTGTCCGCCCATACTTTAAACTTAGTTAAATGTCGGAGTAAAATCAGTTCTTATGTAACTCAACAATTTTTCAATTTAGAGAGGTTTGAAGACTGTTCGCAAAAAACAAAAATAATTTTTTACAAAAACTATCACAATTCTAAAAACTATTGCAGATATCGAGTTACAGATTATTTGATTTTTATCCATTAACGTCCCTTCATATTATATATGAGCTTTATCGAATTTGGCGGACTTTCATTTTTTCGCAATTTTTCCATACTATAAGTCGTGTTCTTTTTTGAGCCAAAATTTTTTTGGTCTGAGATTACGCTCAAATTGTGTTTGCACATACTTTAAACTTAGTTAAATGTCAGAATAAAATCAGTTCTTATGTAGCTCAAGAATTTTTCAATTTAGAGAGGTTTGAAGACTGTCCCAAAAAACTAAAATAATTTTCTACAAAAACTATCACAATTCTAAAACTATTGCCGATATCGAGTTACAAATTATTTGATTTTTATCCAGTAACGTTACTTCATATTATATATGGGTTTTTATCGAATATGGTGGACTTTCATCTTTTCGCAATTTTTCCATACTATAAGTCGTGTTCTTTTTTGAGCCAAAATTTTTTGGTCTGAGATTAAGCTCAAATTGTGTCCGTCCATATTTTAAACTTAGTTAAATGTCGGAGTAAAATCAGTTCTTATGTAACTCAACAATTTTTCAATTTAGAGAGGTTTGAAGACTGTTCGCAAAAAACAAAAATAATTTTTTACAAAAACTATCACAATTCTAAAAACTATTGCAGATATCGAGTTACAGATTATTTGATTTTTATCCATTAACGTCCCTTCATATTATATATGAGCTTTATCGAATTTGGCGGACTTACATTTTTTCGCAATTTTTCCATACTGTCGTGTTCTTTTTTGAGCCAAAATTTTTTTGGTCTGAGATTACGCTCAAATTGTGTCCGCCCACACTTTAAACTTAGTTAAATGTCGGAGTAAAATCAGTTCTTATGTAACTCAAGAATTTTTCAATTTAGAGAGGTTTGAAGACTGTTCGAAAAAAACAAAAATAATTTTTTACAAAAACTATCACAATTCTAAAAACTATTGCCGATATCGAGTTACAGATTATTTGATTTTTATCCATTAACGTTACTTCATATTATATATGAGTTTTATCGAATATGGCGGACTTTCATTTATTCACAATTTTTCCATACTATAAGTCGTGTTCTTTTTTGAGCCAAAATTTTTTTGGTCTGAGATTAAGCTCAAATTGTGTCCGCCCATAATTTAAACTTAGTTTAATGTCGGAGTAAAATCAGGTCTTATGTAACTCAAGAATTTTTCAATTTAGAGAGGTTTGAAGACTTCCAAAAAACAAAAATAATTTTCTACAAAAACTATCACAATTCTAAAAACTATTGCAGATATCGAGTTACAGATTAATTGATTTTTATCCATTAACGTCCCTTCATATTATATATGAGTTTTATCGAATTTGGCTGACTTTCATTTTTTCGCAATTTTTCCATACTATAAGTCGTGTTCTTTTTTGAGCCAAAATTTTTTTTGTCTGAGATTAAGCTCAAATTGTGTTTGCACATACTTTAAATTTAGTTAAATGTCGGAATAAAATCAGTTCTTATGTAGCGCAAGAATTTTTCAATTTAGAGAGGTTTGAAGACTGTCCCAAAAAACTAAAATAATTTTCTACAAAAACTATCGCAATTCCAGAACTATTGCTGATATCGAGTTACAGATTATTTGATTTTTATCCAGTAACGTTACTTTATATTATATATGGGTTTTATCGAATATGGTGGACTTTCATTTTTTCGCAATTTTTCCATACTATATAAGTCGTGTTCTTTTTTGAGCCAAAATTTTTTGGTCTGAGATTAAGCTCAAATTGTGTCCGTCCATACTTTAAACTTAGTTAAATGTCGGAGTAAAATCAGTTCTTATGTAACTCAACAATTTTTCAATTTAGAGAGGTTTGAAGACTGTTCGCAAAAAACAAAAATAATTTTTTACAAAAACTATCACAATTCTAAAAACTATTGCAGATATCGAGTTACAGATTATTTGATTTTTATCCATTAACGTCCCTTCATATTATATATGAGCTTTATCGAATTTGGCGGACTTTCATTTTTTCGCAATTTTTCCATACTATAAGTCGTGTTCTTTTTTGAGCCAAAATTTTTTTGGTCTGAGATTAAGCTCAAATTGTGTCCGCCCATACTTTAAACTTAGTTAAATGTCGAAGTAAAATCAGTTCTTATGTAACTCAAGAATTTTTCAATTTAGAGAGGTTTGAAGACTGTTCGAAAAAAACAAAAATAATTTTTTACAAAAACTATTACAATTCTAAAAACTATTGCCGATATCGAGTTACAGATTATTTGATTTTTATCCATTAACGGTACTTCATATTATATATGAGTTTTATCGAATATGGCGGACTTTCATTTATTCACAATTTTTCCATACTATGTCGTGTTCTTTTTTGAGCCAAAATTTTTTTTGTCTGAGATTAAGCTCAAATTGTGTTTGCACATACTTTAAACTTAGTTAAATGTCGGAATAAAATCAGTTCTTATGTAGCTCAAGAATTTTTCAATTTAGAGAGGTTTGAAGACTGTCCCAAAAAACTAAAATAATTTTCTACAAAAACTATCGCAATTCTAGAACTATTGCAGATATGGAGTTACAGATTATTTGATTTTTATCCATTAACGTTACTTCATATTATATATGAGTTTTATCGAATATGGCGGACTTTCATTTATTCACAATTTTTCCATACTATAAGTCGTGTTCTTTTTTGAGCCAAAATTTTTTTGTCTGAGATTAAGCTCAAATTGTGTCCGCCTAGACTTTAAACTTAGTTAAATGTCGGAATAAAATCAGTTCTTATGTAGCTCAAGAATTTTTCAATTTAGAGAAGTTTGAAGACTGTCCCAAAAAACTAAAATAATTTTCTACAAAAACTATCGCAATTCTAGAACTATTGCCGATATCGAGTTACAGATTATTTGATTTTTATCCAGTAACGTTACTTCATATTATATATGAGTTTTATCGAATATGGCGGACTTTCATTTTTTCGCAATTTTTCCATACTATAAGTCGTGTTCTTTTTTGAGCCAAAATTTTTTTGGTCTGAGATTACGCTCAAATTGTGTCCGCCTAGACTTTAAACTTAGTTAAATGTCGGAATAAAATCAGTTCTTATGTAGCTCAAGAATTTTTCAATTTAGAGAAGTTTGAAGACTGTCCCAAAAAACTAAAATAATTTTCTACAAAAACTATCGCAATTCTAGAACTATTGCCGATATCGAGTTACAGATTATTTGATTTTTATCCAGTAACGTTACTTCATATTATATATGAGTTTTATCGAATATGGCGGACTTTCATTTTTTCGCAATTTTTCCATACTGTAAGTCGTGTTCTTTTTTGAGCCAAAATTTTTTTGGTCTGAGATTAAGCTCAAATTGTGTTTGCACATACTTTAAACTTAGTTTAATGTCGGAATAAAATCAGTTCTTATGTAGCTCAAGAATTTTTCAATTTAGAGAGGTTTGAAGACTGTCCCAAAAAACTAAAATAATTTTCTACAAAAACTATCACAATTCTAGAACTATTGCCGATATCGAGTAACAGATTATTTGATTTTTATCCTGTAACGTTACTTCATATTATATATGGGTTTTATCGAATATGGTGGACGTTCATTTTTTCGCAATTTTTCCATACTGTAAGTCGTGTTCTTTTTTGAGCCAAAATTTTTTTGGTCTGAGATTAAGCTCAAATTGTGTTTGCACATACTTTAAACTTAGTTTAATGTCGGAATAAAATCAGTTCTTATGTAGCTCAAGAATTTTTCAATTTAGAGAGGTTTGAAGACTGTCCCAAAAAACCAAATTAATTTTCTACAAAAACTATCACAATTCTAGAACTATTGCCGATATCGAGTAACAGATTATTTGATTTTTATCCTGTAACCTTACTTCATATTATATATGGGTTTTATCGAATATGGTGGACTTTCATTTTTTCGCAATTTTTCCATACTATAAAGTCGTGTTCTTTTTTGAGCCAAAATTTTTTTGGTCTGAGATTACGCTCAAATTGTGTCCGCCCATACTTTAAACTTAGTTAAATGTCGGAGTAAAATCAGTTCTTATGTAACTCAAGAATTTTTCAATTTAGAGAGGTTTGAAGAGTTCCAAAAAACAAAAATAATTTTCTATGAAAACTATCACAATTCTAAAACTATTGCAGATATGGAGTTACAGATTATTTGATTTTTATCCATTAACGTTACTTCATATTATATATGAGTTTTATCGAATATGGCGGACTTTCATTTTTTCGCAATTTTTCTATACTATAAAGTCGTGTTCTTTTTTAAGCCAAAATTTTTTTGGTCTGAGATTACGCTCAAATTGTGTCCGCCCATACTTTAAACTTAGTAAAATGTCGGAGTAAAATCAGTTCTTATGTAACTCAAGAATTTTTCAATTTAGAGAGGTTTGAAGACTGTCCCAAAAAACTAAAATAATTTTCTACAAAAACTATCACAATTCTAGAACTATTGCCGATATCGAGTTACAGATTATTTGATTTTTATCCAGTAACGTTACTTCATATTATATATGGGTTTTATCGAATATGGTGGACTTTCATTTTTTCGTAATTTTCCCATACTATATATATATGTCGTGTTCTTTTTTGAGGCAAAATTTTTTTGGTCTGAGATTAAGCTCAAATTGTGTCCGCCCATACTTTAAACTTAGTTTAATGTCGGAGTAAAATCAGGTCTTATGTAACTCAAGAATTTTTCAATTTAGAGAGGTTTGAAGACTTCCAAAAAACAAAAATAATTTTCTACAAAAACTATCACAATTCTAAAAACTATTGCAGATATCGAGTTACAGATTAATTGATTTTTATCCATTAACGTCCCTTCATATTATATATGAGTTTTATCGAATTTGGCTGACTTTCATTTTTTCGCAATTTTTCCATACTATAAGTCGTGTTCTTTTTTGAGCCAAAATTTTTTTTGTCTGAGATTAAGCTCAAATTGTGTTTGCACATACTTTAAATTTAGTTAAATGTCGGAATAAAATCAGTTCTTATGTAGCGCAAGAATTTTTCAATTTAGAGAGGTTTGAAGACTGTCCCAAAAAACTAAAATAATTTTCTACAAAAACTATCGCAATTCTAGAACTATTGCTGATATCGAGTTACAGATTATTTGATTTTTATCCAGTAACGTTACTTTATATTATATATGGGTTTTATCGAATATGGTGGACTTTCATTTTTTCGCAATTTTTCCATACTATATAAGTCGTGTTCTTTTTTGAGCCAAAATTTTTTTGGTCTGAGATTAAGCTCAAATTGTGTCCGCCCATACTTTAAACTTAGTTAAATGTCGGAGTAAAATCAGTTCTTATGTAACTCAAGAATTTTTCAATTTAGAGAGGTTTGAAGACTTCCAAAAAACAAAAATAATTTTCTATAAAAACTATCACAATTCTAAAACTATTGCAGATATGGAGTTACAGATTATTTGATTTTTATCCATTAACGTTACTTCATATTATATATGAGTTTTATCGAATATGGCGGACTTTCATTTTTTCGCAATTTTTCCATAAGTCGTGTTCTTTTTTGAGCCAAAATTTTTTTGGTCTGAGATTAAGCTCAAATTGTGTCCGCCTAGACTTTAAACTTAGTTAAATGTCGGAGTAAAATCAGTTCTTATGTAACTCAAGAATTTTTCAATTTAGAGAGGTTTGAAGGCTTCGAAAAAAACAACAATAATTTCCTATAAAAACTATCACAATTCTAAAACTATTGCAGATATCGAGTTACAGATTATTTGATTTTTATCCATTAAATTCCCTTCATATTATATATGAGTTTTATCGAATTTGGCGGACTTTCATTTTTTCGCAATTTTTCCATACTATAAGTCGTGTTCTTTTTTGAGCCAAAATTTTGTTGGTCAGAGATTAAGCTCAAATTGTGTCCGCCTAGACTTTAAACTTAGTTAAATGTCGGAGTAAAATCAGTTCTTATGTAACTCAAGAATTTTTCAATTTAGAGAGGTTTGAAGACTGTCCCAAAAAACAAAAATAATTTTCTACAAAAACTATCACAATTCTAAAAACTATTGCAGATATCGAGTTACAGATTATTTGATTTTTATCCATTAACATCCCTTCATATTATATATGAGTTTTATCGAATTTGGCGGACTTTCATTTTTTCGCAATTTTTCCAATCGTGTTCTTTTTGAGCCAAAATTTTTTTGGTCTGAGATTAAGCTCAAATTGTGTTTGCACATACTTTAAACTTAGTTAAATGTCAGAATAAAATCAGTTCTTATGTAGCTTAAGAATTTTTCAATTTAGAGAGGTTTGAAGACTGTCCCAAAAAACTAAAATAATTTTCTACAAAAACTATCACAATTCTAAAACTATTGTCGATATCGAGTTACAGATTATTTGATTTTTATCCAGTAACGTTACTTCATATTATATATGGGTTTTATCGAATATGGTGGACTTTCATTTTTTCGCAATTTTTCCATACATAAGTCGTGTTCTTTTTTGAGCCAAAATTTTTTGGTCTGAGATTAAGCTCAAATTGTGTCCGCCCATACTTTAAACTTAGTTAAATGTCAAAGTAAAATCAGTTCTTATGTAACTCAAGAATTTTTCAATTTAGAGAGGTTTGAAGACTGTTCGAAAAAAACAAAAATAATTTTTTACAAAAACTATCACAATTCTAAAAACTATTGCCGATATCGAGTTACAGATTATTTGATTTTTATCCATTAACGTCCCTTCATATATATGAGCTTTATCTAATTTGGCGGACTTTCATTTTTTCGCAATTTTTCCATACTAGAAGTCGTGTTCTTTTTTGAGCCAAAATTTTTTTGGTCTGAGATTAAGCTCAAATTGTGTCCGCCCATACTTTATACTTAGTTAAATGTCGGAGTAAAATCAGTTCTTATGTAACTCAAGAATTTTTCAATTTAGAGAGGTGTGAAGACTTCGAAAAAAAACAAAAATATTTTTTTACAAAAACTATCACAATTCTAAAACTATTGCCGATATCGAGTTACAGGTTATTTGATTTTTATCCATTAACGTTACTTCATATTATATATGAGTTTTATCGAATATGGCGGACTTTCATTTATTCACAATTTTTCCATAGTCGTGTTCTTTTTTGAGCCAAAATTTTTTTGGTCTGAAATTAAGCTCAAATTGTGTCCGCCTATACTTTAAACTTAGTTAAATGTCGGAGTAAAATTAGTTCTTATGTAACTCAAGAATTTTTCAATTTAGAGAGGTTTAAAGACTGTTCGAAAAAAATAACAATAATTTTCTACAAAAACTATCACAATTCTAAAAACTATTGCAGATATCGAGTTACAGATTATTTGATTTTTATCCATTAACGTCCCTTCATATTATATATGAGTTTTATCGAATTTGGCGGACTTTCATTTTTTCGCAATTTTTCCATACGTCGTGTTCTTTTTTGAGCCAAATTTTTTTTGGTCTGAGATTAAGCTCAAATTGTGTTTGCACATACTTTAAACTTAGTTAAATGTCAGAATAAAATCAGTTCTTATGTAGCTCAAGAATTTTTCAATTTAGAGAGGTTTGAAGACTGTCCCAAAAAACTAAAATAATTTTCTACAAAAACTATCACAATTCTAGAACTATTGCCGATATCGAGTTACAGATTATTTGATTTTTATCCAGTTACGTTACTTCATATTATATATGGGTTTTATCGAATATGGTGGACTTTCATTTTTTCGCAATTTATCCATACTATATATGTCGTGTTCTTTTTTGAGCCAAAATTTTTTTGGTCTGAGATTAAGCTCAAATTGTGTCCGCCCATACTTTAAACTTAGTTAAATGTCGGAGTAAAATCAGTTCTTATGTAACTCAACAATTTTTCAATTTAGAGATGTTTGAAGACTGTTCGAAAAGAACAAAAATAAATTTTTACAAAAACTATCACAATTCTAAAAACTATTGCCGATATCGAGTTACAGATTATTTGATTTTTATCCATTAACGTTACTTCATATTATATATGAGTTTTATCGAATATGAAGACTTCGAAAAAAACAAAAATAATTTTCTATAAAAACTATCACAATTCTAAAACTATTGCAGATATCGAGTTACAGATTATTTGATTTTTATCCATTAACGTCCCTTCATATAATATGAAGGGACGTTAATGGATAATAGTTTTAGAATTGTGATAGTTTTTATAGAAAATTATTTGTGTTTTTTTCGAAGTCTTCATATTCGATAAAACTCATATATAATATGAAGTAACGTTAATGGATAAAAATCAAATAATCTGTAACTCGATATCGGCAATAGTTTTTAGAATTGTGATAGTTTTTGTAAAAATTTATTTTTGTTTTTTTCGAACAGTCTTCAAACATCTCTAAATTGAAAAATTGTTGAGTTACATATATATATGAGTCCATATAGGTCGTGTTCTTTTTTGAGCCAAAATTTTTTTGGTCTGAGATTACGCTCAAATTGTGTCCGCCCACACTTTAAACTTAGTTAAATGTCGGAGTAAAATCAGTTCTTATGTAACTCAAGAATTTTTCAATTTAGAGAGGTTTGAAGACTGTTCGAAAAAAACAAAAATAATTTTTTACAAAAACTATCACAATTCTAAAAACTATTGCCGATATCGAGTTACAGATTATTTGATTTTTATCCATTAACGTTACTTCATATTATATATGAGTTTTATCGAATATGGCGGACTTTCATTTATTCACAATTTTTCCATACTATAAGTCGTGTTCTTTTTTGAGCCAAAATTTTTTTGGTCTGAGATTAAGCTCAAATTGTGTTTGCACATACTTTAAACTAAGTTAAATGTCGGAATAAAATCAGTTCTTATGTAGCTCAAGAATTTTTCAATGTAGAGAGTTTTGAAGACTGTCCCAAAAAACTAAAATAATTTTCTACAAAAACTATCGCAATTCTAGAACTATTGCCGATATCGAGTTACAGATTATTTGATTTTTATCCAGTAACGTTACTTCATATTATATATGGGTTTTATCGAATATGGTGGACTTTCATTTTTTCGCAATATTTCCATACGTGTCGTGTTCTTTTTTGAGCCAAAATTTTTTTGGTCTGAGATTAAGCTCAAATTGTGTTTGCACATACTTTAAACTTAGTAAAATGTCGGAATAAAATCAGTTCTTATGTAGCTCAACAATTTTTCAATTTAGAGAGGTTTGAAGACTGTCCCAAAAAACTAAAATAATTTTCTACAAAAACTATCACAATTCTAGAACTATTGCCGATATCGAGTAACAGATTCTTTGATTTTTATCCTGTAACATCCCTTCATATTATATATGAGTTTTATCGAATTTGGCGGACTTTCATTTTTTCGCAATTTTTCCACGACTTATAAGTCGTGTTCTTTTTTGAGCCAAAATTTTTTTGGTCTGAGATTAAGCTCAAATTGTGTCCGCCCATACTTTAAACTTAGTTAAATTTCGGAGTAAAATCAGTTCTTATGTAACTCAAGAATTTTTCAATTTAGAGAGGTTTGAAGAATGTCCCAAAAAACAAAAATAATTTTCTACAAAAACTATCACAATTCTAAAAACTATTGCAGATATCGAGTTACAGATTATTTGATTTTTATCCATTAACATCCCTTCATATTATATATGAGTTTTATCGAATTTGGCGGACTTTCATTTTTTCGCAATTTTTCCAGTCGTGTTCTTTTTTGAGCCAAAATTTTTTTGGTCTGAGATTAAGCTCAAATTGTGTTTGCACATACTTTAAACTTAGTTAAATGTCAGAATAAAATCAGTTCTTATGTAGCTCAAGAATTTTTCAATTTAGAGAGGTTTGAAGACTGTCCCAAAAAATTAAAATAATTTTCTACAAAAACTATCACAATTCTAAAACTATTGCCGATATCGAGTTACAAATTATTTGATTTTTATCCAGTAACGTTACTTCATATTTTATATGGGTTTTTATCGAATATGGTGGACTTTCATTTTTTCGCAATTTTTCCATACTAAGTCGTGTTCTTTTTTGAGCCAAAATTTTTTGGTCTGAGATTAAGCTCAAATTGTGTCCGTCCATACTTTAAACTTAGTTAAATGTCGGAGTAAAATTAGTTCTTATGTAACTCAAGAATTTTTCAATTTAGAGAGGTTTGAAGACTTCGCAAAAAACAAAAATAATTTTTTACAAAAACTATCACAATTCTAAAACTATTGCCGATATCGAGTTACAGATTATTTGATTTTTATCCATTAACGTCCCTTCATATTATATATGAGTTTTATCGAATTTGGCGGACTTTCATTTTTTCGCAATTTTTCCATACGTCGTGTTCTTTTTTGAGCCAAATTTTTTTTGGTCTGAGATTAAGCTCAAATTGTGTTTGCACATACTTTAAACTTAGTTAAATGTCAGAATAAAATCAGTTCTTATGTAGCTCAAGAATTTTTCAATTTAGAGAGGTTTGAAGACTGTCCCAAAAAACTAAAATAATTTTCTACAAAAACTATCACAATTCTAGAACTATTGCCGATATCGAGTTACAGATTATTTGATTTTTATCCAGTAACGTTACTTCATATTATATATGGGTTTCATCGAATTTGGCGGACTTTCATTTTTTCGCAATTTTTCCACGACTTATAAGTCGTGTTCTTTTTTGAGCCATAATTTTTTTGGTCTGAGATTAAGCTCAAATTGTGTCCGCCCATACTTTAAACTTAGTTAAATGTCGGAGTAAAATCAGTTCTTATGTAACTCAAGAATTTTTCAATTTAGAGAGGTTTGAAGAATGTCCCAAAAAACAAAAATAATTTTCTACAAAAACTATCACAATTCTAAAAACTATTGCAGATATCGAGTTACAGATTATTTGATTTTTATCCATTAACATCCCTTCATATTATATATGAGTTTTATCGAATTTGGCGGACTTTCATTTTTTCGCAATTTTTCCAGTCGTGTTCTTTTTTGAGCCAAAATTTTTTTGGTCTGAGATTAAGCTCAAATTGTGTTTGCACATACTTTAAACTTAGTTAAATGTCGGAATAAAATCAGTTCTTATGTAGCTCAAGAATTTTTCAATTTAGAGAGGTTTGAAGACTGTCCCAAAAAACTAAAATAATTTTCTACAAAAACTATCGCAATTCTAGAACTATTGCCGATATCGAGTTACAGATTATTTTATTTTTATCCAGTAACGTTACTTCATATTATATATGGGTTTTATCGAATATGGTGGACTTTCATTTTTTCGCAATTTTTCCATACTATAAGACGTGTTCTTTTTTGAGCCAAAATTTTTTTGGTCTGAGATTAAGCTCAAATTGTGTCCGCCCATACTTTAAACTTAGTTAAATGTCGGAGTAAAATCAGTTCTTATGTAACTGAAGAATTTTTCAATTTAGAGATGTTTGAAGACTTCCAAAAAACAAAAATAATTATCTATAAAAACTATCACAATTCTAAAACTATTGCAGATATGGAGTTACAGATTATTTGATTTTTATCCATTAACGTTACTTCATATTATATATGAGTTTTATCGAATATGGCGGACTTTCATTTTTTCGCAATTTTTCCATACTATAAGTCGTGTTCTTTTTTGAGCCAAATTTTTTTTGGTCTGAGATTACGCTCAAATTCTTTCCGCCCATACTTTAAACTTAGTAAAATGTCGGATTAAAATCAGTTCTTATGTAACTCAAGAATTTTTCAATTTAGAGAGGTTTGAAGACTGTCCCAAAAAACAAAAATAATTTTCTACAAAAACTTTCACAATTCTAAAAACTATTGCAGATATCGAGTTACAGATTATTTGATTTTTATCCATTAACGTCCCTTCATATTATTTATGAGTTTTATCGAATTTGGCGGACTTTCATTTTTTCGCAATTTTTCCATACTATAAGTCGTGTTCTTTTTTGAGCCAAAATTTTTTTGGTGTGAGATTAAGCTCAAATTGTGTCCGCCCATACTTTAAACTTAGTTAAATGTCGAAGTAAAATCAGTTCTTATGTAACTCAAGAATTTTTCAATTTAGAGAGGTTTGAAGACTCCCAAAAAACAAAAATAATTTGCTATAAAAACTATCACAATTCTAAAACTATTGCCGATATCGAGTTACAGATTATTTGATTTTTATCCATTAACGTTACTTCATATTATATATGAGTTTTAGCGAATATGGCGGACTTTCATTTTTTCACAATTATTCCATAATATAAGTAGTGTTCTTTTTTGAGCCAAAATTTTTTTGGTCTCAGATTAAGCTCAAATTGTGTCTGCCTATACTTTAAACTTAGTTAAATGTCGGAGTAAAATTAGTTCTTATGTAACTCAAGAATTTTTCAATTTAGAGAGGTTTGAAGACTGTTCGAAAAAAATAACAATAATTTTCTACAAAAACTATCACAATTCTAAAAACTATTGCAGATATCGAGTTACAGATTATTTGATTTTTATCCATTAACGTCCCTTCATATTATATATGAGTTTTATCGAATTTGGCGGACTTTCATTTTTTCGCAATTTTTCCATACGTCGTGTTCTTTTTTGAGCCAAAATTTTTTTTGGTCTGAGATTAAGCTCTAATTGTGTTTGCACATACTTTAAACTTAGTTAAATGTCGAAGTAAAATCAGTTCTTATGTAACTCAAGAATTTTTCAATTTAGAGAGGTTTGAAGACTTCCAAAAAACAAAAATAATTTTTTACAAAAACTATCACAATTCTAAAAACTATTGCAGATATCGAGTTACAGATTATTTGATTTTTATCCATTAACGTCCCTTCATATTATATATGAGTTTTATCGAATTTGGCGGACTTTCATTTTTTCGCAATTTTTCCATTTTGTTTGCACATACTTTAAACTTAGTTAAATGTCGGAATAAAATCAGTTCTTATGTAGCTCAAGAATTTTTCAATTTAGAGAGGTTTGAAGACTGTCCCAAAAAACTAAAATAATTTTCTACAAAAACTATCACAATTCTAGAACTATTGCCGATATCGAGTTACAGATTATTTGATTTTTATCCAGTAACGTTACTTCATATTATATATGGGTTTTATCGAATATGGTGGACTTTCATTTTTTCGCAATTTTTCCATACTATAAGTCGTGTTCTTTTTTGAGCCAAAATTTTTTTGGTCTGAGATTAAGCTCAAATTGTGTCCGCCCATACTTTAAACTTACAGATTATTTGATTTTTATCCATTAACGTCCCTTTATATTATATGAGTTTTATCGAATTTGGCGGACTTTCATTTTTTCGCAATTTTTGAGATTACGCTCAAATTGTGTCCGCCCATACTTTAAACTTAGTTAAATGTCGGAATAAAATAAGTTCTTATGTAACTCAAGAATTTTTCAATTTAGAGAGGTTTGCAGACTTCCAAGAAACAAAAATAATTTTCTATAAAAACTATCACAATTCTAAAACTATTGCCGATATCGAGTTACAGATTATTTGATTTTTATCCATTAACGTTACTTCATATTATATATGAGTTTTAGCGAATATGGCGGACTTTCATTTTTTCACAATTTTTCCATATGTCGTGTTCTTTTTTGAGCCAAAATTTTTTTGGTCAGAGATTAAGCTCAAATTGTGTCCGCCTAGACTCTAAACTTAGTTAAATGTCGGAGTAAAATCAGTTCTTATGTAACTCAAGAATTTTTCAATTTAGAGAGGTTTGAAGACTGTTCCAAAAAAACAAAAATAATTTTCTATAAAAACTATCACAATTCTAAAACTATTGCAGATATCGAGTTACAGATTATTTGATTTTTATCCATTAACGTCCCTTCATATTATATATGAGTTTTATCGAATTTGGCGGACTTTCGTTTTTTCGCAATTTTTCCATACAATATAAGTCGTGTTCTTTTTTGAGCCAAAATTTTGTTGGTCAGAGATTAAGCTCAAATTGTTACCGCCTAGACTTTAAACTTAGTTAAATGTCGGAGTAAAATCAGTTCTTATGTAACTCAAGAATTTTTCAATTTAGAGAGGTTTGAAGACTGTCCCAAAAAACAAAAATAATTTTCTACAAAAACTATCACAATTCTAAAAACTATTGCAGATATCGAGTTACAGATTATTTGATTTTTATCCATTAACATCCCTTCATATTATATATGAGTTTTATCGAATTTGGCGGACTTTCATTTTTTCGCAATTTTTCCAGTCGTGTTCTTTTTTGAGCCAAAATTTTTTTGGTCTGAGATTAAGCTCAAATTGTGTTTGCACATACTTTAAACTTAGTTAAATGTCAGAATAAAATCAGTTCTTATGTAGCTTAAGAATTTTTCAATTTAGAGAGGTTTGAAGACTGTCCCAAAAAACTAAAATAATTTTCTACAAAAACTTTCACAATTCTAAAACTATTGCCGATATCGAGTTACAGATTATTTGATTTTTATCCAGTAACGTTACTTCATATTATATATGGGTTTTATCGAATAGGGTGGACTTTCATTTTTTCGCAATTTTTCCATACATAAGTCGTGTTCTTTTTTGAGCCAAAATTTTTTGGTCTGAGATTAAGCTCAAATTGTGTCCGCCCATACTTTAAACTTAGTTAAATGTCAAAGTAAAATCAGTTCTTATGTAACTCAACAATTTTTCAATTTAGAGAGGTTTGAAGACTGTTTGCAAAAAACAAAAATAATTTTTTACAAAAACTATCACAATTCTAAAAACTATTGCAGATATCGAGTTGCAGATTATTTGATTTTTATCCATTAACGTCCCTTCATATTATATATGAGCTTTATCTAATTTGGCGGACTTTCATTTTTTCGCAATTTTTCCATACTAGAAGTCGTGTTCTTTTTTGAGCCAAAATTTGTTTGGTCTGAGATTAAGCTCAAATTGTGTCCGCCCATACTTTATACTTAGTTAAATGTCGGAGTAAATTCAGTTCTTATGTAACTCAAGAATTTTTCAATTTAGAGAGGTGTGAAGACTTCGAAAAAAACAAAAATATTTTTTTACAAAAACTATCACAATTCTAAAAACTATTGCAGATATCGAGTTACAGATTATTTGATTTTTATCTATTAACGTCCCTTCATATTATATATGAGCTTTATCTAATTTGGCGGACTTTCATTTTTTCGCAATTTTTCCATACTAGAAGTCGTGTTCTTTTTTGAGCCAAAATATTTTTGGTCTGAGATTAAGCTCAAATTGTGTCCGCCCATGCTTTATACTTAGTTAAATGTCGGAGTAAAATCAGTTCTTATGTAACTCAAGAATTTTTCAATTTAGAGAGGTGTGAAGACTTCGAAAAAAACAAAAATATTTTTTTACAAAAACTATCACAATTCTAAAACTATTGCCGATATCGAGTTACAGATTATTTGATTTTTATCCATTAACGTTACTTCATATTATATATGAGTTTTATCGAATATGGCGGACTTTCATTTATTCACAATTTTTCCATAGTCGTGTTCTTTTTTGAGCCAAAATTTTTTTGGTCAGAAATTAAGCTCAAATTGTGTCCGCCTATACTTTAAACTTAGTTAAATGTCGGAGTAAAATTAGTTCTTATGTAACTCAAGAATTTTTCAATTTAGAGAGGTTTGAAGACTGTTCGAAAAAAATAACAATAATTTTCTACAAAAACTATCACAATTCTAAAAACTATTGCCGATATCGAGTTACAGATTATTTGATTTTTATCCATTAACGTCCCTTCATATTATATATGAGTTTTATCGAATTTGGCGGACTTTCATTTTTTCGCAATTTTTCCATACGTCGTGTTCTTTTTTGAGCCAAATGTTTTTTGGTCTGAGATTAAGCTCAAATTGTGTTTGCACATACTTTAAACTTAGTTAAATGTCAGAATAAAATCAGTTCTTATGTAGCTCAAGAATTTTTCAATTTAGAGAGGTTTGAAGACTGTCCCAAAAAACTAAAATAATTTTCTACAAAAACTATCACAATTCTAGAACTATTGCCGATATCGAGTTACAGATTATTTGATTTTTATCCAGTAACGTTACTTCATATTATATATGGGTTTTATCGAATATGGTGGACTTTCATTTTTTCGCAATTTTTCCATACTATATATAAGTCGTGTTCTTTTTTGAGCCAAAATTTTTTTGGTCTGAGATTAAGCTCAAATTGTGTCCGCCCATACTTTAAACTTAGTTAAATGTCGGAGTAAAATCAGTTCTTATGTAACTCAACAATTTTTCAATTTAGAGATGTTTGAAGACTGTTCGAAAAGAACAAAAATAAATTTCATATAATATGAAGGGACGTTAATGGATAAAAATCAAATAATCTGTAACTCGATATCTGCAATAGTTTTAGAATTGTGATAGTTTTTATAGAAAATTATTTTTGTTTTTTTCGAAGTCTTCATATTCGATAAAACTCATATATAATATGAAGTAACGTTAATGGATAAAAATCAAATAATCTGTAACTCGATATCGGCAATAGTTTTTAGAATTGTGATAGTTTTTGTAAAAATTTATTTTTGTTTTTTTCGAACAGTCTTCAAACATCTCTAAATTGAAAAATTGTTGAGTTACATATATATATGAGTCCATATAGGTCGTGTTCTTTTTTGAGCCAAAATTTTTTTGGTCTGAGATTACGCTCAAATTGTGTCCGCCCATACTTTAACTTAGTTAAATGTCGGAGTAAAATCAGTTCTTATGTAACTCAAGAATTTTTCAATTTAGAGAGGTTTGAAGAATGTCCCAAAAAACAAAAATAAATTTCTATAAAAACTATCACAATTCTAAAACTATTGCAGATATCGAGTTACAGATTATTTGATTTTTATCCATTAACATCCCTTCATATTATATATGAGTTTCATCGAATTTGGCGGACTTTCATTTTTTCGCAATTTTTCCACGACTTATAAGTCGTGTTCTTTTTTGAGCCAAAATTTTTTTGGTCTGAGATTAAGCTCAAATTGTGTCCGCCCATACTTTAAACTTAGTTAAATGTCGGAGTAAAATCAGTTCTTATGTAACTCAACAATTTTTCAATTTAGAGAGGTTTGAAGACTGTTCGCAAAAAACAAAAATAATTTTTTACAAAAACTATCACAATTCTAAAAACTATTGCAGATATCGAGTTACAGATTATTTGATTTTTATCCATTAACGTCCCTTCATATTATATATGAGCTTTATCGAATTTGGCGGACTTTCATTTTTTCGCAATTTTTCCATACTATAAGTCGTGTTCTTTTTTGAGCCAAAATTTTTTTGGTCTGAGATTACGCTCAAATTGTGTTTGCACATACTTTAAACTTAGTTAAATGTCAGAATAAAATCAGTTCTTATGTAGCTCAAGAATTTTTCAATTTAGAGAGGTTTGAAGACTGTCCCAAAAAACTAAAATAATTTTCTACAAAAACTATCACAATTCTAAAACTATTGCCGATATCGAGTTACAAATTATTTGATTTTTATCCAGTAACGTTACTTCATATTATATATGGGTTTTTATCGAATATGGTGGACTTTCATCTTTTCGCAATTTTTCCATACTATAAGTCGTGTTCTTTTTTGAGCCAAAATTTTTTGGTCTGAGATTAAGCTCAAATTGTGTCCGTCCATACTTTAAACTTAGTTAAATGTCGGAGTAAAATCAGTTCTTATGTAACTCAACAATTTTTCAATTTAGAGAGGTTTGAAGACTGTTCGCAAAAAACAAAAATAATTTTTTACAAAAACTATCACAATTCTAAAAACTATTGCAGATATCGAGTTACAGATTATTTGATTTTTATCCATTAACGTCCCTTCATATTATATATGAGCTTTATCGAATTTGGCGGACTTTCATTTTTTCGCAATTTTTCCATACTAAGTCGTGTTCTTTTTTGAGCCAAAATTTTTTTGGTCTGAGATTACGCTCAAATTGTGTCCGCCCACACTTTAAACTTAGTTAAATGTCTGAGTAAAATCAGTTCTTATGTAACTCAAGAATTTTTCAATTTAGAGAGGTTTGAAGACTGTTCGAAAAAAACAAAAATAATTTTTTACAAAAACTATCACAATTCTAAAAACTATTGCCGATATCGAGTTACAGATTATTTGATTTTTATCCATTAACGTTACTTCATATATATGAGTTTTATCGAATATGGCGGACTTTCATTTATTCACAATTTTTCCATACTATAAGTCGTGTTCTTTTTTGAGCCAAAATTTTTTTGGTCTGAGATTAAGCTCAAATTGTGTTTGCACATACTTTAAACTAAGTTAAATGTCGGAATAAAATCAGTTCTTATGTAGCTCAAGAATTTTTCAATGTAGAGAGTTTTGAAGACTGTCCCAAAAAACTAAAATAATTTTCTACAAAAACTATCGCAATTCTAGAACTATTGCCGATATCGAGTTACAGATTATTTGATTTTTATCCAGTAACGTTACTTCATATTATATATGGGTTTTATCGAATATGGTGGACTTTCATTTTTTCGCAATATTTCCATACGTGTCGTGTTCTTTTTTGAGCCAAAATTTTTTTGGTCTGAGATTAAGCTCAAATTGTGTTTGCACATACTTTAAACTTAGTAAAATGTCGGAATAAAATCAGTTCTTATGTAGCTCAACAATTTTTCAATTTAGAGAGGTTTGAAGACTGTCCCAAAAAACTAAAATAATTTTCTACAAAAACTATCGCAATTCTAGAACTATTGCCGATATCGAGTTACAGATTATTTGATTTTTATCCAGTAACGTTACTTCATATTATATATGGGTTTTATCGAATATGGTGGACTTTCATTTTTTCGCAATATTTCCATACGTGTCGTGTTCTTTTTTGAGCCAAAATTTTTTTGGTCTGAGATTAAGCTCAAATTGTGTCCGCCCATACTTTAAACTTAGATAAATGTCGAAGTAAAATCAGTTCTTATGTAACTCAAGAATTTTTCAATTTAGAGAGGTTTGAAGACTGTTCGAAAAAAACAAAAATAATTTTTTACAAAAACTATCACAATTCTAAAAACTATTGCCGATATCGAGTTACAGATTATTTGATTTTTATCCATTAACGGTACTTCATATTATATACGAGTTTTATCGAATATGGCGGACTTTCATTTATTCACAATTTTTCCATACTATGTCGTGTTCTTTTTTGAGCCAAAATTTTTTTGGTCTGAGATTAAGCTCAAATTGTGTCCGCCCATACTTTAAACTTAGTTAAATGTCGGAGTAAAATCAGTTCTTATGTAACTCAAGAATTTTTCAATTTAGAGAGGTTTGAAGACTTCCAAAAAACAAAAATAATTATCTATAAAAACTATCACAATTCTAAAACTATTGCAGATATGGAGTTACAGATTATTTGATTTTTATCCATTAACGTTACTTCATATTATATATGAGTTTTATCGAATATGGCGGACTTTCATTTTTTCGCAATTTTTCCATACTATAAGTCGTGTTCTTTTTTAAGCCAAAATTTTTTTGGTCTGAGATTACGCTCAAATTGTGTCCGCCCATACTTTAAACTTAGTAAAATGTCGGAGTAAAATCAGTTCTTATGTAACTCAAGAATTTTTCAATTTAGAGAGGTTTGAAGACTGTCCCAAAAAACTAAAATAATTTTCTACAAAAACTATCACAATTCTAGAACTATTGCCGATATCGAGTTACAGATTATTTGATTTTTATCCAGTAACGTTACTTCATATTATATATGGGTTTTATCGAATATGGTGGACTTTCATTTATTCACAATTTTTCCATACTATAAGTCGTGTTCTTTTTTGAGCCAAAATTTTTTGGTCTGAGATTAAGCTCAAATTGTGTCTGCCTAGACTTTAAACTTAGTTAAATGTCGGAATAAAATCAGTTCTTATGTAGCTCAAGAATTTTTCAATTTAGAGAAGTTTGAAGACTGTCCCAAAAAACTAAAATAATTTTCTACAAAAACTATCGCAATTCTAGAACTATTGCCGATATCGAGTTACAGATTATTTGATTTTTATCCAGTAACGTTACTTCATATTATATATGAGTTTTATCGAATATGGCGGACTTTCATTTTTTCGCAATTTTTCCATACTATATAAGTCGTGTTCTTTTTTGAGCCAAAATTTTTTTGGTCTGAGATTACGCTCAAATTGTGTCCGCCCATACTTTAAACTTAATTAAATGTCGAAGTAAAATCAGTTCTTATGTAACTCAAGAATTTTTCAATTTAGAGAGGTTTGAAGACTTCCAAGAAACAAAAATAATTTTCTATAAAAACTATCACAATTCTAAAACTATTGCCGATATCGAGTTACAGATTATTTGATTTTTATCCTGTAACGTTACTTCATATTATATATGGGTTTTATCGAATATGGTGGACGTTCATTTTTTCGCAATTTTTCCATACTGTAAGTCGTGTTCTTTTTTGAGCCAAAATTTTTTTGGTCTGAGATTAAGCTCAAATTGTATTTGCACATACTTTAAACTTAGTTTAATGTCGGAATAAAATCAGTTCTTATGTAGCTCAAGAATTTTTCAATTTAGAGAGGTTTGAAGACTGTCCCAAAAAACCAAATTAATTTTCTACAAAAACTATCACAATTCTAGAACTATTGCCGATATCGAGTAACAGATTATTTGATTTTTATCCTGTAACGTTACTTCATATTATATATGGGTTTTATCGAATATGGTGGACTTTCATTTTTTCGCAATTTTTCCATACTATAAAGTCGTGTTCTTTTTTGAACCAAAATTTTTTTGGTCTGAGATTACGCTCAAATTGTGTCCGCCCATACTTTAAACTTAGTTAAATGTCGGAGTAAAATCAGTTCTTATGTAACTCAAGAATTTTTCAATTTAGAGAGGTTTGAAGACTTCCAAAAAACAAAAATAATTTTCTATAAAAACTATCACAATTCTAAAACTATTGCAGATATGGAGTTACAGATTATTTGATTTTTATCCATTAACGTTACTTCATATTATATATGAGTTTTATCGAATATGGCGGACTTTCATTTTTTCGCAATTTTTCCATACTATAAGTCGTGTTCTTTTTTAAGCCAAAATTTTTTTGGTCTGAGATTACGCTCAAATTGTGTCCGCCCATACTTTAAACTTAGTAAAATGTCGGAGTAAAATCAGTTCTTATGTAACTCAAGAATTTTTCAATTTAGAGAGGTTTGAAGACTGTCCCAAAAAACTAAAATAATTTTCTACAAAAACTATCACAATTCTAGAACTATTGCCGATATCGAGTTACAGATTATTTGATTTTTATCCAGTAACGTTACTTCATATTATATATGGGTTTTATCGAATATGGTGGACTTTCATTTTTTCGTAATTTTCCCATACTATATATATGTCGTGTTCTTTTTTGAGGCAAAATTTTTTTGGTCTGAGATTAAGCTCAAATTGTGTCCGCCCATACTTTAAACTTAGTTTAATGTCGGAGTAAAATCAGGTCTTATGTAACTCAAGAATTTTTCAATTTAGAGAGGTTTGAAGACTTCCAAAAAACAAAAATAATTTTCTACAAAAACTATCACAATTCTAAAAACTATTGCAGATATCGAGTTACAGATTAATTGATTTTTATCCATTAACGTCCCTTCATATTATATATGAGTTTTATCGAATTTGGCTGACTTTCATTTTTTCGCAATTTTTCCATACTATAAGTCTTGTTCTTTTTTGAGCCAAAATTTTTTTTGTCTGAGATTAAGCTCAAATTGTGTTTGCACATACTTTAAATTTAGTTAAATGTCGGAATAAAATCAGTTCTTATGTAGCGCAAGAATTTTTCAATTTAGAGAGGTTTGAAGACTGTCCCAAAAAACTAAAATAATTTTCTACAAAAACTATCGCAATTCTAGAACTATTGCCGATATCGAGTTACAGATTATTTGATTTTTATCCAGTAACGTTACTTTATATTATATATGGGTTTTATCGAATATGGTGGACTTTCATTTTTTCGCAATTTTTCCACGACTTATAAGTCGTGTTCTTTTTTGAGCCAAAATTTTTTTGGTCTGAGATTAAGCTCAAATTGTGTCCGCCCATACTTTAAACTTAGTTAAATGTCGGAGTAAAATCAGTTCTTATGTAACTCAACAATTTTTCAATTTAGAGAGGTTTGAAGACTGTTCGCAAAAAACAAAAATAATTTTTTACAAAAACTATCACAATTCTAAAAACTATTGCAGATATCGAGTTACAGATTATTTGATTTTTATCCATTAACGTCCCTTCATATTATATATGAGCTTTATCGAATTTGGCGGACTTTCATTTTTTCGCAATTTTTCCATACTATAAGTCGTGTTCTTTTTTGAGCCAAAATTTTTTTGGTCTGAGATTACGCTCAAATTGTGTCCGCCCATACTTTAAACTTAGTTAAATGTCGGAGTAAAATCAGTTCTTATGTAGCTCAAGAATTTTTCAATTTAGAGAGGTTTGAAGACTGTCCCAAAAAACTAAAATAATTTTCTACAAAAACTATCACAATTCTAAAACTATTGCCGATATCGAGTTACAAATTATTTGATTTTTATCCAGTAACGTTACTTCATATTATATATGGGTTTTTATCGAATATGGTGGACTTTCATCTTTTCACAATTTTTCCATACTATAAGTCGTGTTCTTTTTTGAGCCAAAATTTTTTGGTCTGAGATTAAGCTCAAATTGTGTCCGTCCATACTTTAAACTTAGTTAAATGTCGGAGTAAAATCAGTTCTTATGTAACTCAACAATTTTTCAATTTAGAGAGGTTTGAAGACTGTTCGCAAAAAACAAAAATAATTTTTTACAAAAACTATCACAATTCTAAAAACTATTGCAGATATCGAGTTACAGATTATTTGATTTTTATCCATTAACGTCCCTTCATATTATATATGAGCTTAATCGAATTTGGCGGACTTTCATTTTTTCGCAATTTTTCCATACTGAGATTAAGCTCAAATTGTGTTTGCACATACTTTAAACTTAGTAAAATGTCGGAATAAAATCAGTTCTTATGTAGCTCAACAATTTTTCAATTTAGAGAGGTTTGAAGACTGTCCCAAAAAACTAAAATAATTTTCTACAAAAACTATCACAATTCTAGAACTATTGCCGATATCGAGTAACAGATTCTTTGATTTTTATCCTGTAACGTTACTTCATATTATATATGGGTTTTATCGAATATGGTGGACTTTCATTTTTTCGCAAATTTTCCATACTATAAGTCGTGTTCTTTTTTGAGCCAAAATTTTTTTGGTCTGAGATTAAGCTCAAATTGTGTCCGCCCATACTTTAAACTTAGATAAATGTCGAAGTAAAATCAGTTCTTATGTAACTCAAGAATTTTTCAATTTAGAGAGGTTTGAAGACTGTTCGAAAAAACAAAAATAATTTTTTACAAAAACTATCACAATTCTAAAAACTATTGCCGATATCGAGTTACAGATTATTTGATTTTTATCCATTAACGGTACTTCATATTATATACGAGTTTTATCGAATATGGCGGACTTTCATTTATTCACAATTTTTCCATACTATGTCGTGTTCTTTTTTGAGCCAAAATTTTTTTGGTCTGAGATTAAGCTCAAATTGTGTCCGCCCATACTTTAAACTTAGTTAAATGTCGGAGTAAAATCAGTTCTTATGTAACTCAAGAATTTTTCAATTTAGAGAGGTTTGAAGACTTCCAAAAAACAAAAATAATTATCTATAAAAACTATCACAATTCTAAAACTATTGCAGATATGGAGTTACAGATTATTTGATTTTTATCCATTAACGTTACTTCATATTATATATGAGTTTTATCGAATATGGCGGACTTTCATTTTTTCGCAATTTTTCCATACTATAAGTCGTGTTCTTTTTTAAGCCAAAATTTTTTTGGTCTGAGATTACGCTCAAATTGTGTCCGCCCATACTTTAAACTTAGTAAAATGTCGGAGTAAAATCAGTTCTTATGTAACTCAAGAATTTTTCAATTTAGAGAGGTTTGAAGACTGTCCCAAAAAACTAAAATAATTTTCTACAAAAACTATCACAATTCTAGAACTATTGCCGATATCGAGTTACAGATTATTTGATTTTTATCCAGTAACGTTACTTCATATTATATATGGGTTTTATCGAATATGGTGGACTTTCATTTATTCACAATTTTTCCATACTATAAGTCGTGTTCTTTTTTGAGCCAAAATTTTTTGGTCTGAGATTAAGCTCAAATTGTGTCTGCCTAGACTTTAAACTTAGTTAAATGTCGGAATAAAATCAGTTCTTATGTAGCTCAAGAATTTTTCAATTTAGAGAAGTTTGAAGACTGTCCCAAAAAACTAAAATAATTTTCTACAAAAACTATCGCAATTCTAGAACTATTGCCGATATCGAGTTACAGATTATTTGATTTTTATCCAGTAACGTTACTTCATATTATATATGAGTTTTATCGAATATGGCGGACTTTCATTTTTTCGCAATTTTTCCATACTATAAGTCGTGTTCTTTTTTTAGCCAAAATTTTTTTGGTCTGAGATTACGCTCAAATTGTGTCCGCCCATACTTTAAACTTAATTAAATGTCGAAGTAAAATCAGTTCTTATGTAACTCAAGAATTTTTCAATTTAGAGAGGTTTGAAGACTTCCAAGAAACAAAAATAATTTTCTATAAAAACTATCACAATTCTAAAACTATTGCCGATATCGAGTTACAGATTATTTGATTTTTATCCATTAACGTTACTTCATATTATATATGAGTTTTATCGAATTTGGCGGACTTTCATTTTTTCGCGATTTTTCCATACGTCGTGTTCTTTTTTGAGCCAAAATTTTTTTGGTCTGAGATTAAGCTCAAATTGTGTTTGCACATACTTTAAACTTAGTTTAATATCGGAATAAAATCAGTTCTTATGTAGCTCAAGAATTTTTCAATTTAGAGAGGTTTGAAGACTGTCCCAAAAAACTAAAATAATTTTCTACAAAAACTATCACAATTCTAGAACTATTGCCGATATCGAGTAACAGATTATTTGATTTTTATCCTGTAACGTTACTTCATATTATATATGGGTTTTATCGAATATGGTGGACGTTCATTTTTTCGCAATTTTTCCATACTGTAAGTCGTGTTCTTTTTTGAGCCAAAATCTTTTTGGTCTGAGATTAAGCTCAAATTGTATTTGCACATACTTTAAACTTAGTTTAATGTCGGAATAAAATCAGTTCTTATGTAGCTCAAGAATTTTTCAATTTAGAGAGGTTTGAAGACTGTCCCAAAAAACCAAATTAATTTTCTACAAAAACTATCACAATTCTAGAACTATTGCCGATATCGAGTAACAGATTATTTGATTTTTATCCTGTAACGTTACTTCATATTATATATGGGTTTTATCGAATATGGTGGACTTTCATTTTTTCGCAATTCTTCCATACTATAAAGTCGTGTTCTTTTTTGAGCCAAAATTTTTTTGGTCTGAGATTACGCTCAAATTGTGTCCGCCCATACTTTAAACTTAGTTAAATGTCGGAGTAAAATCAGTTCTTATGTAACTCAAGAATTTTTCAATTTAGAGAGGTTTGAAGACTTCCAAAAAACAAAAATAATTTTCTATAAAAACTATCACAATTCTAAAACTATTGCAGATATGGAGTTACAGATTATTTGATTTTTATCCATTAACGTTACTTCATATTATATATGAGTTTTATCGAATATGGCGGACTTTCATTTTTTCGCAATTTTTCCATACTGTAAGTCGTGTTCTTTTTTAAGCCAAAATTTTTTTGGTCTGAGATTACGCTCAAATTGTGTCCGCCCATACTTTAAACTTAGTAAAATGTCGGAGAAAAATCAGTTCTTATGTAACTCAAGAATTTGCAATTTAGAGAGGTTTGAAGACTGTCCCAAAAAACTAAAATAATTTTCTACAAAAACTATCACAATTCTAGAACTATTGCCGATATCGAGTTACAGATTATTTGATTTTTATCCAGTAACGTTACTTCATATTATATATGGGTTTTATCGAATATGGTGGACTTTCATTTTTTCGTAATTTTCCCATACTATATATATGTCGTGTTCTTTTTTGAGGCAAAATTTTTTTGGTCTGAGATTAAGCTCAAATTGTGTCCGCCCATACTTTAAACTTAGTTTAATGTCGGAGTAAAATCAGGTCTTATGTAACTCAAGAATTTTTCAATTTAGAGAGGTTTGAAGACTTCCAAAAAACAAAAATAATTTTCTACAAAAACTATCACAATTCTAAAAACTATTGCAGATATCGAGTTACAGATTAATTGATTTTTATCCATTAACGTCCCTTCATATTATATATGAGTTTTATCGAATTTGGCTGACTTTCATTTTTTCGCAATTTTTCCATACTATAAGTCGTGTTCTTTTTTGAGCCAAAATTTTTTTTGTCTGAGATTAAGCTCAAATTGTGTTTGCACATACTTTAAATTTAGTTAAATGTCGGAATAAAATCAGTTCTTATGTAGCGCAAGAATTTTTCAATTTAGAGAGGTTTGAAGACTGTCCCAAAAAACTAAAATAATTTTCTACAAAAACTATCGCAATTCTAGAACTATTGCCGATATCGAGTTACAGATTATTTGATTTTTATCCAGTAACGTTACTTTATATTATATATGGGTTTTATCGAATATGGTGGACTTTCATTTTTTCGCAATTTTTCCATACTATATAAGTCGTGTTCTTTTTTGAGCCAAAATTTTTTTGGTCTGAGATTAAGCTCAAATTGTGTCCGCCCATACTTTAAACTTAGTTAAATGTCGGAGTAAAATCAGTTCTTATGTAACTCAAGAATTTTTCAATTTAGAGAGGTTTGAAGAATGTCCCAAAAAACAAAAATAATTTTCTACAAAAACTATCACAATTCTAAAAACTATTGCAGATATCGAGTTACAGATTATTTGATTTTTATCCATTAACATCCCTTCATATTATATATGAGTTTTATCGAATTTGGCGGACTTTCATTTTTTCGCAATTTTTCCAGTCGTGTTCTTTTTTGAGCCAAAATTTTTTTGGTCTGAGATTAAGCTCAAATTGTGTTTGCACATACTTTAAACTTAGTTAAATGTCGGAATAAAATCAGTTCTTATGTAGCTCATAAATTTTTCAATTTAGAGAGGTTTGAAGACTGTCCCAAAAAACTAAAATAATTTTCTACAAAAACTATCGCAATGCTAGAACTATTGCCGATATCGAGTTACAGATTATTTGATTTTTATCCTGTAACGTTACTTCATATTATATATGGGTTTTTATCGAATATGGTGGACTTTCATTTTTTCGCAATTTTTCCATACTATAAGTCGTGTTCTTTTTTGAGCCAAAATTTTTTGGTCTGAGATTAAGCTCAAATTGTGTCCGTCCATACTTTAAACTTAGTTAAATGTCGGAGTAAAATCAGTTCTTATGTAACTCAACAATTTTTCAATGTAGAGAGGTTTGAAGACTGTTCGCAAAAAACAAAAATAATTTTTTACAAAAACTATCACAATTCTAAAAACTATTGCAGATATCGAGTTACAGATTATTTGATTTTTATCCATTAACGTCCCTTCATATTATATATGAGCTTTATCGAATTTGGCGGACTTTCATTTTTTCGCAATTTTTCCATACTATAAGTCGTGTTCTTTTTTGAGCCAAATTTTTTTTGGTCTGAGATTACGCTCAAATTGTGTCCGCCCACACTTTAAACTTAGTTAAATGTCGGAGTAAAATCAGTTCTTATGTAACTCAAGAATTTTTCAATTTAGAGAGGTTTGAAGACTGTTCGAAAAAAAACAAAAATAATTTTTTACAAAAACTATCACAATTCTAAAAACTATTGCCGATATCGAGTTACAGATTATTTGATTTTTATCCATTAACGTTACTTCATATTACATATGAGTTTTATCGAATATGGCGGACTTTCATTTATTCACAATTTTTCCATACTATAAGTCGTGTTCTTTTTTGAGCCAAAATTTTTTTGGTCTGAGATTAAGCTCAAATTGTGTTTGCACATACTTTAAACCAAGTTAAATGTCGGAATAAAATCAGTTCTTATGTAGCTCACGAATTTTTCAATGTAGAGAGTTTTGAAGATTGTCCCAAAAAACTAAAATAATTTTCTACAAAAACTATCGCAATTCTAGAACTATTGCCGATATCGAGTTACAGATTATTTGATTTTTATCCAGTAACGTTACTTCATATTATATATGGGTTTTATCGAATATGGTGGACTTTCATTTTTTCGCAATATTTCCATACGTGTCGTGTTCTTTTTTGAGCCAAAATTTTTTTGTTCTGAGATTAAGCTCAAATTGTGTTTGCACATACTTTAAACTTAGTTAAATGTCGGAATAAAATCAGTTCTTATGTAGCTCAACAATTTTTCAATTTAGAGAGGTTTGAAGACTGTCCCAAAAAACTAAAATAATTTTCTACAAAAACTATCACAATTCTAGAACTATTGCCGATATCGAGTTACAGATTATTTTATTTTTATCCAGTAACGTTACTTCATATTATATATGGGTTTTATCGAATATGGTGGACTTTCATTTTTTCGCAATTTTTCCATACTAGAAGACGTGTTCTTTTTTGAGCCAAAATTTTTTTGGTCTGAGATTAAGCTCAAATTGTGTCCGCCCATACTTTAAACTTAGTTAAATGTCGGAGTAAAATCAGTTCTTATGTAACTCAAGAATTTTACAATTTAGAGATGTTTGAAGACTTCCAAAAAACAAAAATAATTATCTATAAAAACTATCACAATTCTAAAACTATTGCAGATATGGAGTTACAGATTATTTGATTTTTATCCATTAACGTTACTTCATATTATATATGAGTTTTATCGAATATGGCGGACTGTCATTTATTCACAATTTTTCCATACGTCGTGTTCTTTTTTGAGCCAAAATTTTTTGGTCTGAGATTAAGCTCAAATTGTGTCTGCCTAGACTTTAAACTTAGTTAAATGTCGGAATAAAATCAGTTCTTATGTAGCTCAAGAATTTTTCAATTTAGAGAGGTTTGAAGACTGTCCCAAAAAACCAAATTAATTTTCTACAAAAACTATCACAATTCTAGAACTATTGCCGATATCGAGTAACAGATTATTTGATTTTTATCCTGTAACGTTACTTCATATTATATATGGGTTTTATCGAATATGGTGGACTTTCATTTTTTCGCAATTTTTCCATACTATAAAGTCGTGTTCTTTTTTGAGCCAAAATTTTTTTGGTCTGAGATTACGCTCAAATTGTGTCCGCCCATACTTTAAACTTAGTTAAATGTCGGAGTAAAATCAGTTCTTATGTAACTCAAGAATTTTTCAATTTAGAGAGGTTTGAAGACTGTTCGAAAAAAATAACAATAATTTTCTACAAAAACTATCACAATTCTAAAAACTATTGCAGATATCGAGTTACAGATTATTTGATTTTTATCCATTAACGTCCCTTCATATTATATATGAGTTTTATCGAATTTGGCGGACTTTCATTTTTTCGCAATTTTTCCATACTATAAGTCGTGTTCTTTTTTGAGCCAAATTTTTTTTGGTCTGAGATTACGCTCAAATTGTGTCCGCCCACACTTTAAACTTAGTTAAATGTCGGAGTAAAATCAGTTCTTATGTAACTCAAGAATTTTTCAATTTAGAGAGGTTTGAAGACTGTTCGAAAAAAAACAAAAATAATTTTTTACAAAAACTATCACAATTCTAAAAACTATTGCCGATATCGAGTTACAGATTATTTGATTTTTATCCATTAACGTTACTTCATATTACATATGAGTTTTATCGAATATGGCGGACTTTCATTTATTCACAATTTTTCCATACTATAAGTCGTGTTCTTTTTTGAGCCAAAATTTTTTTGGTCTGAGATTAAGCTCAAATTGTGTTTGCACATACTTTAAACCAAGTTAAATGTCGGAATAAAATCAGTTCTTATGTAGCTCACGAATTTTTCAATGTAGAGAGTTTTGAAGATTGTCCCAAAAAACTAAAATAATTTTCTACAAAAACTATCGCAATTCTAGAACTATTGCCGATATCGAGTTACAGATTATTTGATTTTTATCCAGTAACGTTACTTCATATTATATATGGGTTTTATCGAATATGGTGGACTTTCATTTTTTCGCAATATTTCCATACTATAAGTCGTGTTCTTTTTTGAGCCAAAATTTTTTTGTTCTGAGATTAAGCTCAAATTGTGTTTGCACATACTTTAAACTTAGTTAAATGTCGGAATAAAATCAGTTCTTATGTAGCTCAACAATTTTTCAATGTAGAGAGTTTTGAAGATTGTCCCAAAAAACTAAAATAATTTTCTACAAAAACTATCGCAATTCTAGAACTATTGCCGATATCGAGTTACAGATTATTTGATTTTTATCCAGTAACGTTACTTCATATTATATATGGGTTTTATCGAATATGGTGGACTTTCATTTTTTCGCAATATTTCCATACGTGTCGTGTTCTTTTTTGAGCCAAAATTTTTTTGTTCTGAGATTAAGCTCAAATTGTGTTTGCACATACTTTAAACTTAGTTAAATGTCGGAATAAAATCAGTTCTTATGTAGCTCAACAATTTTTCAATTTAGAGAGGTTTGAAGACTGTCCCAAAAAACTAAAATAATTTTCTACAAAAACTATCACAATTCTAGAACTATTGCCGATATCGAGTTACAGATTATTTTATTTTTATCCAGTAACGTTACTTCATATTATATATGGGTTTTATCGAATATGGTGGACTTTCATTTTTTCGCAATTTTTCCATACTAGAAGACGTGTTCTTTTTTGAGCCAAAATTTTTTTGGTCTGAGATTAAGCTCAAATTGTGTCCGCCCATACTTTAAACTTAGTTAAATGTCGGAGTAAAATCAGTTCTTATGTAACTCAAGAATTTTACAATTTAGAGATGTTTGAAGACTTCCAAAAAACAAAAATAATTATCTATAAAAACTATCACAATTCTAAAACTATTGCAGATATGGAGTTACAGATTATTTGATTTTTATCCATTAACGTTACTTCATATTATATATGAGTTTTATCGAATATGGCGGACTGTCATTTATTCACAATTTTTCCATACGTCGTGTTCTTTTTTGAGCCAAAATTTTTTGGTCTGAGATTAAGCTCAAATTGTGTCTGCCTAGACTTTAAACTTAGTTAAATGTCGGAATAAAATCAGTTCTTATGTAGCTCAAGAATTTTTCAATTTAGAGAGGTTTGAAGACTGTCCCAAAAAACCAAATTAATTTTCTACAAAAACTATCACAATTCTAGAACTATTGCCGATATCGAGTAACAGATTATTTGATTTTTATCCTGTAACGTTACTTCATATTATATATGGGTTTTATCGAATATGGTGGACTTTCATTTTTTCGCAATTTTTCCATACTATAAAGTCGTGTTCTTTTTTGAGCCAAAATTTTTTTGGTCTGAGATTACGCTCAAATTGTGTCCGCCCATACTTTAAACTTAGTTAAATGTCGGAGTAAAATCAGTTCTTATGTAACTCAAGAATTTTTCAATTTAGAGAGGTTTGAAGACTGTTCGAAAAAAATAACAATAATTTTCTACAAAAACTATCACAATTCTAAAAACTATTGCAGATATCGAGTTACAGATTATTTGATTTTTATCCATTAACGTCCCTTCATATTATATATGAGTTTTATCGAATTTGGCGGACTTTCATTTTTTCGCAATTTTTCCATTGTGTTTGCACATACTTTAAACTTAGTTAAATGTCGTAGCAAAATTAGTTTTTATGTAACTCAAGAATTTTTCAATTTAGAGAGGTTTGAAGACTGTCCCAAAAAACAAAAATAATTTTCTATAAAAACTATCACAATTCTAAAACTATTGCAGATATCGAGTTACAGATTATTTGATTTTTATCCATTAACGTTACTTCATATTATATATGAGTTTTATCGAATATGGCGGACTTTCATTTTTTCGCAATTTTTCCATACTACGTGTTCTTTTTTGAGCCAAAATTTGTTTGGTCTGAGATTAAGCTCAAATTGTGTTTGCACATACTTTAAACTTAGTTAAATGTCGGAATAAAATCAGTTCTTATGTAGCTCAAGAAATTTTCACTTTAGAGAGGTTTGAAGACTGTCCCAAAAAACAAAAATAATTACAAAAACTATCACAATTCTAAAACTATTGCCGATATCGAGTTACAGATTATTTGATTTTTATCCATTAACGTTACTTCATATTATATATGAGTTTTATCGAATATGGCGGACTTTCAATTTTTCGCAATTTTTCCATACTATATATAAGTCGTGTTCTTTTTTGAGCCAAAATTTTTTTGGTCTGAGATTAAGCTCAAATTGTGTCCGCCTAGACTTTAAACTTAGTTAAATGTCGGAGTAAAATCAGTTCTTATGTAACTCAAGAATTTTTCAATTTAGAGAGGTTTGAAGACTGTTCCAAAAAAAACAAAAATAATTTCCATAAAAACTATTGTTCGCTCCTCGTATAGTGTAAAAGCAGTGGAATTTATAATCTTTATTTTGCGATAAGAAGAACAGACCAGAATTCCACGAATCGTCAAGAAGAACACAACTTAAGTAGTCAGCAACGCAAAACCGCGATATCGTATAGTACCGATACCTAAAAATTATATGTGTGTGTGATACAGTCAAACCAGCCTTAACAAATCCATTAAACGCACCAGCAACCCAGGATAGCCTTTTCCGGGACACGCACGAGTTTCTGTGAGTCCAGTACTCGACAAGAGAAGAAATTCACAAAGGTAAGTGGCTTTTTGGTCATTCACGAGTTTGCATCAATTTCCACTGCTTTTGCCCCTTCTCTTTTCATTAAAAACCGTTACTTAATTAACAAACGCAAATTACAGTCCACTTTGTTCGTAATAGCCCGCTTAACGCCTATTTCTTCGCCCGCTCTAGCCCATTTTTTGGTCCTTCTCAGCCGGATAGTTTTTTTGTCTCGAAAATAATACGCAACTAAATTTGGCTATTCAACTTTGTTAATTTTGAAAATAACTAAAGCGCGCTGGTTTAGCTGTATTCAATTCAGATTTTAAATTAATTTCCCGCAATTTTCATGTATATATCGCCAGAACCTTTATAATTATAGAATTTTTAAAAGTTATTTTCTTATCGCAAGAATCCGCCATTCAGTTAAATTTTGCTTTATTTTGAACAACGAGCACGGCTTTAGGAGTCGACGCATATCATTTCACGCATATATCGCTCTTTGCTTCTGTTTCATTCTTATCAATTTGTACCTGAATAATTCTTTGTTTCACATTGGTACGTATATCTGTTATATTTCCATATACGAGGCCTATTCAATTAATATCATGACTGACACTAAATTAAGGAAATACAAAAACCAACGCAATATTCAGCTATCTGAAATAGACACATTGTCTTCTCTAGCCCAGAAAGCCCAGTCAGATGTTTCGCTTTATAATTTACTTAGGGTTAGATCTTCCGAAATCGACTATTTAAGGGAACAGTTTATTCAAACGCACGACAATATCGTTTCTGTAATTTTAAGTAGTGAACATGGAAACGCTTCTGATGAAAACACTATTTACGCTGGATTTATGGACGCTTATTTTGAAATTAAAGCCATTTGTTCTAGGTTATTCCCTGACAATAAAACAAATGTCCAGGAAATTCTAAATTCAAATACAGCTGGTCTTAATGAAGGTGCTAAAGCAAGGCTAGCTAAAATAGAAATTCCTAAATTTAGAGGTGACTATAAAACCTTTAACACTTTTATCGATTTATTCAATGCCTTAGTACATGACTGTCCCGCATATTCCGACATTGAAAAGTTTCATTATCTAACTATATCAGTAGAAGGCCCGCCGTTATCTCTAATAAGATCTTTGCCTCTGACCGCTGACAATTATCAGATAGCTTATAATACATTAGTCACTCGTTATTCTAACAAACGTCTGCGTGCCCAAGAGCACTGGCATGCTATAGATAGCATTTCGAAATTTAATTCTGATGACCACGTCAATATTCGCAATTCGCTAGACATTATTTCGGAAAATCTTTCTGCTTTAAACACTTTAGGCTTTCCTACAGACCAATGGGACTTTGTTATGTTTATGTTGGTGTCAAAACGCCTTGACAGGAACATGTTGACGAAATTTGAGTTAGACCACGCTTCCACCGAGGTCCCTACATTTACGCAATTGCTTGACTTTCTAAATAAATATTGTATCGCTGGTGATGCTATGAATCAGAAGTCATTCCTTTCGCACTCTCAAAAGAAATATTCTGACAAATCGCAAGCTAGACCAACGCCTCGAACTTCCGCTTTTTTCGCTGATAATTTAAATTGTAAATCTATCTTACATACTTGTGTGTTTTGCAAAGATTCTTCGCATTCTATTTATAATTGCTCCTCATTTTGTAATAAAACTCCAAAAGATCGCTATAATTTTGTTAAATCTTCTCGTCTTTGCCACAACTGTTTAAGTAGCCTACATTATCTTAACAAATGCAAATCTACCAGGTCCTGTCGCAAGTGTGGTCAGCGTCATCATACGCTCTTGCATTTTGATAAAAGCTCCGCGCCTATTCCGTCGCCAGTGTGTAATAACCCTTCCAGATCTCCAGTTCCTTCCGCTCCGCTCGACCAAGAGCAGGTCTTTGCTGCTTCTGGGATTGTATCTAATCAAACCACGGTCTTATTGGCCACTGCGCTGATTGAAGTTCTTGATAACCATGGAAATTATCAGATTATGAGATGCCTTTTGGATGGAGGTAGTATGATGTCTTTTATCTCGCAAAGGGCTTTTAAGCGTTTGGGGTTGCCTAAGCAAAACTGCATGTTTGCAATCAAAGGACTGGCATCTATGCAGACTTCTTCTCAGAGTGGTTGTGTAACGCTCACTGGAAGACCGGTTGGTCAAGATTCTTTCAATTTTACTGTCGACGCATTGATCTTGAACGCCATTTGTGATAATTTGCCAGCAACCGCTATTTGCTCTTCCAATTGGTCTCACATTCGCAATTTAAAATTGGCTGATCGCCATTTTAATCGTCCAGGTCAGGTCGATATATTGTTAGGAGCCGACGTTTTTTCTAAAATCCTTTTAAACGGACGCATTTCCGGTGGGGAAGGTCAACCTGATGCCGTCAACACCGTCTTTGGTTATGTGCTCATGGGTAAGATTGGCAACACAGTTCATTCTTCTGCTGTCTCTTCTTTCTTGTGCAGTAACTTTGAATCAAATCTCGATCGCACCCTTAGGGATTTTTGGGAAGTGGAAAGTGTTCCGACTTCGTCGCATCACTCTAATGAAGATATTTTTTGTGAACATCATTTTAAGACTAAAATATCTCGCTCTCCTTCTGGCAAATATATCGTTTCGCTCCCATTTAAATCTGAGTCGCTGCCTATTTTTCCTGGCATTCGCGACCTCGCCGTCCAAAGATTTCTTTCCCTGGAACGCCGCCTTGCTAGAAACATGGACTTGTATACCCAATATTCTGCTTTTATGAGAGAATATTTGGAACTAGGCCACATGAAACGTGTTTATGACAATAAAGATTCTCCCGACGCATATTATATTCCGCATCATTGCATTTTGAAACCAAATAGCTTGTCTACTAAACTCAGGGTAGTTTTTAATGGTTCGGCGAAACTTCCCAACCAAAGCTCTCTTAACGATTGTCTACATACTGGACCAAAACTACAACAAGATATTGCCACAATTCTGTGTCACTTTCGCCTTCATAATTATGTCTTGTGTGCTGACATCAAAATGATGTATCGTAACATTCTTGTCGACCAATCACAGCATGATTATCAAAGAATTGTTTGGAGGTTTGCTTCTGATGAACCTTTGGTGGACTATAGCCTGGTTACGCTTGTATATGGACTAACGCCATCCCCCTTTCTCGCGATACGCACTCTTCATCAGTTAGTGAATGACGAAGGGGGCTCTTACCCGCTAGCTTCTGCCGCCATTTTAAACGACACTTATGTTGATGATGTTGTAACCGGCTGCTCTTCTTATGAAGACGCAAAGCTTTTACAGTCAGAGCTGATCTCGTTTTTTGAACGAGGCGGCTTTGAGCTTAGAAAATGGTCTAGTAACTGTTCCGCATTACTTTCACATTTACCTCCGGAACATTTGTCGCAAAATCCGCTTATTTTTGGTTCACTGGCAAACGACACTCCTTTAAAAATTCTCGGTCTGCAGTGGAGTCCCTCTGAGGATACATTCTTTTTCTCAGTCTCGCCGTTGGGGAAACCCTGTACGAAACGCAACATGCTCTCGGAACTGGCCAGAATCTTTGACCCGCTTGGATTTCTTTCGCCTATTACTATTTTTCAAAAGATTCTAATCCAGTCGCTGTGGACTTCTAAATTAGATTGGGACCAAACCCCGCCCTCGCATATTGTTGAGGCTTGGAACCGTTATCGAAATGAACTCGGTTTACTAAGCAATTTACGCATTCCTAGAAAAATCCTTCCACCTCATTCTGGATGTGGTTATGAATTACATGGGTTCTGTGACTCTTCTGAAAAGGGTTACGCTGCCGTTGTTTATATACGATGCCTCCGCCCTGACAAAACAGTTTTTGTTCAGTTTGTTTGCTCTAAAACCAAAGTCGCTCCGGTTAAGAAACTAACCATTCCTAGGCTAGAACTGTGTGGTGCAGTTTTGTTGGCGAAACTCCTATCGTTTCTTCTGAACGTTTATCAGACTCGCATGACTTTCGAAAGAATTTTTGCCTGGTCAGATTCGCAAATCGTCTTGAGTTGGATCAAATCTTCGCCTCATCGTTGGAAAACCTTTGTGGCAAATCGAGTTGCCTACATTCACGAAAGGGTTTCTTCTGAATTTTGGCATTATATAGATTCTGCTAATAATCCCGCCGATATCGCCTCTCGAGGTGTTCATCCTTCTCAATTTCTCGCCCATGATATTTGGTTCAATGGTCCATCGCTACTATGTCGTTCTGAGCTGTCTGCCTGCTCCCCGTCTTCAGAGCTCCAGTCTGAAGAGGTCTCTGTTGAGGAAAGGACAGTTTCGCTTTTAACATTTACAGGTGAAGAAAATCTGCTTGATGATTTGTTAGAAAATCATTCTTCTTTACATTACATACAGTCTATTTTGTCATACGTATTACGCTTCGCTTTTAATTCTAGACATTCTTCTATTGCGAAATTTGGACCGCTATCTCGGTTAGAGCTTCATGATGCTCTGACCCTTCTGGTCAAGCGCACTCAAGCGGTCTACTTTGAAAAGGAGTTATCTAGTAAAAAATTCCCTAAGTCCTGGAGAAAACTCGCCGTATTTCAAGACAGTACTGGTCTTTTGCGTGTAGGTGGTCGCTTGACTCACTCAAGTTTGTCTTATGAGCGAAAGCATCCGCTCTTACTTCCACAAAAGTGCCGACTCACGGTGCTTTTAATTGAACAATACCATAAAAGGTATCTTCATATTGGCCCTCGCACTCTTCACTTTTTGTTGTGTCAGAATTTTTGGATTTTGTCTGCAAGACGTGCCATAAACACTGTTATTTCGAAATGTATGCCATGTTGGAAAATAAAGCCTCAACCTTATCAGCCACCTATGGGTGACTTACCCCTTTCTCGAGTTTCGCAAGTCAAACCATTCTCGCATACTGGGGTAGATTTTGGTGGTCCATTCACGATCACTATGAATCGATACCGAGGTGCTAAAACCTCTAAGGCATATATTTGCCTCTTTGTGTGTTTCGCGACTAAGGCTATACATCTAGAACCTGCCTGTAGTCTTTCGACTGACGCTTTTCTCGCTGCCCTCCAACGATTTATTGCTCGTCGTGGTCGATGTGATAATCTCTATAGTGATTGTGGTACAAATTTCGTTGGCTCCGCCAAGGAGCTTAAACGCATTTTTTCTGATGCAACTGCTAGGGAAGGAATCCATTGGCATTTCAACCCCCCTTCTGCACCACATTTCGGTGGTCTTTGGGAATCTGGTATCAAGAGTGTAAAATCTCATCTCTCTCGTGTTGTTGGCCAACAAATCCTATCGTACGAAGAATTCTACACTGTCCTGACGCTTATAGAATCTGTCTTGAACTCCCGACCTTTAAATCCCATGAGTTCGGATATCGATGACATTCACGCTTTAACTCCTGGACACTTTCTTCATATGGAGCCAGTTTCTACGCTTCCAACTCCCGATTTGTCGTCTGTCCCCTTAACTCGTCTGTCAAGATGGCAACTTCTCCAACGTATGCACCATGATTTTTGGATTCGCTGGCACAAGGAGTACCTTCACACCCTACAACAACGAAGCAAGTGGCTTGACGCTGGTGCTCTTCCTACTATTGGGGCGATGGTGGCCGTGAAAGCTGAAAAACTTCCGCCTTCTAAATGGCTACTAGGTCGTCTATTGTCTCTAATTCCTGGTCCTGATGGTGTCGTAAGAGTTGCTATTGTAAAGACCTCGAATGGTATCCTTCGTCGCCCTTTGGTGAAGTTGTGCCCGTTGCCAACTAATGACTAGTAGTAGTAGTATTTGTTTCTAATTTAATTTAATTTTTATTTTAAGTCTTTTTATTGTTTTGTGGATTCTTGCTAACCGGGATAATCATTTATTTTGTTTCTTGTTCTCTTTTTTCTTATCCGCCGCATGTTATCGCTTCTCCTTCGCGTTAATTATTTTTTTTGTGTAGAAAAATGTCTTGCTTATAGCAGCCATTTTGGCCGGGCGGGATGTTCGCTCCTCGTATAGTGTAAAAGCAGTGGAATTTATAATCTTTATTTTGCGATAAGAAGAACAGACCAGAATTCCACGAATCGTCAAGAAGAACACAACTTAAGTAGTCAGCAACGCAAAACCGCGATATCGTATAGTACCGATACCTAAAAATTATATGTGTGTGTGATACAGTCAAACCAGCCTTAACAAATCCATTAAACGCACCAGCAACCCAGGATAGCCTTTTCCGGGACACGCACGAGTTTCTGTGAGTCCAGTACTCGACAAGAGAAGAAATTCACAAAGGTAAGTGGCTTTTTGGTCATTCACGAGTTTGCATCAATTTCCACTGCTTTTGCCCCTTCTCTTTTCATTAAAAACCGTTACTTAATTAACAAACGCAAATTACAGTCCACTTTGTTCGTAATAGCCCGCTTAACGCCTATTTCTTCGCCCGCTCTAGCCCAACTATCACAATTCTAAAACTATTGCAGATATCGAGTTACAGATTATTTGATTTTTATCCATTAACGTCCCTTCATATTATATATGAGTTTTATCGAATTTGGCGGACTTTCATTTTTTCGCAATTTTTCCATACTATAAGTTGTGTTCTTTTTTGAGCCAAAATTTTGTTGGTCTGAGGTTAAGCTCAAATTGTGTCCGCCCATACTTAAACTTAGTTAAATGTCGGAGTAAAATCAGTTCTTATGTAACTCAAGAATTTTTAAATTTAGAGAGGTTTGAAGACTGTTCCAAAAAAACAAAAATATTTTTTTACAAAAACTATCACAATTCTAAAACTATTGCGGATATCGAGTTACAGATTATTTGATTTTTATCCATTAACGTTACTTCATATTATATATGAGTTTTATCGAATATGGCGGACTTTCATTTTTTCGCAATTTTTCCATACTTAAGTCGTGTTCTTTTTTGAGCCAAAATTTTTTTGGTCTGAGATTAAGCTCAAACTGTGTTTGCACATACTTTAAACTTAGTTAAATGTCGGAATAAAATCAGTTCTCATGTAGCTCAAGAATTTTTCAATTTAGAGAGCTTTGAAGACTGTTCGAAAAAAACAAAAATATTTTTTTACAAAAACTATCACAATTCTAAAACTATTGCGCATATCGAGTTACAGATGATTTGATTTTTATCCATTAACGTCCCTTCATATTATTTATGAGTTTTATCGAATTTGGCGGACTTTCATTTTTTTGCAATTTTTCCATACTTAAGTCGTGTTCTTTTTTGAGCCAAAATTTTTTTGGTCTGAGATTAAGCTCAAATTGTGTCCGCCCATACTTTAAACTTAGTTAAATGTCGGAGTAAAATCAGTTCTTATGTAACTCAAGAATTTTTCAATTTAGAGAGGATTGAAGACTTCGAAAAAAACAAAAATAATTTTTTACAAAAACTATCACAATTCTAAAACTATTGCCGATATCGAGTTACAGATTATTTGATTTTTATTCATTAACGTTACTTCATATTATATATGAGTTTTATCGAATATGGCGGACTTTCATTTTTTCGCAATTTTTCTTTTTGGAGCCAAAATTTTTTTGGTCTGAGATTAAGCTCAAATTGTGTTTGCACATACTTTAAACTTAGTTAAATGTCGGAATAAAATCAGTTCTTATGTAGCTCAAGAATTTTTCACTTTAGAGAGGTTTGAAGACTGTCCCAAAAAAAAATTTTTTTAAACTATGCCGATATCGAGTTACAGATTATTTGATTTATATCCATTAACGTTACTTCATATTATATATGTTTTATCGAATATGGCGGACTTTCATTTTTTCGCAATTTTTCCATACTTATAAGTCGTGTTCTTTTTTGAGCCAAAATTTTTTTGGTCTGAGATTAAGCTCAAATTGTGCCCGCCTAGACTTTAAACTTAGTTAAATGTCGGAGTAAAATCAGTTCTTATGTAACTCAAGAATTTTTCAATTTAGAGAGGTTTGAAAACTGTCCAAAAAAAAAACAAAAATAATTTTCTATAAAAACTATCACAATTCTAAAACTATTGCAGATATGGAGTTACAGATTATTTGATTTTTATCCATTAACGTTCCTTCATATTATATATGAGTTTTATCGAATTTGGCGGACTTTCATTTTTTCGCAATTTTTCCATACGTGTTCTTTTTTGAGCCTAAATTTTTTTGGTCTGAGATTAAGCTCAAATTGTGTTCGCCTATACTTTAAACTTGGTTAAATGTCGGAGTAAAATCAGTTCTTATGTAACTCAAGAATTTTTCAATTTAGAGAGGTTTGAAGACTGTTCCAAAAATACAAAAATATTTTTTTACAACTATTACAATTCTAAAACTATTGAGGATATCGAGTTACAGATTATTTGATTTTTATCCATTAACGTTACTTCATATTATATATGAGTTTTATCAAATATGGCGGACTTTCATTTTTTCGCAATTTTTTGTGTTCTTTTTTGAGTCAAAATTTTTTGGTCTGAGATTAAGCTCAAATTGTGTTTGCACATACTTTAAACTTAGTTAAATGTCGGAATAAAATCAGTTCTTATGTAGCTCAAGAATTTTTCACTTTAGAGAGGTTTGAAGACTGTTCCAAAAAACAAAAATAATTTTCTATAAAAACTAACACAATTCTAAAACTATTGCAGATATGGAGTTACAGATTATTTGATTTTTATCCATTAACGTCCCTTCATATTATATATGAGTTTTATCGAATTTGGCGGACTTTCATTTTTTCGCAATTTTTCCAGTCGTGTTCTTTTTTGAGCCAAAATTTTTTTGGTCTGAGATTAAGCTCAAATTGTGTTTGCACATACTTTAAACTTAGTTAAATGTAGGAGTAAAATCAGTTCTTATGTAACTCAATAATTTTTCAATTTAGAGCGGTTTGAAAACTGTTCCAAAAAAACAAAAATAATTTTCTATAAAAACTATCACAATTCTAAAACTATTGCAGATATCGAGTTACAGATTATTTGATTTTTATCCATTAACGTCCCTTCATATTATATATGAGTTTTATCGAATTTGGCGGACTTTCATTTTTTCGCAATTTTTCCAGTCGTGTTCTTTTTTGAGCCAAAATTTTTTTGGTCTGAGATTAAGCTCAAATTGTGTTTGCACATACTTTAAACTTAGTTAAATGTCGGAATAAAATCAGTTCTTATGTAGCTCAAGAATTTTTCAATGTAGAGAGGTTTGAAGACTGTCCCAAAAAACTAAAATAATTTTCTACAAAAACTATCACAATTCTAAAACTATTGCCGATATCGAGTTACAAATTATTTGATTTTTATCCAGTAACGTTACTTCATATTATATATGGGTTTTTATCGAATATGGTGGACTTTCATTTTTTCGCAATTTTTCCATACTACAAGTCGTGTTCTTTTTTGAGCCAAAATTTTTTTGGTCTGAGATTAAGCTCAAATTGTGTCCGCCCATACTTTATACTTAGTTAAATGTCGGAGTAAATTCAGTTCTTATGTAACTCAAGAATTTTTCAATTTAGAGAGGTGTGAAGACTTCGAAAAAAACAAAAATATTTTTTTACAAAAACTATCACAATTCTAAAACTATTGCCGATATCGAGTTACAGATTATTTGATTTTGTTCGAATAACGTTACTTCATATTATATATGAGTTTTATCGAATATGGCGGACTTTCATTTATTCACAATTTTTCCATAGTCGTGTTCTTTTTTGAGCCAAAATTTTTTTGGTCTGAAATTAAGCTCAAATTGTGTCCGCCTATACTTTAAACTTAGTTAAATGTCGGAGTAAAATTAGTTCTTATGTAACTCAAGAATTTTTCAATTTAGAGAGGTTTGAAGACTGTTCGAAAAAAATAACAATAATTTTCTACAAAAACTATCACAATTCTAAAAACTATTGCAGATATCGAGTTACAGATTATTTGATTTTTATCCATTAACGTCCCTTCATATTATATATGAGTTTTATCGAATTTGGCGGACTTTCATTTTTTCGCAATTTTTCCATACGTCGTGTTCTTTTTTGAGCCAAATTTTTTTTGGTCTGAGATTAAGCTCAAATTGTGTTTGCACATACTTTAAACTTAGTTAAATGTCAGAATAAAATCAGTTCTTATGTAGCTCAAGAATTTTTCAATTTAGAGAGGTTTGAAGACTGTCCCAAAAAACTAAAATAATTTTCTACAAAAACTATCACAATTCTAGAACTATTGCCGATATCGAGTTACAGATTATTTGATTTTTATCCAGTAACGTTACTTCATATTATATATGGGTTTCATCGAATTTGGCGGACTTTCATTTTTTCGCAATTTTTCCACGACTTATATAAGTCGTGTTCTTTTTTGAGCCAAATTTTTTTTGGTCTGAGATTAAGCTCAAATTGTGTCCGCCCATACTTTAAACTTAGTTAAATGTCGGAGTAAAATCAGTTCTTATGTAACTCAAGAATTTTTCAATTTAGAGAGGTTTGAAGACTGTTCGAAAAAAATAACAATAATTTTCTACAAAAACTATCACAATTCTAAAAACTATTGCAGATATCGAGTTACAGATTATTTGATTTTTATCCATTAACGTCCCTTCATATTATATATGAGTTTTATCGAATTTGGCGGACTTTCATTTTTTCGCAATTTTTCCATACGTCGTGTTCTTTTTTGAGCCAAATTTTTTTTGGTCTGAGATTAAGCTCAAATTGTGTTTGCACATACTTTAAACTTAGTTAAATGTCAGAATAAAATCAGTTCTTATGTAGCTCAAGAATTTGTCAATTTAGAGAGGTTTGAAGACTGTCCCAAAAAACTAAAATAATTTTCTACAAAAACTATCGCAATTCTAGAACTATTGCCGATATCGAGTTACAGATTATTTTATTTTTATCCAGTAACGTTACTTCATATTATATATGGGTTTTATCGAATATGGTGGACTTTCATTTTTTCGCAATTTTTCCATACTATAAGACGTGTTCTTTTTTGAGCCAAAATTTTTTTGGTCTGAGATTAAGCTCAAATTGTGTCCGCCCATACTTTAAACTTAGTTAAATGTCGGAGTAAAATCAGTTCTTATGTAACTGAAGAATTTTTCAATTTAGAGATGTTTGAAGACTTCCAAAAAACAAAAATAATTATCTATAAAAACTATCACAATTCTAAAACTATTGCAGATATGGAGTTACAGATTATTTGATTTTTATCCATTAACGTTACTTCATATTATATATGAGTTTTATCGAATATGGCGGACTTTCATTTTTTCGCAATTTTTCCATACTATAAGTCGTGTTCTTTTTTGAGCCAAAATTTTTTTGGTCTGAGATTACGCTCAAATTCTTTCCGCCCATACTTTAAACTTAGTTAAATGTCGGAGTAAAATCAGTTCTTATGTAACTCAAGAATTTTTCAATTTAGAGAGGTTTGAAGACTGTCCCAAAAAACAAAAATAATTTTCTACAAAAACTTTCACAATTCTAAAAACTATTGCAGATATCGAGTTACAGATTATTTGATTTTTATCCATTAACGTCCCTTCATATTATTTATGAGTTTTATCGAATTTGGCGGACTTTCATTTTTTCGCAATTTTTCCATACTATAAGTCGTGTTCTTTTTTGAGCCAAAATTTTTTTGGTGTGAGATTAAGCTCAAATTGTGTCCGCCCATACTTTAAACTTAGTTAAATGTCGAAGTAAAATCAGTTCTTATGTAACTCAAGAATTTTTCAATTTAGAGAGGTTTGAAGACTCCCAAAAAACAAAAATAATTTGCTATAAAAACTATCACAATTCTAAAACTATTGCCGATATCGAGTTACAGATTATTTGATTTTTATCCATTAACGTTACTTCATATTATATATGAGTTTTAGCGAATATGGCGGACTTTCATTTTTTCACAATTATTCCATAATATAAGTAGCGTTCTTTTTTGAGCCAAAATTTTTTTGGTCTCAGATTAAGCTCAAATTGTGTCTGCATATACTTTAAACTTAGTTAAATGTCGGAGTAAAATTAGTTCTTATGTAACTCAAGAATTTTTCAATTTAGAGAGGTTTGAAGACTGTTCGAAAAAAATAACAATAATTTTCTACAAAAACTATCACAATTCTAAAAACTATTGCAGATATCGAGTTACAGATTATTTGATTTTTATCCATTAACGTCCCTTTATATTATATATGAGTTTTATCGAATTTGGCGGACTTTTATTTTTTCGCAATTTTTCCATACGTCGTGTTCTTTTTTGAGCCAAAATTTTTTTGGTCTGAGATTAAGCTCAAATTGTGTTTGCACATACTTTAAACTTAGTTAAATGTCGAAGTAATATCAGTTCTTATGTAACTCAAGAATTTTTCAATTTAGAGAGGTTTGAAGACTTCCAAAAAACAAAAATAATTTTCTATAAAAACTATCACAATTCTAAACCTATTGCAGATATGGAGTTACAGATTATTTGATTTTTATCCATTAACGTTACTTCATATTATATATGAGTTTTATCGAATATGGCGGACTTTCATTTTTTCGCAATTTATCCATAAGACGTGTTCTTTTTTGAGCCAAAATTTTTTTGGTCTGAGATTAAGCTCAAATTGTGTCCGCCTATACTTTAAACTTAGTTAAATGTCGGAGTAAAATTAGTTCTTATGTAACTCAAGAATTTTTCAATTTAGAGAGGTTTGAAGACTGTTCGAAAAAAATAACAATAATTTTCTACAAAAACTATCACAATTCTAAAAACTATTGCAGATATCGAGTTACAGATTATTTGATTTTTATCCATTAACGTCCCTTCATATTATATATGAGTTTTATCGAATTTGGCGGACTTTCATTTTTTCGCAATTTTTCCATTGTGTTTGCACATACTTTAAACTTAGTTAAATGTCGTAGCAAAATTAGTTTTTATGTAACTCAAGAATTTTTCAATTTAGAGAGGTTTGAAGACTGTCCCAAAAAACAAAAATAATTTTCTATAAAAACTATCACAATTCTAAAACTATTGCAGATATCGAGTTACAGATTATTTGATTTTTATCTATTAACGTTACTTCATATTATATATGAGTTTTATCGAATATAGCGGACTTTCATTTTTTCGCAGTTTTTCCATACCACGTGTTCTTTTTTGAGCCAAAATTTGTTTGGTCTGAGATTAAGCTCAAATTGTGTTTGCACATACTTTAAACTTAGTTAAATGTCGGAATAAAATCAGTTCTTATGTAGCTCAAGAAATTTTCACTTTAGAGAGGTTTGAAGACTGTCCCAAAAAACAAAAATAATTACAAAAACTATCACAATTCTAAAACTATTGCCGATATCGAGTTACAGATTATTTGATTTTTATCCATTAACGTTACTTCATATTATATATGAGTTTTATCGAATATGGCGGACTTTCAATTTTTCGCAATTTTTCCATACTATATATAAGTCGTGTTCTTTTTTGAGCCAAAATTTTTTTGGTCTGAGATTAAGCTCAAATTGTGTCCGCCTAGACTTTAAACTTAGTTAAATGTCGGAGTAAAATCAGTTCTTATGTAACTCAAGAATTTTTCAATTTAGAGAGGTTTGAAGACTGTTCCAAAAAAACAAAAATAATTTCCATAAAAACTATCACAATTCTAAAACTATTGCAGATATCGAGTTACAGATTATTTGATTTTTATCCATTAACGTCCCTTCATATTATATATGAGTTTTATCGAATTTGGCGGACTTTCATTTTTTCGCAATTTTTCCATACTATAAGTCGTGTTCTTTTTTGAGCCAAAATTTTGTTGGTCTGAGGTTAAGCTCAAATTGTGTCCGCCCATACTTAAACTTAGTTAAATGTCGGAGTAAAATCAGTTCTTATGTAACTCAAGAATTTTTAAATTTAGAGAGGTTTGAAGACTGTTCCAAAAAAACAAAAATATTTTTTTACAAAAACTATCACAATTCTAAAACTATTGCGGATATCGAGTTACAGATTATTTGATTTTTATCCATTAACGTTACTTCATATTATATATGAGTTTTATCGAATATGGCGGACTTTCATTTTTTCGCAATTTTTCCATACTTAAGTCGTGTTCTTTTTTGAGCCAAAATTTTTTTGGTCTGAGATTAAGCTCAAATTGTGTTTGCACATACTTTAAACTTAGTTAAATGTCGGAATAAAATCAGTTCTCATGTAGCTCAAGAATTTTTCAATTTAGAGAGGTTTGAAGACTGTTCGAAAAAAACAAAAATATTTTTTTACAAAAACTATCACAATTCTAAAACTATTGCGCATATCGAGTTACAGATGATTTGATTTTTATCCATTAACGTCCCTTCATATTATTTATAAGTTTTATCGAATTTGGCGGACTTTCATTTTTTCGCAATTTTTCCATACTTAAGTCGTGTTCTTTTTTGAGCCAAAATTTTTTTGGTCTGAGATTAAGCTCAAATTGTGTCCGCCCATACTTTAAACTTAGTTAAATGTCGGAGTAAAATCAGTTCTTATGTAACTCAAGAATTTTTCAATTTAGAGAGGATTGAAGACTTCGAAAAAAACAAAAATAATTTTTTACAAAAACTATCACAATTCTAAAACTATTGCCGATATCGAGTTACAGATTATTTGATTATTATTCATTAACGTTACTTCATATTATATATGAGTTTTATCGAATATGGCGGACTTTAATTTTTTCGCAATTTTTCTTTTTGGAGCCAAAATTTTTTTGGTCTGAGATTAAGCTCAAATTGTGTTTGCACATACTTTAAACTTAGTTAAATGTCGGAATAAAATCAGTTCTTATGTAGCTCAAGAATTTTTCACTTTAGAGAGGTTTGAAGACTGTCCCAAAAAAAAAATTTTTTCTAAACTATGCCGATATCGAGTTACAGATTATTTGATTTATATCCATTAACGTTACTTCATATTATATATGTTTTATCGAATATGGCGGACTTTCATTTTTTCGCAATTTTTCCATACTTATAAGTCGTGTTCTTTTTTGAGCCAAAATTTTTTTGGTCTGAGATTAAGCTCAAATTGTGCCCGCCTAGACTTTAAACTTAGTTAAATGTCGGAGTAAAATCAGTTCTTATGTAACTCAAGAATTTTTCAATTTAGAGAGGTTTGAAAACTGTCCAAAAAAAAAAAAAAAAAAATTTTCTATAAAAACTATCACAATTCTAAAACTATTGCAGATATGGAGTTACAGATTATTTGATTTTTATCCATTAACGTTCCTTCATATTATATATGAGTTTTATCGAATTTGGCGGACTTTCATTTTTTCGCAATTTTTCCATACGTGTTCTTTTTTGAGCCTAAATTTTTTTGGTCTGAGATTAAGCTCAAATTGTGTTCGCCTATACTTTAAACTTGGTTAAATGTCGGAGTAAAATCAGTTCTTATGTAACTCAAGAATTTTTCAATTTAGAGAGGTTTGAAGACTGTTCCAAAAATACAAAAATATTTTTTTACAACTATTACAATTCTAAAACTATTGAGGATATCGAGTTACAGATTATTTGATTTTTATCCATTAACGTTACTTCATATTATATATGAGTTTTATCAAATATGGCGGACTTTCATTTTTTCGCAATTTTTCGTGTTCTTTTTTGAGCCAAAATTTTTTGGTTTGAGATTAAGCTCAAATTGTGTTTGCACATACTTTAAACTTAGTTAAATGTCGGAATAAAATCAGTTCTATGTAGCTCAAGAATTTTTCACTTTAGAGAGGTTTGAAGACTGTTCCAAAAAACAAAAATAATTTTCTATAAAAACTAACACAATTCTAAAACTATTGCAGATATGAAGTTACAGATTATTTGATTTTTATCCATTAACGTCCCTTCATATTATATATGAGTTTTATCGAATTTGGCGGACTCTCATTTTTTCGCAATTTTTCCAGTCGTGTTCTTTTTTGAGCCAAAATTTTTTTGGTCTGAGATTAAGCTCAAATTGTGTTTGCACATACTTTAAACTTAGTTAAATGTAGGAGTAAAATCAGTTCTTATGTAACTCAATAATTTTTCTATTTAGAGCGGTTTGAAAACTGTTCCAAAAAAACAAAAATAATTTTCTATAAAAACTATCACAATTCTAAAACTATTGCAGATATCGAGTTACAGATTATTTGATTTTTATCCATTAACGTCCCTTCATATTATATATGAGTTTTATCGAATTTGGCGGACTTTCATTTTTTCGCAATTTTTCCAGTCGTGTTCTTTTTTGAGCCAAAATTTTTTTGGTCTGAGATTAAGCTCAAATTGTGTTTGCACATACTTTAAACTTAGTTAAATGTCGGAATAAAATCAGTTCTTATGTAGCTCAAGAATTTTTCAATTTAGAGAGGTTTGAAGACTGTCCCAAAAAACTAAAATAATTTTCTACAAAAACTATCACAATTCTAAAACTATTGCCGATATCGAGTTACAAATTATTTGATTTTTATCCAGTAACGTTACTTCATATTATATATGGGTTTTTATCGAATATGGTGGACTTTCATTTTTTCGCAATTTTTCCATACTACAAGTCGTGTTCTTTTTTGAGCCAAAATTTTTTGGTCTGAGATTAAGCTCAAATTGTGTCCGTCCATACTTTAAACTTAGTTAAATGTCGGAGTAAAATCAGTTCTTATGTAACTCAACAATTTTTCAATTTAGAGAGGTTTGAAGACTGTTCGCAAAAAACAAAAATAATTTTTTACAAAAACTATCACAATTCTAAAAACTATTGCAGATATCGAGTTACAGATTATTTGATTTTTATCCATTAACATCCCTTCATATTATATATGAGTTTTATCGAATTTGGCGGACTTTCATTTTTTCGCAATTTTTCCAGTCGTGTTCTTTTTTGAGCCAAAATTTTTTTGGTCTGAGATTAAGCTCAAATTGTGTTTGCACATACTTTAAACTTAGTTAAATGTCGGAATAAAATCAGTTCTTATGTAGCTCAAGAATTTTTCAATTTAGAGAGGTTTGAAGACTGTCCCAAAAAACTAAAATAATTTTCTACAAAAACTATCGCAATTCTAGAACTATTGCCGATATTGAGTTACAGATTATTTTATTTTTATCCAGTAACGTTACTTCATATTATATATGGGTTTTATCGAATATGGTGGACTTTCATTTTTTCGCAATTTTTCCATACTATAAGACGTGTTCTTTTTTGAGCCAAAATTTTTTTGGTCTGAGATTAAGCTCAAATTGTGTCCGCCCATACTTTAAACTTAGTTAAATGTCGGAGTAAAATCAGTTCTTATGTAACTGAAGAATTTTTCAATTTAGAGATGTTTGAAGACTTCCAAAAAACAAAAATAATTATCTATAAAAACTATCACAATTCTAAAACTATTGCAGATATGGAGTTACAGATTATTTGATTTTTATCCATTAACGTTACTTCATATTATATATGCGTTTTATCGAATATGGCGGACTTTCATTTTTTCGCAATTTTTCCATACTATATATGTCGTGTTCTTTTTTGAGCCAAAATTTTTTTGGTCTGAGATTACGCTCAAATTCTTTCCGCCCATACTTTAAACTTAGTTAAATGTCGGAGTAAAATCAGTTCTTATGTAACTCAAGAATTTTTGAATTTAGAGAGGTTTGAAGACTGTCCCAAAAAACAAAAATAATTTTCTACAAAAACTTTCACAATTCTAAAAACTATTGCAGATATCGAGTTACAGATTATTTGATTTTTATCCATTAACGTCCCTTCATATTATTTATGAGTTTTATCGAATTTGGCGGACTTTCATTTTTTCGCAATTTTTCCATACTATAAGTCGTGTTCTTTTTTGAGCCAAAATTTTTTTGGTGTGAGATTAAGCTCAAATTGTGTCCGCCCATACTTTAAACTTAGTTAAATGTCGAAGTAAAATCAGTTCTTATGTAACTCAAGAATTTTTCAATTTAGAGAGGTTTGAAGACTGTTCGAAAAAAATAACAATAATTTTCTACAAAAACTATCACAATTCTAAAAACTATTGCAGATATCGAGTTACAGATTATTTGATTTTTATCCATTAACGTCCCTTCATATTATATATGAGTTTTATCGAATTTGGCGGACTTTCATTTTTTCGCAATTTTTCCATACGTCGTGTTCTTTTTTGAGCCAAATTTTTTTTGGTCTGAGATTAAGCTCAAATTGTGTTTGCACATACTTTAAACTTAGTTAAATGTCAGAATAAAATCAGTTCTTATGTAGCTCAAGAATTTTTCAATTTAGAGAGGTTTGAAGACTGTCCCAAAAAACTAAAATAATTTTCTACAAAAACTATCACAATTCTAGAACTATTGCCGATATCGAGTTACAGATTATTTGATTTTTATCCAGTAACGTTACTTCATATTATATATGGGTTTCATCGAATTTGGCGGACTTTCATTTTTTCGCAATTTTTCCACGACTTATAAGTCGTGTTCTTTTTTGAGCCAAATTTTTTTTGGTCTGAGATTAAGCTCAAATTGTGTCCGCCCATACTTTAAACTTAGTTAAATGTCGGAGTAAAATCAGTTCTTATGTAACTCAAGAATTTTTCAATTTAGAGAGGTTTGAAGACTGTTCGAAAAAAATAACAATAATTTTCTACAAAAACTATCACAATTCTAAAAACTATTGCAGATATCGAGTTACAGATTATTTGATTTTTATCCATTAACGTCCCTTCATATTATATATGAGTTTTATCGAATTTGGCGGACTTTCATTTTTTCGCAATTTTTCCATACGTCGTGTTCTTTTTTGAGCCAAATTTTTTTTGGTCTGAGATTAAGCTCAAATTGTGTTTGCACATACTTTAAACTTAGTTAAATGTCAGAATAAAATCAGTTCTTATGTAGCTCAAGAATTTGTCAATTTAGAGAGGTTTGAAGACTGTCCCAAAAAACTAAAATAATTTTCTACAAAAACTATCGCAATTCTAGAACTATTGCCGATATCGAGTTACAGATTATTTTATTTTTATCCAGTAACGTTACTTCATATTATATATGGGTTTTATCGAATATGGTGGACTTTCATTTTTTCGCAATTTTTCCATACTATAAGACGTGTTCTTTTTTGAGCCAAAATTTTTTTGGTCTGAGATTAAGCTCAAATTGTGTCCGCCCATACTTTAAACTTAGTTAAATGTCGGAGTAAAATCAGTTCTTATGTAACTGAAGAATTTTTCAATTTAGAGATGTTTGAAGACTTCCAAAAAACAAAAATAATTATCTATAAAAACTATCACAATTCTAAAACTATTGCAGATATGGAGTTACAGATTATTTGATTTTTATCCATTAACGTTACTTCATATTATATATGAGTTTTATCGAATATGGCGGACTTTCATTTTTTCGCAATTTTTCCATACTATAAGTCGTGTTCTTTTTTGAGCCAAAATTTTTTTGGTCTGAGATTACGCTCAAATTCTTTCCGCCCATACTTTAAACTTAGTTAAATGTCGGAGTAAAATCAGTTCTTATGTAACTCAAGAATTTTTCAATTTAGAGAGGTTTGAAGACTGTCCCAAAAAACAAAAATAATTTTCTACAAAAACTTTCACAATTCTAAAAACTATTGCAGATATCGAGTTACAGATTATTTGATTTTTATCCATTAACGTCCCTTCATATTATTTATGAGTTTTATCGAATTTGGCGGACTTTCATTTTTTCGCAATTTTTCCATACTATAAGTCGTGTTCTTTTTTGAGCCAAAATTTTTTTGGTGTGAGATTAAGCTCAAATTGTGTCCGCCCATACTTTAAACTTAGTTAAATGTCGAAGTAAAATCAGTTCTTATGTAACTCAAGAATTTTTCAATTTAGAGAGGTTTGAAGACTCCCAAAAAACAAAAATAATTTGCTATAAAAACTATCACAATTCTAAAACTATTGCCGATATCGAGTTACAGATTATTTGATTTTTATCCATTAACGTTACTTCATATTATATATGAGTTTTAGCGAATATGGCGGACTTTCATTTTTTCACAATTATTCCATAATATAAGTAGCGTTCTTTTTTGAGCCAAAATTTTTTTGGTCTCAGATTAAGCTCAAATTGTGTCTGCATATACTTTAAACTTAGTTAAATGTCGGAGTAAAATTAGTTCTTATGTAACTCAAGAATTTTTCAATTTAGAGAGGTTTGAAGACTGTTCGAAAAAAATAACAATAATTTTCTACAAAAACTATCACAATTCTAAAAACTATTGCAGATATCGAGTTACAGATTATTTGATTTTTATCCATTAACGTCCCTTCATATTATATATGAGTTTTATCGAATTTGGCGGACTTTTATTTTTTCGCAATTTTTCCATACGTCGTGTTCTTTTTTGAGCCAAAATTTTTTTGGTCTGAGATTAAGCTCAAATTGTGTTTGCACATACTTTAAACTTAGTTAAATGTCGAAGTAATATCAGTTCTTATGTAACTCAAGAATTTTTCAATTTAGAGAGGTTTGAAGACTTCCAAAAAACAAAAATAATTTTCTATAAAAACTATCACAATTCTAAACCTATTGCAGATATGGAGTTACAGATTATTTGATTTTTATCCATTAACGTTACTTCATATTATATATGAGTTTTATCGAATATGGCGGACTTTCATTTTTTCGCAATTTATCCATAAGACGTGTTCTTTTTTGAGCCAAAATTTTTTTGGTCTGAGATTAAGCTCAAATTGTGTCCGCCTATACTTTAAACTTAGTTAAATGTCGGAGTAAAATTAGTTCTTATGTAACTCAAGAATTTTTCAATTTAGAGAGGTTTGAAGACTGTTCGAAAAAAATAACAATAATTTTCTACAAAAACTATCACAATTCTAAAAACTATTGCAGATATCGAGTTACAGATTATTTGATTTTTATCCATTAACGTCCCTTCATATTATATATGAGTTTTATCGAATTTGGCGGACTTTCATTTTTTCGCAATTTTTCCATTGTGTTTGCACATACTTTAAACTTAGTTAAATGTCGTAGCAAAATTAGTTTTTATGTAACTCAAGAATTTTTCAATTTAGAGAGGTTTGAAGACTGTCCCACAAAACAAAAATAATTTTCTATAAAAACTATCACAATTCTAAAACTATTGCAGATATCGAGTTACAGATTATTTGATTTTTATCTATTAACGTTACTTCATATTATATATGAGTTTTATCGAATATGGCGGACTTTCATTTTTTCGCAGTTTTTCCATACCACGTGTTCTTTTTTGAGCCAAAATTTGTTTGGTCTGAGATTAAGCTCAAATTGTGTTTGCACATACTTTAAACTTAGTTAAATGTCGGAATAAAATCAGTTCTTATGTAGCTCAAGAAATTTTCACTTTAGAGAGGTTTGAAGACTGTCCCAAAAAACAAAAATAATTACAAAAACTATCACAATTCTAAAACTATTGCCGATATCGAGTTACAGATTATTTGATTTTTATCCATTAACGTTACTTCATATTATATATGAGTTTTATCGAATATGGCGGACTTTCAATTTTTCGCAATTTTTCCATACTATATATAAGTCGTGTTCTTTTTTGAGCCAAAATTTTTTTGGTCTGAGATTAAGCTCAAATTGTGTCCGCCTAGACTTTAAACTTAGTTAAATGTCGGAGTAAAATCAGTTCTTATGTAACTCAAGAATTTTTCAATTTAGAGAGGTTTGAAGACTGTTCCAAAAAAACAAAAATAATTTCCATAAAAACTATCACAATTCTAAAACTATTGCAGATATCGAGTTACAGATTATTTGATTTTTATCCATTAACGTCCCTTCATATTATATATGAGTTTTATCGAATTTGGCGGACTTTCATTTTTTCGCAATTTTTCCATACTATAAGTCGTGTTCTTTTTTGAGCCAAAATTTTGTTGGTCTGAGGTTAAGCTCAAATTGTGTCCGCCCATACTTAAACTTAGTTAAATGTCGGAGTAAAATCAGTTCTTATGTAACTCAAGAATTTTTAAATTTAGAGAGGTTTGAAGACTGTTCCAAAAAAACAAAAATATTTTTTTACAAAAACTATCACAATTCTAAAACTATTGCGGATATCGAGTTACAGATTATTTGATTTTTATCCATTAACGTTACTTCATATTATATATGAGTTTTATCGAATATGGCGGACTTTCATTTTTTCGCAATTTTTCCATACTTAAGTCGTGTTCTTTTTTGAGCCAAAATTTTTTTGGTCTGAGATTAAGCTCAAATTGTGTTTGCACATACTTTAAACTTAGTTAAATGTCGGAATAAAATCAGTTCTCATGTAGCTCAAGAATTTTTCAATTTAGAGAGGTTTGAAGACTGTTCGAAAAAAACAAAAATATTTTTTTACAAAAACTATCACAATTCTAAAACTATTGCGCATATCGAGTTACAGATGATTTGATTTTTATCCATTAACGTCCCTTCATATTATTTATGAGTTTTATCGAATTTGGCGGACTTTCATTTTTTCGCAATTTTTCCATACTTAAGTCGTGTTCTTTTTTGAGCCAAAATTTTTTTGGTCTGAGATTAAGCTCAAATTGTGTCCGCCCATACTTTAAACTTAGTTAAATGTCGGAGTAAAATCAGTTCTTATGTAACTCAAGAATTTTTCAATTTAGAGAGGATTGAAGACTTCGAAAAAAACAAAAATAATTTTTTACAAAAACTATCACAATTCTAAAACTATTGCCGATATCGAGTTACAGATTATTTGATTATTATTCATTAACGTTACTTCATATTATATATGAGTTTTATCGAATATGGCGGACTTTAATTTTTTCGCAATTTTTCTTTTTGGAGCCAAAATTTTTTTGGTCTGAGATTAAGCTCAAATTGTGTTTGCACATACTTTAAACTTAGTTAAATGTCGGAATAAAATCAGTTCTTATGTAGCTCAAGAATTTTTCACTTTAGAGAGGTTTGAAGACTGTCCCAAAAAAAAAATTTTTTCTAAACTATGCCGATATCGAGTTACAGATTATTTGATTTATATCCATTAACGTTACTTCATATTATATATGTTTTATCGAATATGGCGGACTTTCATTTTTTCGCAATTTTTCCATACTTATAAGTCGTGTTCTTTTTTGAGCCAAAATTTTTTTGGTCTGAGATTAAGCTCAAATTGTGCCCGCCTAGACTTTAAACTTAGTTAAATGTCGGAGTAAAATCAGTTCTTATGTAACTCAAGAATTTTTCAATTTAGAGAGGTTTGAAAACTGTCCAAAAAAAAAAAAAAAAAAAATTTTCTATAAAAACTATCACAATTCTAAAACTATTGCAGATATGGAGTTACAGATTATTTGATTTTTATCCATTAACGTTCCTTCATATTATATATGAGTTTTATCGAATTTGGCGGACTTTCATTTTTTCGCAATTTTTCCATACGTGTTCTTTTTTGAGCCTAAATTTTTTTGGTCTGAGATTAAGCTCAAATTGTGTTCGCCTATACTTTAAACTTGGTTAAATGTCGGAGTAAAATCAGTTCTTATGTAACTCAAGAATTTTTCAATTTAGAGAGGTTTGAAGACTGTTCCAAAAATACAAAAATATTTTTTTACAACTATTACAATTCTAAAACTATTGAGGATATCGAGTTACAGATTATTTGATTTTTATCCATTAACGTTACTTCATATTATATGAGTTTTATCAAATATGGCGGACTTTCATTTTTTCGCAATTTTTCGTGTTCTTTTTTGAGCCAAAATTTTTTGGTCTGAGATTAAGCTCAAATTGTGTTTGCACATACTTTAAACTTAGTTAAATGTCGGAATAAAATCAGTTCTATGTAGCTCAAGAATTTTTCACTTTAGAGAGGTTTGAAGACTGTTCCAAAAAACAAAAATAATTTTCTATAAAAACTAACACAATTCTAAAACTATTGCAGATATGAAGTTACAGATTATTTGATTTTTATCCATTAACGTCCCTTCATATTATATATGAGTTTTATCGAATTTGGCGGACTCTCATTTTTTCGCAATTTTTCCAGTCGTGTTCTTTTTTGAGCCAAAATTTTTTTGGTCTGAGATTAAGCTCAAATTGTGTTTGCACATACTTTAAACTTAGTTAAATGTAGGAGTAAAATCAGTTCTTATGTAACTCAATAATTTTTCTATTTAGAGCGGTTTGAAAACTGTTCCAAAAAAACAAAAATAATTTTCTATAAAAACTATCACAATTCTAAAACTATTGCAGATATCGAGTTACAGATTATTTGATTTTTATCCATTAACGTCCCTTCATATTATATATGAGTTTTATCGAATTTGGCGGACTTTCATTTTTTCGCAATTTTTCCAGTCGTGTTCTTTTTTGAGCCAAAATTTTTTTGGTCTGAGATTAAGCTCAAATTGTGTTTGCACATACTTTAAACTTAGTTAAATGTCGGAATAAAATCAGTTCTTATGTAGCTCAAGAATTTTTCAATTTAGAGAGGTTTGAAGACTGTCCCAAAAAACTAAAATAATTTTCTACAAAAACTATCACAATTCTAAAACTATTGCCGATATCGAGTTACAAATTATTTGATTTTTATCCAGTAACGTTACTTCATATTATATATGGGTTTTTATCGAATATGGTGGACTTTCATTTTTTCGCAATTTTTCCATACTACAAGTCGTGTTCTTTTTTGAGCCAAAATTTTTTGGTCTGAGATTAAGCTCAAATTGTGTCCGTCCATACTTTAAACTTAGTTAAATGTCGGAGTAAAATCAGTTCTTATGTAACTCAACAATTTTTCAATTTAGAGAGGTTTGAAGACTGTTCGCAAAAAACAAAAATAATTTTTTACAAAAACTATCACAATTCTAAAAACTATTGCAGATATCGAGTTACAGATTATTTGATTTTTATCCATTAACATCCCTTCATATTATATATGAGTTTTATCGAATTTGGCGGACTTTCATTTTTTCGCAATTTTTCCAGTCGTGTTCTTTTTTGAGCCAAAATTTTTTTGGTCTGAGATTAAGCTCAAATTGTGTTTGCACATACTTTAAACTTAGTTAAATGTCGGAATAAAATCAGTTCTTATGTAGCTCAAGAATTTTTCAATTTAGAGAGGTTTGAAGACTGTCCCAAAAAACTAAAATAATTTTCTACAAAAACTATCGCAATTCTAGAACTATTGCCGATATTGAGTTACAGATTATTTTATTTTTATCCAGTAACGTTACTTCATATTATATATGGGTTTTATCGAATATGGTGGACTTTCATTTTTTCGCAATTTTTCCATACTATAAGACGTGTTCTTTTTTGAGCCAAAATTTTTTTGGTCTGAGATTAAGCTCAAATTGTGTCCGCCCATACTTTAAACTTAGTTAAATGTCGGAGTAAAATCAGTTCTTATGTAACTGAAGAATTTTTCAATTTAGAGATGTTTGAAGACTTCCAAAAAACAAAAATAATTATCTATAAAAACTATCACAATTCTAAAACTATTGCAGATATGGAGTTACAGATTATTTGATTTTTATCCATTAACGTTACTTCATATTATATATGCGTTTTATCGAATATGGCGGACTTTCATTTTTTCGCAATTTTTCCATACTATATATGTCGTGTTCTTTTTTGAGCCAAAATTTTTTTGGTCTGAGATTACGCTCAAATTCTTTCCGCCCATACTTTAAACTTAGTTAAATGTCGGAGTAAAATCAGTTCTTATGTAACTCAAGAATTTTTGAATTTAGAGAGGTTTGAAGACTGTCCCAAAAAACAAAAATAATTTTCTACAAAAACTTTCACAATTCTAAAAACTATTGCAGATATCGAGTTACAGATTATTTGATTTTTATCCATTAACGTCCCTTCATATTATTTATGAGTTTTATCGAATTTGGCGGACTTTCATTTTTTCGCAATTTTTCCATACTATAAGTCGTGTTCTTTTTTGAGCCAAAATTTTTTTGGTGTGAGATTAAGCTCAAATTGTGTCCGCCCATACTTTAAACTTAGTTAAATGTCGAAGTAAAATCAGTTCTTATGTAACTCAAGAATTTTTCAATTTAGAGAGGTTTGAAGACTCCCAAAAAACAAAAATAATTTGCTATAAAAACTATCACAATTCTAAAACTATTGCCGATATCGAGTTACAGATTATTTGATTTTTATCCATTAACGTTACTTCATATTATATATGAGTTTTAGCGAATATGGCGGACTTTCATTTTTTCACAATTATTCCATAATATAAGTAGCGTTCTTTTTTGAGCCAAAATTTTTTTGGTCTCAGATTAAGCTCAAATTGTGTCTGCCTATACTTTAAACTTAGTTAAATGTCGGAGTAAAATTAGTTCTTATGTAACTCAAGAATTTTTCAATTTAGAGAGGTTTGAAGACTGTTCGAAAAAAATAACAATAATTTTCTACAAAAACCATCACAATTCTAAAAACTATTGCAGATATCGAGTTACAGATTATTTGATTTTTATCCATTAACGTCCCTTCATATTATATATGAGTTTTATCGAATTTGGCGGACTTTTATTTTTTCGCAATTTTTCCATACGTCGTGTTCTTTTTTGAGTCAAAATTTTTTTGGTCTGAGATTAAGCTCAAATTGTGTTTGCACATACTTTAAACTTAGTTAAATGTCGAAGTAATATCAGTTCTTATGTAACTCAAGAATTTTTCAATTTAGAGAGGTTTGAAGACTTCCAAAAAACAAAAATAATTTTCTATAAAAACTATCACAATTCTAAACCTATTGCAGATATGGAGTTACAGATTATTTGATTTTTATCCATTAACGTTACTTCATATTATATATGAGTTTTATCGAATATGGCGGACTTCCATTTTTTCGCAATTTTTCCATAAGACGTGTTCTTTTTTGAGCCAAAATTTTTTTGGTCTGAGATTAAGCTCAAATTGTGTCCGCCTATACTTTAAACTTAGTTAAATGTCGGAGTAAAATTAGTTCTTATGTAACTCAAGAATTTTTCAATTTAGAGAGGTTTGAAGACTGTTCGAAAAAAATAACAATAATTTTCTACAAAAACTATCACAATTCTAAAAACTATTGCAGATATCGAGTTACAGATTATTTGATTTTTATCCATTAACGTCCCTTCATATTATATATGAGTTTTATCGAATTTGGCGGACTTTCATTTTTTCGCAATTTTTCCATTGTGTTTGCACATACTTTAAACTTAGTTAAATGTCGTAGCAAAATTAGTTTTTATGTAACTCAAGAATTTTTCAATTTAGAGAGGTTTGAAGACTGTCCCAAAAAACAAAAATAATTTTCTATAAAAACTATCACAATTCTAAAACTATTGCAGATATCGAGTTACAGATTATTTGATTTTTATCCATTAACGTTACTTCATATTATATATGAGTTTTATCGAATATGGCGGACTTTCATTTTTTCGCAATTTTTCCATACTACGTGTTCTTTTTTGAGCCAAAATTTGTTTGGTCTGAGATTAAGCTCAAATTGTGTTTGCACATACTTTAAACTTAGTTAAATGTCGGAATAAAATCAGTTCTTATGTAGCTCAAGAAATTTTCACTTTAGAGAGGTTTGAAGACTGTCCCAAAAAACAAAAATAATTACAAAAACTATCACAATTCTAAAACTATTGCCGATATCGAGTTACAGATTATTTGATTTTTATCCATTAACGTTACTTCATATTATATATGAGTTTTATCGAATATGGCGGACTTTCAATTTTTCGCAATTTTTCCATACTATATATAAGTCGTGTTCTTTTTTGAGCCAAAATTTTTTTGGTCTGAGATTAAGCTCAAATTGTGTCCGCCTAGACTTTAAACTTAGTTAAATGTCGGAGTAAAATCAGTTCTTATGTAACTCAAGAATTTTTCAATTTAGAGAGGTTTGAAGACTGTTCCAAAAAAAAAAAAATAATTTCCATAAAAACTATCACAATTCTAAAACTATTGCAGATATCGAGTTACAGATTATTTGATTTTTATCCATTAACGTCCCTTCATATTATATATGGGTTTTATCGAATTTGGCGGACTTTCATTTTTTCGCAATTTTTCCATACTATAAGTCGTGTTCTTTTTTGAGCCAAAATTTTGTTGGTCTGAGGTTAAGCTCAAATTGTGTCCGCCCATACTTAAACTTAGTTAAATGTCGGAGTAAAATCAGTTCTTATGTAACTCAAGAATTTTTAAATTTAGAGAGGTTTGAAGACTGTTCCAAAAAAACAAAAATATTTTTTTACAAAAACTATCACAATTCTAAAACTATTGCGGATATCGAGTTACAGATTATTTGATTTTTATCCATTAACGTTACTTCATATTATATATGAGTTTTATCGAATATGGCGGACTTTCATTTTTTCGCAATTTTTCCATACTTAAGTCGTGTTCTTTTTTGAGCCAAAATTTTTTTGGTCTGAGATTAAGCTCAAATTGTGTTTGCACATACTTTAAACTTAGTTAAATGTCGGAATAAAATCAGTTCTCATGTAGCTCAAGAATTTTTCAATTTAGAGAGGTTTGAAGACTGTTCGAAAAAAACAAAAATATTTTTTTACAAAAACTATGACAATTCTAAAACTATTGCGCATATCGAGTTACAGATGATTTGATTTTTATCCATTAACGTCCCTTCATATTATTTATGAGTTTTATCGAATTTGGCGGACTTTCATTTTTTCGCAATTTTTCCATACTTAAGTCGTGTTCTTTTTTGAGCCAAAATTTTTTTGGTCTGAGATTAAGCTCAAATTGTGTCCGCCCATACTTTAAACTTAGTTAAATGTCGGAGTAAAATCAGTTCTTATGTAACTCAAGAATTTTTCAATTTAGAGAGGATTGAAGACTTCGAAAAAAACAAAAATAATTATTTACAAAAACTATCACAATTCTAAAACTATTGCCGATATCGAGTTACAGATTATTTGATTATTATTCATTAACGTTACTTCATATTATATATGACTTTTATCGAATATGGCGGACTTTAATTTTTTCGCAATTTTTCTTTTTGGAGCCAAAATTTTTTTGGTCTGAGATTAAGCTCAAATTGTGTTTGCACATACTTTAAACTTAGTTAAATGTCGGAATAAAATCAGTTCTTATGTAGCTCAAGAATTTTTCACTTTAGAGAGGTTTGAAGACTGTCCCAAAAAAAAAAATTTTTCTAAACTATGCCGATATCGAGTTACAGATTATTTGATTTATATCCATTAACGTTACTTCATATTATATATGTTTTATCGAATATGGCGGACTTTCATTTTTTCGCAATTTTTCCATACTTATAAGTCGTGTTCTTTTTTGAGCCAAAATTTTTTTGGTCTGAGATTAAGCTCAAATTGTGCCCGCCTAGACTTTAAACTTAGTTAAATGTCGGAGTAAAATCAGTTCTTATGTAACTCAAGAATTTTTCAATTTAGAGAGGTTTGAAAACTGTCAAAAAAAAAAAAATAATAATTTTCTATAAAAACTATCACAATTCTAAAACTATTGCAGATATGGAGTTACAGATTATTTGATTTTTATCCATTAACGTTCCTTCATATTATATATGAGTTTTATCGAATTTGGCGGACTTTCATTTTTTCGCAATTTTTCCATACGTGTTCTTTTTTGAGCCTAAATTTTTTTGGTCTGAGATTAAGCTCAAATTGTGTTCGCCTATACTTTAAACTTGGTTAAATGTCGGAGTAAAATCAGTTCTTATGTAACTCAAGAATTTTTCAATTTAGAGAGGTTTGAAGACTGTTCCAAAAATACAAAAATATTTTTTTACAACTATTACAATTCTAAAACTATTGAGGATATCGAGTTACAGATTATTTGATTTTTATCCATTAACGTTACTTCATATTATATATGAGTTTTATCAAATATGGCGGACTTTCATTTTTTCGCAATTTTTCGTGTTCTTTTTTGAGTCAAAATTTTTTGGTCTGAGATTAAGCTCAAATTGTGTTTGCACATACTTTAAACTTAGTTAAATGTCGGAATAAAATCAGTTCTTATGTAGCTCAAGAATTTTTCACTTTAGAGAGGTTTGAAGACTGTTCCAAAAAACAAAAATAATTTTCTATAAAAACTAACACAATTCTAAAACTATTGCAGATATGGAGTTACAGATTATTTGATTTTTATCCATTAACGTCCCTTCATATTATATATGAGTTTTATCGAATTTGGCGGACTTTCATTTTTTCGCAATTTTTCCAGTCGTGTTCTTTTTTGAGCCAAAATTTTTTTGGTCTGAGATTAAGCTCAAATTGTGTTTGCACATACTTTAAACTTAGTTAAATGTAGGAGTAAAATCAGTTCTTATGTAACTCAATAATTTTTCAATTTAGAGCGGTTTGAAAACTGTTCCAAAAAAACAAAAATAATTTTCTATAAAAACTATCACAATTCTAAAACTATTGCAGATATCGAGTTACAGATTATTTGATTTTTATCCATTAACGTCCCTTCATATTATATATGAGTTTTATCGAATTTGGCGGACTTTCATTTTTTCGCAATTTTTCCAGTCGTGTTCTTTTTTGAGCCAAAATTTTTTTGGTCTGAGATTAAGCTCAAATTGTGTTTGCACATACTTTAAACTTAGTTAAATGTCGAAATAAAATCAGTTCTTATGTAGCTCAAGAATTTTTCAATTTAGAGAGGTTTGAAGACTGTCCCAAAAAACTAAAATAATTTTCTACAAAAACTATCACAATTCTAAAACTATTGCCGATATCGAGTTACAAATTATTTGATTTTTATCCAGTAACGTTACTTCATATTATATATGGGTTTTTATCGAATATGGTGGACTTTCATTTTTTCGCAATTTTTCCATACTACAAGTCGTGTTCTTTTTTGAGCCAAAATTTTTTGGTCTGAGATTAAGCTCAAATTGTGTCCGTCCATACTTTAAACTTAGTTAAATGTCGGAGTAAAATCAGTTCTTATGTAACTCAACAATTTTTCAATTTAGAGAGGTTTGAAGACTGTTCGCAAAAAACAAAAATAATTTTTTACAAAAACTATCACAATTCTAAAAACTATTGCAGATATCGAGTTACAGATTATTTGATTTTTATCCATTAACGTCCCTTCATATTATATATGAGCTTTATCGAATTTGGCTGACTTTCATTTTTTCGCAATTTTTCCATACTATAAGTCGTGTTCTTTTTTGAGCCAAAATTTTTTTGCTCTGAAATTACGCTCAAATTGTGTCCGCCCACACTTTAAACTTAGTTAAATGTCGGAGTAAAATCAGTTCTTATGTAGCTCAAGAATTTTTCAAGTTAGAGAGGTTTGAAGACTGCTCGAAAAAAACAAAAATAATTTTTTACAAAAACTATCACAATTCTAAAAACTATTGCCGATATCGAGTTACAGATTATTTGATTTTTATCCATTAACGTTACTTCATATTATATATGAGTTTTATCGAATATGGCGGACTTTCATTTATTCACAATTTTTCCATACTATGTCGTGTTCTTTTTTGAGCCAAAATTTTTTTGGTCTGAGATTAAGCTCAAATTGTGTTTGCACATACTTTAAACTAAGTTAAATGTCGGAATAAAATCAGTTCTTATGTAGCTCAAAAATTTTTCAATGTAGAGAGTTTTGAAGACTGTCCCAAAAAACTAAAATAATTTTCTACAAAAACTATCGCAATTCTAGAACTATTGCCGATATCGAGTTACAGATTATTTGATTTTTATCCAGTAACGTTACTTCATATTATATATGGGTTTTATCGAATATGGTGGACTTTCATTTTTTCGCAATATTTCCATACGTGTCGTGTTCTTTTTTGAGCCAAAATTTTTTTGGTCTGAGATTAAGCTCAAATTGTGTTTGCACATACTTTAAACTTAGTTAAATGTCGGAATAAAATCAGTTCTTATGTAGCTCAACAATTTTTCAATTTAGAGAGGTTTGAAGACTGTCCCAAAAAACTAAAACAATTTTCTACAAAAACTATCACAATTCTAGAACTATTGCCGATATCGAGTAACAGATGATTTGATTTTTATCCTGTAACGTTACTTCATATTATATATGGGTTTTATCGAATATGGTGGACTTTCATTTTTTCGCAATTTTTCCATACTATAAGTCGTGTTCTTTTTTGAGCCAAAATTTTTTTGGTCTGAGATTAAGCTCAAATTGTGCCCGCCTATACTTTAAACTTAGTTAAATGTCGAAGTAAAATCAGTTCTTATGTAACTCAAGAATTTTTCAATTTAGAGAGGTTTGAAGACTGTTCGAAAAAAACAAAAATAATTTTTTACAAAAACTATCACAATTCTAAAAACTATTGCCGATATCGAGTTACAGATTATTTGATTTTTATCCATTAACGGTACTTCATATTATATATGAGTTTTATCGAATATGGCGGACTTTCATTTATTCACAATTTTTCCATACTATGTCGTGTTCTTTTTTGAGCCAAAATTTTTTTGGTCTGAGATGAAGCTCAAATTGTGTTTGCACATATTTTAAACTCAGTTAAATGTCGGAATAAAATCAGTTCTTATGTAGCTCAAGAATTTTTCAATTTAGAGAGGTTTGAAGACTGTCCCAAAAAACTAAAATAATTTTCTACAAAGACTATCGCAATTCTAGAACTATTGCCGATATCGAGTAACAGATTATTTGATTTTTATCCTGTAACGTTACTTCATATTATATATGGGTTTTATCGAATATGGTGGACTTTCATTTTTTCGCAATTTTTCCATACTATAAGTCGTGTTCTTTTTTGAGCCAAAATTTTTTTGGTCTGAGATTAAGCTCAAATTGTGTCCGCCTATACTTTAAGCTTAGTTAAATGTCGAAGTAAAATCAGTTCTTATGTAACTCAAGAATTTTTCAATTTAGAGAGGTTTGAAGACTGTCCCAAAAAACTAAAATAATTTTCTACAAAGACTATCGCAATTCTAGAACTATTGCCGATATCGAGTTACAGATTATTTTATTTTTATCCAGTAACGTTACTTCATATTATATATGGGTTTTATCGAATATGGTGGACTTTCATTTTTTCGCAATATTTCCATACGTGTCGTGTTCTTTTTTGAGCCAAAATTTTTTTGGTCTGAGATTAAGCTCAAATTGTGTTTGCACATACTTTAAACTTAGTTAAATGTCGGAATAAAATCAGTTCTTATGTAGCTCAACAATTTTTCAATTTAGAGAGGTTTGAAGACTGTCCCAAAAAACTAAAACAATTTTCTACAAAAACTATCACAAATCTAAAAACTATTGCAGATATAGAGTTAAAGATTATTTGATTTTTATCCATTAACGTCCCTTCATATTATTTATGGGTTTTATCGAATATGGTGGACTTTCATTTTTTCGCAATTTTTCCATACTATAAGTCGTGTTCTTTTTTGAGCCAAAATTTTTTTGGTCTGAGATTAAGCTCAAATTGTGCCCGCCCATACTTTAAACTTAGTTAAATGTCGGAGTAAAATCAGTTCTTATGTAACTCAAGAATTTTTCAATTTAGAGAGGTTTGAAGACTTCCAAAAAACAAAAATAATTTTCTATAAAAACTATCACAATTCTAAAACTATTGCAGATATGGAGTTACAGATTATTTGATTTTTATCCATTAACGTTACTTCATATTATATATGAGTTTTATCGAATATGGCGGACTCTCATTTTTTCGCAATTTTTCCATACTATAAGTCGTGTTCTTTTTTGAGCCAAAATTTTTTTGGTCTGAGATTACGCTCAAATTGTGTCCGCCCATACTTTAAACTTAGTTAAATGTCGGAGTAAAATCAGTTCTTATGTAACTCAAGAATTTTTCAATTTAGAGAGGTTTGAAGACTGTCCCAAAAAACAAAAATAATTTTCTACAAAAACTATCACAAATCTAAAAACTATTGCAGATATAGAGTTAAAGATTATTTGATTTTTATCCATTAACGTCCCTTCATATTATTTATGAGTTTTATCGAATTTGGCGGACATTCATTTTTTCGCAATTTTTCCATACTATGTCGTGTTCTTTTTTGAGCCAAAATTTTTTTTTTCTGAGATTAAGCTCAAATTGTGTTTGCACATACTTTAAACTTAGTTAAATGTCGGAATAAAATCAGTTCTTATGTAGCTCAAGAATTTTTCAATTTAGAGAGGTTTGAAGACTGTCCCAAAAAACTAAAATAATTTTCTACAAAAACTATCGCAATTCTAGAACTATTGCCGATATCGAGTTACAGATTATTTGATTTTTATCCAGTAACGTTACTTCATATTATATATGAGTTTTATCGAATATGGCGGACTTTCATTTTTTCGCAATTTTTCCATACTATAAGTCGTGTTCTTTTTTGAGCCAAAATTTTTTTGGTCTGAGATTACGCTCAAATTGTGTCCGCCCATACTTTAAACTTAATTAAATGTCGAAGTAAAATCAGTTCTTATGTAACTCAAGAATTTTTCAATTTAGAGAGGTTTGAAGACTTCCAAGAAACAAAAATAATTTTCTATAAAAACTATCACAATTCTAAAACTATTGCCGATATCGAGTTACAGATTATTTGATTTTTATCCATTAACGTTACTTCATATTATATATGAGTTTTATCGAATTTGGCGGACTTTCATTTTTTCGCAATTTTTCCATACTATAAGTCGTGTTCTTTTTTGAGCCAAAATTTTTTTGGTCTGAGATTAAGCTCAAATTGTGTTTGCACATACTTTAAACTTAGTTAAATGTCAGAATAAAATCAGTTCTTATGTAGCTCAAGAATTTTTCAATTTAGAGAGGTTTGAAGACTGTCCCAAAAAACTAAAATAATTTTCTACAAAAACTATCACAATTCTAGAACTATTGCCGATATCGAGTTACAGATTATTTGATTTTTATCCATTAACGTTACTTCATATTATATATGGGTTTTATCGAATATGGTGGACTTTCATTTTTTCGCAATTTTTCCATACAATAAGTCGTGTTCTTTTTTGAGCCAAAATTTTTTTGGTCTGAGATTAAGCTCAAATTGTGTCCGCCCATACTTGAAACTTAGTTAAATGTCGGAGTAAAATCAGTTCTTATGTAACTCAAGAATTTTTCAATTTAGAGAGGTTTGAAGACTTCCAAAAAACAAAAATAATTTTCTACAAAAACTATCACAATTCTAAAACTATTGCCGATATCGAGTTACAGATTATTTGATTTTAATTCCAGTAACGTTACTTCATATTATATATGAGGTTTATCGAATATGGCGGACTTTCATTTTTTCGCAATTTTTCCATACGTCGTGTTCTTTTTTGAGCCAAATTTTTTTTGGTCTGAGATTAAGCTCAAATTGTGTTTGCACATACTTTAAACTTAGTTAAATGTCAGAATAAAATCAGTTCTTATGTAGCTCAAGAATTTTTCAATTTAGAGAGGTTTGAAGACTGTCCCAAAAAACTAAAATAATTTTCTACAAAAACTATCACAATTCTAGAACTATTGCCGATATCGAGTTACAGATTATTTGATTTTTATCCAGTAACGTTACTTCATATTATATATGGGTTTTATCGAATATGGTGGACTTTCATTTTTTCGCAATTTTTCCATACTATAAGTCGTGTTCTTTTTTGAGCCAAAATTTTTTTGGTCTGAGATTAAGCTCAAATTGTGCCCGCCCATACTTTAAACTTAGTTAAATGTCGGAGTAAAATCAGTTCTTATGTAACTCAAGAATTTTTCAATTTAGAGAGGTTTGAAGACTTCCAAAAAACAAAAATAATTTTCTATAAAAACTATCACAATTCTAAAACTATTGCAGATATGGAGTTACAGATTATTTGATTTTTATCCATTAACGTTACTTCATATTATATATGAGTTTTATCGAATATGGCGGACTCTCATTTTTTCGCAATTTTTCCATACTATAAGTCGTGTTCTTTTTTGAGCCAAAATTTTTTTGGTCTGAGATTACGCTCAAATTGTGTCCGCCCATACTTTAAACTTAGTTAAATGTCGGAGTAAAATCAGTTCTTATGTAACTCAAGAATTTTTCAATTTAGAGAGGTTTGAAGACTTCCAAAAAACAAAAATAATTTTCTACAAAAACTATCACAATTCTAAAACTATTGCCGATATCGAGTTACAGATTATTTGATTTTAATTCCAGTAACGTTACTTCATATTATATATGAGGTTTATCGAATATGGCGGACTTTCATTTTTTCGCAATTTTTCCATACGTCGTGTTCTTTTTTGAGCCAAATTTTTTTTGGTCTGAGATTAAGCTCAAATTGTGTTTGCACATACTTTAAACTTAGTTAAATGTCAGAATAAAATCAGTTCTTATGTAGCTCAAGAATTTTTCAATTTAGAGAGGTTTGAAGACTGTCCCAAAAAACTAAAATAATTTTCTACAAAAACTATCACAATTCTAGAACTATTGCCGATATCGAGTTACAGATTATTTGATTTTTATCCAGTAACGTTACTTCATATTATATATGGGTTTTATCGAATATGGTGGACTTTCATTTTTTCGCAATTTTTCCATACTATATATAAGTCGTGTTCTTTTTTGAGCCAAAATTTTTTTGGTCTGAGATTACGCTCAAATTGTGTCCGCCCATACTTTAAACTTAATTAAATGTCGGAGTAAAATCAGTTGTTATGTAACTCAAGAATTTTTCAATTTAGAGAGGTTTGAAGACTGTCCCAAAAAACTAAAATAATTTTCTACAAAAACTATCCCAATTCTAGAACTATTGCCGATATCGAGTTACAGATTATTTGATTTTTATCCAGTAACGTTACTTCATATTATATATAGGTTTTATCGAATATGGTGGACTTTCATTTTTTCGCAATTTTTCCATACTATAAGTCGTGTTCTTTTTTGAGCCAAAATTTTTTTGGTCTGAGATTAAGCTCAAATTGTGTCCGCCTATACTTTAAGCTTAGTTAAATGTCGAAGTAAAATCAGTTCTTATGTAACTCAAGAATTTTTCAATTTAGAGAGGTTTGAAGACTGTCCCAAAAAACTAAAATAATTTTCTACAAAGACTATCGCAATTCTAGAACTATTGCCGATATCGAGTTACAGATTATTTTATTTTTATCCAGTAACGTTACTTCATATTATATATGGGTTTTATCGAATATGGTGGACTTTCATTTTTTCGCAATATTTCCATACGTGTCGTGTTCTTTTTTGAGCCAAAATTTTTTTGGTCTGAGATTAAGCTCAAATTGTGTTTGCACATACTTTAAACTTAGTTAAATGTCGGAATAAAATCAGTTCTTATGTAGCTCAACAATTTTTCAATTTAGAGAGGTTTGAAGACTGTCCCAAAAAACTAAAACAATTTTCTACAAAAACTATCACAAATCTAAAAACTATTGCAGATATAGAGTTAAAGATTATTTGATTTTTATCCATTAACGTCCCTTCATATTATTTATGGGTTTTATCGAATATGGTGGACTTTCATTTTTTCGCAATTTTTCCATACTATAAGTCGTGTTCTTTTTTGAGCCAAAATTTTTTTGGTCTGAGATTAAGCTCAAATTGTGCCCGCCCATACTTTAAACTTAGTTAAATGTCGGAGTAAAATCAGTTCTTATGTAACTCAAGAATTTTTCAATTTAGAGAGGTTTGAAGACTTCCAAAAAACAAAAATAATTTTCTATAAAAACTATCACAATTCTAAAACTATTGCAGATATGGAGTTACAGATTATTTGATTTTTATCCATTAACGTTACTTCATATTATATATGAGTTTTATCGAATATGGCGGACTCTCATTTTTTCGCAATTTTTCCATACTATAAGTCGTGTTCTTTTTTGAGCCAAAATTTTTTTGGTCTGAGATTACGCTCAAATTGTGTCCGCCCATACTTTAAACTTAGTTAAATGTCGGAGTAAAATCAGTTCTTATGTAACTCAAGAATTTTTCAATTTAGAGAGGTTTGAAGACTGTCCCAAAAAACAAAAATAATTTTCTACAAAAACTATCACAAATCTAAAAACTATTGCAGATATAGAGTTAAAGATTATTTGATTTTTATCCATTAACGTCCCTTCATATTATTTATGAGTTTTATCGAATTTGGCGGACATTCATTTTTTCGCAATTTTTCCATACTATGTCGTGTTCTTTTTTGAGCCAAAATTTTTTTTTTCTGAGATTAAGCTCAAATTGTGTTTGCACATACTTTAAACTTAGTTAAATGTCGGAATAAAATCAGTTCTTATGTAGCTCAAGAATTTTTCAATTTAGAGAGGTTTGAAGACTGTCCCAAAAAACTAAAATAATTTTCTACAAAAACTATCGCAATTCTAGAACTATTGCCGATATCGAGTTACAGATTATTTGATTTTTATCCAGTAACGTTACTTCATATTATATATGAGTTTTATCGAATATGGCGGACTTTCATTTTTTCGCAATTTTTCCATACTATAAGTCGTGTTCTTTTTTGAGCCAAAATTTTTTTGGTCTGAGATTACGCTCAAATTGTGTCCGCCCATACTTTAAACTTAATTAAATGTCGAAGTAAAATCAGTTCTTATGTAACTCAAGAATTTTTCAATTTAGAGAGGTTTGAAGACTTCCAAGAAACAAAAATAATTTTCTATAAAAACTATCACAATTCTAAAACTATTGCCGATATCGAGTTACAGATTATTTGATTTTTATCCATTAACGTTACTTCATATTATATATGAGTTTTATCGAATTTGGCGGACTTTCATTTTTTCGCAATTTTTCCATACTATAAGTCGTGTTCTTTTTTGAGCCAAAATTTTTTTGGTCTGAGATTAAGCTCAAATTGTGTTTGCACATACTTTAAACTTAGTTAAATGTCAGAATAAAATCAGTTCTTATGTAGCTCAAGAATTTTTCAATTTAGAGAGGTTTGAAGACTGTCCCAAAAAACTAAAATAATTTTCTACAAAAACTATCACAATTCTAGAACTATTGCCGATATCGAGTTACAGATTATTTGATTTTTATCCATTAACGTTACTTCATATTATATATGGGTTTTATCGAATATGGTGGACTTTCATTTTTTCGCAATTTTTCCATACAATAAGTCGTGTTCTTTTTTGAGCCAAAATTTTTTTGGTCTGAGATTAAGCTCAAATTGTGTCCGCCCATACTTGAAACTTAGTTAAATGTCGGAGTAAAATCAGTTCTTATGTAACTCAAGAATTTTTCAATTTAGAGAGGTTTGAAGACTTCCAAAAAACAAAAATAATTTTCTACAAAAACTATCACAATTCTAAAACTATTGCCGATATCGAGTTACAGATTATTTGATTTTAATTCCAGTAACGTTACTTCATATTATATATGAGGTTTATCGAATATGGCGGACTTTCATTTTTTCGCAATTTTTCCATACGTCGTGTTCTTTTTTGAGCCAAATTTTTTTTGGTCTGAGATTAAGCTCAAATTGTGTTTGCACATACTTTAAACTTAGTTAAATGTCAGAATAAAATCAGTTCTTATGTAGCTCAAGAATTTTTCAATTTAGAGAGGTTTGAAGACTGTCCCAAAAAACTAAAATAATTTTCTACAAAAACTATCACAATTCTAGAACTATTGCCGATATCGAGTTACAGATTATTTGATTTTTATCCAGTAACGTTACTTCATATTATATATGGGTTTTATCGAATATGGTGGACTTTCATTTTTTCGCAATTTTTCCATACTATATATAAGTCGTGTTCTTTTTTGAGCCAAAATTTTTTTGGTCTGAGATTACGCTCAAATTGTGTCCGCCCATACTTTAAACTTAATTAAATGTCGGAGTAAAATCAGTTGTTATGTAACTCAAGAATTTTTCAATTTAGAGAGGTTTGAAGACTGTCCCAAAAAACTAAAATAATTTTCTACAAAAACTATCACAATTCTAGAACTATTGCCGATATCGAGTTACAGATTATTTGATTTTTATCCAGTAACGTTACTTCATATTATATATAGGTTTTATCGAATATGGTGGACTTTCATTTTTTCGTAATTTTTCCATACTATAAGTCGTGTTCTTTTTTGAGCCAAAATTTTTTTGGTCTGAGATTACGCTCAAATTGTGTCCGCCCATACTTTAAACTTAGTTAAATGTCGGAGTAAAATCAGTTCTTATGTAACTCAAAAATTTTTCAATTTAGAGAGGTTTGAAGACGGTTCGAAAAAAACAAAAATAATTTTTTACAAAAACTATCACAATTATAAAAACTATTGCCGATATCGAGTTACAGATTATTTGATTTTTATCCATTAACGGTACTTCATATTATATATGAGTTTTATCGCATATGGCGGACTTTCATTTATTCACAATTTTTCCATACTATAAGTCGTGTTCTTTTTTGAGCCAAAATTTTTTTGGTCTGAGATTACGCTCAAATTGTGTCCACCCATACTTTAAACTTAGTTAAATGTCGGAGTAAAATCAGTTCTTATGTAACTCAAGAACTTTTCAATTTAGAGAGGTTTGAAGACTTCCAAAAAACAAAAATAATTTTCTATAAAAACTATCACAATTCTAAAACTATTGCAGATATGGAGTTACAGATTATTTGATTTTTATCCATTAACGTTACTTCATATTATATATGAGTTTTATCGAATATGGCGGACTTTCATTTTTTCGCAATTTTTCCATACTATAAGTCGTGTTCTTTTTTGAGCCAAAATTTTTTTGGTCTGAGATTAAGCTCAAATTGTGTCCGCCTGTACTTTAAACTTAGTTAAATGTCGGAGTAAAATTAGTTCTTATGTAACTCAAGAATTTTTCAATTTAGAGAGGTTTGAAGACTGTTCGAAAAAAATAACAATAATTTTCTACAAAAACTATCACAATTCTAAAAACTATTGCAGATATCGAGTTACAGATTATTTGATTTTTATCCATTAATGTCCCTTCATATTATATATGAGTTTTATCGAATTTGGCGGACTTTCATTTTTTCGCAATTTTTCCATTGTGTTTGCACATACTTTAAACTTAGTTAAATGTCGGAATAAAATCAGTTCTTATGTAGCTCAAGAATTTTTCAATTTAGAGAGGTTTGAAGATTGTCCCAAAAAACTAAAATAATTTTCTACAAAAACTATCACAATTCTAGAACTATTGCCGATATCGAGTTACAGATTATTTGATTTTTATCCAGTAACGTTACTTCATATTATATATGGGTTTTATCGAATATGGTGGACTTTCATTTTTTCGCAATTTTTCCATACTATAAGTCGTGTTCTTTTTTGAGCCAAAATTTTTTTGGTCTGAGATTAAGCTCAAATTGTGTCCGCCCATACTTTAAACTTAGTTTAATGTCGGAGTAAAATCAGTTCCTATGTAACTAAAGAATTTTTCAATTTAGAGAGGTTTGAAGACTGTCCCAAAAAACTAAAATAATTTTCTACAAAAACTATCACAATTCTAGAACTATTGCCGATATCGAGTTACAGATTATTTGATTTTTATCCAGTAACGTTACTTCATATTATATATGGGTTTTATCGAATATGGTGGACTTTCATTTTTTCGTAATTTTTCCATACTATATAAGTCGTGTTCTTTTTTGAGCCAAAATTTTTTTGGTCTGAGATTAAGCTCAAATTGTGTCCGCCCATACTTTAAACTTAGTTTAATGTCGGAGTAAAATCAGGTCTTATGTAACTCAAGAATTTTTCAATTAAGAGAGGTTTGAAGATTTCAAAAAACTAAAATAATTTTCTACAAAAACTATCACAATTCTAGAACTATTGCCGATATCGAGTTACAGATTATTTGATTTTTATCCAGTAACGTTACTTCATATTATATATGAGTTTTATCGAATATGGCGGACTTTCATTTTTTCGCAATTTTTCCATACTATAAGTCGTGTTCTTTTTTGAGCCAAAATTTTTTTGGTCTGAGATTACGCTTAAATTGTGTCCGCCCATACTTTAAACTTAGTTAAATGTCGGAGTAAAATCAGTTCTTATGTAACTCAAGAATTTTTCAATTTAGAGAGGTTTGAAAACTGTCCCAAAAAACAAAAATAATTTTCTACAAAAACTATCACAATTCTAAAAACTATTGCAGATATCGAGTTACAGATTATTTGATTTTTATCCATTAACGTCCCTTCATATTATTTATGAGTTTTATCGAATTTGGCGGACTTTCATTTTTTCGCAATTTTTCCATACTATAAGTCGTGTTCTTTTTTGAACCAAAATTTTTTTGGTCTGAGATTAAGCTCAAATTGTGTCCGCCCATACTTTAAACTTAGTTAAATGTCGGAGTAAAAGCAGTTCTTATGTAACTCAATAATTTTTCAATTTAGAGAGGTTTGAAGACTTCCAAAAAACAAAAATAATTTTCTATAAAAACTATCACAATTCTAAAACTATTGCAGATATGGAGTTACAGATTATTTGATTTTTATCCATTAACGTTACTTCATATTACATATGAGTTTTATCGAATATGGCGGACTTTCATTTTTTCGCAATTTTTCCATTTTTTGAGCCAAATTTTTTTTGGTCTGAGATTACGCTCAAATTGTGTCCGCCCATACTTTAAACTTAATTAAATGTCGAAGTAAAATCAGTTCTTATTTAACTCAAGAATTTTTCAATTTAGAGAGGTTTGAAGACTTCCAAGAAACAAAAATAATTTTCTATAAAAACTATCACAATTCTAAAACTATTGCCGATATCGAGTTACAGATTATTTGATTTTTATCCATTAACGTGCCTTCATATTATATATGAGTTTTATCGAATTTGGCGGACTTTCATTGTTTCGCAATTTTTCCATACTATATATAAGTCGTGTTCTTTTTTGAGCCAAAATTTTTTTGGTCTGAGATTACGCTCAAATTCTTTCCGCCCATACTTTAAACTTAGTTAAATGTCGGAGTAAAATCAGTTCTTCTGTAACTCAAGAATTTTTCAATTTAGAGAGGTTTGAAGACTGTCTCAAAAAACAAAAATAATTTTCTACAAAAACTATCACAATTCTAGAACTATTGCCGATATCGAGCTACAGATTATTTGATTTTTATCCTGTAACGTTACTTCATATTATATATGGGTTTTATTGAATATGGTGGACTTTCATTTTTTCGCAATTTTTCCATACTATAAGTCGTGTTCTTTTTTGAGCCAAAATTTTTTTTGTCTGAGATTAAGCTCAAATTGTGTCCGCCCATACTTTAAACTTAGTTAAATGTCGGAGTAAAATCAGTTCTTATGTAACTCAAGAATTTTTCAATTTAGAGAGGTTTGAAGACTGTTCGAAAAAAATAGCAATAATTTTCTACAAAAACTATCACAATTCTAAAAACTATTGCAGATATCGAGTTACAGATTATTTGATTTTTATCCATTAACGTCCCTTCATATTATATATGAGTTTTATCGAATTTGGCGGACTTTCATTTTTTTGGCAATTTTTCCATACGTCGTGTTCTTTTTTGAGCCAAATTTTTTTTTGTCTGAGATTAAGCTCAAATTGTGTTTGCACATACTTTAAACTTAGTTAAATGTCAGAATAAAATCAGTTCTTATGTAGCTCAAGAATTTTTCAATTTAGAGAGGTTTGAAGACTGTCCCAAAAAACTAAAATAATTTTCTACAAAAACTATCACAATTCTAGAACTGTTGCCGATATCGAGTTACAGATTATTTGATTTTTATCCAGTAACGTTACTTCATATTATATATGGGTTTTATCGAATATGGTGGACTTTCATTTTTTCGCAATTTTTCCATACTATATATAAGTCGTGTTCTTTTTTGAGCCAAAATTTTTTTGGTCTGAGATTAAGCTCAAATTGTGTCCGCCCATACTTTAAACTTAGTTAAATGTCGGAGTAAAATCAGTTCTTATGTAACTCAACAATTTTTCAATTTAGAGATGTTTGAAGACTGTTCGAAAAGAACAAAAATAAATTTTTACAAAAACTATCACAATTCTAAAAACTATTGCCGATATCGAGTTACAGATTATTTGATTTTTATCCATTAACGTCCCTTCATATAATATGAAGGGACGTTAATGGATAAAAATCAAATAATCTGTAACTCGATATCTGCAATAGTTTTAGAATTGTGATAGTTTTTATAGAAAATTATTTGTGTTTTTTTCGAAGTCTTCATATTCGATAAAACTCATATATAATATGAAGTAACGTTAATGGATAAAAATCAAATAATCTGTAACTCGATATCGGCAATAGTTTTTAGAATTGTGATAGTTTTTGTAAAAATTTATTTTTGTTTTTTTCGAACAGTCTTCAAACATCTCTAAATTGAAAAATTGTTGAGTTACATATATATGTGAGTCCATATAGGTCGTGTTCTTTTTTGAGCCAAAATTTTTTTGGTCTGAGATTACGCTCAGATTGTGTCCGCCCATACTTTAACTTAGTTAAATGTCGGAGTACTATCAGTTCTTATGTAACTCAAGAATTTTCCAATTTAGAGAGGTTTGAAGAATGTCCCAAAAAACAAAAATAATTTTCTATAAAAACTATCACAATTCTAAAACTATTGCAGATATCGAGTTACAGATTATTTGATTTTTATCCATTAACATCCCTTCATATTATATATGAGTTTCATCGAATTTGGCGGACTTTCATTTTTTCGCAATTTTTCCACGACTTATAAGTCGTGTTCTTTTTTGAGCCAAAATTTTTTTGGTCTGAGATTAAGCTCAAATTGTGTCCGCCCATACTTTAAACTTAGTTAAATGTCGGAGTAAAATCAGTTCTTATGTAACTCAAGAATTTTTCAATTTAGAGAGGTTTGAAGAATGTCTCAAAAAACAAAAATAATTTTCTACAAAAACTATCACAATTCTAGAACTATTGCCGATATCGAGCTACAGATTATTTGATTTTTATCCTGTAACGTTACTTCATATTATATATGGGTTTTATTGAATATGGTGGACTTTCATTTTTTCGCAATTTTTCCATACTATAAGTCGTGTTCTTTTTTGAGCCAAAATTTTTTTGGTCTGAGATTAAGCTCAAATTGTGTTTGCACATACTTTAAACTTAGTTAAATGTCAGAATAAAATCAGTTCTTATGTAGCTCAAGAATTTTTCAATTTAGAGAGGTTTGAAGACTGTCCCAAAAAACTAAAATAATTTTCTACAAAAACTATCACAATTCTAAAACTATTGCCGATATCGAGTTACAAATTATTTGATTTTTATCCAGTAACGTTACTTCATATTATATATGGGTTTTTATCGAATATGGTGGACTTTCATTTTTTCGCAATTTTTCCATACTATAAGTCGTGTTCTTTTTTGAGCCAAAATTTTTTGGTCTGAGATTAAGCTCAAATTGTGTCCGTACATACTTTAAACTTAGTTAAATGTCGGAGTAAAATCAGTTCTTATGTAACTCAACAATTTTTCAATTTAGAGAGGTTTGAAGACTGTTCGCAAAAAACAAAAATAATTTTTTACAAAAACTATCACAATTCTAAAAACTATTGCAGATATCGAGTTACAGATTATTTGATTTTTATCCATTAACGTCCCTTCATATTATATATGAGCTTTATCGAATTTGGCGGACTTTCATTTTTTCGCAATTTTTCCATACTATAAGTCGTGTTCTTTTTTGAGCCAAAATTTTTTTGGTCTGAGATTACGCTCAAATTGTGTCCGCCCACACTTTAAACTTAGTTAAATGTCGGAGTAAAATCAGTTCTTATGTAACTCAAGAATTTTTCAATTTAGAGAGGTTTGAAGACTGTTCGAAAAAAACAAAAATAATTTTTTACAAAAACTATCACAATTCTAAAAACTATTGCCGATATCGAGTTACAGATTATTTGATTTTTATCCATTAACGTTACTTCATATTATATATGAGTTTTATCGAATATGGTGGACTTTCATTTATTCACAATTTTTCCATACTATAAGTCGTGTTCTTTTTTGAGCCAAAATTTTTTTGGTCTGAGATTAAGCTCAAATTGTGTTTGCACATACTTTAAACTAAGTTAAATGTCGGAATAAAATCAGTTCTTATGTAGCTCAAGAATTTTTCAATGTAGAGAGTTTTGAAGACTGTCCCAAAAAACTAAAATAATTTTCTACAAAAACTATCGCAATTCTAGAACTATTGCCGATATCGAGTTACAGATTATTTGATTTTTATCCAGTAACGTTACTTCATATTATATATGGGTTTTATCTAATATGGTGGACTTTCATTTATTCGCAATATTTCCATACGTGTCGTGTTCTTTTTTGAGCCAAAATTTGTTTGGTCTGAGATTAAGCTCAAATTGTGTTTGCACATACTTTAAACTTAGTAAAATGTCGGAATAAAATCAGTTCTTATGTAGCTCAACAATTTTTCAATTTAGAGAGGTTTGAAGACTGTCCCAAAAAACTAAAATAATTTTCTACAAAAACTATCACAATTCTAGAACTATTGCCGATATCGAGTAACAGATTCTTTGATTTTTATCCTGTAACGTTACTTCATATTATATATGGGTTTTATCGAATATGGTGGACTTTCATTTTTTCGCAAATTTTCCATACTAATCGTGTTCTTTTTTGAGCCAAAATTTTTTTGGTCTGAGATTAAGCTCAAATTGTGTCCGCCCATACTTTAAACTTAGATAAATGTCGAAGTAAAATCAGTTCTTATGTAACTCAAGAATTTTTCAATTTAGAGAGGTTTGAAGACTGTTCGAAAAAACAAAAATAATTTTTTACAAAAACTATCACAATTCTAAAAACTATTGCCGATATCGAGTTACAGATTATTTGATTTTTATCCATTAACGGTACTTCATATTATATATGAGTTTTATCGAATATGGCGGACTTTCATTTATTCACAATTTTTCCATACTATGTCGTGTTCTTTTTTGAGCCAAAATTTTTTTGGTCTGAGATTAAGCTCAAATTGTGTCCGCCCATACTTTAAACTTAGTTAAATGTCGGAGTAAAATCAGTTCTTATGTAACTCAAGAATTTTTCAATTTAGAGAGGTTTGAAGACTTCCAAAAAACAAAAATAATTATCTATAAAAACTATCACAATTCTAAAACTAATGCAGATATGGAGTTACAGATTATTTGATTTTTATCCATTAACGTTACTTCATATTATATATGAGTTTTATCGAATATGGCGGACTTTCATTTTTTCGCAATTTTTCCATACTATAAGTCGTGTTCTTTTTTGAGCCAAAATTTTTTTGGTCTGAGATTAAGCTCAAATTGTGTCCGCCCATACTTTAAACTTAGTTAAATGTCGAAGTAAAATCAGTTCTTATGTAACTCAAGAATTTTTCAATTTAGAGAGGTTTGAAGACTTCCAAAAAACAAAAATAATTTGCTATAAAAACTATCACAATTCTAAAACTATTGCCGATATCGAGTTACAGATTATTTGATTTTTATCCATTAACGTTACTTCATATTATATATGAGTTTTAGCGAATATGGCGGACTTTCATTTTTTCACAATTATTCCATAATATAAGTAGTGTTCTTTTTTGAGCCACAATTTTTTTGGTCTCAGATTAAGCTCAAATTGTGTCTGCCTATACTTTAAACTTAGTTAAATGTCGGAGTAAAATTAGTTCTTATGTAACTCAAGAATTTTTCAATTTAGAGAGGTTTGAAGACTGTTCGAAAAAAATAACAATAATTTTCTACAAAAACTATCACAATTCTAAAAACTATTGCAGATATCGAGTTACAGATTATTTGATTTTTATCCATTAACGTCCCTTCATATTATATATGAGTTTTATCGAATTTGGCGGACTTTCATTTTTTCGCAATTTTTCCATACGTCGTGTTCTTTTTTGAGCCAAAATTTTTTTTGGTCTGAGATTAAGCTCAAATTGTGTTTGCACATACTTTAAACTTAGTTAAATGTCGAAGTAAAATCAGTTCTTATGTAACTCAAGAATTTTTCAATTTAGAGAGGTTTGAAGACTTCCAAAAAACAAAAATAATTTTTTACAAAAACTATCACAATTCTAAAAACTATTGCAGATATCGAGTTACAGATTATTTGATTTTTATCCATTAACGTCCCTTCATATTATATATGAGTTTTATCGAATTTGGCGGACTTTCATTTTTTCGCAATTTTTCCATTGTGTTTGCACATACTTTAAACTTAGTTAAATGTCGGAATAAAATCAGTTCTTATGTAGCTCAAGAATTTTTCAATTTAGAGAGGTTTGAAGACTGTCCCAAAAAACTAAAATAATTTTCTACAAAAACTATCACAATTCTAAAAACTATTGCAGATATCGAGTTACAGATTATTTGATTTTTATCCAGTAACGTTACTTCATATTATATATGGGTTTTATCGAATATGGCGGACTTTCATTTTTTCGCAATTTTTGAGATTACGCTCAAATTGTGTCCGCCCATACTTTAAACTTAGTTAAATGTCGGAATAAAATAAGTTCTTATGTAACTCAAGAATTTTTCAATTTAGAGAGGTTTGCAGACTTCCAAGAAACAAAAATAATTTTCTATAAAAACTATCACAATTCTAAAACTATTGCCGATATCGAGTTACAGATTATTTGATTTTTATCCATTAACGTTGCTTCATATTATATATGAGTTTTAGCGAATATGGCGGACTTTCATTTTTTCACAATTTTTCCATATGTCGTGTTCTTTTTTGAGCCAAAATTTTTTTGGTCAGAGATTAAGCTCAAATTGTGTCCGCCTAGACTTTAAACTTAGTTAAATGTCGGTGTAAAATCAGTTCTTATGTAACTCAAGAATTTTTCAATTTAGAGAGGTTTGAAGACTGTTCCAAAAAAACAAAAATAATTTTCTATAAAAACTATCACAATTCTAAAGCTATTGCAGATATCGAGTTACAGATTATTTGATTTTTATCCATTAACGTCCCTTCATATTATATATGAGTTTTATCGAATTTGGCGGACTTTCATTTTTTCGCAATTTTTCCATACTATAAGTCGTGTTCTTTTTTGAGCCAAAATTTTGTTGGTCAGAGATTAAGCTCAAATTGTGTCCGCCTAGACTTTAAACTTAGTTAAATGTCGGAGTAAAATCAGTTCTTATGTAACTCAAGAATTTTTCAATTTAGAGAGGTTTGAAGACTGTCCCAAAAAACAAAAATAATTTTCTACAAAAACTATCACAATTCTAAAAACTATTGCAGATATCGAGTTACAGATTATTTGATTTTTATCCATTAACATCCCTTCATATTATATATGAGTTTTATCGAATTTGGCGGACTTTCATTTTTTCGCAATTTTTCCAGTCGTGTTCTTTTTTGAGCCAAAATTTTTTTGGTCTAAGATTAAGCTCAAATTGTGTTTGCACATACTTTAAACTTAGTTAAATGTCAGAATAAAATCAGTTCTTATGTAACTTAAGAATTTTTCAATTTAGAGAGGTTTGAAGACTGTCCCAAAAAACTAAAATAATTTTCTACAAAAACTATCACAATTCTAAAACTATTGCCGATATCGAGTTACAGATTATTTGATTTTTATCCAGTAACGTTACTTCATATTATATATGGGTTTTATCGAATAGGGTGGACTTTCATTTTTTCGCAATTTTTCCATACATAAGTCGTGTTCTTTTTTGAGCCAAAATTTTTTGGTCTGAGATTAAGCTCAAATTGTGTCCGCCCATACTTTAAACTTAGTTAAATGTCAAAGTAAAATCAGTTCTTATGTAACTCAACAATTTTTCAATTTAGAGAGGTTTGAAGACTGTTCGCAAAAAACAAAAATAATTTTTTACAAAAACTATCACAATTCTAAAAACTATTGCAGATATCGAGTTGCAGATTATTTGATTTTTATCCATTAACGTCCCTTCATATTATATATGAGCTTTATCTAATTTGGCGGACTTTCATTTTTTCGCAATTTTTCCATACTAGAAGTCGTGTTCTTTTTTGAGCCGAAATTTTTTTGGTCTGAGATTAAGCTCAAATTGTGTCCGCCCATACTTTATACTTAGTTAAATCTCGGAGTAAATTCAGTTCTTATGTAACTCAAGAATTTTTCAATTTAGAGAGGTGTGAAGACTTCGAAAAAAACAAAAATATTTTTTTACAAAAACTATCACAATTCTAAAACTATTTCCGATATCGAGTTACAGATTATTTGATTTTTATCGATTAACGTTACTTCATATTATATATGAGTTTTATCGAATATGGCGGACTTTCATTTATTCACAATTTTTCCATAGTCGTGTTCTTTTTTGAGCCAAAATTTTTTTGGTCTGAAATTAAGCTCAAATTGTGTCCGCCTATACTTTGAACTTAGTTAAATGTCGGAGTAAAATTAGTTCTTATGTAACTCAAGAATTTTTCAATTTAGAGAGGTTTGAAGACTGTTCGAAAAAAATAACAATAATTTTCTACAAAAACTATCACAATTCTAAAAACTATTGCAGATATCGAGTTACAGATTATTTGATTTTTATCCATTAATGTCCCTTCATATTATATATGAGTTTTATCGAATTTGGCGGACTTTCATTTTTTCGCAATTTTTCCATACGTCGTGTTCTTTTTTGAGCCAAATTTTTTTTGGTCTGAGATTAAGCTTAAATTGTGTTTGCACATACTTTAAACTTAGTTAAATGTCAGAATAAAATCAGTTCTTATGTAGCTCAAGAATTTTTCAATTTAGAGAGGTTTGAAGACTGTCCCAAAAAACTAAAATAATTTTCTACAAAAACTATCACAATTCTAGAACTATTGCCGATATCGAGTTACAGATTATTTGATTTTTATCCAGTAACGTTACTTCATATTATATATGGGTTTTATCGAATATGGTGGACTTTCATTTTTTCGCAATTTTTCCATATTATAAGTCGTGTTCTTTTTTGAGCCAAAATTTTTTTAGTCTGAGATTAAGCTCAAATTGTGTTTGCACATACTTTAAACTTAGTTAAATGTCGGAGTAAAATCAGTTCTTATGTAACACAAGAATTTTTCAATTTAGAGGTTTGAAGACTGTTCCAAAAAAACAAAAATATTTTTTTACAAAAACTATCACAATTCTAAAACTATTGCGGATATCGAGTTACAGATTATTTGATTTTTATCCATTAACGTTACTTCATATTATATATGAGTTTTATCGAATATGGTAAACTTTCATTTATTCACAATTTTTCCATACTATTATAAGTCGTGTTCTTTTTTGAGCCAAATTTTTTTGGTCTGAGATTACGCTCAAATTCTTTCCGCCCATACTTTAAACTTAGTTAAATGTCGGAGTAAAATCAGTTCTTATGTAACTCAAGAATTTTTCAATTTAGAGAGGTTTGAAGACTGTCCCAAAAAACAAAAATAATTTTCTACAAAAACTATCACAATTCTAGAACTATTGCCGATATCGAGCTACAGATTATTTGATTTTTATCCAGTAACGTTACTTCATATTATATATAGGTTTTATCGAATATGGTGGACTTTCCTTTTTTTGCAATTTCTCCATACTATAAGTCGTGTTCTTTTTTGAGCCAAAATTTTTTTGGTCTGAAATTAAGCTCAAATTGTGTCCGCCTATACTTTAAACTTAGTTAAATGTCGGAGTAAAATTAGTTCTTATGTAACTCAAGAATTTTTCAATTTAGAGAGGTTTGAAGACTGTTCGAAAAAAATAACAATAATTTTCTACAAAAACTATCACAATTCTAAAAACTATTGCAGATATCGAGTTACAGATTATTTGATTTTTATCCATTAACGTCCCTTCATATTATATATGAGTTTTATCGAATTTGGCGGACTTTCATTTTTTCGCAATTTTTCCATACGTCGTGTTCTTTTTTGAGCCAAATTTTTTTTGGTCTGAGATTAAGCTCAAATTGTGTTTGCACATACTTTAAACTTAGTTAAATGTCAGAATAAAATCAGTTCTTATGTAGCTCAAGAATTTTTCAATTTAGAGAGGTTTGAAGACTGTCCCAAAAAAATAACAATAATTTTCTACAAAAACTATCACAATTCTAAAAACTATTGCAGATATCGAGTTACAGATTATTTGATTTTTATCCATTAACGTCCCTTCATATTATATATGAGTTTTATCGAATTTGGCGGACTTTCATTTTTTCGCAATTTTTCCATACGTCGTGTTCTTTTTTGAGCCAAATTTTTTTTGGTCTGAGATTAAGCTCAAATTGTGTTTGCACATACTTTAAACTTAGTTAAATGTCAGAATAAAATCAGTTCTTATGTAGCTCAAGAATTTTTCAATTTAGAGGTTTGAAGACTGTTCCAAAAAAACAAAAATATTTTTTTACAAAAACTATCACAATTCTAAAACTATTGCGGATATCGAGTTACAGATTATTTGATTTTTATCCATTAACGTCCCTTCATATTATATATGAGTTTTATCGAATTTGGCGGACTTTCATTTTTTCGCAATTTTTCCATACGTCGTGTTCTTTTTTGAGCCAAAATTTTTTTGGTCTGAGATTACGCTCAAATTGTGTCCGCCCATACTTTAAACTTAGTTAAATGTCGGAATAAAATCAGTTCTTATGTAGCTCAAGAATTTTTCAATTTAGAGAGGTTTGAAGACTGTCCCAAAAAACTAAAATAATTTTCTACAAAAACTATCACAATTCTAGAACTATTGCTGATATCGAGCTACAGATTATTTGATTTTTATCCAGTAACGTTACTTCATATCATATATGGGTTTTATCGAATATGGTGGACTTTCCTTTTTTTGCAATTTCTCCATACTATTATAAGTCGTGTTCTTTTTTGAGCCAAAATTTTTTTGGTCTGAGATTAAGCTCAAATTGTGTCCGCCCGTACTTTAAACTTAGTTAAATGTCGGAGTAAAATCAGTTCTTATGTAACTCAAGAATTTTTCAATTTAGAGAGGTTTGAAGGCTTCGAAAAAAACAACAATAATTTCCTATAAAAACTATCACAATTCTAAAACTATTGCAGATATCGAGTTACAGATTATTTGATTTTTATCCATTAAATTCCCTTCATATTATATATGAGTTTTATCGAATTTGGCGGACTTTCATTTTTTCGCAATTTTTCCATACTATAAGTCGTGTTCTTTTTGAGCCAAAATTTTGTTGGTCAGAGATTAAGCTCAAATTGTGTCCGCCTAGACTTTAAACTTAGTTAAATGTCGGAGTAAAATCAGTTCTTATGTAACTCAAGAATTTTTCAATTTAGAGAGGTTTGAAGACTGTCCCAAAAAACAAAAATAATTTTCTACAAAAACTATCACAATTCTAAAAACTATTGCAGATATCGAGTTACAGATTATTTGATTTTTATCCATTAACATCCCTTCATATTATATATGAGTTTTATCGAATTTGGCGGACTTTCATTTTTTCGCAATTTTTCCAATCGTGTTCTTTTTTGAGCCAAAATTTTTTTGGTCTGAGATTAAGCTCAAATTGTGTTTGCACATACTTTAAACTTAGTTAAATGTCAGAATAAAATCAGTTCTTATGTAGCTTAAGAATTTTTCAATTTAGAGAGGTTTGAAGACTGTCCCAAAAAACTAAAATAATTTTCTACAAAAACTATCACAATTCTAAAACTATTGTCGATATCGAGTTACAGATTATTTGATTTTTATCCAGTAACGTTACTTCATATTATATATGGGTTTTATCGAATATGGTGGACTTTCATTTTTTCGCAATTTTTCCATACATAAGTCGTGTTCTTTTTTGAGCCAAAATTTTTTGGTCTGAGATTAAGCTCAAATTGTGTCCGCCCATACTTTAAACTTAGTTAAATGTCAAAGTAAAATCAGTTCTTATGTAACTCAACAATTTTTCAATTTAGAGAGGTTTGAAGACTGTTCGCAAAAAACAAAAACAATTTTTTACAAAAACTATCACAATTCTAAAAACTATTGCAGATATCGAGTTACAGATTATTTGATTTTTATCCATTAACGTCCCTTCATATATATGAGCTTTATCTAATTTGGCGGACTTTCATTTTTTCGCAATTTTTCCATACTAGAAGTCGTGTTCTTTTTTGAGCCAAAATTTTTTTGGTCTGAGATTAAGCTCAAATTGTGTCCGCCCATACTTTATACTTAGTTAGATGTTGGAGTAAAATCAGTTCTTATGTAACTCAAGAATTTTTCAATTTAGAGAGGTGTGAAGACTTCGAAAAAAACAAAAATATTTTTTTACAAAAACTATCACAATTCTAAAACTATTGCCGATATCGAGTTACAGGTTATTTGATTTTTATCCATTAACGTCCTTTCATATTATATATGAGTTTTATCGAATTTGGCGGACTTTCATTTTTTCGCAATTTTTCCATACGTCGTGTTCTTTTTTGAGCCAAATTTTTTTTGGTCTGAGATTAAGCTCAAATTGTGTTTGCACATACTTTAAACTTAGTTAAATGTCAGAATAAAATCAGTTCTTATGTAGCTCAAGAATTTTTCAATTTAGAGAGGTTTGAAGACTGTCCCAAAAAACTAAAATAATTTTCTACAAAAACTATCACAATTCTAGAACTATTGCCGATATCGAGTTACAGATTATTTGATTTTTATCCAGTAACGTTACTTCATATTATATATGGGTTTCATCGAATTTGGCGGACTTTCATTTTTTCGCAATTTTTCCACGACTTATAAGTCGTGTTCTTTTTTGAGCCAAATTTTTTTGGGTCTGAGGTTAAGCTCAAATTGTGTCCGCCCATACTTTAAACTTAGTTAAATGTCGGAGTAAAATCAGTTCTTATGTAACTCAAGAATTTTTCAATTTAGAGAGGTTTGAAGAATGTCCCAAAAAACAAAAATAATTTTCTACAAAAACTATCACAATTCTAAAAACTATTGAAGATATCGAGTTACAGATTATTTGATTTTTATCCATTAACATCCCTTCATATTATATATGAGTTTTATCGAATTTGGCGGACTTTCATTTTTTCGCAATTTTTCCAGTCGTGTTCTTTTTTGAGCCAAAATTTTTTTGGTCTGAGATTAAGCTCAAATTGTGTTTGCACATACTTTAAACTTAGTTAAATGTCGGAATAAAATCAGTTCTTATGTAGCTCAAGAATTTTTCAATTTAGAGAGGTTTGAAGACTGTCCCAAAAAACTAAAATAATTTTCTACAAAAACTATCACAATTCTAGAACTATTGCCGATATCGAGTTACAGATTATTTTATTTTTATTCAGTAACGTTACTTCATATTATATATGGGTTTTATCGAATATGGTGGACTTTCATTTTTTCGCAATTTTTCCATACTATTATGTCGTGTTCTTTTTTGAGCCAAAATTTTTTTGGTCTGAGATTACGCTCAAATTCTTTCCGCCCATACTTTAAACTTAGTTAAATGTCGGAGTAAAATCAGTTCTTATGTAACTCAAGAATTTTTCAATTTAGAGAGGTTTGAAGACTGTCCCAAAAAACAAAAATAATTTTCTACAAAAACTATCACAATTCTAAAAACTATTGCAGATATCGAGTTACAGATTATTTGATTTTTATCCATTAACGTCCCTTCATATTATTTATGAGTTTTATCGAATTTGGCGGACTTTCATTTTTTCGCAATTTTTCCATACTATAAGTCGTGTTCTTTTTTGAGCCAAAATTTTTTTGGTCTGAGATTAAGCTCAAATTGTGTCCGCCCATACTTTAAACTTAGTTAAATGTCGAAGTAAAATCAGTTCTTATGTAACTCAAGAATTTTTCAATTTAGAGAGGTTTGAAGACTCCCAAAAAACAAAAATAATTTGCTATAAAAACTATCACAATTCTAAAACTATTGCCGATATCGAGTTACAGATTATTTGATTTTTATCCATTAACGTTACTTCATATTATATATGAGTTTTAGCGAATATGGCGGACTTTCATTTTTTCACAATTATTCCATAATATAAGTAGTGTTCTTTTTTGAGCCAAAATTTTTTTGGTCTCAGATTAAGCTCAAATTGTGTCTGCCTATACTTTAAACTTAGTTAAATGTCGGAGTAAAATTAGTTCTTATGTAACTCAAGAATTTTTCAATTTAGAGAGGTTTGAAGACTGTTCGAAAAGAATAACAATAATTTTCTACAAAAACTATCACAATTCTAAAAACTATTGCAGATATCGAGTTACAGATTATTTGATTTTTATCCATTAACGTCCCTTCATATTATATATGAGTTTTATCGAATTTGGCGGACTTTTATTTTTTCGCAATTTTTCCATACGTCGTGTTCTTTTTTGAGCCAAAATTTTTTTGGTCTGAGATTAAGCTCAAATTGTGTTTGCACATACTTTAAACTTAGTTAAATGTCGAAGTAATATCAGTTCTTATGTAACTCAAGAATTTTTCAATTTAGAGAGGTTTGAAGACTTCCAAAAAACAAAAATAATTTTCTATAAAAACTATCACAATTCTAAACCTATTGCAGATATGGAGTTACAGATTATTTGATTTTTATCCATTAACGTTACTTCATATTATATATGAGTTTTATCGAATATGGCGGACTTTCATTTTTTCGCAATTTTTCCATAAGACGTGTTCTTTTTTGAGCCAAAATTTTTTTGGTCTGAAATTAAGCTCAAATTGTGTCCGCCTATACTTTAAACTTAGTTAAATGTCGGAGTAAAATTAGTTCTTATGTAACTCAAGAATTTTTCAATTTAGAGAGGTTTGAAGACTGTTCGAAAAAAATAACAATAATTTTCTACAAAAACTATCACAATTCTAAAAACTATTGCAGATATCGAGTTACAGATTATTTGATTTTTATCCATTAACGTCCCTTCATATTATATATGAGTTTTATCGAATTTGGCGGACTTTCATTTTTTCGCAATTTTTCCATTGTGTTTGCACATACTTTAAACTTAGTTAAATGTCGTAGCAAAATCAGTTTTTATGTAACTCAAGAATTTTTCAATTTAGAGAGGTTTGAAGACTGTCCCAAAAAACAAAAATAATTTTCTATAAAAACTATCACAATTCTAAAACTATTGCAGATATCGAGTTACAGATTATTTGATTTTTATCCATTAACGTTACTTCATATTATATATGAGTTTTATCGAATATGGCGGACTTTAATTTTTTCGCAATTTTTCCATACGTCGTGTTCTTTTTTGAGCCAAAATTTTTTTGGTCTGAGATTAAGCTCAAATTGTGTTTGCACATACTTTAAACTTAGTTAAATGTCGAAGTAATATCAGTTCTTATGTAACTCAAGAATTTTTCAATTTAGAGAGGTTTGAAGACTTCCAAAAAACAAAAATAATTTTCTATAAAAACTATCACAATTCTAAACCTATTGCAGATATGGAGTTACAGATTATTTGATTTTTATCCATTAACGTTACTTCATATTATATATGAGTTTTATCGAATATGGCGGACTTTCATTTTTTCGCAATTTTTCCATAAGACGTGTTCTTTTTTGAGCCAAAATTTTTTTGGTCTGAAATTAAGCTCAAATTGTGTCCGCCTATACTTTAAACTTAGTTAAATGTCGGAGTAAAATTAGTTCTTATGTAACTCAAGAATTTTTCAATTTAGAGAGGTTTGAAGACTGTTCGAAAAAAATAACAATAATTTTCTACAAAAACTATCACAATTCTAAAAACTATTGCAGATATCGAGTTACAGATTATTTGATTTTTATCCATTAACGTCCCTTCATATTATATATGAGTTTTATCGAATTTGGCGGACTTTCATTTTTTCGCAATTTTTCCATTGTGTTTGCACATACTTTAAACTTAGTTAAATGTCGTAGCAAAATCAGTTTTTATGTAACTCAAGAATTTTTCAATTTAGAGAGGTTTGAAGACTGTCCCAAAAAACAAAAATAATTTTCTATAAAAACTATCACAATTCTAAAACTATTGCAGATATCGAGTTACAGATTATTTGATTTTTATCCATTAACGTTACTTCATATTATATATGAGTTTTATCGAATATGGCGGACTTTAATTTTTTCGCAATTTTTCCATACTACGTGTTCTTTTTTGAGCCAAAATTTGTTTGGTCTGAGATTAAGCTCAAATTGTGTTTGCACATACTTTAAACTTAGTTAAATGTCGGAATAAAATCAGTTCTTATGTAGCTCAAGAAATTTTCACTTTAGAGAGGTTTGAAGACTGTCCCAAAAAACAAAAATAATTACAAAAACTATCACAATTCTAAAACTATTGCCGATATCGAGTTACAGATTATTTGATTTTTATCCATTAACGTTACTTCATATTATATATGAGTTTTATCGAATATGGCGGACTTTCAATTTTTCGCAATTTTTCCATACTATATATGTCGTGTTCTTTTTTGAGCCAAAATTTTTTTGGTCTGAGATTAAGCTCAAATTGTGTCCGCCTAGACTTTAAACTTAGTTAAATGTCGGAGTAAAATCAGTTCTTATGTAACTCAAGAATTTTTCAATTTAGAGAGGTTTGAAGACTGTTCCAAAAAAACAAAAATAATTTCCATAAAAACTATCACAATTCTAAAACTATTGCAGATATCGAGTTACAGATTATTTGATTTTTATCCATTAACGTCCCTTCATATTATATATGAGTTTTATCGAATTTGGCGGACTTTCATTTTTTCGCAATTTTTCCATACTATAAGTCGTGTTCTTTTTTGAGCCAAAATTTTGTTGGTCTGAGGTTTAGCTCAAATTGTGTCCGCCCATACTTAAACTTAGTTAAATGTCGGAGTAAAATCAGTTCTTATGTAACTCAAGAATTTTTAAATTTAGAGAGGTTTGAAGACTTCCAAAAAAACAAAAATATTTTTTTACAAAAACTATCACAATTCTAAAACTATTGCGGATATCGAGTTACAGATTATTTGATTTTTATCCATTAACGTTACTTCATATTATATATGAGTTTTATCGAATATGGCGGACTTTCATTTTTTCGGGGTGTAAAGTTAGTTCGCCTCCTCGTGGTGCACCCTGGATAGCGTCTACTAGTAGACGTGAACTAAATGAACTAACCAAACCGTAACCTTCCTAGTCATGTCTTAGGAGGGCCGGGAATGCTTGCCTTAATTGGCCGGCATTGCGAGGAGAGTCCTCTATAAAAAACCCACATCGCAAGGTCGTTGGCGGGTTGGTGCCGAGGCGATGATGCTTCTGGCCGATATGGTCGAGCATTGGCAGGATGGTAATTCTGTCGCTAACGTTAACCCTCCCCAGGGAAACCGGGCGACCTCCCTGTGTAAATGCCTATTCATGGGATGCGGGGCTCTTCCATGGAGGTCTATTTTCCCTTGCTGCTCGTGGGACCAAACATGGACACGACTTACACAGACCCAATAGAGGAGGTGGCAGGATTCAACCTTCCACTGGAACCTCCAGAGGGAAAAAACAGGGGAAAGGAAAGTCCACCCCTAGGACGACTACCAAAGGTAGACCCTCCTATAGGAAGCTTGGTTATCGAGCTCCTAAAAAGGAGGAGGAACCTGCACCATAATTCCCTTTTCCTTTAAGCTCCTTAACCTACTCCTTTATCCTCTATACACTCCTATATTCCTACCCCAATGCCCACCAACTTAAGATGCATTCAAGCTAATCTGCATCATGCTAAGGCTGCGACATACCTCCTTAGCATGAAATTAAAGGAAGAGCAAATAGATATTGCTCTTCTCCAAGAGCCCTGGACCGCTAATTCGGAACGAACAAAAGGGCTGGGTAACACTTCTGGTAAGATAGTAGAGGTGGGCTCTGGTACTAACCCCAGAGCCTGTATCTGGATCAGAAACAACTTGCAGTATTTTACACTTTCAGAGTACTGCACCAAGGACATGGCATCCATCCATCTCGTGATCACATCCGGGGGGACCAGGCTGGAAGTAGTGGCCTGTTCGACCTATTTCCCTGGACAGAGATGCAGAACAACCACCTCCAGCAGAGGTGCGGAAATTGATCGCCTACTGCAAGAGGAACAATTATCACCTCGTAATGGGGTGTGATGCGAACTCCCATCACTTGGTTTGGGGGAGCACGGACACTAACAGACGAGGTGAATCATTATTTGAATACATTTTAGGGGAGGAGCTGGTTGTCAACAACATAGGCTCGGAACCCACCTTTCTTACAGCTAACCGGAGAGAGGTTTTAGATCTTACGATCAGCTCAAGGCTTTTGAGCTCAAAAATTCTCAAATGGAGGGTGTCGTCTGAACCCTCATGTTCAGACCATGCCCATATCCTATTTGAAATTGAAACAGGCCCTACACCTGTGTTAGAGTATCGGGACCCGAGGAGGACGGATTGGGAGGGATACAAACAGTCCCTCGCCGGCAGACTTGGGTCCGCAATCCCCACAGTGAGGGATCGTGATGAGATCGAGATTGCGGCCGAACAGGTTAGGGAAGCTGTGGTCTCTGCCTATCACGAAAACTGTCCACTGAGGTCAAAGAGAGACAGTCGGGGGTCTACTTGGTGGAATAATAACCTCGATAAACTACGAAGAGAAGTTAGACGTCTCTTCAATCGTGCTAAGATTACAGGCAACTGGGAGCAATATAAAACTGCTCTAACACATTATAATAAAGAGATCAGGAACGCTAAGAGGGAGTCCTGGAGGAGGTTCTGCGGGGACATTAATAATTTGCCCAGCAGCGCCAGAATCCACAGGATTCTCTCACGCGACCGTGTACAGGAACTGGGATCGATAAAACGACCAGATGGTTCCTTTACTGAATCTCGGAAAGAAACGTTAGAACTCTTAGCACACACACACTTCCCAGATTGTCTGATCCTGAGCAACGGAGAGGTCCTACCAGCTGAGGGACGATTTAAACGCCCCCAAAGGGAGGACTGGCTAGTTGCTCGGAGAATAGTTACAGCCTCGGCAGTGGAGTGTGCTGTGAATCATTTCCAGCCATTCAAGTCGCCAGGGGAGGATGGGGTGGTACCGGTCCTACTACAAAAGGGACTGGAGGTTCTCCTACCCTTCCTTATCAGACTGTTCAGAGCCAGTCTGGCCTGGAACTATATTCCTTCCAGCTGGACGGTGGTTAGGGGGGTTTACATTCCCAAATTGGGACGTAATGACCTCCTACCTACTTCACTGAGACCTCTCAGTATTACATCATTCCTCCTGAAGGGATTGGAAAAAATACTGGACGGACACATTAGGGGGAACATCTTACCCAAGAACCCCCTAAATACCCACCAGTATGCCTATCAAACTGGCAAATCAACTGAGTTAGCGCTCAATAACCTCGTCGAGAAGATCACACACTCTCTGGAAAATGGAGAGGTTGCGGTGGCGGCATTTCTCGACATAGAAGGAGCATTTAATAATGCATTACCGATCTCCCTCTATGAGGCCACTATCGCTAGGGGGGTGGAACCTACCATCTGTGGCTGGATCGGAAACATGCTGCACAATCGGACCATTATTACCTCATTACGGGGAGAGGTGGTCAGCTTTAGGGCTGCGAGAGGGTGTCCTCAGGGGGGCGTTCTATCCCCCCTGTTGTGGTCCCTCTTTGTGGACGACCTGCTGGCTATCCTCGGACTCTGGGAGGTTGAGGTCCAGGCGTATGCGGATGATCTTGTCATAATGGTTAGAGGCAAATCTGAGGAGGAACTGTCTAGTACTCTTCAAGAAGCACTAAATGTAGTCAATGATTGGTGCCGTAGGGAACAGATGTCTGTGAACCCTCGCAAAACGATCATTGTCCCGTTCACCAGAAGAAGAAGGTTGGACAAATTAAAACCACCTAATCTTATGGGGGAAAACATTCCATTTTCGGACCAAGCAAAATATCTGGGAGTTATCCTAGATAAGAAGCTCAACTGGGACAGACAGTTAGAAAATGTTATCCGCAGGGCTAAGATGTCCCTGTGGACCTGCCGGAGAATCTGTGGGAACAACTGGGGAACAAACCCCCAACAGATGTACTGGCTCTATGTAGTGGTTATCAGACCTATGATAACATATGGAGCCATAGTTTGGTGGCCTAAGGTGCTTCGTGGTACCGCGAGGGCCAAACTGGCTCATCTACAGAGACAAGCATGTCTGATGATAACGGGAGCGATAAGCACCGCACCATCAGTCGCTCTGGAGGTCCTCCTCAATATTCCCCCACTTCACATATGGCTGGAGAGGGTGGCGACAACGTACAGACTAATACAAACGGCAGATAACATGCCGAGGGAAGTCAGTCTGAGGGGGTCCGGACTCCTTGATGACAGTGATTGTCACAGGATTCTGGGAATGGTCTCGGACTTGATGCCTACTAAAATCAGCAGAGATCTGTCTTTCAAGACCGTCCTCCCGGAAAGGGAGGACTGGGACCGGAACCAATCGACCCTGTTGAGAGCGGACCTCTGCTGGTACTCGGACGGCTCCAAAACCAATATGGGAGTAGGAGCCGGCGCCTATGGGGGCAGCACCGATGCTAGACTATCAGCTAGTCTCGGCAAGTACGCAACCATACACCAGGCAGAAGTTTATGCCATCGAGATGTGTGCAAGGGAAAGTTTAAAGGACCTATGCACAAACAAATCGATAAAGATATATGCAGATAGCCAAGCTGCAATAAAAGCTCTTGGTTCCTACCGGTGCAATTCAAAGACGGTATGGAGTTGTAAATCTGCCCTTAACGAATTGGGCAGCTGTAATGAGGTGTCGCTGGTCTGGATACCGGGTCACTCGGATCATGATGGCAACGTTGCGGCAGACGCGCTTGCCAGGAGTGGTGCCGAGTGCGGCTTTATCGGACCAGAACCGGTGCTGGGAATAACATCATGCACAGCAAAACGCACCTTAAAAACCTGGACAGATAGAAGGACAATTCAATATTGGCAAAATCTTCCAGGATTAGCTCACTCCAAGGCCTTCATAAATGGCCTGTCTGAGTCAAGGGCTAAGAAACTACTAGAGCTGAACAGACAACAACTGAGAACTCTAGTAGGCCTATATACAGGACACTGCCGCTTGCGGCATCACATGCACCGTATTGGAATCGGTCAGGAGACCGAGTGCCGACTGTGTATGGAGGATGACGAAACAGCAGAGCACGTGCTGTGTTCCTGTCCGGCAGCGGATAGGACTAGACACCTGCTCTTTGGCAAGGTAAAGCTTGCTCCAGAGGATCTGGATCGACTTTCGCCCACAAAGGTTATCGACCTCTGCAGGAGGCTGGATTTGTTGGGCGAAATATAAACATTAGGCGTGAGCCACAATAGACCGTTGGTCGCGGTGGAAGGTCCGATATGGACCACTCACATACAACCTAACCTTCATTTTTTCGCAATTTTTCCATACTTAAGTCGTGTTCTTTTTTGAGCCAAAATTTTTTTGGTCTGAGATTAAGCTCAAATTGTGTTTGCACATACTTTAAACTTAGTTAAATGTCGGAATAAAATCAGTTCTCATGTAGCTCAAGAATTTTTCAATTTAGAGAGGTTTGAAGACTGTTCGAAAAAAACAAAAATATTTTTTTACAAAAACTATCACAATTCTAAAACTATTGCGCATATCGAGTTACAGATTATTTGATTTTTATCCATTAACGTTACTTCATATTATATTTGCGTTTTGTCGAATTTGGCGGACTTTCATTTTTTCGCAATTTTTCCATACTAAGTCGTGTTCTTTTTTGGGCCAAAATTTTTTTAGTCTGAGATTAAGCTCAAATTGTGTTCGCCTAGACTTTAAACTTAGTTAAATGTCGGAGTAAAATCAGTTCTTATGTTACTCAAGAATTTTTCAATTTAGGGAGATTTGAAAACTTCCAAAAAAACAATAATAATTTTCTATAAAAACTATCACAATTCTAAAACTATTGCAGATATCGAGTTACAGATGATTTGATTTTTATCCATTAACGTCCCTTCATATTATTTATGAGTTTTATCGAATTTGGCGGACTTTCATTTTTTCGCAATTTTTCCATACTTAAGTCGTGTTCTTTTTTGAGCCAAAATTTTTTTGGTCTGAGATTAAGCTCAAATTGTGTCCGCCCATACTTTAAACTTAGTTAAATGTCGGAGTAAAATCAGTTCTTATGTAACTCAAGAATTTTTCAATTTAGAGAGGGTTGAAGACTTCGAAAAAAACAAAAATAATTTTTTACAAAAACTATCACAATTCTAAAACTATTGCCGATATCGAGTTACAGATTATTTGATTTTTATTCATTAACGTTACTTCATATTATATATGAGTTTTATCGAATATGGCGGACTTTCATTTTTTCGCAATTTTTCTTTTTGGAGCCAAAATTTTTTTGGTCTGAGATTAAGCTCAAATTGTGTTTGCACATACTTTAAACTTAGTTAAATGTCGGAATAAAATCAGTTCTTATGTAGCTCAATAATTTTTCACTTTAGAGAGGTTTGAAGACTCCCAAAAAAAATTTTTTTCTAAACTATGCCGATATCGAGTTACAGATTATTTGATTTATATCCATTAACGTTACTTCATATTATATATGTTTTATCGAATATGGCGGACTTTCATTTTTTCGCAATTTTTCCATACTTATAAGTCGTGTTCTTTTTTGAGCCAAAATTTTTTTGGTCTGAGATTAAGCTCAAATTGTGCCCGCCTAGACTTTAAACTTGTCCCGTTCACCAGAAGAAGAAGGTTGGACAAATTAAAACCACCTAATCTTATGGGGGAAAACATTCCATTTTCGGACCAAGCAAAATATCTGGGAGTTATCCTAGATAAGAAGCTCAACTGGGACAGACAGTTAGAAAATGTTATCCGCAGGGCTAAGATGTCCCTGTGGACCTGCCGGAGAATCTGTGGGAACAACTGGGGAACAAACCCCCAACAGATGTACTGGCTCTATGTAGTGGTTATCAGACCTATGATAACATATGGAGCCATAGTTTGGTGGCCTAAGGTGCTTCGTGGTACCGCGAGGGCCAAACTGGCTCATCTACAGAGACAAGCATGTCTGATGTCTGATCATATTATATATGTTTTATCGAATATGGCGGACTTTCATTTTTTCGCAATTTTTCCATACTTATAAGTCGTGTTCTTTTTTGAGCCAAAATTTTTTTGGTCTGAGATTAAGCTCAAATTGTGCCCGCCTAGACTTTAAACTTAGTTAAATGTCGGAGTAAAATCAGTTCTTATGTAACTCAAGAATTTTTCAATTTAGAGAGGTTTGAAAACTGTCCAAAAAAAAAAAACAAAAATAATTTTCTATAAAAACTATCACAATTCTAAAACTATTGCAGATATGGAGTTACAGATTATTTGATTTTTATCCATTAACGTTCCTTCATATTATATATGAGTTTTATCGAATTTGGCGGACTTTCATTTTTTCGCAATTTTTCCATACGTGTTCATTTTTGAGCCTAAATTTTTTTGGTCTGAGATTAAGCTCAAATTGTGTTCGCCTATACTTTAAACTTGGTTAAATGTCGGAGTAAAATCAGTTCTTATGTAACTCAAGAATTTTTCAATTTAGAGAGGTTTGAAGACTTCCAAAAATACAAAAATATTTTTTTACAACTATTACAATTCTAAAACTATTGAGGATATCGAGTTACAGATTATTTGATTTTTATCCATTAACGTTACTTCATATTATATATGAGTTTTATCAAATATGGCGGACTTTCATTTTTTCGCAATTTTTCGTGTTCTTTTTTGAGCCAAAATTTTTTGGTCTGAGATTAAGCTCAAATTGTGTTTGCACATACTTTAAACTTAGTTAAATGTCGGAATAAAATCAGTTCTTATGTAGCTCAAGAATTTTTCACTTTAGAGAGGTTTGAAGACTGTTCCAAAAAACAAAAATAATTTTCTATAAAAACTAACACAATTCTAAAACTATTGCAGATATGGAGTTACAGATTATTTGATTTTTATCCATTAACGTTACCTCATATTATATATGAGTTTTATCGAATATGGCGGACTTTCATTTTTTCGCAATTTTTCCATACTATATAGGTCGTGTTCTTTTTTGGGCCAAAATTTTTTTTGGTCTGAGATTAAGCTCAAATTGTGTTTGCACATACTTTAAACTTAGCTAAATGTCGGAATAAAATCAGTTCTTATGTAACTCAAGAATTTTTCACTTTAGAGAGGTTTGAAGACTTCGAAAAAAACAAAAATATTTTTTTAGAAAAAATATCACAATTCTAAAAACTATTGCAGATATCGAGTTACAGATTATTTGATTTTTATCCATTAACGTTACTTAATATTATATATGAGTTTTATCGAATATGGCGGACTTCAATTTTTCGCAATTTTTCCATACTATCAGTCGTGTTCTTTTTTGAGCCAAAATTTTTTTGGTCTGAGATTAAGCTCAAATTGTGTTTGCACATACTTTAAACTTAGTTAAATGTCGGAATAAAATCAGTTCTTATGTAGCTCAAGAATTTTTCAATTTAGAGAGGTTTGAAGACTGTCCCAAAAAACTAAAATAATTTTCTACAAAAACTATCACAATTCTAAAACTATTGCCGATATCGAGTTACAAATTATTTGGTTTTTATCCAGTAACGTTACTTCATATTATATATGGGTTTTTATCGAATATGATGGACTTTCATTTTTTCGCAATTTTTCCATACTACAAGTCGTGTTCTTTTTTGAGCCAAAATTTTTTGGTCTGAGATTAAGCTCAAATTGTATCCGTCCATACTTTAAACTTAGTTAAATGTCGGAGTAAAATCAGTTCTTATGTAACTCAACAATTTTTCAATTTAGAGAGGTTTGAAGACTGTTCGCAAAAAACAAAAATAATTTTTTACAAAAACTATCACAATTCTAAAAACTATTGCAGATATCGAGTTACAGATTATTTGATTTTTATCCATTAACGTCCCTTCATATTATATATGAGCTTTATCGAATTTGGCTGACTTTCATTTTTTCGCAATTTTTCCATACTATAAGTCGTGTTCTTTTTTGAGAAAAAATTTTTTTGGTCTGAAATTACGCTCAAATTGTGTCCGCCCACACTTTAAACTTAGTTAAATGTCGGAGTAAAATCAGTTCTTATGTAGCTCAAGAATTTTTCAATTAGAGAGGTTTGAAGACTGTTCGAAAAAAACAAAAATAATTTTTTACAAAAACTATCACAATTCTAAAAACTATTGCCGATATCGAGTTACAGATTATTTGATTTTTATCCATTAACGTTACTTCATATTATATATGAGTTTTATCGAATATGGCGGACTTTCATTTATTCACAATTTTTCCATACTATGTCGTGTTCTTTTTTGAGCCAAAATTTTTTTGGTCTGAGATTAAGCTCAAATTGTGTTTGCACATACTTTAAACTAAGTTAAATGTCGGAATAAAATCAGTTCTTATGTAGCTCAAAAATTTTTCAATGTAGAGAGTTTTGAAGACTGTCCCAAAAAACTAAAATAATTTTCTACAAAAACTATCGCAATTCTAGAACTATTGCCGATATCGAGTTACAGATTATTTGATTTTTATCCAGTAACGTTACTTCATATTATATATGGGTTTTATCGAATATGGTGGACTTTCATTTTTTCGCAATATTTCCATACGTGTCGTGTTCTTTTTTGAGCCAAAATTTTTTTGGTCTGAGATTAAGCTCAAATTGTGTTTGCACATACTTTAAACTTAGTTAAATGTCGGAATAAAATCAGTTCTTATGTAGCTCAACAATTTTTCAATTTAGAGAGGTTTGAAGACTGTCCCAAAAAACTAAAACAATTTTCTACAAAAACTATCACAATTCTAGAACTATTGCCGATATCGAGTAACAGATTATTTGATTTTTATCCTGTAACGTTACTTCATATTATATATGGGTTTTATCGAATATGGTGGACTTTCATTTTTTCGCAATTTTTCCATATTATAAGTCGTGTTCTTTTTTGAGCCAAAATTTTTTTGGTCTGAGATTAAGCTCAAATTGTGTCCGCCTATACTTTAAACTTAGTTAAATGTCGAAGTAAAATCAGTTCTTATGTAACTCAAGAATTTTTCAATTTAGAGAGGTTTGAAGACTGTTCGAAAAAAACAAAAATAATTTTTTACAAAAACTATCACAATTCTAAAAACTATTGCCGATATCGAGTTACAGATTATTTGATTTTTATCCATTAACGGTACTTCATATTATACATGAGTTTTATCGAATTTGGCGGACATTAATTTTTTCGCAATTTTTCCATACTATGTCGTGTTCTTTTTTGAGCCAAAATTTTTTTGGTCTGAGATTAAGCTCAAATTGTGTTTGCACATACTTTAAACTTAGTTAAATGTCGGAATAAAATCAGTTCTTATGTAGCTCAAGAATTTTTCAATTTAGAGAGGTTTGAAGACTGTCCCAAAAAACTAAAATAATTTTCTACAAAAACTATCGCAATTCTAGAACTATTGCCGATATCGAGTTACAGATTATTTGATTTTTATCCAGTAACGTTACTTCATATTATATATGAGTTTTATCGAATATGGCGGACTTTCATTTTTTCGCAATTTTTCCATACTATAAGTCGTGTTCTTTTTTGAGCCAAAATTTTTTTGGTCTGAGATTACGCTCAAATTGTGTCCGCCCATACTTTAAACTTAATTAAATGTCGAAGTAAAATCAGTTCTTATGTAACTCAAGAATTTTTCAATTTAGAGAGGTTTGAAGACTTCCAAGAAACAAAAATAATTTTCTATAAAAACTATCACAATTCTAAAACTATTGCCGATATCGAGTTACAGATTATTTGATTTTTATCCATTAACGTTACTTCATATTATATATGAGTTTTATCGAATTTGGCGGACTTTCATTTTTTCGCAATTTTTCCATACTATTATAAGTCAAGTTCTTTTTTGAGCCAAAATTTTTTTGGTCTGAGATTAAGCTCAAATTGTGTTTGCACATACTTTAAACTTAGTTAAATGTCAGAATAAAATCAGTTCTTATGTAGCTCAAGAATTTTTCAATTTAGAGAGGTTTGAAGACTGTCCCAAAAAACTAAAATAATTTTCTACAAAAACTATCACAATTCTAGAACTATTGCCGATATCGAGTTACAGATTATTTGATTTTTATCCAGTAACGTTACTTCATATTATATATGGGTTTTATCGAATATGGTGGACTTTCATTTTTTCGCAATTTTTCCACACTATAAGTCGTGTTCTTTTTTGAGCCAAAATTTTTTTGGTCTGAGATTAAGCTCGAATTGTGTCCGCCTGTACTTTAAACTTAGTTAAATGTCGGAGTAAAATTAGTTCTTATGTAACTCAAGAATTTTTCAATTTAGAGAGGTTTGAAGACTGTTCGAAAAAAATAACAATAATTTTCTACAAAAACTATCACAATTCTAAAAACTATTGCAGATATCGAGTTACAGATTATTTGATTTTTATCCATTAATGTCCCTTCATATTATATATGAGTTTTATCGAATTTGGCGGACTTTAATTTTTTCGCAATTTTTCCATTGTGTTTGCACATACTTTAAACTTAGTTAAATGTCGGAATAAAATCAGTTCTTATGTAGCTCAAGAATTTTCCAATTTAGAGAGGTTTGAAGATTGTCCCAAAAAACTAAAATAATTTTCTACAAAAACTATCACAATTCTAGAACTATTGCCGATATCGAGTTACAGATTATTTGATTTTTATCCAGTAACGTTACTTCATATTATATATGGGTTTTATCGAATATGGTGGACTTTCATTTTTTCGCAATTTTTCCATACTATAAGTCGTGTTCTTTTTTGAGCCCAAATTTTTTTGGTCTGAGATTAAGCTCAAATTGTGTCCGCCCATACTTTAAACTTAGTTTAATGTCGGAGTAAAATCAGTTCCTATGTAACTCAAGAATTTTTCAATTTAGAGAGGTTTGAAGACTGTCCCAAAAAACTAAAATAATTTTCTACAAAAACTATCACAATTCTAGAACTATTGCCGATATCGAGTTACAGATTATTTGATTTTTATCCAGTAACGTTACTTCATATTATATATGGGTTTTATCGAATATGGTGGACTTTCATTTTTTCGTAATTTTTCCATACTATATAAGTCGTGTTCTTTTTTGAGCCAAAATTTTTTTGGTCTGAGATTAAGCTCAAATTGTGTCCGCCCATACTTTAAACTTAATTAAATGTCGGAGTAAAATCAGTTCTTATGTAACTCAAGAATTTTTCAATTTAGAGAGGTTTGAAGACTGTCCCAAAAAACTAAAATAATTTTCTACAAAAACTATCACAATTCTAGAACTATTGCCGATATCGAGTTACAGATTATTTTATTTTTATCCAGTAACGTTACTTCATATTATATATGGGTTTTATCGAATATGGTGGACTTTCATTTTTTCGTAATTTTTCCATACTATAAGTCGTGTTCTTTTTTGAGCCAAAATTTTTTTGGTCTGAGATTACGCTCAAATTGTGTCCGCCCATACTTTAAACTTAGTTAAATGTCGGAGTAAAATCAGTTCTTATGTAACTCAAGAATTTTTCAATTTAGAGAGGTTTGAAGACGGTTCGAAAAAAACAAAAATAATTTTTTACAAAAACTATCACAATTATAAAAACTATTGCCGATATCGAGTTACAGATTCTTTGATTTTTATCCATTAACGGTACTTCATATTATATATGAGTTTTATCGAATATGGCGGACTTTCATTTATTCACAATTTTTCCATACTATAAGTCGTGTTCTTTTTTGAGCCAAACTTTTTTTGGTCTGAGATTACGCTCAAATTGTGTCCACCCATACCTTAAACTTAGTTAAATGTCGGAGTAAAATCAGTTCTTATGTAACTCTAGAACTTTTCAATTTAGAGAGGTTTGAAGACTTCCAAAAAACAAAAATAATTTTCTATAAAAACTATCACAATTCTAAAACTATTGCAGATATGGAGTTACAGATTATTTGATTTTTATCCATTAACGTTACTTCATATTATATATGAGTTTTATCGAATATGGCGGACTTTCATTTTTTCGCAATTTTTCCATACTATAAGTCGTGTTCTTTTTTGAGCCAAAATTTTTTTGGTCTGAGATTAAGCTCAAATTGTGTCCGCCCATACTTTAAACTTAGTTAAATGTCGAAGTATAATCAGTTCTTATGTAACTCAAGAATTTTTCAATTTAGAGAGGTTTGAAGACTTCCAAAAAACAAAAATAATTTGCTATAAAAACTATCACAATTCTAAAACTATTGCCGATATCGAGTTACAGATTATTTGATTTTTATCCATTAACGTTACTTCATATTATATATGAGTTTTAGCGAATATGGCGGACTTTCATTTTTTCACAATTTTTCCATAATATAAGTAGTGTTCTTTTTTGAGCCAAAGTTTTTTTGGTCTCAGATTAAGCTCAAATTGTGTCCGCCTATACTTTAAACTTAGTTAAATGTCGGAGTAAAATTAGTTCTTATGTAACTCAAGAATTTTTCAATTTAGAGAGGTTTGAAGACTGTTCGAAAAAAATAATAATAATTTTCTACAAAAACTATCACAATTCTAAAAACTATTGCAGATATCGAGTTACAGATTATTTGATTTTTATCCATTAACGTCCCTTCATATTATATATGAGTTTTATCGAATTTGGCGGACATTCATTTTTTCGCAATTTTTCCATACGTTGTGTTCTTTTTTGAGCCAAAATTTTTTTGGTCTGAGATTAAGCTCAAATTGTGTTTGCACATACTTTAAACTTAGTTAAATGTCGAAGTAAAATCAGTTCTTATGTAACTCAAGAATTTTTCAATTTAGAGAGGTTTGAAGACTTCCAAAAAACAAAAATAATTTTCTATATAAACTATCACAATTCTAAAACTATTGCAGATATGGAGTTACAGATTATTTGATTTTCATCCATTAACGTTACTTCATATTATATATGAGTTTTATCGAATATGGCGGACTTTCACTTTTCGCAATTTTTCTTTTTGGAGCCAAAATTTTTTTGGTCTGAGATTAAGCTCAAATTGTGTTTGCACATACTTTAAACTTAGTTAAATGTCGGAATAAAATCAGTTCTTATGTAGCTCAAGAATTTTTCACTTTAGAGAGGTTTGAAGACTGTCCCAAAAAAAAATTTTTTTCTAAACTATGCCGATATCGAGTTACAGATTATTTGATTTATATCCATTAACGTTACTTCATATTATATATGTTTTATCGAATATGGCGGACTTTCATTTTTTCGCAATTTTTCCATACTTATAAGTCGTGTTCTTTTTTGAGCCAAATTTTTTTGGTCTGAGATTAAGCTCAAATTGTGCCCGCCTAGACTTTAAACTTAGTTAAATGTCGGAGTAAAATCAGTTCTTATGTAACTCAAGAATTTTTCAATTTAGAGAGGTTTGAAAACTGTCCAAAAAAAAAAAACAAAAATAATTTTCTATAAAAACTATCACAATTCTAAAACTATTGCAGATATGGAGTTACAGATTATTTGATTTTTATCCATTAACGTTCCTTCATATTATATATGAGTTTTATCGAATTTGGCGGACTTTCATTTTTTCGCAATTTCTCCATACGTGTTCTTTTTTGAGCCTAAATTTTTTTGGTCTGAGATTAAGCTCAAATTGTGCTCGCCTATACTTTAAACTTGGTTAAATGTCGGAGTAAAATCAGTTCTTATGTAACTCAAGAATTTTTCAATTTAGAGAGGTTTGAAGACTGTTCCAAAAATACAAAAATATTTTTTTACAACTATTACAATTCTAAAACTATTGAGGATATCGAGTTACAGATTATTTGATTTTTATCCATTAACGTTACTTCATATTATATATGAGTTTTATCAAATATGGCGGACTTTCATTTTTTCGCAATTTTTCGTGTTCTTTTTTGAGCCAAAATTTTTTGGTCTGAGATTAAGCTCAAATTGTGTTTGCACATACTTTAAACTTAGTTAAATGTCGGAATAAAATCAGTTCTTATGTAGCTCAAGAATTTTTCACTTTAGAGAGGTTTGAAGACTGTTCCAAAAAACAAAAATAATTTTCTATAAAAACTAACACAATTCTAAAACTATTGCAGATATGGAGTTACAGATTATTTGATTTTTATCCATTAACGTTACCTCATATTATATATGAGTTTTATCGAATATGGCGGACTTTCATTTTATCGCAATTTTTCCATACTATATAGGTCGTGTTCTTTTTTGGGCCAAAATTTTTTTTGGTCTGAGATTAAGCTCAAATTGTGTTTGCACATACTTTAAACTTAGCTAAATGTCGGAATAAAATCAGTTCTTATGTAACTCAAGAATTTTTCACTTTAGAGAGGTTTGAAGACTTCGAAAAAAACAAAAATATTTTTTTAGAAAAAATATCACAATTCTAAAAACTATTGCAGATATCGAGTTACAGATTATTTGATTTTTATCCATTAACGTTACTTAATATTATATATGAGTTTTATCGAATATGGCGGACTTCAATTTTTCGCAATTTTTCCATACTATCAGTCGTGTTCTTTTTTGAGCCAAAATTTTTTTGGTCTGAGATTAAGCTCAAATTGTGTTTGCACATACTTTAAACTTAGTTAAATGTCGGAATAAAATCAGTTCTTATGTAGCTCAAGAATTTTTCAATTTAGAGAGGTTTGAAGACTGTCCCAAAAAACTAAAATAATTTTCTACAAAAACTATCACAATTCTAAAACTATTGCCGATATCGAGTTACAAATTATTTGGTTTTTATCCAGTAACGTTACTTCATATTATATATGGGTTTTTATCGAATATGGTGGACTTTCATTTTTTCGCAATTTTTCCATACTACAAGTCGTGTTCTTTTTTGAGCCAAAATTTTTTGGTCTGAGATTAAGCTCAAATTGTATCCGTCCATACTTTAAACTTAGTTAAATGTCGGAGTAAAATCAGTTCTTATGTAACTCAACAATTTTTCAATTTAGAGAGGTTTGAAGACTGTTCGCAAAAAACAAAAATAATTTTTTACAAAAACTATCACAATTCTAAAAACTATTGCAGATATCGAGTTACAGATTATTTGATTTTTATCCATTAACGTCCCTTCATATTATATATGAGCTTTATCGAATTTGGCTGACTTTCATTTTTTCGCAATTTTTCCATACTATAAGTCGTGTTCTTTTTTGAGCCAAAATTTTTTTGGTCTGAAATTACGCTCAAATTGTGTCCGCCCACACTTTAAACTTAGTTAAATGTCGGAGTAAAATCAGTTCTTATGTAGCTCAAGAATTTTTCAATTTAGAGAGGTTTGAAGACTGTTCGAAAAAAACAAAAATAATTTTTTACAAAAACTATCACAATTCTAAAAACTATTGCCGATATCGAGTTACAGATTATTTGATTTTTATCCATTAACGTTACTTCATATTATATATGAGTTTTATCGAATATGGCGGACTTTCATTTATTCACAATTTTTCCATACTATGTCGTGTTCTTTTTTGAGCCAAAATTTTTTTGGTCTGAGATTAAGCTCAAATTGTGTTTGCACATACTTTAAACTAAGTTAAATGTCGGAATAAAATCAGTTCTTATGTAGCTCAAAAATTTTTCAATGTAGAGAGTTTTGAAGACTGTCCCAAAAAACTAAAATAATTTTCTACAAAAACTATCGCAATTCTAGAACTATTGCCGATATCGAGTTACAGATTATTTGATTTTTATCCAGTAACGTTACTTCATATTATATATGGGTTTTATCGAATATGGTGGACTTTCATTTTTTCGCAATATTTCCATACGTGTCGTGTTCTTTTTTGAGCCAAAATTTTTTTGGTCTGAGATTAAGCTCAAATTGTGTTTGCACATACTTTAAACTTAGTTAAATGTCGGAATAAAATCAGTTCTTATGTAGCTCAACAATTTTTCAATTTAGAGAGGTTTGAAGACTGTCCCAAAAAACTAAAACAATTTTCTACAAAAACTATCACAATTCTAGAACTATTGCCGATATCGAGTAACAGATTATTTGATTTTTATCCTGTAACGTTACTTCATATTATATATGGGTTTTATCGAATATGGTGGACTTTCATTTTTTCGCAATTTTTCCATATTATTATAAGTCGTGTTCTTTTTTGAGCCAAAATTTTTTTGGTCTGAGATTAAGCTCAAATTGTGTCCGCCTATACTTTAAACTTAGTTAAATGTCGAAGTAAAATCAGTTCTTATGTAACTCAAGAATTTTTCAATTTAGAGAGGTTTGAAGACTGTTCGAAAAAAACAAAAATAATTTTTTACAAAAACTATCACAATTCTAAAAACTATTGCCGATATCGAGTTACAGATTATTTGATTTTTATCCATTAACGGTACTTCATATTATATATGAGTTTTATCGAATATGGCGGACTTTCATTTATTCACAATTTTTCCATACTATGTCGTGTTCTTTTTTGAGCCAAAATTTTGTTGGTCTGAGATTAAGCTCAAATTGTGTTTGCACATATTTTAAACTTACTTAAATGTCGGAATAAAATCAGTTCTTATGTAGCTCAAGAATTTTTCAATTTAGAGAGGTTTGAAGACTGTCCCAAAAAACTAAAATAATTTTCTACAAAGACTATCGCAATTCTAGAACTATTGCCGATATCGAGTTACAGATTATTTTATTTTTATCCAGTAACGTTACTTCATATTATATATGGGTTTTATCGAATATGGTGGACTTTCATTGTGTTCTTTTTTGAGCCAAAATTTTTTTGGTCTGAGATTAAGCTCAAATTGTGCCCGCCCATACTTTAAACTTAGTTAAATGTCGGAGTAAAATCAGTTCTTATGTAACTCAAGAATTTTTCAATTTAGAGCGGTTTGAAGACTTCCAAAAAACAAAATTAATTTTCTATAAAAACTATCACAATTCTAAAACTATTGCAGATATGGAGTTACAGATTATTTGATTTTTATCCATTAACGTTACTTCATATTATATATGAGTTTTATCGAATATGGCGGACTCTCATTTTTTCGCAATTTTTCCATACTATAAGTCGTGTTCTTTTTTGAGCCAAAATTTTTTTGGTCTGAGATTACGCTCAAATTGTGTCCGCCCATACTTTAAACTTAGTTAAATGTCGGAGTAAAATCAGTTCTTATGTAACTCAAGAATTTTTCAATTTAGAGAGGTTTGAAGACTGTCCCAAAAAACAAAAATAATTTTCTACAAAAACTATCACAATTCTAAAAACTATTGCAGATATAGAGTTAAAGATTATTTGATTTTTATCCATTAACGTCCCTTCATATTATTTATGAGTTTTATCGAATTTGGCGGACATTTATTTTTTCGCAATTTTTCCATACTATGTCGTGTTCTTTTTTGAGCCAAAATTTTTTTGGTCTGAGATTAAGCTCAAATTGTGTTTGCACATACTTTAAACTTAGTTAAATGTCGGAATAAAATCAGTTCTTATGTAGCTCAAGAATTTTTCAATTTAGAGAGGTTTGAAGACTGTCCCAAAAAACTAAAATAATTTTCTACAAAAACTATCGCAATTCTAGAACTATTGCCGATATCGAGTTACAGATTATTTGATTTTTATCCAGTAACGTTACTTCATATTATATATGAGTTTTATCGAATATGGCGGACTTTCATTTTTTCGCAATTTTTCCATACTATAAGTCGTGTTCTTTTTTGAGCCAAAATTTTTTTGGTCTGAGATTACGCTCAAATTGTGTCCGCCCATACTTTAAACTTAATTAAATGTCGAAGTAAAATCAGTTCTTATGTAACTCAAGAATTTTTCAATTTAGAGAGGTTTGAAGACTTCCAAGAAACAAAAATAATTTTCTATAAAAACTATCACAATTCTAAAACTATTGCCGATATCGAGTTACAGATTATTTGATTTTTATCCATTAACGTTACTTCATATTATATATGAGTTTTATCGAATTTGGCGGACTTTCATTTTTTCGCAATTTTTCCATACTATTATAAGTCAAGTTCTTTTTTGAGCCAAAATTTTTTTGGTCTGAGATTAAGCTCAAATTGTGTTTGCACATACTTTAAACTTAGTTAAATGTCAGAATAAAATCAGTTCTTATGTAGCTCAAGAATTTTTCAATTTAGAGAGGTTTGAAGACTGTCCCAAAAAACTAAAATAATTTTCTACAAAAACTATCACAATTCTAGAACTATTGCCTATATCGAGTTACAGATTATTTGATTTTTATCCAGTAACGTTACTTCATATTATATATGGGTCTTATCGAATATGGTGGACTTTCATTTTTTCGCAATTTTTCCATACTATAAGTCGTGTTCTTTTTTGAGCCAAAATTTTTTTGGTCTGAGATTAAGCTCAAATTGTGTCCGCCTGTACTTTAAACTTAGTTAAATGTCGGAGTAAAATTAGTTCTTATGTAACTCAAGAATTTTTCAATTTAGCGAGGTTTGAAGACTGTTCGAAAAAAATAACAATAATTTTCTACAAAAACTATTACAATTCTAAAAACTATTGCAGATATCGAGTTACAGATTATTTGATTTTTATCCATTAATGTCCCTTCATATTATATATGAGTTTTATCGAATTTGGCGGACTTTCATTTTTTCGCAATTTTTCCATTGTGTTTGCACATACTTTAAACTTAGTTAAATGTCGGACTAAAATCAGTTCTTATGTAGCTCAAGAATTTTTCAATTTAGAGAGGTTTGAAGATTGTCCCAAAAAACTAAAATAATTTTCTACAAAAACTATCACAATTCTAGAACTATTGCCGATATCGAGTTACAGATTATTTGATTTTTATCCAGTAACGTTACTTCATATTATATATGGGTTTTATCGAATATGGTGGACTTTCATTTTTTCGCAATTTTTCCATACTATAAGTCGTGTTCTTTTTTGAGCCAAAATTTTTTTGGTCTGAGATTAAGCTCAAATTGTGTCCGCCCATACTTTAAACTTAGTTTAATGTCGGAGTAAAATCAGTTCCTATGTAACTCAAGAATTTTTCAATTTAGAGAGGTTTGAAGACTGTCCCAAAAAATTAAAATAATTTTCTACAAAAACTATCACAATTCTAGAACTATTGCCGATATCGAGTTACAGATTATTTGATTTTTATCCAGTAACGTTACTTCATATTATATATGGGTTTTATCGAATATGGTGGACTTTCATTTTTTCGTAATTTTTCCATACTATATAAGTCGTGTTCTTTTTTGAGCCAAAATTTTTTTGGTCTGAGATTAAGCTCAAATTGTGTCCGCCCATACTTTAAACTTAGTTTAATGTCGGAGTAAAATCAGGTCTTATGTAACTCAAGAATTTTTCAATTTAGAGAGGTTTGAAGACTTTCAAAAAACTAAAATAATTTTCTACAAAAACTATCACAATTCTAGAACTATTGCCGATATCGAGTTACAGATTATTTGATTTTTATCCAGTAACGTTACTTCATATTATATATGAGTTTTATCGAATATGGCGGACTTTCATTTTTTCGCAATTTTTCCATAATATAAGTCGTGTTCTTTTTTGAGCCAAAATTTTTTTGGTCTGAGATTACGCTTAAATTGTGTCCGCCCATACTTTAAACTTAATTAAATGTCGGAGTAAAATCAGTTCTTATGTAACTCAAGAATTTTTCAATTTAGAGAGGTTTGAAGACTGTCCCAAAAAACTAAAATAATTTTCTACAAAAACTATCACAATTCTAGAACTATTGCCGATATCGAGTTACAGATTATTTGATTTTTATCCAGTAACGTTACTTCATATTATATATGGGTTTTATCGAATATGGTGGACTTTCATTTTTTCGTAATTTTTCCATACTATAAGTCGTGTTCTTTTTTGAGCCAAAATTTTTTTGGTCTGAGATTACGCTCAAATTGTGTCCGCCCATACTTTAAACTTAATTAAATGTCGGAGTAAAATCAGTTCTTATGTAACTCAAGAATTTTTCAATTTAGAGAGGTTTGAAGACTGTCCCAAAAAACTAAAATAATTTTCTACAAAAACTATCACAATTCTAGAACTATTGCCGATATAGAGTTACAGATTATTTGATTTTTATCCAGTAACGTTACTTCATATTATATATGGGTTTTATCGAATATGGTGGACTTTCATTTTTTCGTAATTTTTCCATACTATGTCGTGTTCTTTTTTGAGCCAAAATTTTTTTGGTCTGAGATTACGCTCAAATTGTGTCCGCCCATACTTTAAACTTAGTTAAATGTCGGAGTAAAATCAGTTCTTATGTAACTCAAGAATTTTTCAATTTAGAGAGGTTTGAAGACGGTTCGAAAAAAACAAAAATAATTTTTTACAAAAACTATCACAATTATAAAAACTATTGCCGATATCGAGTTACAGATTATTTGATTTTTATCCATTAACGGTACTTCATATTATATATGAGTTTTATCGAATATGGCGGACTTTCATTTATTCACAATTTTTCCATACTATAAGTCGTGTTCTTTTTTGAGCCAAACTTTTTTTGGTCTGAGATTACGCTCAAATTGTGTCCACCCATACTTTAAACTTAGTTAAATGTCGGAGTAAAATCAGTTCTTATGTAACTCAAGAACTTTTCAATTTAGAGAGGTTTGAAGACTTCCAAAAAACAAAAATAATTTTCTATAAAAACTATCACAATTCTAAAACTATTGCAGATATGGAGTTACAGATTATTTGATTTTTATCCATTAACGTTACTTCATATTATATATGAGTTTTATCGAATATGGCGGACTTTCATTTTTTCGCAATTTTTCCATACTATTATAAGTCGTGTTCTTTTTTGAGCCAAAATTTTTTTGGTCTGAGATTAAGCTCAAATTGTGTCCGCCTGTACTTTAAACTTAGTTAAATGTCGGAGTAAAATTAGTTCTTATGTAACTCAAGTATTTTTCAATTTAGAGAGGTTTGAAAACTGTTCGAAAAAAATAACAATAATTTTCTACAAAAACTATCACAATTCTAAAAACTATTGCAGATATCGAGTTACAGATTATTTGATTTTTATCCATTAATGTCCCTTCATATTATATATGAGTTTTATCGAATTTGGCGGACTTTCATTTTTTCGCAATTTTTCCATTGTGTTTGCACATACTTTAAACTTAGTTAAATGTCGGAATAAAATCAGTTCTTATGTAGCTCAAGAATTTTTCAATTTAGAGAGGTTTGAAGACTGTCCCAAAAAACTAAAATAATTTTCTACAAAAACTATCACAATTCTAGAACTATTGCCGATATCGAGTTACAGATTATTTTATTTTTATCCAGTAACGTTACTTCATATTATATATGGGTTTTATCGAATATGGTGGACTTTCATTTTTTCGTAATTTTTCCATACTATAAGTCGTGTTCTTTTTTGAGCCAAAATTTTTTTGGTCTGAGATTACGCTCAAATTGTGTCCGCCCATACTTTAAACTTAGTTAAATGTCGGAGTAAAATCAGTTCTTATGTAACTCAAGAATTTTTCAATTTAGAGAGGTTTGAAGACGGTTCGAAAAAAACAAAAATAATTTTTTACAAAAACTATCACAATTATAAAAACTATTGCCGATATCGAGTTACAGATTCTTTGATTTTTATCCATTAACGGTACTTCATATTATATATGAGTTTTATCGAATATGGCGGACTTTCATTTAATCACAATTTTTCCATACTATAAGTCGTGTTCTTTTTTGAGCCAAACTTATTTTGGTCTGAGATTACGCTCAAATTGTGTCCACCCATACCTTAAACTTAGTTAAATGTCGGAGTAAAATCAGTTCTTATGTAACTCTAGAACTTTTCAATTTAGAGAGGTTTGAAGACTTCCAAAAAACAAAAATAATTTTCTATAAAAACTATCACAATTCTAAAACTATTGCAGATATGGAGTTACAGATTATTTGATTTTTATCCATTAACGTTACTTCATATTATATATGAGTTTTATCGAATATGGCGGACTTTCATTTTTTCGCAATTTTTCCATACTATAAGTCGTGTTCTTTTTTGAGCCAAAATTTTTTTGGTCTGAGATTAAGCTCAAATTGTGTCCGCCCATACTTTAAACTTAGTTAAATGTCGAAGTATAATCAGTTCTTATGTAACTCAAGAATTTTTCAATTTAGAGAGGTTTGAAGACTTCCAAAAAACAAAAATAATTTGCTATAAAAACTATCACAATTCTAAAACTATTGCCGATATCGAGTTACAGATTATTTGATTTTTATCCATTAACGTTACTTCATATTATATATGAGTTTTAGCGAATATGGCGGACTTTCATTTTTTCACAATTTTTCCATAATATAAGTAGTGTTCTTTTTTGAGCCAAAGTTTTTTTGGTCTCAGATTAAGCTCAAATTGTGTCCGCCTATACTTTAAACTTAGTTAAATGTCGGAGTAAAATTAGTTCTTATGTAACTCAAGAATTTTTCAATTTAGAGAGGTTTGAAGACTGTTCGAAAAAAATAATAATAATTTTCTACAAAAACTATCACAATTCTAAAAACTATTGCAGATATCGAGTTACAGATTATTTGATTTTTATCCATTAACGTCCCTTCATATTATATATGAGTTTTATCGAATTTGGCGGACATTCATTTTTTCGCAATTTTTCCATACGTTGTGTTCTTTTTTGAGCCAAAATTTTTTTGGTCTGAGATTAAGCTCAAATTGTGTTTGCACATACTTTAAACTTAGTTAAATGTCGAAGTAAAATCAGTTCTTATGTAACTCAAGAATTTTTCAATTTAGAGAGGTTTGAAGACTTCCAAAAAACAAAAATAATTTTCTATAAAAACTATCACAATTCTAAAACTATTGCAGATATGGAGTTACAGATTATTTGATTTTTATCCATTAACGTTACTTCATATTATATATGAGTTTTATCGAATATGGCGGACTTTCACTTTTTCGCAATTTTTCTTTTTGGAGCCAAAATTTTTTTGGTCTGAGATTAAGCTCAAATTGTGTTTGCACATACTTTAAACTTAGTTAAATGTCGGAATAAAATCAGTTCTTATGTAGCTCAAGAATTTTTCACTTTAGAGAGGTTTGAAGACTGTCCCAAAAAAAAATTTTTTTCTAAACTATGCCGATATCGAGTTACAGATTATTTTATTTATATTCATTAACGTTACTTCATATTATATATGTTTTATCGAATATGGCGGACTTTCATTTTTTCGCAATTTTTCCATACTTATAAGTCGTGTTCTTTTTTGAGCCAAATTTTTTTGGTCTGAGATTAAGCTCAAATTGTGCCCGCCTAGACTTTAAACTTAGTTAAATGTCGGAGTAAAATCAGTTCTTATGTAACTCAAGAATTTTTCAATTTAGAGAGGTTTGAAAACTGTCCAAAAAAAAAAAAATAATAATTTTCTATAAAAACTATCACAATTCTAAAACTATTGCAGATATGGAGTTACAGATTATTTGATTTTTATCCATTAACGTTCCTTCATATTATATATGAGTTTTATCGAATTTGGCGGACTTTCATTTTTTCGCAATTTTTCCATACGTGTTCTTTTTTGAGCCTAAATTTTTTTGGTCTGAGATTAAGCTCAAATTGTGTTCGCCTATACTTTAAACTTGGTTAAATGTCGGAGTAAAATCAGTTCTTATGTAACTCAAGAATTTTTCAATTTAGAGGTTTGAAGACTGTTCCAAAAATACAAAAATATTTTTTTACAACTATTACAATTCTAAAACTATTGAGGATATCGAGTTACAGATTATTTGATTTTTATCCATTAACGTTACTTCATATTATATATGAGTTTTATCAAATATGGCGGACTTTCATTTTTTCGCAATTTTTCGTGTTCTTTTTTGAGCCAAAATTTTTTGGTCTGAGATTAAGCTCAAATTGTGTTTGCACATACTTTAAACTTAGTTAAATGTCGGAATAAAATCAGTTCTTATGTAGCTCAAGAATTTTTCACTTTAGAGAGGTTTGAAGACTGTTCCAAAAAACAAAAATAATTTTCTATAAAAACTAACACAATTCTAAAACTATTGCAGATATGGAGTTACAGATTATTTGATTTTTATCCATTAACGTTACCTCATATTATATATGAGTTTTATCGAATATGGCGGACTTTCATTTTATCGCAATTTTTCCATACTATATAGGTCGTGTTCTTTTTTGGGCCAAAATTTTTTTTGGTCTGAGATTAAGCTCAAATTGTGTTTGCACATACTTTAAACTTAGCTAAATGTCGGAATAAAATCAGTTCTTATGTAACTCAAGAATTTTTCACTTTAGAGAGGTTTGAAGACTTCGAAAAAAACAAAAATATTTTTTTAGAAAAAATATCACAATTCTAAAAACTATTGCAGATATCGAGTTACAGATTATTTGATTTTTATCCATTAACGTTACTTAATATTATATATGAGTTTTATCGAATATGGCGGACTTCAATTTTTCGCAATTTTTCCATACTATCAGTCGTGTTCTTTTTTGAGCCAAAATTTTTTTGGTCTGAGATTAAGCTCAAATTGTGTTTGCACATACTTTAAACTTAGTTAAATGTCGGAATAAAATCAGTTCTTATGTAGCTCAAGAATTTTTCAATTTAGAGAGGTTTGAAGACTGTCCCAAAAAACTAAAATAATTTTCTACAAAAACTATCACAATTCTAAAACTATTGCCGATATCGAGTTACAAATTATTTGGTTTTTATCCAGTAACGTTACTTCATATTATATATGGGTTTTTATCGAATATGGTGGACTTTCATTTTTTCGCAATTTTTCCATACTACAAGTCGTGTTCTTTTTTGAGCCAAAATTTTTTGGTCTGAGATTAAGCTCAAATTGTATCCGTCCATACTTTAAACTTAGTTAAATGTCGGAGTAAAATCAGTTCTTATGTAACTCAACAATTTTTCAATTTAGAGAGGTTTGAAGACTGTTCGCAAAAAACAAAAATAATTTTTTACAAAAACTATCACAATTCTAAAAACTATTGCAGATATCGAGTTACAGATTATTTGATTTTTATCCATTAACGTCCCTTCATATTATATATGAGCTTTATCGAATTTGGCTGACTTTCATTTTTTCGCAATTTTTCCATACTATAAGTCGTGTTCTTTTTTGAGCCAAAATTTTTTTGGTCTGAAATTACGCTCGAATTGTGTCCGCCCACACTTTAAACTTAGTTAAATGTCGGAGTAAAATCAGTTCTTATGTAGCTCAAGAATTTTTCAATTTAGAGAGGTTTGAAGACTGTTCGAAAAAAACAAAAATAATTTTTTACAAAAACTATCACAATTCTAAAAACTATTGCCGATATCGAGTTACAGATTATTTGATTTTTATCCATTAACGTTACTTCATATTATATATGAGTTTTATCGAATATGGCGGACTTTCATTTATTCACAATTTTTCCATACTATGTCGTGTTCTTTTTTGAGCCAAAATTTTTTTGGTCTGAGATTAAGCTCAAATTGTGTTTGCACATACTTTAAACTAAGTTAAATGTCGGAATAAAATCAGTTCTTATGTAGCTCAAAAATTTTTCAATGTAGAGAGTTTTGAAGACTGTCCCAAAAAACTAAAATAATTTTCTACAAAAACTATCGCAATTCTAGAACTATTGCCGATATCGAGTTACAGATTATTTGATTTTTATCCAGTAACGTTACTTCATATTATATATGGGTTTTATCGAATATGGTGGACTTTCATTTTTTCGCAATATTTCCATACGTGTCGTGTTCTTTTTTGAGCCAAAATTTTTTTGGTCTGAGATTAAGCTCAAATTGTGTTTGCCAATACTTTAAACTTAGTTAAATGTCGGAATAAAATCAGTTCTTATGTAGCTCAACAATTTTTCAATTTAGAGAGGTTTGAAGACTGTCCCAAAAAACTAAAACAATTTTCTACAAAAACTATCACAATTCTAGAACTATTGCCGATATCGAGTAACAGATTATTTGATTTTTATCCTGTAACGTTACTTCATATTATATATGGGTTTTATCGAATATGGTGGACTTTCATTTTTTCGCAATTTTTCCATATTATTATAAGTCGTGTTCTTTTTTGAGCCAAAATTTTTTTGGTCTGAGATTAAGCTCAAATTGTGTCCGCCTATACTTTAAACTTAGTTAAATGTCGAAGTAAAATCAGTTCTTATGTAACTCAAGAATTTTTCAATTTAGAGAGGTTTGAAGACTGTTCGAAAAAAACAAAAATAATTTTTTACAAAAACTATCACAATTCTAAAAACTATTGCCGATATCGAGTTACAGATTATTTGATTTTTATCCATTAACGGTACTTCATATTATATATGAGTTTTATCGAATATGGCGGACTTTCATTTATTCACAATTTTTCCATACTATGTCGTGTTCTTTTTGAGCCAAAATTTTTTTGGTCTGAGATTAAGCTCAAATTGTGTTTGCACATATTTTAAACTTACTTAAATGTCGGAATAAAATCAGTTCTTATGTAGCTCAAGAATTTTTCAATTTAGAGAGGTTTGAAGACTGTCCCAAAAAACTAAAATAATTTTCTACAAAGACTATCGCAATTCTAGAACTATTGCCGATATCGAGTTACAGATTATTTTATTTTTATCCAGTAACGTTACTTCATATTATATATGGGTTTTATCGAATATGGTGGACTTTCATTTTTTCGCAATTTTTCCATACTATAAGTCGTGTTCTTTTTTGAGCCAAAATTTTTTTGGTCTGAGATTAAGCTCAAATTGTTCCCGCCCATACTTTAAACTTAGTTAAATGTCGGAGTAAAATCAGTTCTTATGTAACTCAAGAATTTTTCAATTTAGAGCGGTTTGAAGACTTCCAAAAAACAAAATTAATTTTCTATAAAAACTATCACAATTCTAAAACTATTGCAGATATGGAGTTACAGATTATTTGATTTTTATCCATTAACGTTACTTCATATTATATATGAGTTTTATCGAATATGGCGGACTCTCATTTTTTCGCAATTTTTCCATACTATAAGTCGTGTTCTTTTTTGAGCCAAAATTTTTTTGGTCTGAGATTACGCTCAAATTGTGTCCGCCCATACTTTAAACTTAGTTAAATGTCGGAGTAAAATCAGTTCTTATGTAACTCAAGAATTTTTCAATTTAGAGAGGTTTGAAGACTGTCCCAAAAAACAAAAATAATTTTCTACAAAAACTATCACAATTCTAAAAACTATTGCAGATATAGAGTTAAAGATTATTTGATTTTTATCCATTAACGTCCCTTCATATTATTTATGAGTTTTATAGAATTTGGCGGACATTTATTTTTTCGCAATTTTTCCATACTATGTCGTGTTCTTTTTTGAGCCAAAATTTTTTTGGTCTGAGATTAAGCTCAAATTGTGTTTGCACATACTTTAAACTTAGTTAAATGTCGGAATAAAATCAGTTCTTATGTAGCTCAAGAATTTTTCAATTTAGAGAGGTTTGAAGACTGTCCCAAAAAACTAAAATAATTTTCTACAAAAACTATCGCAATTCTAGAACTATTGCCGATATCGAGTTACAGATTATTTGATTTTTATCCAGTAACGTTACTTCATATTATATATGAGTTTTATCGAATATGGCGGACTTTCATTTTTTCGCAATTTTTCCATACTATAAGTCGTGTTCTTTTTTGAGCCAAAATTTTTTTGGTCTGAGATTACGCTCAAATTGTGTCCGCCCATACTTTAAACTTAATTAAATGTCGAAGTAAAATCAGTTCTTATGTAACTCAAGAATTTTTCAATTTAGAGAGGTTTGAAGACTTCCAAGAAACAAAAATAATTTTCTATAAAAACTATCACAATTCTAAAACTATTGCCGATATCGAGTTACAGATTATTTGATTTTTATCCATTAACGTTACTTCATATTATATATGAGTTTTATCGAATTTGGCGGACTTTCATTTTTTCGCAATTTTTCCATACTATTATAAGTCAAGTTCTTTTTTGAGCCAAAATTTTTTTGGTCTGAGATTAAGCTCAAATTGTGTTTGCACATACTTTAAACTTAGTTAAATGTCAGAATAAAATCAGTTCTTATGTAGCTCAAGAATTTTTCAATTTAGAGAGGTTTGAAGACTGTCCCAAAAAACTAAAATAATTTTCTACAAAAACTATCACAATTCTAGAACTATTGCCTATATCGAGTTACAGATTATTTGATTTTTATCCAGTAACGTTACTTCATATTATATATGGGTTTTATCGAATATGGTGGACTTTCATTTTTTCGCAATTTTTCCATACTATAAGTCGTGTTCTTTTTTGAGCCAAAATTTTTTTGGTCTGAGATTAAGCTCAAATTGTGTCCGCCTGTACTTTAAACTTAGTTAAATGTCGGAGTAAAATTAGTTCTTATGTAACTCAAGAATTTTTCAATTTAGCGAGGTTTGAAGACTGTTCGAAAAAAATAACAATAATTTTCTACAAAAACTATTACAATTCTAAAAACTATTGCAGATATCGAGTTACAGATTATTTGATTTTTATCCATTAATGTCCCTTCATATTATATATGAGTTTTATCGAATTTGGCGGACTTTCATTTTTTCGCAATTTTTCCATTGTGTTTGCACATACTTTAAACTTAGTTAAATGTCGGAATAAAATCAGTTCTTATGTAGCTCAAGAATTTTTCAATTTAGAGAGGTTTGAAGATTGTCCCAAAAAACTAAAATAATTTTCTACAAAAACTATCACAATTCTAGAACTATTGCCGATATCGAGTTACAGATTATTTGATTTTTATCCAGTAACGTTACTTCATATTATATATGGGTTTTATCGAATATGGTGGACTTTCATTTTTTCGCAATTTTTCCATACTATAAGTCGTGTTCTTTTTTGAGCCAAAATTTTTTTGGTCTGAGATTAAGCTCAAATTGTGTCCGCCCATACTTTAAACTTAGTTTAATGTCGGAGTAAAATCAGTTCCTATGTAACTCAAGAATTTTTCAATTTAGAGAGGTTTGAAGACTGTCCCAAAAAACTAAAATAATTTTCTACAAAAACTATCACAATTCTAGAACTATTGCCGATATCGAGTTACAGATTATTTGATTTTTATCCAGTAACGTTACTTCATATTATATATGGGTTTTATCGAATATGGTGGACTTTCATTTTTTCGTAATTTTTCCATACTATATAAGTCGTGTTCTTTTTTGAGCCAAAATTTTTTTGGTCTGAGATTAAGCTCAAATTGTGTCCGCCCATACTTTAAACTTAGTTTAATGTCGGAGTAAAATCAGGTCTTATGTAACTCAAGAATTTTTCAATTTAGAGAGGTTTGAAGACTTTCAAAAAACTAAAATAATTTTCTACAAAAACTATCACAATTCTAGAACTATTGCCGATATCGAGTTACAGATTATTTGATTTTTATCCAGTAACGTTACTTCATATTATATATGAGTTTTATCGAATATGGCGGACTTTCATTTTTTCGCAATTTTTCCATAATATAAGTCGTGTTCTTTTTTGAGCCAAAATTTTTTTGGTCTGAGATTACGCTTAAATTGTGTCCGCCCATACTTTAAACTTAATTAAATGTCGGAGTAAAATCAGTTCTTATGTAACTCAAGAATTTTTCAATTTAGAGAGGTTTGAAGACTGTCCCAAAAAACTAAAATAATTTTCTACAAAAACTATCACAATTCTAGAACTATTGCCGATATCGAGTTACAGATTATTTGATTTTTATCCAGTAACGTTACTTCATATTATATATGGGTTTTATCGAATATGGTGGACTTTCATTTTTTCGTAATTTTTCCATACTATAAGTCGTGTTCTTTTTTGAGCCAAAATTTTTTTGGTCTGAGATTACGCTCAAATTGTGTCCGCCCATACTTTAAACTTAATTGAATGTCGGAGTAAAATCAGTTCTTATGTAACTCAAGAATTTTTCAATTTAGAGAGGTTTGAAGACTGTCCCAAAAAACTAAAATAATTTTCTACAAAAACTATCACAATTCTAGAACTATTGCCGATATCGAGTTACAGATTATTTGATTTTTATCCAGTAACGTTACTTCATATTATATATGGGTTTTATCGAATATGGTGGACTTTCATTTTTTCGTAATTTTTCCATACTATAAGTCGTGTTCTTTTTTGAGCCAAAATTTTTTTGGTCTGAGATTACGCTCAAATTGTGTCCGCCCATACTTTAAACTTAGTTAAATGTCGGAGTAAAATTAGTTCTTATGTAACTCAAGAATTTTTCAATTTAGAGAGGTTTGAAGACTGTTCGAAAAAAATAACAATAATTTTCTACAAAAACTATCACAATTCTAAAAACTATTGCAGATATCGAGTTACAGATTATTTGATTTTTATCCATTAATGTCCCTTCATATTATATATGAGTTTTATCGAATTTGGCGGACTTTCATTTTTTCGCAATTTTTCCATTGTGTTTGCACATACTTTAAACTTAGTTAAATGTCGGAATAAAATCAATTCTTATGTAGCTCAAGAATTTTTCAATTTAGAGAGGTTTGAAGATTGTCCCAAAAAACTAAAATAATTTTCTACAAAAACTATCACAATTCTAGAACTATTGCCGATATCGAGTTACAGATTATTTGATTTTTATCCAGTAACGTTACTTCATATTATATATGGGTTTTATCGAATATGGTGGACTTTCATTTTTTCGCAATTTTTCCATACTATAAGTCGTGTTCTTTTTTGAGCCAAAATTTTTTTGGTCTGAGATTAAGCTCAAATTGTGTCCGCCTGTACTTTAAACTTAGTTAAATGTCGGAGTAAAATTAGTTCTTATGTAACTCAAGAATTTTTCAATTTAGAGAGGTTTGAAAACTGTTCGAAAAAAATAACAATAATTTTCTACAAAAACTATCACAATTCTAAAAACTATTGCAGATATCGAGTTACAGATTATTTGATTTTTATCCATTAATGTCCCTTCATATTATATATGAGTTTTATCGAATTTGGCGGACTTTCATTTTTTCGCAATTTTTCCATTGTGTTTGCACATACTTTAAACTTAGTTAAATGTCGGAATAAAATCAGTTCTTATGTAGCTCAAGAATTTTTCAATTTAGAGAGGTTTGAAGATTGTCCCAAAAAACTAAAATAATTTTCTACAAAAACTATCACAATTCTAGAACTATTGCCGATATCGAGTTACAGATTATTTGATTTTTATCCAGTAACGTTACTTCATATTATATATGGGTTTTATCGAATATGGTGGACTTTCATTTTTTCGCAATTTTTCCATACTATAAGTCGTGTTCTTTTTTGAGCCAAAATTTTTTTGGTCTGAGATTAAGCTCAAATTGTGTCCGCCTGTACTTTAAACTTAGTTTAATGTCGGAGTAAAATCAGTTCCTATGTAACTCAAGAATTTTTCAATTTAGAGAGGTTTGAAGACTGTCCCAAAAAACTAAAATAATTTTCTACAAAAACTATCACAATTCTAGAACTATTGCCGATATCGAGTTACAGATTATTTGATTTTTATCCAGTAACGTTACTTCATATTATATATGGGTTTTATCGAATATGGTGGACTTTCATTTTTTCGTAATTTTTCCATACTATATAAGTCGTGTTCTTTTTTGAGCCAAAATTTTTTTGGTCTGAGATTAAGCTCAAATTGTGTCCGCCCATACTTTAAACTTAGTTTAATGTCGGAGTAAAATCAGGTCTTATGTAACTCAAGAATTTTTCAATTTAGAGAGGTTTGAAGACTTTCAAAAAACTAAAATAATTTTCTACAAAAACTATCACAATTCTAGAACTATTGCCGATATCGAGTTACAGATTATTTGATTTTTATCCAGTAACGTTACTTCATATTATATATGAGTTTTATCGAATATGGCGGATTTTCGCAATTTTTCCATACTATAAGTCGTGTTCTTTTTTGAGCCAAAATTTTTTTGGTCTGAGATGACGCTTAAATTGTGTCCGCCCATACTTTAAACTTAGTTAAATGTCGGAGTAAAATCAGTTCTTATGTAACTCAAGAATTTTTCAATTTAGAGAGGTTTGAAAACTGTCCCAAAAAACAAAAATAATTTTCTACAAAAACTATCACAATTCTAAAAACTATTGCAGATATCGAGTTACAGATTATTTGATTTTTATCCATTAACGTTCCTTCATATTATTTATGAGTTTTATCGAATTTGGCGGACTTTCATTTTTTCGCAATTTTTCCATACTATTATAAGTCAAGTTCTTTTTTGAGCCAAAATTTTTTTGGTCTGAGATTAAGCTCAAATTGTGTTTGCACATACTTTAAACTTAGTTAAATGTCAGAATAAAATCAGTTCTTATGTAGCTCAAGAATTTTTCAATTTAGAGAGGTTTGAAGACTGTCCCAAAAAACTAAAATAATTTTCTACAAAAACTATCACAATTCTAGAACTATTGCCTATATCGAGTTACAGATTATTTGATTTTTATCCAGTAACGTTACTTCATATTATATATGGGTTTTATCGAATATGGTGGACTTTCATTTTTTCGCAATTTTCCTATACTATAAGTCGTGTTCTTTTTTGAGCCAAAATTTTTTTGGTCTGAGATTAAGCTCAAATTGTGTCCGCCTGTACTTTAAACTTAGTTAAATGTCGGAGTAAAATTAGTTCTTATGTAACTCAAGAATTTTTCAATTTAGAGAGGTTTGAAGACTGTTCGAAAAAAATAACAATAATTTTCTACAAAAACTATCACAATTCTAAAAACTATTGCAGATATCGAGTTACAGATTATTTGATTTTTATCCATTAATGTCCCTTCATATTATATATGAGTTTTATCGAATTTGGCGGACTTTCATTTTTTCGCAATTTTTCCATTGTGTTTGCACATACTTTAAACTTAGTTAAATGTCGGAATAAAATCAGTTCTTATGTAGCTCAAGAATTTTTCAATTTAGAGAGGTTTGAAGATTGTCCCAAAAAACTAAAATAATTTTCTACAAAAACTATCACAATTCTAGAACTATTGCCGATATCGAGTTACAGATTATTTGATTTTTATCCAGTAACGTTACTTCATATTATATATGGGTTTTATCGAATATGGTGGACTTTCATTTTTTCGCAATTTTTCCATACTATAAGTCGTGTTCTTTTTTGAGCCAAAATTTTTTTGGTCTGAGATTAAGCTCAAATTGTGTCCGCCCATACTTTAAACTTAGTTTAATGTCGGAGTAAAATCAGTTCCTATGTAACTCAAGAATTTTTCAATTTAGAGAGGTTTGAAGACTGTCCCAAAAAACTAAAATAATTTTCTACAAAAACTATCACAATTCTAGAACTATTGCCGATATCGAGTTACAGATTATTTGATTTTTATCCAGTAACGTTACTTCATATTATATATGGGTTTTATCGAATATGGTGGACTTTCATTTTTTCGTAATTTTTCCATACTATATAAGTCGTGTTCTTTTTTGAGCCAAAATTTTTTTGGTCTGAGATTAAGCTCAAATTGTGTCCGCCCATACTTTAAACTTAGTTTAATGTCGGAGTAAAATCAGGTCTTATGTAACTCAAGAATTTTTCAATTTAGAGAGGTTTGAAGACTTTCAAAAAACTAAAATAATTTTCTACAAAAACTATCACAATTCTAGAACTATTGCCGATATCGAGTTACAGATTATTTGATTTTTATCCAGTAACGTTACTTCATATTATATATGAGTTTTATCGAATATGGCGGACTTTCATTTTTTCGCAATTTTTCCATACTATAAGTCGTGTTCTTTTTTGAGCCAAAATTTTTTTGGTCTGAGATTACGCTTAAATTGTGTCCGCCCATACTTTAAACTTAGTTAAATGTCGGAGTAAAATCAGTTCTTATGTAACTCAAGAATTTTTCAATTTAGAGAGGTTTGAAAACTGTCCCAAAAAACAAAAATAATTTTCTACAAAAACTATCACAATTCTAAAAACTATTGCAGATATCGAGTTACAGATTATTTGATTTTTATCCATTAACGTCCCTTCATATTATTTATGAGTTTTATCGAATTTGGCGGACTTTCATTTTTTCGCAATTTTTCCATACTATAAGTCGTGTTCTTTTTTGAACCAAAATTTTTTTGGTCTGAGATTACGCTCAAATTGTGTCCGCCCATACTTTAAACTTAGTTAAATGTCGAAGTAAAATCAGTTCTTATGTAACTCAAGAATTTTTCAATTTAGAGAGGTTTGAAGACTGTTCGAAAAAAACAAAAATAATTTTTTACAAAAACTATCACAATTCTAAAAACTATTGCCGATATCGAGTTACAGATTATTTGATTTTTATCCATTAATGTCCCTTCATATTATATATGAGTTTTATCGAATTTGGCGGACTTTCATTTTTTCGCAATTTTTCCATTGTGTTTGCACATACTTTAAACTTAGTTAAATGTCGGAATAAAATCAGTTCTTATGTAGCTCAAGAATTTTTCAATTTAGAGAGGTTTGAAGATTGTCCCAAAAAACTAAAATAATTTTCTACAAAAACTATCACAATTCTAGAACTATTGCCGATATCGAGTTACAGATTATTTGATTTTTATCCAGTAACGTTACTTCATATTATATATGGGTTTTATCGAATATGGTGGACTTTCATTTTTTCGCAATTTTTCCATACTATAAGTCGAGTTCTTTTTTTTGAGCCAAAATTTTTTTTTTTTTGGTCTGAGATTAAGCTCAAATTGTGTCCGCCCATACTTTAAACTTAGTTTAATGTCGGAGTAAAATCAGTTCCTATGTAACTCAAGAATTTTTCAATTTAGAGAGGTTTGAAGACTGTCCCAAAAAAACTAAAATAATTTTCTACAAAAACAGAACCTCGGTGGTTCAGAGGTAAGAACGTGTGCCTTTGAACCGAAGGGTACTGGGTTCGATCCCGGCGTACTCCTTTCACTTTCTCAGTACAAACTGTAAAATTAACATCAACCGAGGTTCTGGCATTGTATTTGAGCAAGTTGAATGTCTGCACGTTCCGCCCTTCGGAGGGGGCGTAAAGCCGTCGGTCCCGTGTCCATGCGATGTTGGGCACGTTAAAGATCCCTACCCTCCTTACAGAAAGACAGGGGTTCGGCAAAATTTCCAGGATAGTGAGGTGAAACTGCTCCCTGGCGTCGGTGATTGGCCATAGTCGCGGAAATAGGACGACGTTAAAGAAACAAAACACACACACACACATTTCTACAAAAACTATCACAATTCTAGAACTATTGCCGATATCGAGTTACAGATTATTTGATTTTTATCCAGTAACGTTACTTCATATTATATATGGGTTTTATCGAATATGGTGGACTTTCATTTTTTCGTAATTTTTCCATACTATATAAGTCGTGTTCTTTTTTGAGCCAAAATTTTTTTGGTCTGAGATTAAGCTCAAATTGTGTCCGCCCATACTTTAAACTTAGTTTAATGTCGGAGTAAAATCAGGTCTTATGTAACTCAAGAATTTTTCAATTTAGAGAGGTTTGAAGACTTTCAAAAAACTAAAATAATTTTCTACAAAAACTATCACAATTCTAGAACTATTGCCGATATCGAGTTACAGATTATTTGATTTTTATCCAGTAACGTTACTTCATATTATATATGAGTTTTATCGAATATGGCGGACTTTCATTTTTTCGCAATTTTTCCATACTATAAGTCGTGTTCTTTTTTGAGCCAAAATTTTTTTGGTCTGAGATTACGCTTAAATTGTGTCCGCCCATACTTTAAACTTAGTTAAATGTCGGAGTAAAATCAGTTCTTATGTAACTCAAGAATTTTTCAATTTAGAGAGGTTTGAAAACTGTCCCAAAAAACAAAAATAATTTTCTACAAAAACTATCACAATTCTAAAAACTATTGCAGATATCGAGTTACAGATTATTTGATTTTTATCCATTAACGTCCCTTCATATTATTTATGAGTTTTATCGAATTTGGCGGACTTTCATTTTTTCGCAATTTTTCCATACTATAAGTCGTGTTCTTTTTTGAACCAAAATTTTTTTGGTCTGAGATTACGCTCAAATTGTGTCCGCCCATACTTTAAACTTAGTTAAATGTCGAAGTAAAATCAGTTCTTATGTAACTCAAGAATTTTTCAATTTAGAGAGGTTTGAAAACTGTTCGAAAAAAACAAAAATAATTTTTTACAAAAACTATCACAATTCTAAAAACTATTGCCGATATCGAGTTACAGATTATTTGATTTTTATCCATTAACGGTACTTTATATTATATATGAGTTTTATCGAATATGGCGGACTTTCATTTATTCACAATTTTTCCATACTATGTCGTGTTCTTTTTTGAGCCAAAATTTTTTTGGTCTGAGATTAAGCTCAAATTGTGTTTGCACATACTTTAAACTTAGTTAAATGTCGGAATAAAATCAGTTCTTATGTAGCTCAAGAATTTTTCAATTTAGAGAGGTTTGAAGACTGTCCCAAAAAACTAAAATAATTTTCTACAAAAACTATCGCAATGCTAGAACTATTGCCGATATCGAGTTACAGATTATTTGATTTTTATCCAGTAACGTTACTTCATATTATATATGGGTTTTATCGAATATGGTGGACTTTCATTTTTTCGCAATTTTTCCATACTATAAGTCGTGTTCTTTTTTGAGCCAAAATTTTTTTGGTCTGAGATTAAGCTCAAATTGTGTCCGCCCATACTTTAAACTTAGTTAAATGTCTGAGTAAAATCAGTTCTTATGTAACTCAAGAATTTTTCAATTTAGAGTTGTTTGAAGACTTCCAAAAAACAAAAATAATTCTCTATAACAACTATCACAATTCTAAAACTATTGCAGATATGGAGTTACAGATTATTTGATTTTTATCCATTAACGTTACTTCATATTATATGAGTTTTATCGAATATGGCGGACTTTCATTTTTTCGCAATTTTTCCATACTATAAGTCTTGATCCTTTTTGAGCCAAAATTTTTTTGGTCTGAGATTACGCTCAAATTGTGTCCGCCCATACTTTAAACTTAGTTAAATGTCGAAGTAAAATCAGTTCTTATGTAACTCAAGAATTTTTCAATTTAGAGAGGTTTGAAGACTTCCAAGAAACCAAAATAATTTTCTATAAAAACTATCACAATTCTAAAACTATTGCCGATATCGAGTTACAGATTATTTGATTTTTATCCATTAACGTTACTTCATATTATATATGAGTTTTAGCGAATATGGCGGACTTTCATTTTTTCACAATTTTTCCAGGCTCGTCTAAACCCGACACCAAACAGTGTTAGACTCAACGCAACATCCCATCGAGTCCCGCTCGCGAGCATCACCCAAGCGATGCCGTCCGTCCGTTTCGTAGCACACAGTGGGGGCACCAAACTATGGTTATGTACCACTCATAAGAGATCACAGCCCCTACCCGGGTCGTCTGGACACACGACACCCCTCAGCGCTCAACCTAGGGTGGTATCATCTAGAACCCCGCTCCCGAGTAACAACCAAGTGAGGCTAATTGTCCATTTCTAAGCCCACAGTGGAGGCGTCAAAATCCGGGTGCATATCACTATCCAGAGATATCCGTCTCCCTCCAGGCTAACCTGTACCAGACCCCCCGCTAGTGTTTCATTGACTCGAGGCGGTATCATGAAGTTCCGCCCTCGAGCAGCGTCCAAGCGGGGTCGTTAGCCTATTTTGAAGCTCACAGAGTAGGCATAGGTCTCCAGGTGTAATCTACCCCTAGAGATATTAGCCCCCTCCGGGTTCATCCAGACCAGATACCCGCCAGCGTTTGCTTAAATTTCACCCAACATATCGAGCGTCCTGCAGGGGACGATATTTGTGAGGTGAAACTTTGTTTGACAGATATACTGCCACCTGAGCTAAGTGGCTTGCCCGTTTCAAAGCTCAAAGAGAGATAACCTTTTTCCGAGTTCGTCTGGACCAGACATCCGTTAGTGTTTGACTCGAGGCAGTATCATGAAGTCCCGCATCCAAGTGAGCCGGTTGTCCGTTTCGAAGCTCACAGAAGAGGCCTCAATCTCTAGTTGTAATTCACCCCTAAAGATCTCAGCTCTTCTCCGGGTACGTCTCTAGACTGGACACTCACCGGTGCTAGACTCGAGGCGACATCCCATCGAGTCCAGCCTCCGAGCATCACCCAAGCGAGTCCGTCCGTCCGTTTCGTAGCACACAGTGGGGGCCCCAAACTCCGGGAGTATACCACTCAGCGATCTCAACCCCCTCCGGTTCGTCTGGTCACACGACAACCACCAGCACTCAACCCAAGGCGGTCTCATATGGAACCCCGCTCTCGAGTAACAACCATGCGAGGTCAATTGTCCATTTCTAAGCCCAGAGTGGAGGTCTCAAAATCCGGGTGCACATCACTCCCCCGAGATATGCGCCTCCCTCCAGGCCCACCTGGACAAGACCTCCGCTAGCGTTTGACTCCGATTAGTCGCCTCTTACGACAGGCAGGAGTTACCTTGGGCCTATTCTTTTCGTTAGTCCTCGGACCTACAGGCACCTATTAACAGACAGACGTATATGCCGACCGACAGACAAAAAAAAATCGTTCCAGAATTAAGTTTTCTATGATATGTTTTGAGACTTTTTACGCCGTTTTAGCAAAAAAAATCCAAATTTTTGTCAACAGTATTCCACCCCCACACATTTAACCCCTAATTAAATTTCAGCACAGAATACAAGATGATTGATGAAATTCAAAGTTTTCTAATGAATATACCGTAAAACGTTATATTACTCGAGTTTTAACGAAAAAATATTAATTTTCACCAAATCATCCCCCATTCATCCCCTACCCCCAAAGCGATTTTACCCAAAAAACAATCCGAACCGTTCGTTTGTCGAGTGCTCACTGTACACCAAATTTGAAGACGATATCTCAAATCGTTCCAAAGTTATCGTGGCTACAAACAGACAGACCGACAGACAAAAAAAGGTTTCTTTCCCACATCATGTTTTCTATATGTTTTGATACTTTTTACGACGTTTAAGCGAAAGAAATTTTTTGAAACTTTTGTCGCCGACGCGATACTTCCACACGTTGTGACGATGTGGAAGTAAAATATCTTTTGAGGTAGGTATGAGTACTTATTTAATTTAGGGATTTTCATTTTTTTCTGTTTGATGATTTTTTAGTGGAATGTAATACAGGTAAAACAACAAAAGATCAAGGCAATGCTAATTCGATCATATTTAAGTGTAGGTTTGGTGCTATCGGCGGCAAAGACGCGCACGAGCCATAAAGGAGAAAAAAAGTGTAGGTTTACCTCTAAAGAAAAGATCAAATACTGCCAATAAAAATTATGGGACTTCCCACATTTCATTTATTGGTGTTGTTGAAAACGGAATATTTATTGTTAGCATATTAGTGAATTTTCTTAAAAAAGTCAATATTGAGGAGATCTGGGCTTTGGAATTTTGAAAAAATTTCTTTCAATGAGGACGGATTAGGCCCCTAGAACACATATCCGGGGTCAGTTTTAGTATATATATATATATATATATATATATATATATATATATATATATATATATATATATATATATATATATATATATATATATATATATATATAGTGTGTCCACGGATTGAGTGTGGGTAAGGTATAAGTGACGAAAAAATTTTGAATTAGATTATGATATTCTGATATTGAGGAAATGAACAAAATCAATTAATATACAGGGTGGTTTAGAACTGATTTAATTAAATGTGTTGAGTAAACCACCTTCGTTTTTAAAGATACCGCAAACAGTTATTTACAAAACTTGTTTAGAATTAAAATTTATGACAGACTCTCAATTTTCAGCCAGATCAGCCTACTTTGAATTTTTAAGCAAATTATTAACATTTTTTTCCCTATCAACATGGAGCTTTTTACCTGTGGTTTTCTGAACGCAGGTGGGCAAAGTAAGTAACCATGCAATGTTAAATAATAATTTATTAGTAAAATACAAAACGCTTATTGCTAACAAAAATCAAAACGAACAACGAAAAATAAAGAAATTATTAAAATGTGCTGCCACCAACCGATACATATAACCCAGCCCGTTTAGTAAATGCTTTGTAGGCATTTTAAATTTATTGAATTGGAATACCGTCAATTGCCTCTCTCAACCTCAGTTTCAACAAATCAATATCGTTGTTTAATGGAGCCGCGTAGACTTTCTGTTTGAGATAGCCTCATAAATAAAAGTCCATTAAGGTAAGATTGGGACTTCTGGGAGGCCAATGTATTGGCCCATATCGACCAATCCACCGCCCAGGAAATTTGCGATCTAACCATTCTCGAACGATTCCTGTTGCATGTGCTGGGTGGCCGTCATGCTGAAAGTATGCTGTTTGTCTATCTTCTAGTGACATGTTATGCGAATGGTCTTGAAGAATATTTCCCAGAATTTCCAGACAACTGTACTGGTTCATATTCCGCTTAAAAAAATATGGCCCAATTATCCCAGTGTAAGAAACAGCACACCACACATTTACTTTTTTATGACATTGTCTTCTGCAATTAGCTCTATAATTTGGATTCTCCATAGACCAATGCCGTGCATTTTGGGAGTTCACCACCCCATTAGTGGTGAAAGTGGATTCGTCCGAAAAAATAATACTTCTGCCAAAATTGTGGTTTTGTAGATATTGCTCCCCGTACCATAAACAAAAATATAATCGTTTTCTCTCGTCATTTTCTTCCAAAGTGTCTATAAGTTTTGCTTTGAAAGGTTTCATCTTGTTGGTACGATAAATTTGTTGCAAATGTGATTTGCTAATATTGCCAATTTCTAATGCCCTTCTTCTTAATGATAATTTCGGAAAACGCCTAACAGAATCCATAGCTGATGCAGTTGCAGAATTGTCTTCTTCTTTTAGGTCGGATTTTGTCTTCTTAACATTTAAGACATTCCCAGTACGCATAAATGTAACAACTTTTTTTACACCAGTAGCGGAAACCGAATAATTTGGCCAGCGTTCAAGGAATTTTCTTATCACTCCCTGACAATAATGTTCTTCACCCAAACCTTAGCACTGCACAATAAACACTTTTTGTTCTGTTGTTAACATTTTTAAATACAGAAGCTTGCTGTTCGTGACAAATAAAATTGACGTTTCAATTTTCCAAATAAGTAGTATTTCGGGAAATGAACAAGGCAGAGCTCAAGTAGCCATGCAACTGGCCAATTCGAATGTCCAATTATGCGTTTACTTTATTTTTTTTATTGGTTGAGATTAAAGCAAACCTACCCCAAGTTTAATTATGGTAAAGACTTTTGAATACAGTTTCAAGTATTTTTTAAAGTACACCTAATCACAGAAGCCGTAACGTCATTTAAATAAAGTCGCAGTTAAAAAAATCTTAGTAGGCTTATCTGTTTGAAAATTGAGAGCCTGTCATAAATTTTAACTCTAAACAATTTTTGTTAATAACTTTTTGAGGTATCTTCATAAACGAAGGTAATTTACTCTTTTACATTTCATTACATCAGTTATATATATATATATATATATATATATATATATATATATATATATATATATATATATATATATATATATATATATATATATATATATATATACATACAGTGTGTCCCAAACTGGATGGGAATGTATTGCTATTGCTATCTTCGTTATTATTAGTGATAGGGAGACGGTTAAATTAGCAATGTTTTGTAGAATTTCATGCTCGTTCCAAATATAACTTGTATTTTGCCCTACCTCTTTTCGTTTTCGAGTTATTTTGAAAAAAAGAAAATTTGTCGATTTCTTTTTTCTTCAATACCTAAGTAGGCGTTGATCTGACATGTCTAAGATTTGCACATTATCAGGAGACACTTTTTACAGAGTAATCTTTTTGTGCTAATCTCAACTCTGGATTGTCTTTTGTTTTTGAGCTACAGGTATTAACGTTTGTTTTTATTATGGCAGCCATATTGTTTTTTTGCTCATGTGATAGCCTGTGAAAAGAGCTTTCTAATGATGTACAACATGCTTGAGAAATATTGTAATTGCACTGGCAATTTTGAGAAAAACCGTTTGAGGATAGTAGGCTATGAAATCCAATACCAGAAAACAAATGAAAATAAAGTGTTCGAAAAGCAGTAAGCCATGGAGTCTAAGAATACACTTCTACTTTTAACATAATTTTCCGTAATAATTCACGAAAAAAAATAGGAACTATGAGCACACCAATGAATCGCCCCATTATTACAAAAGATATGTTACCTTACAACATTATCCTAAAAAAATGTTTTAATTTAATTAAATGGGTGAACCTAGTAAATAACTAAATTTACCAACAAGACGCCTTTGAAAATTGTTTGATTTTTAAACGTAAGTCAACTGAAAAACAATAGAAGAAAGGTTACTATGGATATAACACTATCGCGACAATTAAGAATACTGCCATTCTTATTTATCTGAACAATTTGAGGTGTTGCTTAAAATTTTGTACTAACTAGTTTGTTTCCTGTTTATTTTAAATATTATTCAACAATATGCTAAGTAATGAAGAATATTTGGACATGTTGGAATGTTATATTCATTCTAACCGAAATACTGAGGCAGCTGCAAATTCATATCAAAACAACTACCCAGAAAGACGACAACAAAACACCAAAATATTTCGCAGGATAGTGACCAATCTGTTGAACGACGGTAGCTTCCACGCAAAGAAACTACCAATGCCTAGAAATGAAGAAATAAATAATGCCGTCTTACAGGTATCAAACGAAAACCCCCCGTAATCTGTTCGGTTTTATGGTGAACAAATTGACGTTCCAAAAAGTACGGTATACCGTGTATTAAAACAAAATCATTACCATACATACAAACCTACAATCGTACAAGGCCTAAATGTTGACGATTACCTTAAGCGACTTTAATTCTGCAGATGGTATCAATGACAATGTCAGCAAGATGAAAATTTTCATTTGAAAATAATATGGACTGATGAATCCAGATTTACAAATTGAGGTGTGTATAATCGCCATAATAGGAATTATTGGGCAAATAAAAATCTCCATCTAAAGGAAGAACGACTATTGCAAGACAGATTTTGTATTAATGTTTGGTGCGGCTTATTAGGTAAAAAATTGTTATTTTTATTTGTAGATTAGACAATTAATTTTAAAAAAATCAGGTAACTTCATTGTTGGTTCGTTCTTTTTTGAAAAAAATTTAACTGGGGAAAGGTATCTTAATCTATTGAGAAATGATAGCTTACCAACAATTAGAAGAGTTCGTGATAACTTAGACGATATTTGGTACCAGCAAGACGGTTCTCCAGCTCACAATGTCAATGGCACAATGTCTGATGGTCTCGCTATGGGAATGAGACTCTGAAGAGTACCTGAACTAAGGCCGATGTTGAGAAGCGTGTTTAAATTACTTTGTAAAATTCAATAATCCTACCGATCGAAGCGTGTTGCCGCAGGATAGCAGGTGGTTTGCTGCAAGGGATCTTGCTACGTGGACCAATCGGAGTAGAGAAGGTCTGGCGGTTTGTGAGGTCTCGTACTTAAAGGAATGTTTGCGTCAAGCAGGCGGAATCTGTGCGACGGAGTGATGGAGTGCTTGGAGCGCCATCCTTCAGGTAATCACGGCTGTTAATGCACCTAATGTAGTTAGTGATGGATTTTGTGCTTGCGTCACTGTTTGAGTAAAGTTTAATTTCGCAAAAGCCCATTATTTTTATGGTAAGATAAGCTGCCTCTTTAAAACTAAGTGCAAAACTTTGAGGGAATTTCTCTAATTAATTACAGGGTGTTGTCGTTGGGTGAACCTGTTGTCGTTGGGTGAACGTGTTGTCTTTGGGTGAACCTGTTGTCGTTGGGTGAACCTGTTGTCGTTGGGTGAACCTGTTGTCGTTGGGTGAACCTATTGTCGTTGGTTGAACCTGCTGGGTGAACCTGTTGTCGTTGGCTGAACCGGTTGTCGTTGGCTGAACCTGTTGTCGTTGGCTGAACCTGTTGTCGTTGGGTGAACCTGTTGTCATTGGGTGAACATATTGTCGTTGGGTGAACCTGTTGTTGTGGAATGTACCCTACCGTTATTGTTGGCTTCATTATTGCTGTCAATTTTACTGCCGATCCTGAAAATCAATGTTAGTTTGGATTTCACTCCTAATCTCAAGTTCATAGTTATCATAAGTTTAAATCAATAGTCGAAGATTCCCTAGGTCGTTTTGCAACCAAAGCCTCTCTGGATCAGGGCAGATCTGGATCCCGGTTAGGTTGACATCTACCTAAATGCAACACGTAATCCACCTGCTTTCACCTGAGGCTTGACTGTGTCTTGGTCCTTTCTTGGCTGATGGGACGTGTTTCGTGACAAGTGAGTCTTCTCTAATTTAATGTTTTTTGTCAAGAATAATAAATAAAACTGATTGTTTGCACTTTTGAAGAGCTCTAGTTTAAATTTAGCTAAATTATTTCACATTTTTGTATAGTGACGTTGCTGATAGGATCACTGTTATTCAAATGGAATCTCTAGATTAAATTAGATTTCTTTTAACTGTAACAATGTGGTGTACATTGGTTTAATTACTCACATATATTTTTTTTAAGCACCGATCGTTGCTGTCCTTTAAAATTTTGTGTCAGATTATCAAACATATTTTTTTAAACCACAGTAACAACAGTCACATTGTTTTTGACAATTTAAAGAAAATATACCTATTTAACAGTTTAACATCAGTCAAGAGCATCAGGCTCATATTTAGGTAATATCAAGTGACAGGGCAGGCAACTCTAATATCTCATGAAAATCTATGTGGCCAGAAAGAATCACTAGGCTAATACTAATTACATTTAACCATTTTTTTTTACTGACAAATTTTTCTCTTTTTCCCGTTTGTTTACTTACCAACAATTTGGTAATATATGTATATAAATATTTTTAAGATGACACTGCATACACGCAAAACCTTAATTATTATCAGGGAATAAAGAATGTGTATTTGTGTTTTACTTCTGTTTTTGATTTAACATCAGTTCCCTAAATAATATCCCATAAGTGCAATTCTCGTATTTTAAAGAAAATACTTTTGAACTTATCTAGATTCCTTTAATTGCGAAGTTCTATCGAGAACCAGCATCTTGTACTGGAAGTCTTACAAACATTAGATTTTTGGTCAAAATTAATCTCACCGTAAGTATTAGCTGATTATTATTTATAACCGACTCACTAATTCCTTAATTTTGTCTTTATTTAGCTATTAAGATTAATTCTGTTTTTGCTAAGATCTTTACATAAAATTTTGTCTCATCTCTGGCGGTTTAAATCGTTGATAGACAATATAAATTAGAAGCTTATATTGATTAGGTTATCTTTAAATAATCAAGGTAGGCCTAACATCTTACTACTACTACTACTACTACTGCACGTTGCGGTTGTTAGAGCACACTGGGAGAAGTTGCTAGAAATCCTAAACAGTCTCCTGATTGAAGGAATTTTCCCCAAATAATGGAAAACAGCGGAGCTCGTGCTCATTGAGAAAACCATGCAAGGGCAAGTGAATAAAAAGTACAGACCCATCTGTTTTTTAAATGCTCTGGGGAAAGTACTGGAACTGCTTCTCAGGAGATTGAAAAGAGAAATTGAACGGACTGGTGACCTTGACGAGGAACAATATGGATTTAGAGCCAATAGGTCAACTACCCATGCGTTGCAGAGAGTCCAGCTAATAGCAGATGAAGCCAATGAAAGGGCTGGTAGAAAAAGATGCCTCATAACAGTTGACGTCTGTAACGCTTTAAACTCCGCCCCATGGAGTGGAATACTGGAAGAAATTAAAAAAGAGGCGAATAGCACCTTACATACATAACATAATAGCAAGTTACCTAGAGGACAGATGGCTATTCATTGGAAGTACTGGAAAAATGAGGATGACGTGCGGAGTGCCCTAAGGGTCCGTACTGGGTCCAACACTCTGGAACCTGTACTATGACGGTATTTTTAAGAGCCCCGTACCCCGAGGAGTAAAGCTGATTGGATATGCGGATGACCTAGCTGTGGTGGTGACAGGTAAAGAAGAGGAAGAGCTGAAGAACAAGTCCAATGCGGTCCTAAAAGCGTCACAGAGTGGCTGAATACAAAAAAACTGAGCCTGGCCCCGCAGAAAACTGAACTGGTGGTCCTTGCAGGAGGTCGAACAGTGAACGAAGTCGCAGTGCAAATCGAAGACATGACAATAACAAGTCAAGAAAATATAAAATACCTAGGAATTATATTAGATAGGAATATGAGGATGGGCCAGCATGTAAGAAAGATCGCATTAAAAGCTCAAAAAGCAATAGGAAGCCTAAGCAGACTACTACCCAATACCAGAGGCCCCCGAGAGGGAATCAGAAGGGTACTCCTTGCAGTAGCCCAATCAGAAATCATGTATGGGGCGGTAATATGGCAACGAGCCATAAAGAAGAAAATATACAGATATTCTGCTAAGGGTACAAAGGAAAGCTGCAATAAGGATTGCCTGCGCCTACAGAGCCACCTCAACAGCGGCAATGCTGGTCATAACTAAAACACCACTAATCCATCTGTCGGTAGAGGAAAGATGTGCCATACACAACGGGATTAACAAAGAAAGAGCAAGGGAGATGACGATGGAGACATGGCAGCGGGAGTGGAAAGAAGAGACCAACAAGGGACAGTGGACAAAAAGACTGATACCCAATTTAAAGAACTGGGTGGATAGAAGACATGGTGAGGTGGATTACTATACCACCCAGATGATTTCCGGGCATTGGTGTTTCTAGTATTACAGGCACAGATTCAAAGGAGCTGAAAGTCACGAGTGCATATACCGTGGCGACCTGGATACGGCTGAACACACATTTTTCGAGTGCCCAAGATGGACAGAAAACAGGAGAGAAGTGGTGAACGATGTAGGATGATTAACTCCAGAAAATATAGTAGAGAAAATGCTGGTCGACGAACACGGCTGGAAAACCATAAGCAAGTTTAGCAACAACATCCTAAGTGTAATGGAGAAGGATCTGAGAAGCCGATAAAAAGGAAGACGGCCCGAACAATCTACTTTACAGACTTTCTTGAAGTAATGCTCCTAGGCAGTTCCGAGAAAGTCAAAATAACTAGAGAAGAGGAGGGGGTTAGCCGGTAGGAATCCGGCACTACCTGGCAAAGGGCCATTTAAGGGGCCAGGTGTCCGTGAGGATTTCCCCTCCAACAGAAAAAAAAAACTGCACGTTACGTTTACCTAAAATCTTTTAAATCGGTTCAAATTTCGGGCAGGGTTGGATGAATTTTCTACATTGAAAACAAGACCATTTCGTATACTATCTCCATTTTCAACATCCTACCTTTACGAAACCGGATTTTCTACGGTGGCTGCTTTGAAGACAACATATATATCTCAGCTAAATATAGAAAAAGAGCTTAGAGTGTCAATTTCTAATATTAAATCTTCTATCGAAAAATGTTGCTCTGCAAGACAGGTCCAAAAGAGTCACTGATAATTATTAATATTGTTTCTAATTTAATATTGATAAGTTAATTACAATTATTAAATACATTGTGCAGTACTGATACAATCATATATAAGTGTACTATATTGCTTCTCTTTCAGTAAATTAAATATAAATCCTATATAGGTGTATTCTAAAAGCCTCGGTGCTCCAGGGGTAAGAACGTGTGCCTCGGAACCGAAGGACACTGGGTTCGATCTCAGAGTTCCCCGTTCACTTTCTCAGTACATACTGTAGAATTAACATCAACCGAGGTTGTGGCATTGTATTTGAGCAAGTTGAATGTTCCGCCCTTCGGAGGGGGCGTAGACTTTTAAACGATTCCACCGGTAACTACGATTGCCGCCTGGCGCGTCAGCTTCTCAACAAAAACAGATCCACGACCACGTTTTAGTTCGGTAAACGATTATCATAGACAGCATCCAACGTCGTTTTTATTTCTTTGCATGTTTTTTTATCCAAAAATAAAAATTTCGGGACGCACCAAGTGCGTTATAGTAGCGAATTTTCATTAGAATTGTACACTATTATTATGCGGCATATTAGTAAAGTTAATACTTTAAACTTACCTACCGACCTTTAAAATCGATTTTAGTGGTCCTAGTAGGCGCACATTTGAAGAATTCTTTCGAAAGTGTTACCATCGATAACTCTATATTATCAAAAAAATCTTGCGTTCTAACTCCTTTTAAGAAAAATGCCCAAAACTCAATTTTCTATGAAGCTAAAGAACTAAATTTTGCTATATCTGTAGATAGTGTAAGTCTCTTTAAAAGAAACTTGTATTACAAATTTCATTAAAGTTATAACGAAGATTTCTAGAAGGAAACTTAATTCATATTTAGAAAAGTAAAGTACCTGCCAAATTATAAACATAGCAGTTATTTTTGCTTATTAATCGCCAGTAAGATTTCGTTTTAGTCAACCTAATCAAATCGTTTTTTTCAATATCAACAATAAGAAAATTATAAAACCAGACTCAAAGGTGACAAACGTATTTAGGCGTTTTAAACAAAGATGAGATCTTGTTCAAATCGTATGAAATCTGTGCACTATTGTTTCTTCAAATGTCAAAATAAAACATAAAAAACATACATTCATCGAGCTGGATTCGATCACGTAACCTTCTGCTTATGAGGCAAGCGCGGCGCCTCTCAACCATCTAGGCATACGTCAACTAACGTTTTGTTTACATGATACATCGACTTCATGCCCGGGAATAGATATTTAAAGTATACGTAACAATTAATTACAGAATTAGTAGAATTACCATTGAAACACACATCCCACGACTGTTTCGGTCTTATATGACGTCTTATGTTTAATTTTAAAGATAAAAGAAACTATTTAAGAATGATTTTTATAGAGACTTGGCTTGATTTTGTTTACATTTATACTATATTATGCGACAGCATAATATATCTATGCTGCGCTAAAACTGTATTTGAGGCCGTTTATAAATCTACGAATATAGTGCCTTTTAATAATTGGTTGAGGCCCCAGTTAAATAACAATCACTTGGAAATCTTTTTATTACATGTCGTCTGTCATTTTCCATAATTGCCACCGAGATTTCACGATTGGTTGTTCGGGTAGTATGTTTTATGTCTGGTATATATTTAGTTTGGTTACCGTTGATGTCTGTCAGGCATTGGACTTTAACCACTAAATAGTCTCAACTCATGTCTTTGGAATTTTATTTTTAATTTGGAAAAAACTCTAAATATTGTGTATCAAATTACTTAAAATTCACCACATAGGTTTATTTGCACTATTTATAGCCATTTGTAAAGTATCAATCCAGTTACTCTGATACTTACAAAAATATAGCGTTTTCCACGATTTTTCACCGGAAAAACTTGAGCATAAAGGCTGATTAACGAACTTGACTTGGGTTTTCGCCCAAATAAGATTTTTGACAAGTTAGTTTAGTATTTTTTCAGTTATCGCTAGAGGACACACACACACGTATATATATATATATATATATATATATATATATATATATATATATATATATATATATATATATATATATATATATATATATATATATATATATATATATATATATATATATATATATATATATATATATATATATATATATAAATCCTAACGGACCTTGGTTTTGGGTTCTAGGGACCCAGATTCGCGCTCATCTGAAGAAATTTTTTCATAATGAAAATTCGCTAAAAACTAAAAAGCGAATTACAGATCAATATTGCACTGTTTCCATTTTACCGGGAAATACGAAAAACTTGTGAGACAACTGGCAGCAAAATAAAAACTAACCAATGAATCAGTTTGAAGATTGCTATGGTCTCGTTTGACATATGACAGTATACGACGATAGTGTCAATTTTCCTTAGCAACGCCACCTGTTATCAAATACGGGTACTTACTGGTCGACTCCCGAAAAATGCTTGATTGAACAATGCAAATACTCGTAAATAAATAAATGTGTACGGTGTACATCATGATATAATGACTTAGAAGAGATATGATATTGCGCATATGCCCCGCCCCCTCCTATGACGTCACGTGGTGAGTAACGTTATAGAAGTCGAACTACACATTTAAAACAAAATCATTCAAACAGTTTCTCTAAGTCAGTTTATGCGGTTGAAGTTACGCCTATATTGTCTTTTTCAGATAATATAGATCGTAGCACTAAATTTTATCGTTTTCATTTTGATTACTTCCAACTGTATGCACTTAAATATTAGTAAAATACGTAATTTGTTAAGAGGTTGTGATGAAACGTCAAACCCTACTGCACGACAGCATATTGTTGCATTGGACTCACCACTTGACACCACGCGCGTGACAGGTCTAAAAATAGGTAGTCTGAATATAAGCTCTCTCGTTATTTGTATCATGGGTGTACACTATCAATTTTTGAAAAACAGCTGTGCTGTATAAATACAACGTTGTATACGTATCGTTTTGTAGGTTATCGTTTTCGCCTCTGTATTAAAATGTAAATTAAGGCTGAGAATATCATGTTTATCACTGGAAGCACACAGATATATGAGGTGTATGTCCAAACGTTGTGGTTACATTTTCATTATGTGACTGATACCGTCAAAAATACGGTTGAAATCCCGATTATAGCATCAGACAACACGATACGTCCATTAAATAAACACGTTCATCCATGTAACCGTACCTGGCAAATCTGGTCAACTTTTTATTAGCCAAAATCAATATGCAACATCATAGATGCGAGTTACACTTAAGCACATATTACACAACGGCATAATTCACCCTTGCCGTTAGATTTATGGCGCGCTGAAATTTTACGATAGTGTCAGTAAAACGAAAATTGATAGCCCTTCGATACGGTTATCACATAAACATGTTACAAATATTATGTTACAGTTTTGTCATGTTGCATTAGGTGGGTTTTGGCGTAAAAGCTGGTTGCTAATTGATATAACATTTGGTCTGATGGAAGAGGGTTTTTAATATACTGCGTTACATTGAAATTGACACTTTTTTGAAGATCAAACGTGCTGCTGGTTAGAAGCATATACAATATCAGATAGGTAAACTTTTTAACAGCGCTTATTGAAAAGCAGCAACAATTGACAATGCCACCAATGGTTTTGCAAAAACCGGAATTGGATCTTAAAATGTCTACGTCTTTCTTAAAAGACTGAGGTTGGACACTGTGGCTGAAAACTGGAACAAAAAGCAGAATCACCCAAAAAAAGTCTGGGCGCAGCAAGTGCAAGTGAATTTTCATGAAAAGGTTTTTAATTGTAAATATGTCTCTCTAATGCAAGCAGGCATCAATCTGGTTACCGGTATAATCTATATGGTAGAAACAATGTGCCATATTTTATCAAAATAACTTATTGTTTGAAAATGCACAAAAATTTTCCGAAAATAAACTTTAAATGTTTCCAAGAAAACGGGTTTATTAGCCAACAAACCTTAGGTTAATAGCCAAATGAGTTATTGAAATTTGAAGCATATTGCTACGACAACTCGTTACTAAGTACCAGAAAGGTGGAACACACCATTTCCCTCAATAAGTAGCGGAGGCCTAAGCAAAGCTTGAGCATAGAGACATCTCAGAGGGTTCGGATGTTAGATTAACATCCTGAGTTTAATAAAGTTTTAGAGACTTAATCCAATGGGCGCCAGCCACTTTCCGCAACCCGTGGCTCAAGATGTCATTAGTACTTACGAGGGGAACTATGATGGCTTGGTGACTTAGAATAAAGATCAATAATACTTCTGTAATCAGCAAAACGTGAGCTCGAACGATACAAACACAATCAATGGTATGTTCAGCAACCTTCGCTATATGTCACGCAAGATCAAATGACATTTAAGATAAAGCGCACACAGAAAAGGATATCTGATCGTAGGCACTGGCACAATACTTAATTCACACAATTAAACTGAAATGCCTAGATGTGGTGGTTGTTGTTAATACTCATCTGTGTGAGACTGCGAAGCAGCTTCACCAGCGTAACTCAGACCGGTAACTTAACCAGGTCTATCCAAATAACAGCGGCCTACCCACTGCAGCGACCGTCTACGCTATCAATTCTCCCTTAAACTGGAATGGCAGTGACCCTACAACATTAACAATACTACTCTGGTTGTAAGCACCAGTCTGCCCTGACGGACGAGGTTATTTTGTCGGCTCAACGTGGTGACATTAATTTCACACAAAATGGCTACCGCTACCATAGCACACTTGCCACTGCAACAGTGGAAACCAGAAGAGGACAACTCGACGGAGCGGACTCCGTCGCCTTCCAATCACCAGCGCTACATTAATTCAGTCATGCCAACCCATAAACATTGGATCGTCTTTGCGCTATGTAACTAGCCGTTCACAGAACATATAAAGACAGCAGCTGATGCCCACACCGCTGTATTTTTTATCATAGACTTACAAAAGTTATACGAGCAAGGATACTGAGGGTATCACCTGCTCGATGATTATGGACAAACACAGACATGGTCTCTGTCATCCCAAATAACTCACTCGCGTGAGATCACATTAAAGACAAACAAAACGCAAAAACGGATTAATAATAAAAAACAAGTTGCGACATCTGGGTCGTAACAATATCTCAACAATATCATCGGAAAATACTTCACTACACCAGCAAAGTTATTCTCAAATCGGCTCATAAAGAATTTGGCAACAAGGTGAGACAAAGGGTTGCCCATTGTGGTTCCCTACGTTTGCCAAAAAAACTTTTCGCCGACTCGAAAGAAACTCTCAGCCATGCATAGTGAAGTTAACTTAATATTGTCCTCCATCTGCATGTCTGATAGCTGCTTATTATGAAGCATGCCCCGAAAATACTGAAGAGCTATGTCGATAGGGATGCCGGGAACAATGACTTGATAACAAAATAAACTGGTACTTCATTTGGTTTCAGCTTAATATCTTTGATTCTAAGAATTAATAATAAAAAACAAGTTGCGACATCTGGGTCGTAACAATATCTCAACAATATCATCGGAAAATACTTCACTACACCAGCAAAGTTATTCTCAAATCGGCTCATAAAGAATTTGGCAACAAGGTGAGACAAAGGGTTGCCCATTGTGGTTCCCTACGTTTGCCAAAAAAACTTTTCGCCGACTCGAAAGAAACTCTCAGCCATGCATAGTGAAGTTAACTTAATATTGTCCTCCATCTGCATGTCTGATAGCTGCTTATTATGAAGCATGCCCCGAAAATACTGAAGACCTATGTCGATAGGGATGCCGGGAACAATGACTTGATAACAAAATAAACTGGTACTTCATTTGGTTTCAGCTTAATATCTTTGATTCTAAGAATGAATTCAATGGAATTTTTCACCGAAAAACTATGAGTCTTTCTTGGTCATCCCTTTGCTCTATCAGAAAGAACAAATATTATCGTTGATGAAGAAGCACTTTCGGAGAAAATTGACCTTAATTTGAATAACATTCCAGGCCCATCAACAAAAGAAGGTGACAATTTGCTGATTTGAAGAATGCAAATAAAGTTAAGAAGAAAGTCACATTTTTGGACATTCATCCACTACCAAAAGCATTGCTTCAAAAAGATACATCCGAAAAATTTTTCAATACAAACCTGCTCCCCCAATTTAATTAAACTAACAGAAAAGGCACAAAAGAAGAAAGCTGCTGAAAAAAAAAATACTATCGAGGCAAAGGAGTAGTAACGTAAGCTTTTTGATACAATTCCTCCGAAAGAAAATAAACTAGTATAATTAATGGCGGCGACAATGAGACACAATATGACCTTTTTGTAGCTACCGATGATGATAACAAGCCCGTATCGTAACGACTTTTACCAAAATAACGCAGTCAAAAAAAAGCGGTTCGATGCTCAGTCTGCAATTTTTGGCCACACGCTAAATTTGCGAGTCTAACACCCAGAAGCAAAACATTTATTTGTGAGCTCTGCCTTTAACCGTTGTATCTTATTGCTGTAATATGTAGCTATTAGCGTTTACTTGGATTAAAAAGTATTTTTTCTTGATTCCCAGATGGACAAATGTATTTTTATGAGTTGATGAAATCAATAGGAGTTGATAAAATGACATGTTTGGCGCCTTAACAAAAATGAGTAAGTATTTTAATAGCACACAAAAAAATCGTAAAATGTTAATATACAATCATGGCATATGGTCTTTTCTACAGCTCATCCAAAATTTTAACGAAAATTTTTAGTATTTTGGAAAATATGTTTTTTTTTAACCCAAAGTATGTCATTTTAGGACAGTTTTTCCTAATAGGTTATGGTCCTGCATTACTCAGAGCGCGAATAGCTTTTGTCTTTTGGCCCAGCAGGACTTTCACCTACTGACGTGAAGAGCCCCATTTAAGAATTTCCAAAGTTGATAATGAGTGAAATTTCTCTCCTCGCCGCCTTGTAAGTTTAACCATTTATAAGCCTCCTTACAGCATATAGTACTGTTGAAGACCATCCACACAAATAGTCTGTGCGAGGAGCAAATTTTCAAAATGCACTTTGACATTTTTAGTGAATTTTCTTTAAAAAAAATCACTAATGAGGAGATCCCGACTTTTGAATTTTGAAAAAAATTCTTCTAATGAGCGCAAACTAGTCCCCTAGAATCCATATCCAGTGTCAGTTTCAATTTTTAGATGTTTATATATATATATATATATATATATATATATATATATATATATATATATATATATATATATATTTGCTTTAGCTTTATTATTTCCGGAGATATAATTTTTTCCGAAAGAAACCGCAAAATTTCCCGGGCAAACTTGGGCCGATTTTCCTGGCTAACGAACTTATTCAAGCCACTTGCAAAAGAAAGGTACTCACCAAATTTGATCAAAATCGGCCCACTATTTTTTGAGTTATCGGTATAATACATACATATATATATATATATATATATATATATATATATATATATATATATATATATATATATATATATATATATACATACATATATATATATATATATATATATATATATATATATATATATATATATATATATATATATATATATATATATATATATATATATATATATATATATATATATATATAGGACCCCTAGAATCCATATCCGGGTTGAGTTTCAGTTTTTATCTATTTACATATATAGAGGGTGACGCATTTCTACGGTAAAGCTAAATATAATTGTTATTATATAAGATACGAGAAAAAGTTGTATATGTTAATTATAGGGTGTCTTGAGCTGCAGCTTATAAAATTATTTTGACAATCACAGAGTGACCCATAAGTCGTTGGTGATAACTACAATTTTTTTGAACACCCTTATATTATTGCATTTTTGCATTTTTTTAACGAAATATGATGTATGTTTGTAAAAAAAAATCGAGACGCAGTTAGTGCATTTTGGTAGCGAATTTTGATTAAATGCTTCAAATTTCAATAACTCAGTTGGCCATTAACCTAAGATTTGTTGGCTAGGAAACCAGTTTTCAAGGAAATATTTAAAGTTTATTTTCGAAAAATTTTTGTACATTTTCAAACAATAAGTTATTTTGATAAAATATGGTACATTGTTTCTACTATATAGGTTATAAAAAAAATAAAAAATTGATGCCTGCTTGCATTAAAGATACATATTTGCTATTTAAAACATTTCAATGAAAATTCACTTCCATAGCGCACTTGCTGCGTCCAGACTTTTTTCATTAGGAACCAAAAACTGCTACCTGAGAATTGATGGTATTACAAAAAATTGTTTTTCTTTAATGTCTATAAAATCAAGTTACGTGTCTATCAATTTTTGGACAAGAAATATTTTTTATATAAAATATAAAAAAATGACAACAAAGCGTAATATGAATGTCTACAAAGAACAAAATGCAGTTTGCCTGTCTCTCTTTAGCATAGTAACAATAATACTGCTGAAGATGGACTTTGTTTTCAAAGCCTAATTAACAAAGTTTATTACATATCAAATCAAGAATGCATATTCTGCTTCAAGGCACAAAAATTCCTTAATATTTTTTTAATATCTAATAAGAACGACTTACTTATATATGCTAAAAATGCTATATAAGTTTTTATGACCGACATTTCAACCACATTTGTAACCTTTAGTGTGACCATTACGGCTGCATTTATTGTACATCATTTAGTAAACATTTTTAAGTTAGACGGTGTAGTTTCAATGTCACAGTGTATATATAATTTCGTAGTAGCTTCTGCAAGTCATACAAACAAATATTAATATAAATAATACATTCCAATTATACATAACTAATATGTCAACCCATCCAAACAAGGGGTAAATATAACAACAGTGCATTATCAACAAACATTATAATATATATATATATATATATATATATATATATATATATATATATATATATATATATATATATATATAGAGACACATATATAAACATATAAGGTCTGTAACTGACCTCAGATATGGGTTCTCTAAGTGCTCTAAATCGCACTCATTTGAAAAAATATTCTAAAATTCCAAAGTCTTCAATTCTATATAAGACATTTTTTAAATAAAAATTTTCTAGTAAATGCAAAAGATATTCTATGCGAAAAAATGCAATATATGTTTTTATGGTTGAGATTTCAGTTAAATTTTTTACTTTTAGTGCGGCCGGTACCGCTATATTTATTTAACATTATTGTGTAAAAAATATTTTTAGTTAGACAGTGCAGTTTTCATGTCACAGATTATATTTGCCTAACGACAGAAAAATTGGCCGCATCAAAAGTTCGTTAAAAAACTGTAATTAATCTGAGGCAATTAAAATCATAAATGAATACATTGCATATATAATTTGCCCAGCTCTGATCATAAATATGTATCGTTAAAGCGGGTGGAATTTAAACCCTTATCATCATACTCTACAGGCGAGGTTAACTTGTAACAGCAACACTGGTTCCTCTTCTTCTGTAGTTCTTATAATTTCATTTTAGCTTCTGCACTTTATCAATTGGGTCAGGTTTTTTCAAGTTTTTGTCTCGGCCTATACCCTCTTTTTCCTTTTTAATGAATTTTTATTAAAAAAATTCACTAATAGAGAGGTATCGATGGTGAGACTTTGCAAAAATTCTTTCAAATGAGCGCGAATTAGGACCCCTAGAACCCATATCCGGGGTCAGTTTGAATTTTTATATGTTTATATATATATATATATATATATATATATATATATATATATATATATATATATATATATATATATATCCGTCTGATAACTCAAAAAATAATTAACCGATTTAGATGATTTTTCCGAAAATTTCGATAAAATTTGGTCTACATATTGCTTTGGGAAATACCTAACTATGTGCCAAAATTCAGCTTTCTACGGTTACAGAAAATTGAGCTATTCAAATTTGAAACATTTATGTTTAAATCATAAGTATGTGGTTGCTGTTGGTTAGTCAATGCTTTTCTTATTGACTCATGGAATTCATTTGTAAGTTTCCGAGAAATGTCAATAATACTGAATTCACTGATTGTTAATCATTGGAAGCATTTACGATTATATATAGTCCTATTGTAATTTATTATCATTTATCACCTCTGTAGTATAATTATTTTTGCCTTACAACTCGCAGCGTTTTTAGTCAATTGTTGTTATTAATAGTCAATAGTTTCTTTCCGAATACACAAACCTTCCATTGACTTCTGCTTCTGCCGCTGTTACAGTCCTTTTATTTAGAGGTAGAGTTGTAACCACTCATACAAACAGTGTTTTTTAACCACGTGGCTGGGCGACTGACCGAATTCATTCCCAGTTGCTGTGGATTTACTCATATTCTCTTAATATGTTTGAAGATGTGGTGTCTACTTCATTCCAAGTCACTATTAACCGACTATTTATGAAATCAAATAAGTAAATTAAATCGATTGTAATAGTGTATTAAGACAAGGGAAAAAGAAATAAAACATATATAACTGTGCACATTTTGATTATATTTTAGGGTGCTTGAGAGAGGTATTGTCACAGCATAATATCTTATTAAAGTTCATTTGTAAATAGGTTTAATTTTTATATGTTTATATATATATATATATATATATATATATATATATATATATATATATATATATATATATATATATATATATATATATATATATATATATATGATAACTCAAAAAATAATTAACCGATTTCGATTAAACTTGGCAAGTGCCTGTCTTTTATTAATGGCTTGGATGAGTTCGTTATCCAGAAAAATCAGACGGGGTTTTCCGGAAAAATTTTGAGTTTTCTTTCGAAAAAATTTTTTTTCTCCGAAAGTAACAAAGCTGTTTCAATGAAATATACTATATATGTTGCCTCAACCTTACTACGTACCAAAATTCAACTTTCTAAGTTTCGAGAAAATTGAGTTATTCAAATTTTAAATTTTCTTTCGAAAAAAATTTTTTTCTCCGAAAATTACAAAGTTATTTTAATAAAATTTTGTGGATATCTTGCCTTAGGAGAAACCCTACTACGTATTGAAATTAAACTCTCTAAGTTTATAGAAAATTGAGTTATTTAAATTTGAAGCATTTAATAAAAATTCACTACCATAACGCACTTGCTGCGTCCAGGCTTTTTTTCTACTCCATCCATTCCAAGATCATTGTGCCTTGAACTAGTTTTCACCGGAACTGGTAGGGCGAAGATTTATATTGCTCTGCCTCCGGTCTAGCCTGTCCGTAGATCAGAGCTTTACACTAAGATGTGCTGGGCTGCTTCTTTCCCCTCGCCGCAGAGTCTGCATGCCAGGTACCCCTCGAACCGCCCCATTTTGTGCAGGTGTTTCTTGACGGCCATGTGTCTCGTCAAGAGTCCTGTTATGTTGCTGAGCTATCCTCTGTTAAGATGTAGCAGCCCCACAGCTCTCTTTGAACTGAGTTCTTCAATTACTGACTTCCCATGTCTGAGCCCTGGACAGTCTGTCCAGTACACCTTATGCCCTGGCCCTTTCGGGACGTCTGTCTGTAGTAGACGTGCTAGAGTCCGAACGCGGCCTCTTCTGACTCGTACTACCCTCTTGCGCCTTTACATGTTTCCCGACCGTCCAAGCCCTAGTCGCCATTTTCTGTTCCCTCCGTCGCTTCTTTCTTTGCGCCCCTGAAACACGCTTGGACTGCAGTGACATACCCTCTACCCCTGCAGTAAGGCCCTCACTGGTGGAGGGGCCCCTAGGGTCCGCGGACATCGTCGCCCTCCGGTGGGACCCAGCCTCCAGCTTGGGTGTCGGGGACAGGTCCGTGGCCGAAGCTACCCCCTGATCCGCCGCATCTAGGTCGGTCGTGAGACCTCCAGAGTCCGCGGACGCTGCCGCCCCTGGCTTGTCTCCGTTTCCGGAATAGATTCAAGGCACGAGTCTGTAGCCGGAGCCACTGTCGAGCCTCATTGGTTTTGGTTTTATTTATATATCTATTTTTCATGTTGTTCCCACGAGAATGGGGGAAATACTCTCCACACCATCAGACCCCCCTGTGTGGTGCAAGATGGGTTGCTCTGGCGGGTTTCCCGGTACTCCAGAGGTTCCGTTCAACATACCATCACCCTGATGTCAGCCATCCCTAGGCACGGGTCACGTGACACCGTGGATTGGGGCAGTTTTCTCGACCTCTACGTCTAGATCCGTCATGTTTAGTGACAAGCAGGATTTTTATGATCTTCATGTTGTTCCCACGAGAATGGGAGAAATACTGTCCACACCATCAAAACCCCCTGTGTGGTGCAAGGGGTTCCGTTCACAGAACCATCACCCTGGTGCCATCCATCCCTAGGCATGGGTCACGTGACACCGTAGATTGGAGGAGTTTACTTCGACCTCCTTGTCTAGATCCGGCATATTTAATTATCAGCAGGGTCACCTCGTGCAGGATGCGGCTCTTCACCGCGCATGACGGTCTTGGGGAAAGCTTAATCGAAAGCTCATATTGTTGTTTCCGCTTCCTCAGCTTACCCCTGGAGTCCTTTGGCACCCGACTCCTTGATCTATAATATTTCATTTTATCCAGATAATAAAATACACCCTATGAAGTTCTTAAAAAAACTAAACAAAAGTTTTAATGAAGCCGGCGTGCCTGATAATCATAAATTAGGTTTGGCTGTGAATTGTTTAAGGGACACAGCAGCAGATTCGGTAGCGATTAAAGAATCGTCCTTTTCTAGTTTTTCTGATTTTGAAAATGCTTTCAAGTTGTTATATTGGGGTGTGGACCGTCAAAGGGAGCTATTTTTAAATTAAAATTATAGGCAGTTTGATAGCGGATGATTTCTTTATGGATATGGTGAACCAAGCTTTCATTCTTACCGAAACGGCATCAGAGCAAAAATTAGTAGAAATATTAGTTAAACATTTTTCGACTGAGATTCATCAGAAAATAATAACGATGGGTTTAAGCTCAGTTGATAAAGTTGAGGAGTATCTTAGAAAAATAGATTCAAGCTACAATTTTGAGTATGGTAATGGGCGTTGCCAAGGCACCTGCTTGTAGAGCTTGGGAAAATGACAATCGGGGGGGGGGGTTTGGGGGGTGCTGGAGACAACGTATGGGGTAGCAGTGGCAATGTCACTAGGCAGACTAGGTAGTACCTATCAAAATAAAAGGCGTAATAACGTAAGCGTTATAACGAAATTTAACGAGAACAAGAAGGGTCGGTGTTTAGGAGCGGGGGATAATTGGGGATTTGACTTGTCAAACTAGGCGAATTTAGACATAGTAACAATGTAATAAAACTTTAATACAATCAATAAACTTAACAATGCTTACGAACTAACTTAACAGAATGAATTTTAAACCCGAACTCTTTACATACTGAATCTTAATTGAAAAGTATCGCTAATGTTTACATAATTAAATCACAAGTGTCGCGTCTTTACATCTTAAGAATCTAATTAACAGTCTCGCTAATGTTTATCAACAAATACTACTTATAGTTTTTAATCGGTTTACATCCTTCACAATTTGCAGACCTCAGCAGTCAGCATTCCTTGTACGCTGCAATTTCATCTTGTTTACTATTTAGATAACTATGTAATCATTTCAATGCCAATGTTATCGATACATTTGTGACCTACAATTATATGCAATATTTACATTACTTGGTGTAGAAAATTTTCCTATAACTAACTTTTAATTATAAATTGAATGTTCTTAACAATTATATTTCCACGTCTACGACTGCCCTTCTGCAAACCTTATTGTTCTCTTAACAGTCGGATCGGGGAGACAAAGAAGGGTAGGAGGTCACGATACCTATGATCCAGACTAGGATCATATGAGGGATTGTCTCGTGGATAGTGGTAGTGAGGTTGTCGCTATCACTGAGGAGTTTGTAAAATTAGTTGAGGAAACGTTGGGAACGTTACCCACGCTACCTGTCACTAATGCAGTGATCTCGGTGGCTGTTAGTGGTAGGACACAAACAGTTCAACGAAAATTTATCTGCCTATCACAATTGGCAGCGCTCGTTTATAAGTGGAATGCTTAGTTATACCAACGCTGAGCAAACATTTGATATTGGTTTGTGATTTATTTGCGACCTCGAAGGCACAGTTACATTTTGAAAACCTGTTTGCCACTTATTATGTTGACGGTGAAAAATACTAGGTGGCCTTGGGCCATAACTGAGGCAAAATCACTTCGCCTGAATGCAATACAAAACCGCTCAAATAACGGAGGCCAACAGTTTTAATAGACATGGATATGCAGAGGAGGACTTGAAAGTAGAAGGTTCGGTGGCAATCCAGGAAGAAGGAGTAAACAAAACATGGCGATACGAGGTGGTTAAATCACACGAAGAGGTGTTTTCTGAAGCTCCGAGACGAGTAAAAACTATGAACAGAAAATCACATTAAACGACGTGTCACCATTTACTATTAACCCGTTTCCAATACCGTCTCTCTATAGGGAGGAAATCCGGCACCAGATTGATGAAGGGTGGACTTGGGGGGTTGTAAGTCCAGAAAGGACCGAACAGGTTTCCTCATTGGTTCCAGTTCAAGAAATTAAGGAGGCAGGTTTAACAATTATGTTAAGAATGTGAACAAGAGGAAGGGGGGAAGAAAAAGGAAGAGAAAGGAGAAAAATAATATGCGAGGGGACCTAAGAACTGTAAAGGTAAAAACAAGTATTAGAAAGTTTTTACTTTTATACGAAGGCCAAAACTAAGTGAGATGTAAGACACAAAACACGTGCTGCCATCTCGTTGCGGAACCAAGTAGTATACTGTCACGGCAGCTCCAAATAACACAGAATGTTAAAAAATAGATACTGTATGCAACCAACTAACAATTAAATAAATTGTCAGCCCTGGCCCATTTCTACCCTAATATAGGGACAAAGTATGTAAGGCTAGATCTATTCTCACCACAATTAGAACCGTAGACCGGTTTCGCTCTAATTAGAGCTCGTCAGTACAGCATACTAATTGTAGCGAAAATACACCTATAAAGTAAACGGCTATGGTAGCCAGCCTCCCAAAACTAAGTGAGATGTAAGACACCAAACACGAACACGTGCCGCCATCTCGTTGCATAACCAAGTAGTATGTTACCACGGCAGCTCCAAATTACACAGAATGTTAAAAAATAGAGACTGTTTACAACCAACTAACAATTCATTAAATTGTCAGCCCTGGCCCATTTCTACCCCAATATAGGGACAAAGTATGCAAGGATAGATGCATTCTCACCACAATTAGAACCGTAGACCGGTTTCGTTTTAATTAGAGCTCGTCAGTACGGCATACTAATTGTAGCGAAAATACACCTATAAGGTAATACGGCTATGGTAATTGTGGTGAGAATGCATCTAGCCTTACATACTTTGTCCTTATATTGGGGTAGAAATGGGCCAGAGCTGACAATTCACTAAATTGTTAGTTAGTTGTATACAGTCTCGATTTTTTAACATTCCGTGTTACTTGGAGCTGCCGTGACAACATACTACTTAGTTCCGCAACGAGATGGCGGCACGTGTTTCGTGTCTTACTTAGTTTTGGAAGGCTGGCTACCATATCCGTATTAGTTTATATGTGTATTTTCGCTGCAATTAGTACTGACGAGCTCTAATTAGAGCGAAACCGGTCTACGGGTCCAATTGTGGTGAGAATGCATCTAGCATTACATACGAAGGCCACACTAATGTGATTAGGCTGGCCGGTACAAACAACTATATTGTGGGAAAGTAAAATGAAAGTGGAGTTTCTAAACAGAATATTATGGATTTAAAACTGCACAGGGAAATGCCGGCTGCAATTTAATATGTTGAGTCGTGGGGGGTGCGAAATTATGTTGATTTTTATGTTTTTGATTTCGTTACTTAAATCAGCTGTCTGATTTAAATAATAATCTTCAAGTTAGATTTAAGTAGGTGGGTAATGTGGTAAGTATAAAGAGTAAGTTGTGTGTATAAAGTGTAAGAGTGTGCGCTTGTTGTGAAGCCGCAGTACCCTCAACAGTGGAAGTGAATTTTCTTAAAATGTTTTTAATAGAAAATATGTCTCTTTAATACAAGCAGAAATCAATTTGGTCACAGGTATAACCTATATAGTAGGAATAATGTACCATATTTTACCAACATAACTTGTTTAAAAATGTACAAAAAATTTCCTAAAATAAACTTAAAACATTTCCGAGAAAACTCGTTTGATAGTTGACGAACCTTAGGTTAATAGCAAATTGCTCTGTTGAATTTTGAAGCGTTTAATGAAAATTCGCTACTAAAACGCACTTACCGCGTCTCGATTTATTTTTACAAACATGCATCATAATTCGATGAAAAATGCAAAAATGCAATAAGGAATGTTAAAAAAAAGTAGGTATCACCAACGACTTATGGGCCATCCTGTGGTTGTCAAAATAATTTTATAAGATGCAGCTCAAAACACTCTGTAGGTAACGTATACAATTTTTCTCGTATCTTGCATAATAACAATTACATTCAGCTTTACCGTAGAAATGCGTCACACTGTATATATGTGAACAGAAACTAAATCCGGATTCGGATTCTAGGGGACCTAGTTTGCGCTCTTGAAGGAGTCTTTTTAGAATTCAAAAGACGCGGTCTCTTCATTAACGAATTTTTTCTATAAAAATTAGCTAAAAATTATAGAGCGCTAAACCATTAATTTAACTAAAACTACTTTCAAAGCAACAGAGAAAGTGTCTATTTGAAATTAATTTTCTGGAAATATTTTATTAAAATGAAGGGCAATGATGGTTTAAGCTGAAACTTAAGGGTTTGCAGAACATTCTCTAGCTAATCCGTATTTATTTCAGGTTCTTTGCCTATTTTGCCAATTAATGCCGATTAATGCCAATTTTGACGTTTCAAATCGCGACTTTTTACGTTTTGAGGAAAGCCACAATTTTTTTCTTAAAATGCCTCTAACTTTTTGTTTTTACACTTACAGACCTAAATTGTTTACCCTTTATATATATATATATATATATACAAATATATTTGAAAGTGACCCTGGATATGGGTTCTAGGGGTCTAGTTCGTGCTCATGTGGAGAGATTTGTTCTAAATTCAAAAGTCGGGATCTCCTCGTTAGTAATTTTTTTTAAAGAAAATTCACTAAAACAAGCACTTGTGAAGCCACGGGAAAAGTTTACGACTGTATTAAATATGGAACGGTTTCACTACGTTAGGGCAAGAACAAGCAACCAGATATGCTATTCAAATTGAATTAAGTCTTAAAACTTTCATATCCTTTTTGTCTAATTATTTTTTATACAAAAACTCGCAAAAAATTCATCCGTATAACAACAATTTGATTAGATAACGGTAAAGTGAAATGAGACTATTTTTTTTAAGTCACTAACTAGGATTCGAACTCGTCATGCAGGAGTCAATTGAATTTGATTATCCGATGTACGGGGACTTAGGCCACTGAGCTATGCTCTACATGTGTCTACTATATACAGCTATATCCCGTAATACATTGGTTCAATGTTTTAAAATTTACACAAAACTATTTCGATTTACAATAGAATTTTTGCTCATATTATAACGAAATAAAGGAAAATAACGACTTAAGACACATATCTAGGAGCTTGTTGGTTATTTCTTGTAGTATTTTTCACTCCCATTCGTACTCAATCAATTTTGACGTTTTAACTTTCTTGAATCAGGTTTAATTAATTAAAAATTAATTTACCTCTAACTTCTTTGTCCTTTAAGATTGAGATCTGAATGTTGGTACACAGGATACATTTTATTACAGAAACCAGCTCCTTTGGTTACCCTTACTTTGTTATTTTCGGAGATATAAATTCTTTTCGAAAGAAAACACAAAATTCTCCGAGAAAACATCGGCCGATTTTCCTGACTAACGAACTTATCCAATCCACTTGCAAAAGGAAGGCATGTGCCAAATTTGATCCAAATCGGATCATTATTGTTTAAGTTAAATATATATATATATATATATATATATATATATATATATATATATATATATATATATATATATATATATATATATATACAGTGTGGAACAGCCAAATGGAATAAATTCGATAACGGATAAATGAGGGCGTGTTGGGAAAAACGCTTGGACACGTCGATTTGTATTTTTGACTGCGCATCTTTTTCAAGAAAAAAAAATTATATAGGGTGCGTCATGTGACAGTGGCCAATACCAACTTTCTTATTTTAAACACAAGCCCCTGTATATTATAAATTTTTTGGATTCTTCAGAAAATTCTAGACATAATTCATGTACAATGTTCTATACCTATCTTCAACTGTTTCGGAAATATTAAGTATTTTCAGATTTATTACAAAAATTAACATTAAAAATAGAAAATTATTTTATTTCACAAATTCGCTACATTGCATTCAATACTTATTTCCCATTCAGCTCTTGATAATGAGAAAGTAAACAAAAACCATTCCTGCGTTTCTTTTTACTGATATGAAATGAAACAAAAACAAAAACAGTTTTCTTTCTGTTCGTATAAAACTCGTAGCCTTAGCAATTTGTTGTCTGCCTGCATGACAGTAGTGATTAGTGTCAGTGCTATTGTCGTTTGAATTTCGTTAACTGTACGTAATAATATCAGAAAAATGGTTCATTTAACAGAAATGCACAAAATAACCATTCTACAAATGATTGGTTATGGAGATAACACACGGACACAGATGGAAGTGTCTCGCTTATTTCACGAAAAATTTCCAAATTTGCCGCCTGTATCCCAAGGAACAATTAGCAAAATAGAAAAGCAGTTTCGCGAGCTTGGTCATGTGAGACAGATAAAAAAAGTAGCTGCCAATGCAGTAAGTGATGATACGAAATTGGATATTACGCTTGAGTTTCAAGAAAACCCACATACTTCTGGTCGACAAGCAGCCCACCTATTCAACGTTAGCCACACAGCAATTTTTCGAACATTAAAGGAAAGTAAAATGCATCCCTATAAAATGATACCAACTCAGGAGCTCATGGAGGACGATTTCGATAGGAGAACGTATTTTTGTGAACAAATGATGGCAATGTTAGATAACAATGTGATCCAATTAGAAGATGTTTTGTTTTCTGATGAGAGCACATTTACACTTCACGGTCATGTTAATCGTCAAAATTGCCGCTATTGGTCTAATGAGAATCCTCATTGGATGAGAGAGGAACATACGCAATATCCTGAAAAAGTTAATGTTTGGGCAGGAATTGTTGGAAATCATATCGTAGGTCCCTTTTTCATTGATGGCAACTTGAATGGGGATAAATATTTAGAACTGCTCCAAAATAATGTCGTGCCAACTTTGACAAACTTATATCCAGATCCAGCCAACCCACAAGTTCCTGCCAATAAAATATGGTTTCAGCAAGATGGAGCACCGCCCCATTACCAAATCAATGTCCGGCAGTACCTGAACCAAATTTTTCCAAATCGGTGGATAGGGAGGCGCGGATCGATAGAATGGCCAGCACGATCTCCTGATCTGTCGCTATTAGACTACTTTTTGTGGGGATATGTCAAAAGTATTGTATACAAAACTAAGCCCCTCAACTTAGATGACTTAAAAAGACGAATCACGCTTGCGATTAGATCAGTCACGCCTGAGATGTTGAGTAATGTTAGAAGACATTTCTATACCAGATTAGCATGTTGCCAAGATGTTCGTGGCGAGCATTTTGAACATTTACTACATTGACATTAATTTTTTTTTGTTTTTTTAAATTATTAAGAAATAATCAGTATTTCTTATTAGAATTTGTGAAATAAAATAATTTTCTATTTTTAATGTTAATTTTTGTAATAAATCTGAAAATACTTAATATTTCCGAAACAGTTGAAGATAGGTATAGAACATTGTACATGAATTATGTCTAGAATTTTTTGAAGAATTCAAAAAATTTATAATATACAGGGGCTTGTGTTTAAAATAAGAAAGTTGGTATTGGCCACTGTCACATGACGCACCCTATATAATTTTTTTTTCTTGAAAAAGATGCGCAGTTAAAAATACAAATCGACGTGTCCAAGCGTTTTTCCCAACACGCCCTCATTTATCCGTTATCGAATTTATTCCATTTGGCTGTTCCACACTGTATATATATATAAATTTAAACTGGCCCTGGGTATGGGTTCTAGGGGGCCTAGTTCCCAGCACGCGACAAAGGACCGAATCGAAGTTTTTTTGGGTAAGATTGCGTCAAGGGTTAAGGGATAAATAAGGGGTGGTATCGTGAAAATTGATATTTTTCCAATAAAACTCGAGTAATATAACGTTTCAAAAGTTAATGGGTGCAGGATTACAAATATTTCCTTTATGGTCAAGTCATGGGCCCTAAATTCATTATATGAGAATGTCTTTCTGAAGAGAATAAAATATCACAGCTCTGTTAATTCAATTTGCAGCATTATTTTTTCTTGAAACGTAGAGATTTAAATTTTTACAAGTCGTTTACCTTTTATAATGTAGATCCACGTACCAAATTTGGTTACCATAGATTTATTTTCGGAGATAAAAAATGTTTCCGAAAGAAAATCCAAAATTTTCCCGGAAAACCTGGTCTGATTTTCCTGACAAACTTATCAAAGCTACTCACAAAAGTCAAGAACCTGCTAAATCTAATCAAAATCGGCCAATCGACCCAAACATATAAAAATCTCGGGACGCAGCAAGTGCGTTATGGTAGTGAATTTTCATAGAAATGATCTGGCACAAAATATTTTATTATAACTTTTTTTTCTTGTAATATAGAAATCTAAATTTTGCGGTATAGTTTACTTTTTATATCGTAAACCTACCTACCAAATTTGGTTATCATAGATTTTTTATTTTTTAAGATAAAAATTTTTTTCAAATGAAAACTCCAAATTTTTTCAGAAAACCTCGTCCGATTTTTCTGATTAACGAACTTATCAAAGCCATTTACAAAAGGAAGGTACATGCCAAATTTTATTAAAATCCGCCCATTATTCTTTGAGATAAAATTTTTTTTCGAATGAAACCTCAAAGTTTTCTCGGAAAATCTCGTCCGATTTTCCTGACTAACAAACTTGTCAAATCCTTTTACAAAAGGAAGGTACGTGCCAAATTTTATTAAAATCGGCTTATTACTTTTTGAGATAAGAATTTTTTTCGAATGAAAACTCAAAAATTTCCCGGAAAACCTCGTCCGATTTTCCTGACTAACGAACTTATCCAAGCTATTTACAAAAGAAGAATACATGCCAAATTTTATCAAAATCGGCCCATTATTTTTTGAGTTATCGGTGTGATACATATATATATATATATATATATATATATATATATATATATATATATATATATATATATATATATATATATATATATATATATATAAACATATAAAAATTGAAACTGACCCAGGATATAAGTTCTAGGGGTCCTAGTGCGCGCTCATTTGCAAAAAATTTTTCAAAATTCAGAAGTCGGGATCTCCCCATTAGTGAATTTTTTCTACGAAAATTCACTAAAAATTGACACTGACCCCGGATCTGGGTTCTAGTTTTAGTTTGCATTCATTTAAAGGAATTTTTTCAAAATTCAAAAGTCGGGATCTCCCCATTACTGAATTTTTTCTACGAAAATTTACTATAAGTATAGTTATTTAAATTTGCAAACTTAACAACAACAAATTCATTCTAATATATTTGTTCTTCTTGAAAACTATTATAATTCTCCATCTGCATTACTGGATGATCTTGAGGTGCCACGAGTTAAGCTGATAAAATATACTTTTTGAAATTTTCAACTTATTAGCGATGCTGTCCTCGATATATACCTTTTAGCCACACTAGTTGACTGCCATTCTCCATGCCCTTTAAGTGTTTGAATGTCAGCTCCACTGTCAGCGAGGAAGGTGGAAGACGTCCTGCTCAAGCAATGGCCAGTGTAACTGGAAGCATCTGGCAGTTTTAAGTATTTTGCAACATTTTGCTCTACATGTGTCTACATACAGACTTGGAGACTACTTCTCTGGCTTCACTGTTGGTTTTCGTTTTTGTAGGTGAAGGACGTAGCCAGCGCGTATGCTAACTGAAGCAAGTGGCCCTTATGAATTCTGGATGTTCTAGGATGTTCTTCAACGTTTCTGTGACTAGTTTCGCTGCTTGACAGCATTCTCAGACAGATAAAAATTGAATTAGTACGAAATCATGACAACTACAAATAAAGATTTGTTGCTATGTTATGATATGATGTTTTGATCAAAAAAATTATCAAATTGAAAATAAAATGAAATACAGATGACAGATGAGGCTTTCAAAATGTCTACGTGATGTATGTCAATATTTAACATAAAAATAGAACTAGCCTAGAATAACTATGATACTAGTTACAACAAAAAAATAACTAAACAATAACATTATAAAAGCAGTCTCTATACAACGAAATTATTGACATACATCGTAAATTAACTTAATCGCTAATTTGTATTCTTTTCTCTCGGTCATTATATCTATTATTTTAACAGAGCAGCCATTATTAAATGCTGTTTGCCTAATTATTGACATTTTTTTTTCAAAATTGTTATGTGACATAAGTGTTGAAAATGCACGATGTATCATAGAATGGTAGGGTGACAGCTTTTGTAAAAAAGGGTAACATAAATCGTATGGTATGGTTGTGTCAGTGTAAGTTGGTTTCCTATATATTGAAAAGTCAAATGAATTATTTTCTAACTTTCTAATTGTTAAGTCTAAAAAATTTATACAACTGTTAGCTTCTTCTTCTAAAGTAAACTTAATCTTTGTGTGAAAGTTATTAATAAAATTCAAAAATTCATTTCATTCTGTATGACTACTTAAAAAACATGCTAAAATATCACCTACGTGTATGTACCAAAAGACAATATTATGCGAAAGTTCTGATGTTAAAATTTGGTTTTCTAAGTGTTCCATAAATATGTTGGATAATAAAGGTGACAACGGACTACCCATAGGTAGGCCTTCATTTTGTATATAAATTTTATTATTACATTTAAAAGAGTTTTGTTTTATATATTCAATAAAAAGATTAATCATTTCTTGTCTTTTTATGACATTTACGTTCTTTTCTATTATAACGTTTTCTAATAGTGGTAAACATTCCCTAGGGGGTATCTTAGAATACATGCTACAAACATCAAACGAGACTAATTTACTATTTGTGGGAATAATTAAGTTATTTAATTTTTCTGTGGGTTTATAAGAATTCTTAAATGAATATTTTGGAAAGTAATTGTATTCTCTAATAAGTGAAACCAGTTTGCTCGCTATCTTATGATTAGGTGTATTAACATAGCTAACTACTGGCCTCATCGGTATATTTGGCTTATGAATTTTGAGGTAGCCATACATTTTTGGTGGTTGCGGGATTTTATATAAAAGACATATCTTTTCTCGTTGACTAAACAGAGACACATTTTTAAGTTCATTTTTTAGTTTTGTTTGAAATGCGTTTGTTGGGTCTCTCCTAATTTCTGTTAAATTGTCTGTAGTAATAAAATCATTAGATTTAATGTTATATGCGTCCCTACTTATAGCTACAGTTGTATTTCCTTTATCAGCTTTAGTAAAAACTAGATCATTGTCTAATATTTTATGTTGAACAGATTTTAAAATTTGAGTTTCGTTAATTTGACGTTTGTCATATTTTGAAGTTAAATTTCTTAAAAATTCACATATTTTTAATCTTTCATATTGCCTTATAGATCTGGAAGCAATTTCGGATTCAGAAGCTAATATCTCTTTAATTTTGTTTGTAAATTTAAATTTTGGGCAGTATTTATATCCTTTATTTAGAAAAGAAATTTCTTCAGTTGTAAAAATTGTATCGCTTAGGTTTTCAAATCTTTTGTAGAACTTATGTGTTTGTGGGAGAGGTCTTTCTCGATTATGTAAATGTTGTGGGCTTTCTAGGTTTCTAATTTTGTTTGTCTGTGTAAAGCGTTTTTTAGATTTCAATTCACTAACTAAAATATGTATTTGGTCATCTAATATATAAAATTCTACTGGATGTAATTTATAAGGAAGTTCTAAATGTATTACCTTGATATAAAGAAGCAAACTATCACGAATTGAAAACCATTTTTTGGATTCTTCTTTCAGCCAGATGAAACTGGCTTTTCTAATAGCAATTTTTGATTGATTTGATGTTGCAGTAGTTGTTATGATTACGACTTCGGGATGACCTTCTTTCTTATGCACTCTTGGTTAAACCATGCATTCTGGGAAGCGTGCATCTGCTTGATTTTCAATTTTCTATACAAATGGGCAATATATATATATATATATATATATATATATATATATATATATATATATATATATATATATATATATATATATATATATATATATATATAATATATAATACTGGTTCGTTCGTCGATAGACTATGTTATCACCAATATTGCAGATAGTGCTGCAACCGTGTTTGATCCTGCAGTGTCTGATCACAGTGCTCAAGAATTATTGTTTAACATACACATGATTGACCTTACTGTAGCGGGTGATCGGTTTTGTTTTATTAGGCGTAGAGTGTTTTCTAGCCGGGCCGCTGACTTATTTGGTAGGTTTTTGAAAGAATATCCTTTTCAGGTTAATTATTCGGAGAGGGCTAATATCGATCAGGTTTTTGGTGATTTTTTTTATCAGTTTATTACATTGTTTAATTCGGCATTTCCGGTGAGACTGGTTAAACTAGGGAACCACCATGATAGAGTGACCAGGTTTCAGTATTCTCCGGAACTGAAGAGATGTTCTGAAAATTTAAAATTGTTTAATCGACTTAGAAAATTGTGCAATTCAAACGATAAAGCTGAAAAATATAAGGACTTGAAAAAACAATTTAATTTGCGTATTTGAGAAGAAAAGCAGCAATTTTACTTAAGCTTGATAGAAGGCTCGGATAATAAGACAAAAACTTTTTGGTCACTTGTCAACAATAATAAACATACAAAAAATATAAAAAATGGGCCTAATAATATCAAAATAAGACATAATGGTCAGATTATTTCCGATACAAAAACCATAGTTGACTTGCTTGGTCATGTTTTCTCTTCGGAAGTTAAAAATCAGGTGAGATCTCAGTATGGTGGTCAGGCTTTGGGTGGCACAACGACTGGAGTGAATAATCGGTCAATTTTTGTAGAACCGTTCGCTCCTTTTGAAATTGAAAACATTATAAATAACTTAAAAAATAAAAAATCATCTGGTATTGATGAAGTTCCCATCTCGCTAATTAAGCGATATACAGAAACAATAGCCGGTTGCATCTGCCATATAATGAACTTGTCACTTGTCACCGGTGAGTTTCCAAGTCAGCTAAAGCAAGCCAAGGTAATTCCATCTACAAAAAAGGGAGACAAACAAGATATTTTCAATTACAGGCAACTCTCAATACTTAGTGTATTTTCTAAAATAATGGAAAAAGCGATGGCTGTACGATTGGAGAACTTCTTGGGAGATCAGGGAATAATATCGAAGTGCCAGCACGGTTTCAGGCCTGGACTATCAACGCAAACGGCTGTTGTTGACATGGTGCAGCACATATACGACGAACTTGATAGGGGTCAGCGCGTGGTGGCTTTTATGTTTGATCTCTCTAGGGCGTTTGATACGCTAAATCCGCAACTGCTTGCGAAAAAGCTGCAGTGCCTGGGTGTTAGGGGCCCTGTTTGCGACTGGCTGCTCTCGTTCCTAACAAACAGACAAATGGCAGTATCGGTGGATGGAGTGCAATCACGACCTTTTGATGTACAGCTTGGCACTCCGCAGGGAAGTGTTTTGGGCCCGTTGTTGTTTGTCTTGTATGTGAATGATCTACCTGAACATATTGGGGAGGGGAGGTTGTTCATGTACGCGGACGATACGACAGTGGTTGTGTCGGGGTCGGATACACACGAGGTTAGCCGGAAGGTTAACTCGTTACTTGAACGGTTCGGTAAGTGGTGTGAGGCCAACCAGCTCCTTATAAATTACAAAAAAACCGTATTTCTTGAATTCAGAGCCCAGCAAAAGCAGGCAATTAACCTTGATTTTCGGGGCACTGTAGTGTCTCAGGCCACAAGCGTGAGAGTATTGGGGGTAACTATTGACCAGCATCTTTCATGGAAACAACATATTGAGGTTTTGTGTGGTAGGCTTAATCAGAGCCATTTTCTAATATTTCGATTAGCAGAGTTCCTTGAGACCAAAGCTCTGATGACTGTCTACTACTCGGAAGTTTATTCCTTGATATCTTACAACATTGTTGCTTGGGGACAGTCGGTTGAGGTGGAAAGAGTTTTTATACTGCAAAAGAGAATAATAAGAGTGATTTTTGGTATGAGAGTAACACAATCTTGTAGGGCGCTTTTCAGGGACGAAAAAATAATGACGCTAACATGCGTTTACCTATATAAACTTTTAAATTATATTCATGGTGTCAAAGATGGGCTAACAAGGCAGTCTGAGATGCACTCTTACTCCACTCGCCACGGGAATCTGTTTAGGAACAGGATGTTCTGTAAAATGATGTACAGAAAGTCGCCCTCTTTTGCGGGGGTGGATCTATATAACAGGTTGCCGGAAACTATAAAAGCAATTCAAAATGTGAACGAATTTAAAGCATCGCTGAAATCATACCTAACCAATAATTGTTATTACTCCATTGCGGAGTATTTGTCTGATACCCGTGGGGCACAGAGCTGAGACGAACGAAAATTTTATTGTGTTTGTTTGAAATGTTTTCTAGTTTGTTTTTTACATTTGTTATCATAGTATTGTTTTTATTTTAATAACTCACGTGCTCAACCATTTGTAAATGGAATTAAGGCAAAATAAATTATTGACTATTGACTATTGACTATATATAAATAAACATATATAACAATTGGCCCTGGATATGGGCTCTAGGGTGCCTAGTTCGCGGTCATTTGAAGAAATTTGTTCAAAATTCAAAAGTAGGGAAATTTTTTTTTAAAAGAATATTCACTAAAGCGAGCATATGTGCGGTACAGAAGGATGATCGTGTCTATGCTCAGTTAGCGGGACTCGAACTTTTGAATGAAGATTGACTGTAATTAATTAAGTTTATCTTAATTACGAAGATCTAATTGCCACCTTTACAACATGTAATAAAATACGTTTTAATGATTCACTGAAATATTTCTGAAAATATTTGGACATTAAAAGCCAGTAGAAATACAAAGGTGGCTTTGACAAAAACATGTACAGGAAAGTTTGTAGGTATATGCCAAAAAGCCTTTAATGGAATTCAACTAGGTAAAAAGGAAATAAATTACAACTACCGGAAATTGCATGCAACTTCGTTTAATGTTTAGAAAATTAAATCCTTGCTATTTGGAAAATCTCCTGACATTCTCTTTTTTTTAACGTCCCTCTTATAATAAGAAAGTAAACGGAAAGTGACGTTAGATTGTCGTGAGCTGCACAAACTTCGATCTTGTAATATAAAAGCCGCAAAGTGGTCTAAAAGACTCTTTGAAAGTATGTCGTGTGAAATTAGCTTGTAGCTATACGAGAAAGCTTGGCGGAAAACGAAAATTAACGTAAATATACTTAGATATTGAAGTATGTGCATAGGGAGCATTACGGAGCTGCAAACTTCAGCAAGAAATTTTTAAGTCATAAGTAGGTAGGTAAACGTTATGGATCTTAATAAGCATTTAGTATTTACTATACGTATACGGCGAGCCGAATAAGGTAAAAGTTCGGGACGCAGCCAGTGCGTTATGGTAGTGAATTTTCATAAAAATGCTTTTAATAGCAAATATGTGTGTTTTTTTTCAGAAAGCAGGCATCAAATTTGATTACCAGTATAACATATATAGTAAAAACAATGTGCCATGTTTCATCAAAATAAGTTTATTGTTTGAAAACGTACAGAAATGTCCGAAAGTAAACTTAAAGTGTAACCGAAAAAATCCGTTTCTTGGTCAACCTTATAGGTTAATATCAAATTGAGCTTTTCTAATATGAAGAAGTTAATCAAAATTCGCTACCATAACGCACTTGCTGCGTCCAGAATTTCTTAACTTAGAAACGTGCATTATATTTCGATGGAAAATGCAAAAACATAAGGCGTTTTGACTAAAAATTTTTTATTTGTATCACCAACGACTTATGGGCCAACCTGTGATTGTAGCAATAATTTTTTAAGATGTAGCTCAAGACACCGTATAATTAATGTATACAATATTTTTTCATATCGTGTATAATAACGGATATATTGAGCTTTATTGATTTTTCACGAAAATTCGACAAAAATTATATACCATTAAACGATAAACCCTATAGCTAAGGCTACTGCCAAGCATCAGAGAAAGGGTCTATTTGAAATGAATTTTCTGGAAACATTTTAGTAAAATAAAGGACAATGACGGTTGAAACTAAGACTTCAGGGTTTGTAAAACATTCTTCTTGTGACATTTTCTTTCCATAGCCCGTATTAGATTCAAGTTCTTTGCCTAAATGTTGCGAATTTTGACGTTTTAAATTGTCCCTTTGACGTTTTGAGGAAAACCCCAATTTATTTTTCTTTAAATGCCCATAACTTTTTTGTCTTTTGACCTACAGAGCTAAATTTTGGCAGGTAGCTCACATATAATGACATAAACCAGCGTACCAAATTGTTGCCCTTACTTTGTTAATTCCGGAGATATAAATTTTTTTTGAAAGAAAACACAAAATTTTCCGGGAAAACCTGAACCGATTTTTCTGACTAACGAACTTATTCAAGCCATTTGCAAAAGAAAGGTATTCACCAAATGTAATCAAAATCGGCCCATTATTTTTTGAGTTATTGGTGTGATATATATATATATATATATATATATATATATATATATATATATATATATATATATATATATATATTATATATAAACATATAAAAATTAAAACTGACCCCGGATATGTGTTCTGGGGGGGCCTAATTAGCGCTCATTTGAAGAAATTTTTTCAAAATTCAAAAGTCGGGATCTCTTCATTAGTAAATTTTTTTCAAGAAAATTCACTAAAAATGTTCTAATGAATATGTGTTTAGCATTTTGACTGATAATGTGCTATTTTGCTAAATTCAAAATAGTCTAGAACATTGTGAGATGGACGACAGGGTCGCCGTCTCGGTGCGGGACCAGGTAGTATGTTGTCACGACAGCGCCAGTTAACACAAAATGTTATAAATAGAGACTGTGTACAACCAACTAACAGTTTTGTCAATTGTCTTCTGTGTCCAATTTTCTTCCATAATACTGGGATAATGTATGTAAGGCTGGATGTATTCTCACCATAATTAGAAATGCAGACCGGTTTCGCTCCAATTAGAGCCCGTCAGTTTGCTCTACTAATTACAGCGAGAACATACCTATAAAGTAATACGGCTAAGGCAGCCAGGATACACAAAATGTTATAACAGTTTATAACAGTTTATAACATTTTGCTATGTGAAAAGGTTTGTTTTTATATTAAGGCGGATAAAGGCAATAAAGTTGTGATAATTGACAAAAGTGATTATAAAGAGCGAGTGAGTAATGCAATAGAGTCAGGGCCGTATAGAAAATTAGATAAAAAATCCGTTACCAAAAATGATTAACGAAGTTAAAAACAGTTTAAAAAATGTCCTAATTTCATAACAAAGGATTTAAGAAGACTTTTACAAGTTTCTAATCCTAAAGTCCCCAAAAAATATTGTCTCGCGAAAATTCATAAACCGGGAAAATTAATGAGGCCTATTATTTCGGCTATAGATTCTCCAACATATAATTTGGCGAAGTGGTTGTCAAACGAGTTTAAAAGTCTACCTATTAAACAGAAAAGTTGTTCGGTGCTAAATTCTCTTGATTTTATTGATAAAATTAGAGATGTTAAATTATTGGAAGGTGAGATTTTGACGTCATTCGACGTTGCGTCATTATTTCCTAGTGTACCCACAAAACAAACGTTGGAGTATTTGGAAGAATTGTTAAAATTGAACAAGATAAGTGAAGACGTCTGCAAAGAATATTTAACTCTAACTAGCCTTTGTATAAAACAAAATATTTTTCAATTTAACAATGAGTTTTTTGAACAAACTGAAGGCACAGCAATGGGCAATCCATTATCTCCTTTTATTGCAGACTTGTTTATGAGTAGATTTGAGACGAATTTAAAAAATAAAAATGGGTATTTCCCTAGAGTTTGGTTTCGTTATGTCGACGATATTTTTGCAGTGTTTGACACAAATATATGTAAGGTTGAAGAATTTACCGAAAAACTAAATAGTCAATTTGATTCTAGATGTACTAGTTATTAAAAATAAAAATAATAGCTCGCTTGAATTCGATGTCTATAGGAAGAAAACGACTACTATTAGTTATATTCCTAACGACTTAGATCATTCGTTTGCACAAAAAACGGCTAGTTTAAATTTCTAAGTAAACAGATTGATTAAATTTCCGTTAAGTAAAAATAGATTTAATACAGAATTAAAATACATAATAAATGTGGCGAGATATAACGGTTACTCGGATGGTTTAATAGACAAATTTGTTAACAAACACAGAACAAAGACAATGACATCTGAATGTACGACATTTAAGAAAGATAAAATAGAGAAAAAAAATTGTGTGTTTACCTTATGAACCACGATTCACAAAGGGTTTGGAAAGTATTTTTAAAAAAGCCGATTTACATTTGACTTTTTCGACGAAAAGTAATTTAAACAATTTGTTGGGTAATTCGAAAGACAAAGACAAAGTCACTGCAATGTCCGGAATTTATGAGATTAGTTGCAAAGATTGTGATCTTAAATACGTGGGACAAACTAGGAGAAACATAGCCACCAGATTTCGTGAACATCTCGCACAGTTACGATATGGTACGGTAGACAAATCATGTGTGGCACAACATATATGGGATAATAATCACCACATTGACAATGAAAATTTGAAACTTGTTAAAAACGTTAGACATCAAACTATGCTTGATTCATTAGAAAGTATTTTTATATTAAGGTCTATTAAGAACAAAACTTCATTGAATCGTGCGGCACCTTTAATTTCTAGTCATTTATTTTCACTTTGCATTTGACCGCTTAAACACTCCGAATTTGTCTGTAGAATAATACATTATGTCAATAACTCGGCCGGTTTATACATATACTAATCTATACGTTTGTCTCGACTTAAAGATGTGTTTGTTTTGTTTGTATCTATGAATTTAATATAAATACTATCACGAAGAATTAGCATCAATATAAATACAGTTTGTATGTAGTATTTTAGTTGAATTATTTATATTTTGTTAGAGTGTTAACATGTTGAGCCAAACACCCGGTATTAGTTTTTCTATTAAAAAAAAAAGATGAGCGGAGTTGATGTTGTTTATCTAGCCAACATCCGGCGTGATCCAATATCCACATAGTAAATTTCTAGATCGAAAGGAAATGTGCAGATTCTTTAAATAACTCGGTTCCTTTAAAGCTATTATCCGTATATTAGATAAGGGCTCATAAATATGTCGACCAGAAGATTAAAAGCAGGTCTTAGACTTCGTAGTTTCACCACACAATAAACAAACGATCGTTCCTGGACGACAATTTTACTTCGGACTAGTTCGTTTACCTTGACGCGATATAAATACATGTAGCTAGTTGTTTAGGTTAGAATTTATCTTTCGCTGAAGATGTTGACTTTGTCAACGAAACGATCGTAAGGTCTCTGAAAATAATTGTTGTGGTGATTTGGGTTTCTCAAAGGGTACTTATAACATTTTGCGTTAATTGGAGCTGTCGTGACAACATACTACCTGGTTCGGCACCCAGATGGCGACCCTATTGTCCATCTCACAATGTTCCAGTGGGCTGGCTGCCTTAGCCGTATTACTTTATAGGTATGATCTCGCCGTAATTAGTAGAGATCCAACATGCCCGATGAAAAGCCTCGATGTTCATCTCGAAGCTGTTCACACTTCTTAATATAAATTCCAAATTGTCCATGAACAATAAACTGCCTATGTACAAAGGTATAATCCGGCCAGCCTTGACCTAAGCATCACCTGCATGGGCCACCGCGACCGCAACACACACCTCAAGACCCTCAAAATAATCCAGAATAAAATTCTGAGAATGGTTACCGGAGCGCCATCGTTTGTCAGAAACAGTCAGATTCACTCTGATCTGGAAATGCTACGATACTTGAGTTTATAACTCAATTATCCACAACTTAGTTCGAAAAAGCCGCTTCTCACTGAAATGCTCTTCTCCGTAGCGCCACCGACTACAATGAGCAACTTCCACATAGGCATAAGCGTCCAAAGCTTATACTTACACGATTATGCCCCCGCGGCAAAAACAGAATGGAAACATTCAAACCCAAAAGTCATTGTGTGAAATCTTTCCGACGAAGGTAGGGACTAAGGTCCAGTCAAAGAGGTTGTAAGGGATAGAGGTAACAAAGGTGCAGTTTTGCAATACAAGAAGCCTGTACACTTTTCCTAACTGGGCGGAGTTCGGTGACTTAAGTGGGAGAAACGTCAGGGACGTATTTAGGAATTTTTAGTTTGGTTAGAAATAAAACTGAAATTATTCAATCATTGAAATGTAATGCTTATTCATGAATTTCTTAAGCTTTTGTATAAATAGGTAACCTAAAAAGGTTCGGAACGCAGCAAGTGCGTTATGATAGTGAATTTTCATAACAATATTAAATAATATATTTATATAAGCTGTAAGATTTAGCCTTATATTAAAAGTTATGAAAATTAATTAATTAAATTAGGAACAGTAAAACAAGGTAAAGAAGGACAAGCAAAAACATGATCTATGACATATATTTATAGAGTAATTTGGATACAAAACTCAAACAAAGCAATTGATAAACAGGAAATATACTCTAGAAAAATAAACTAGAAAGCTGGAAAAAAAATCCTTTGGTTGATGCATTGAGGGTGATTGTGTGCATGCAGGAGAAGAACCCCAGGAGGAAGAGGGTTTCTGCTCCTCACCCAAAAATTCGGGGGGTTCTCCTTCCCCATGTGCATGCATACAACTACCTTCAAAGCATAAAGCACAAGAAAAATTTCTTGTGAGCAACCCCCAAGAAGGTTGCTGGACCTGGGCGAATATGGGGTAGACAGGGTTTAAAGGAGGTATTGCTGTAAAATGTGAAAAACGCATGTTTTCAAAGTCCCTTAATTTTCTTGGGGGTTGTTTGCCAGAAAATTTGCCTTGTGGGCGAGGAAGGTTTTAAGCATGTTGCTGGAAAAAAATATCTAAAACCCTCATGCAGTCAACTGCAAATTTACCGAAATTACATTCTACTTCGTCGCCTATAATGTCTTTTTCAGATAATGTAGAATACAGAGCTAAATTAAATAGGTTCACTTGCATTTTCATTTTTTTTTTTTTATATTACATTTATACGCACAATATGCGTATAATTAAGGGAACCCTTAATTAACATTGCAGCAACACAAACTTGAAAAGTGGAGAAATTATTTACAGTATGTTAACAGTTATAAACTTGATTTCATCATGTTACAGTAGTATTCTGATAATAAAAAATTACATCTAACTGTATGCACACAACAGCTGGTGTGTTACGAGATGTGATGAAACGCCAAACTGACTGTACCACAGCATTAGCATAATATTATTATGCTGCCACATTATCATATCTCTCTAGTAATGGTATCATGTCAAAAACCTACACTAGAGGCTAAATTTCCAATTTCTTCTTTGTTTATGGTGTCTGTTTCTACTGTCCTAAATTTCCAATTTGATATTGTCAATAAATAACACTACCACACAATGACAAATGACAGCTGAGCTTCAGCACATACGCAGTCTAACAAAGTTGTCGGATAGAGTAAATTATGATCGGAGGGATACCTAAGTTGAAAATCATGAGAAATGGGTAATTCGAAATTTGCAGGTATTAAACACAGTATTTTTTAACTGACTGATAAAATTAAATTTTATAAAATGTTTTCTTTATTATCAGAAGTTGTAAAAATTTCATATGTTTATACATGAAAGGTTTAACTACATGAAATTTCTGAAGATCGGGCAACCCCGGTCAGCAACATCTTGACATCTGGCAATGGTTGTGACTTCCATTATTTAGATTTTATCTACAATTTATTTAAATAGCATAACAGTACAGGTAGCTGTATTGCTCTGCCTTTGTCCAACATTGTAGATATTGCATTACAGAATTTGAAGTGATGTCGAGGATTATTTTATTATTAATTTCGAATAACTTCATTTTTCTTTGATCAAAAGACTTGAAAATTGGTACACAACCACATCTCTGTATGTTCTTTTAAGTTGTAAATTTTCGTTCCAATCACTTAAACAATTTGAAAGCTATTGTGTTTACAAAAATATATTTAATTTTTTGTTAGGAAAAACTATGTGTTAAGATCTGATGAACGAACTCATCCAAGCCATTAGCAAAATAAGCGTAATTCCAAAATTTTCTCCAAATTAGTCAAATATTTTTTGGGTTATTGGTTGGATAAATTGTTGGATGAATATATTGGATAAAGTTTTATATTCAAAAGGTTAGATAAATAATAATAGTTTTTATTTCAACAACAGAAGAAAATACAACATAAAGTACATTGTACTGTTTACAAATTAATGTTAACATTCCTTGTCTTTTTTAAAGAAATAGAGATTAATTTCATTGATTGCTGTTGCCCTTACTTCGTGAAACTGGTCCATACTTCATACAGACTTGGAGACTACTTCTCTGGCTTCACTGTTGGTTTTCGTTTTTGTAGGTGAAGGACGTAGCCAGCGCGTAAGCTAACTGAAGCAAGTGGCCCTTCTGAATTCTAGATGTTCTTCAACGTCTCTGTTACTGGTTTTGCTGCTTGATAGTATCCTCAGACAGAAAAAAATTGAATTAATACGAAATCATGACAATTACAAATAAAGATCTGTTGCTATTTTATGATGTTATAATCAAAAAAATCTTTAAAAGTGAAAATAAAGTAAAACAAATATGACGGATGACGCCTTTAAAATGTCTACGTGATGTATATCAATATTTAACATAAAGATAGAAGAAACCTATAACAGTAATAACTATAATAACAATTACAACAATAAAATAACTAAACAAACACATTAATAAAGCAGACTATACAATGAAAATATCGACACACATCATGTCTTATAACAACTTTTTGGAAAAAATAGTTAGATTTATGTTGTCTGATTTATTTAATTAGGAAGAAGAATATCTCAGAAATCCTAAATATTGTCGTGTATATGCTTTTTTACTTCTAAAGCTTAAAACAAGTCTAGTTTACACTTGTCATGACAAAAATGTTGTGGTTTTATGCCGTTATTTACTGTGGGTCTATGTTGGGTATCAATAATATGTTTTGCAAATGTAGATTTGTCAGCATGGTTATTTCTAAATGCAAAAATATGTTCTTTGTATTGGGTGTTAAAATTTCTAGAAGTTTGATCGATGTAGATTGCGTTACGTGTGCATTTCACAAATTTTGAATACCTATACAAATACAAAAGTAGCTTTTAAATCTTAGAACATGACGCTTGATTTATTAGATTATTTCAAATAATTGATTGGAAGTATTATCACAGATGATGGTAAGTGTAGGAAAGGTCTGAAGAGGATCGCGATGGCAAAACAAGCATTCAATAACCACAGTACTGTTCTCACTAATAAACATTTTAACCTGTACATGAGGAACAAATGCAAGTCGTACGTGTATGGAGTATGGTAATGTATGGGGCGGAAACTTGGGCTGTAGTTAAGCAGGATATGAAGACAATATAAGCTTTTGAAATGTAGACAAGAAAAATTTCAAAGACAGTGCAGGTTGATAGAAAGACGCTTCAAAGTGTGCTAGGAGAGGTGAAAGAATAAAGAGGGTTGCTCAAAGAAATAGAGAGGAAGCTAAAATTTATTGGTCATATTATAAGACATAATAACTTTCCGATAACATTATTTGAAGGACATATGAGTACTTGAAATGTACACTGAATTATTGGCCCTTAAATAAGAGAAGTTTGTTATAAACAGCCCTTAAACTTCTACTTTTATCAAATAGATTTTTGTTATAATGATGTATTCTAATAGAAACATACATAGAAGATATTAGTTTAATTAGATGGCCATAATGGCAAGTCAAAAGATTTTGTTCTCGAAAGTGAACTTCAAGTTTTTTAAATATGCTGTTTTGGTTTATTATAGTTTTTAATATTCGCATGTTTATTTCCTTTACATTTATAATCACCGCAGATTCATTTAAGTATGTTTGAAGAACTTTTTCTGCAATAGTGCAAATAGATATTACATCGTCAGATGGGTATGTGAGGAGTTGACCTTTGTCTTTCTGATCTATAAACGATGTTAATAACACAGACCTCTCCCCAACAAGTTCACCCGCGCATTCTTCGCATCTCAGAGCTTTTGTTATTTTCCTTACTACATAGCCAGATATATATGTCACGACTTCTTTCTTAAACTCTGATATATTCATATCTAATATTTGAAGAACTGTGTCGTCGTCAAAATTATCTATTTGACTCATGTCTTCATCTGGTTCTTCAGATATTCGTTCTCGCCCACAAGTTTTATTTATTACCTCAATGGGTGACAGAATAGGAATTGCTTCCAAAGGGATACAATTTCCTTTAAATGAATCTTTTAATTCAAGATGCACCATCATCCTTTTATATGCACTTTTAAATTGCTTTGCTGATGGGTTATTGTTATAGCCTCCCATGGATCTAATTTGCCCAAAAAAAAGCTCAATATGATCCTGACTGATTTTGTAAGTGGGAAAATACAGCAAAAAATTATTGTCGGCAATTAAAGTTTTATAAACAAATTGCAAACTTTGTATGCAAAATAAAAAGCCAATTATACCCATTTTTCTATCACTCTCACACAGAAGCGGTCCATCAATTATCCTAAGTGACGTTAAATATTGTGATAGCTCTTTTAAAAATACATTAATGTTTTCAAAATTTTCTGCGTTTATTGCTTTCTTAAAATCTGAATTGTTTAAATTTCTAGAATTAAGAATGTCAAATAAATTGTTTATAAGTCGGATAAATTTCACAGTTCCCTCACATTCTTTGAACTCCTCAAGATGTAAAACTTCATTGCAATATTCCAAAGAATGTGCCACTGAGTGGCTAAAAAGTTGTGTGGCTAATTTAACCTTCATTTTTTGGTTTGTATAAAATATATGCGATTTTCTTAATTTATTTGCCAAATGAACGCCCTCCTGATCCTGTAACTCATTTAATTTTACTAAATAATCCCACTTTATATTTTCCCCATTCTCATCAATTATTAATTTTTTATCGCCTAATGTGTTTCTTATCAGTTTGATCATATGACATGGATCAAAAAAGACTGCAATTTTCCTACCTGAACTAGGATCAACAAACGTAGAGTTAATGTTCCTCCAATTCAAATCGCAGCCAAGTTCTTTTGCTAACGTTAGGTTATTTGTTGCCTCATCAAAAGTTATTGAGACCACGTATATGCCCGACTCATTTAGTAGCGTTAAACACTGTAATACCAAATTTTGTTTTTGTGTACCCCTTAAAGAGTCAATTAAAAAATATCCAAGAGGAAGCTTCCATGATTGATTAATGCTAACAAGCATAAAAACAAGAGCTTCTTTGGCTACAGGGTTACAATCGGTCTCAAGATTTATACCAAAATCTACAAACCCATAATATTTTACCCCATCCCATTCTATATGTTGGCGAATTGCCATCTCATCTATGACTAAAGAACATATAAGTTTTCCATTTGTGCTTTCTGATTTTGACTTTAATAAGTTGAACACCTCTGACGTAAAACCAGCTTCCCCATTAACGCTTTGATACCATCTAGATATAGTTTTTGGATGAGGAAGAGCCGAGTTAAATGTGTTTCTGACAAAACTGTAAGCTTTGGGAGAGTAATAATGCAGCGTAAGAGAAAAAGCTTTAAGTTGATTTTCATACTTATGTTTACGACCTAATTGTCTTTGTAAAAATTCTTCATTAGGTCCTATTTGCATTAATGTTTCTAATGTTTCGTCGGTTACTTTACCTTTTAGTTGTTTGATTATATTCGCAAGGGTTGCTGTTCTCTTCTTATAATGATGAACACTACTGCTGAGCCGTTTAATTTTTTTTCGTGCATCGAATAACTGCTTCTTCAGTTTACGTTTGCGCGGTGTAACAACCTATAAAAAAAGTTCAGTGATAAACCATTTATTTTCTCAAGTAAAATGAATATATAAACAAAATTTCCAACAACACATTTTGGTTAATAGTGGTTGAGATAAATTGCAAAACAGTTGTTTCTAACTTATTTAATCATGGACTATACAAACTTAAACACCATATAAAATGTGATGGAATAACATATTAGGTTTTTTAAAATTATACTGATTTCATAAACGGCAAAAACTGAATTTAACTCACCATGTCCTTCAAAGTGGGTGGCATTGAAGGTGTTTTCATTTCAGCAAATCCTAAACTACTAAACGATCTTTGCGGTACCTCTACAACAGTTTTCTCTTCATAAAAACCAGCACTTGTTGATGGCCGAGAATAATCCATTACAGGTACATTGCTACCAGACCAAGTACTAGTTGACGGGTTAGCTGCAAATGGCACATTGATAGCAGTTATATCAGTCATTGGCTGCTCGCCAAAAACGACTTGTGTTGATGGCTTGTTTGTTACCTGCATAAATAAATTTGAAACGAATACCATTAATGTAAATTTGCAGGGCTAATTAAATTACGATAAATATCATAACAATATATTACGTGAATGTAATTAGTAGCATAGTTACTAGAGATGAGCGATATATAGCTACCGGTGATTTAATCGCTTCTATTAAAAGATCGCTGTTAGTAGCTGTTATTAAAACACAAAACAACAGCGATTGTGAAAACCGAGATTTACACAAATCATTAGAGTAATTATTTCTATGAAATTCATCTTATACTAAAAACTCCATGACAAACAGCAATTGCTGTATTCATAATACACGCAATCGCAGTTTGTGCGAGCGAGTAGAAGTATCTGTATACTTTCCTTCTCGCCATTATTAGAATACAACATTTCTCCTTTTCTTATAGGTAGAAAACGAAAAACTCATGATACAAATAACGCGAGATATGATAATGAGACTATCTATTTTTAGAACCGTCACGCGCATGGCGTCATGTGGTGAGTCCAATGCAATAATAATATGCTGTCGTACAGTGGAGTTTGACGGTTCATCACAACCCCTTAACAAATTAGGTATTTTACTGATATTTGAGTGCATACAGTTGGAATTAACTTTTTAAGATCAGAATACTATACTATGATTATGTGACATGATGATCAAATCAAGTTTATGAATGTTAAGGCCCCCTGTAAATGTCTACGAACGTCTTCTCTACTTTTTAAGTTTGTGTATCACCAATGCTAATTCAGGGCTCCCCTTAATTATTATACTTCACTTGTGCATATATATATATATATATATATATATATATATATATATATATATATATATATATATATATATATATATATATATATATATAAAAATGGAATGGAATGTAACTTCAACCACATTAAAGTGACGTATAGAAACTTTTTGATTGCGAATGACTTTGTGTTAAGTGTGTAGTTGGCCTTCTATAACGTTACTCACCATGTGATGTCATAGGAGGGGACGGGGCATATGCGCAATATCATATATCTTGTAAGTCATTATATCATGGAAAAACCTGCTGAATCTAGAATTAAAGCAGCACCGAACTGTAGCATATATATGCCTTCCAACTTTTTCATTATATTAAAATAAAAATAATATGTAGATTTCTCTCATCGTATATTCTTGTAATATGCTAATTTTATAGAACTTCTATTAATAGTAAAAATCTGAGTAGTTTTAAAATTAATATATAATTTAAAAGTTATCTGAAGATCATATTGTGGTTTCAATTAAGCGGTTAACACTAACACCTTGTAAGTGTTTAAAATAATAGCATACGCACACGCAGCATTGTAAATGGCTAAACCACAATCGCAGTAGCTGTTTAAAGTCCCTGTTATTTAAAAATAGCCATCACTGATATCAGTGCCATTGAAAAACCGCTGTTTGGCTATATATATATATATATATATATATATATATATATATATATATATATATATATATATATATATATATATATATATATATATATATATATATATATATATCACTAATAGTTACATAAATTAATAACCTTGATTCAGTACTTACCAATACAGGTATAGAACTTTTTTTTAAGTATACTGCAAAAGGTGATTTTTCTAAATCATAAGATTCCTCGGTAAAATGTAAATTGCACACATTTGAGTTCATAAAAATATCTTCATCGCTTAAATTTAATGCTCGTTTCCAAGCCTCGTATCTTTCACCAGCTTTGGGAAATCTGAAAATAATATCTCAAATTATCTACTTTATCAGTGACTGAACCTCTAGAAAGATGCAGTAATAGATAAAACAAAACTATTCTACTTTTTTTCTGCTTCTACTGGAACTACATAGGTAAATACATCTAATTCAAATAATAATTGCCAAACAAAATGCCTAATTTCATTACAAATATTCAATAAATAATGCATTATTAAGATTTTATTTCTTGAAAAAACACAATTGACAATAATAAATGCTAAAGATTTAACAAAAGCAATACAATGTGTAAATACGGACCTGTGAAAACCAATAAACATTTGGCGCCAAACAAGGAAACAGAAGACATGTAAACAACTTACCGAAATAAATGCACAGTTGCTTTATCCTTTTCATAATTGGCACTTTTATTGTACATACAGTTCTTCACAATACACCTTGGCATTTTTTAACTTTTACACTCTTAAAACACTGCTAAAAAACGGCAAAACACACAAGATAACCTCTAATCGCAAATCAACAAACACTTCAAATACTTGTTGACAGCTGACAATAACTTCAAGAGCGGTTGGGGGAACGAATCAAAACAAAACACATTAGCGCGTTATTCAAAATTTTGTTTGTGATTGGACGGTGACAGGAGTGGGAAATCGACAGGCTGCAAACTCGGCTTTGTTCCCTCTAACATATACAACCTCTTTGGGTCCAGTACTCCAGGTTGATCTCCCACGAACTACGGTGTTGCGAATGATGCATTTCTCCACTACTGTATCCGAAAACAAAAAAACAAAAAATATTAGTGCGCATTGACGAGCTCTAATTAGAGCGAAACCGGTCTGCGTTTCTAATTATTGTGTGAATATATCTAGCCTTACATTCGGAATCGTTTATCAAAGTGGCACTTTCTTGCATAAAATTGTCATTTTACGATATATGTCATTGTTAATAAAACACAGTTTGACAGAAAATTGCTTATTTATAGATATAGTGAAAACATTAATATAAATGTCATTTTGTGGCATGTCATAAAATTTAGTTAGTCTCAAAAAAGGTGATTTATTTGGAAATAATTAGAATGAAAACTGGAAAGTTATAGCAGTTAATAAAACAGTAACGTTAAAGGCTGTGAGATGATGGATTTGGTTTGAAATATTACTCGGATGGAGTTTGGTAAAAATTGTAAATGCCTTTTAGAAAATGACAAAATTGTTAAGAATCTGTCAAATGAACCAGGAGAATTTATTTTGAAAAATTGTGTAATTATAGTACCAGCATGAGTATTCAACTTTTTTGTATTGACACAATGTATGATTACTCTGCTACCATAAACAATAATAACAGTAATATATATATATATATATATATATATATATATATATATATATATATATATATATATATATATATATATATATATATGTATATATATATATATATATATATATATATATATATATATATATATATATATATATATAGCGTGGCGCATTGAAAACGAAACAGACCGATTTGCGTCCAGAGAAATTTTTTTTAAGAAACGCTGAAACATCAATTTTAATATTGAGGGGACATGTTTTGACATAAAACTCAACTTTGTCACATCAACCCCTTAAGGGTGGTGATAACAACCCTTATATTTTAAATAAGGAACATGGGTCGAGTGTTACATCATTTGAAAGCACTTTCTTTTCTGAATTCAGCAAACTATACTTTTTTGAAGTGTTATCAACTATTCACAGTTGAAGATGTAAAAACGCGTTTGACTCATTCCGATAAGAATTATGCTGATAGTCATTGTTTTGTTGGTTTGCAAACAAAAAATTGACTATCAGAACATTTCTTATCTGAATGAGAGAAATGCGGTTTATTATTTCAGTTTATCGGTCAGTTTGATACTTGATAGTACTACCGAAAATTAATTTCACAATGGTGTATTCTCTAGAAGAAAGAGTTGAAATAATTACTCTTTTTTTTTTAAAACGATGACTGTGCCAACCGTACCGCAAATTTGTTCAATGAACCACATCCAAACAGACATGTTAACAGAAAATACATTTTGGAGTTAGTTGCAAAGTTTCGACAAAGTGGTTCAGTAGCCAACAAAAAACGCGATCCTGAACAGTTAGAAATGAGACTACTGACATTGAAGTTTTAGGACAAATTGCTGTAGACCTAACATTGAGCACAAGAAAATTGGCCACTGTTTCAAACATCAACAGAAGAACTAGTCAGCGAATATTGAAGCATCATAAATTTCACCCGTATAAAATTCATCTTGTACAACAACTGAATGAAGATGATTTTGATCGGCGGCTGGAGTTTTGTGAAGTTATGATATGAATAGCTGATAACGGGAACTTTCTGTTCAATATCTATTTTTCAGACGAGTGTACGTTTTTATTAAACTACAGTCAATCGTCATAATTGTCGTTATTGGGCAGATAATAATCCAAGAAATTTTCACGAAGTCCACACTCAAACTCCACAGATATTGAATGTCTGGACTGGCATTTTTGGAGACCGTTTAATCGGACAAATTTTTCTTGATGGAAATTTGAGTGGCGAAACGTATTTGGAGTTACTAGAAGATATAGTTTACCCTCTACTAATTAACATTGTTGAAAATGATGATCGCTATCAAGAAAATCAATTAGTGTTTCCACAACGTTGAGCTCCTCCGCATTTTTCACTACGTGTTAGGGAGTTTTTGAACAGAGAGTTTCCAAAGCAATGGATTGGGCGTAGAGATGCTATTGAGTGGCCCCCCAGATTACCGGATTTAACTCCTTTAGACTTCTTTATATGGGGCCATTTAATAAGTAGAATTTACGCAACAGAACCGGAGTCTCTGGAAGAATTACGACGACGCATTGTTGAAGAATGCCGTCTAATAACTCCACAAATGCTCCAGAATGCCAGAGCTCGTTTTGAACAAAATTTGTACTTTTGTATGAAAGCTGCTGGTTCACAATTTGAACACTTACTTAACTGAATAAACATTTTTGAACGTTTGGTTTTGTTTTTAATTTTTTTTAACGAAAAATTGACCAATTAGTTCATTTCTTATCACAACAAATGAAATATGGTCTTGCAATTCCAACTGTGAATAATTTTTAAAGGAGTTGAGAAAACTTCCAAAAAAATTATTGTGCTGAATTCAGAAAAGAAAGAGCTTTCAAATGATGTAACACTCGACCCATGTTCCCTAGTTAAAATTTAGGGTTGTTATCACGACCCTCAAATGGTTGATGTGACAAAGTTATGTTTTATGTCAAAACATGTCCCCCTCAATATTAAAATTGAGGTGTTTCAGCGTTTCTGAAAAAAAAAAACATTCCTCTGGACGCAAATCGGTCTGTCTTGTTTTCAATGCGCCACCCTGTATATATATATATATATATATATATATATATATATATATATATACATATGTCTGGACGCAACAAGTGCGTTATGGTAGTGAATTTTCATAGAAATGAACTGACAAATTTTTCAAAAATTAAATGCTTATAACTTTTACTTCCACATCGTCACAACGTGTGGAATGATGAAAATTGGTTGAAACTCGAGTAATATAACGTTTTTATTTATTAGATAACTTTTAATTTCATCAAACATCTGGTATTCTGTGCTGAAATTAAACTAGGGGTTGAATTTGTGGCAGTGGACTACTGTTGTCAAAAATTTCAAAATCTTGTTGTCGCTAAAACGGCTTAAAAAATCTCAAAACATATAGAAAACTTGATTCTGGAACGACATTTTTTTTGTCTGTCGGTCGGTCGGTCGGTCTGTCGGCATGTACGTCTGTCTGCTATAGGCGTAATAACTTTCGAACGAATTGATATATCATCTTCAAATTTGGTATCCAGTTAGCACCCGAGAAAGGAACGCTTAGAATTGTTTTTGGGTAAAATCGCTTCAGAGGGTAGGGGATAAATGAGGGGTGATCTGGTGAAAACTGATATTTTTCCAATAAAACTAGAGTAATATAACGTTTCAAAAGTTTATCGGTACATGAATACAAATATTTCCTTCATGGTCAAGCCATGGGCCCTAAATTCATTCCATGAGAATGTCTTTCTGAAGATAATAAATTATCACAGCTCTCTGGAAGTTATGACTCAATTTGCAGCACTATTTTTTCTTGCAACGTAGAGATTATAATTTTTGCAAGTCTTTTACCTTTTATATCGTACCAAATTTGGTCACCATAGATTTATTTTCGGAAATAAAAATTGTTCCTGAAAGGAAACCCAAAATTTTCCCGGAAAACCTGGTCTGATTTTCCTGGCTAACAAACTTATCCAAGCCACTTACAATAGTGAAGTACCTGCCAAATCTTATCAAAATCGGCCAATCGACCCAAACATATAAAATTAAAGCTGACCCTGGATATGGGTTCTAGTGCTAGTTCGCACTCATTTAAAGAAATGTTTTCAAAATTCAAAAGTCGGGATCTCGACATTTGTGATTTTTTTCTACGAAAATTCACTAAAAGTATAATTAATTAAACGTGAAAACTAAACAACACCAAATGTGTTCTAATATATTTGTTCTTCTTGAAAACCATTATAATTCTCCATCTGCATTACTGAATGATCTTGAGGTGCCACGAGTTAAGCTGATGATTTTTTTTTATTTCAACAACACACCACGAGGGCTTACAGCCTAAATACAATCGTACCGTGGGTGTCGACAAGCAGGAAAGAGGCAGCTTGTTAATTCTGGACTTGAAGGTTTGGAGGTTCGGGGGAGAAGGAAAAACATGTATATATATATATATATATATATATATATATATATATATATATATATATATATATATATATATATATATATATATATATATATATATATATATGTATCACACCGATAACTCAAAAAATAATGGGCCGATTTTGATAAAATTTGGCATGTACCTTTCTTTTGTAAATGGCATTGACAAGTTTGTTAGTCAGGAAAATCGGACGAGGTTTTCCGGGAAAATTTTGAGTTTTCATTCGAAAAAAAATTTTATCTCAAAAAATAATGGGCCGATTTTGATAAAATTTGGCATGTCTTTTTTACACACCACGTGGGCTTAGAGCCTAAATACTATCGTACCGTGGGTGTCGACAAGGAGGAAAGAAGCAAATTGTTAATTCTGGACTTGAAGGTTTGGCGGTTCGGGGGAGAAGGAAAAACATGTGCCGGCAAGGAATTCCACAACTTGGAAGTCCTCGGGACAAAAGAGCGAGCATAACAAGATGTTCTATGTCTGGTAACCTGGACAGTAAAAGGGTGCATTCGCTCTGTTCCCCTGGTAGATCTGTTCAGGGCACCAGGTGGAGGAACTATAGTAGAAAGCTCCTCTGAGCAGTGCCCGTGCAGATATCTATAAAAGAGAGAGAGGTCACCGACGGCACGTTGGTGGGCAAGGGATGGCAGCCTTTGGGTGAGGGTAGGGTCACCGATGAGAAGTATAGCTCTCTTCTGAATGGAGTCCAGGATAGCGAGTGTAGAAGCGGCAGCAGCACCCCAGATGTGGGAGCAGTATTCGAGGTTTGGTCTTATTTGTGAAGTGTATAAAGTATAGAGATTAGCTGGTGAAAAGTATTTGCGAGCCCGGAAGAGGAAACCTAATTTCTTAGCAGCCGCTTCTGCAATTGATGTGACATGTTGGTGCCAATTGAGATTTAGATCCACAGAAATGCCAACAAGTGAAAAGGACTCACTACTTTAAATAACTTGGTTGTTTATTGTGATGGGTCTAGGGCTGGTGTATCTCTTATGAGAAAGAAAGCAAGACTGTGATTTGGTGGGGTTGAATTGTACAAGATTTCTACTTCCCCAGTCTAATATTTTTTGGAGATCCACGGAGATAGAACCCTCCATGAGTCTGCAATCCTCATCTAATTGGGCTAAAGAGATAGGCTTAGAATATTGTATATTTGAGTGGAGGATGCTGTCGTCTGCGTAACTGTGAACTGGGTTGGATGTGCTAGAGAGGAGGTCATTGATGTGGAGAAGAAACAAAGTAGGGGCTAAAGCTGAACCTTGATGAACTCCTGTAATAATTATATATAGTTTAGAAGTATGGCCATCCACGACAACAGAAATGCTCCGGTTGGAGAGGAAATTTCCTGTCCACGTACAGAGTTTTGGTGGTAGGCCATAGGCCGGTAGTTTATTAAGCAGCGCTGCGTGCCAGACATGGTCGAATGCTTTGGATATGTCTAGAGCGACAATCTGGGATTCGCCGTGTAGTTCCATAGACTTGTTCCAAGAATAGGTGACAAATGAAAGGAGGTCGGCAGTTGATCTGCGCTGACGGAATCGATACTGCCTGTCGTGGATTAGACTGTGTTTTTCAAGAAATTTTAGTAATTCGGTGTTTATATACTTTTCCATCACTTTAGAGAGGACTGAAAGGAGAGAAATAGGCCTGTAGTTGCTAGGAAGCGCTTTCGATCCTTTCTTGGGGACGGGTTGTACTCGAGCAGTTTTCCAGTTACTAGGGAATATGCCTCTATTGTAAGATGTCTGAAACAGACAAGTCAGGACAGAAGCAAGTTCTGGTGCGCATTTTTTGAGAACAATTGCTGGGATCTCGTCAAGGCCAGAGGCTTTCCTGGTATTAAGAGAAGAGAGCATCTTTCGTACCTTTTTAGTTTTGAAAATGACATCCGTCATTATATGGGCGACATTGGGGTCTGTTGGTGGTTGAAGATTTGGAAGTGAGTAGAATTGCCGGCGAACAACGAGGCAAAAAATTCAGCCTTGCCCAGAGCGGTAGAAACAATTTCATCCCCTGAGACAAGAGGTGGGAACGTGCTCTTGCAGAAATTATTCCCAGTAGATTTAGCAAGAGTCCAGAAGGGTTTGCTGCCGCTGAAGCTTAAGAGGACTTTGTTTTTGATGTGGTAATTAAACGAGTTTTTTGCCTCAGTAAGAATGCGGACATAGCGGTTTCTTGCGTCGTTAAATGCTCGACGGTTTTCTTGACTGGGATTGTGTAGAAGCTTTTTGTGAGCTTTGACCTTTTCAAGTCTGGCTTTGTCACAGGATTTAGAGAACCAGGGCTTTTGAGTGGCTGCAGAGGTTTTCTGTGTACGTGGAATAAATAATTCTATGCCAGCTTGGATAATATCGGTGACGTTTTGTGAGACATTAGAGGGGTCAGGAAGAGAGAAGCAGACAGACGCCCATGGAAATGAGGAAAAGTAATCTCGCATTTCGTCCCAGTTCGCGGAGTTGTAGTGCCAAATATACTTTTTGAAATTTTCAACTTATTAGCGATGCTTTCCTCGAGATACCCTTTAGCCAAACTAGTGGACTGCCATCCTCCATGTCTTTTAAGTGTTTGAATGTCAGCTCTATTGTCAGCGAGGTAGGTGGAGGAGGTCCTCCTCAAGCAATGGCCCGTGTAGCTGGATGCATCTGGCAGTTTTAAGTATTTTGTAATTTTTTGGGGAATTTTTGCAAAACTGCTGATGTCAGCTGGTTGTATTACACCTATAACTCCAAAAATAATGGGCCAATTTTTATTAATTTTGGTGCGAACCTTCCTTTTGCAAGTGGCTTGGATAAGTTCGGTAGCCAGGAAAATCTGCCCAACCTTATAACAAAAGACATAGGAAGAAGGTTACAAGTTACAAATTCCAAAGGTCCCAAAAAATATTGTCTCGTAAAAATTCATAAATTTGGAAAGTCAATGAGACCTATTAATTCGGCTATAGATTCGCCGATATAAATATATATATATATATATATATATATATATATATATATATATATATATATATATATATATATATACAGTGCGCGCCACTTACAAAATCTAAAGTAAGCGGCCAAAAAAATTGAAATTTGATATGCGCATATGGGACGTATTTTCGCATATTATGACGTGATTTCTAAGTATTTACCCCTTTTATTACAGAATATACAGGGTGTAGGTAATTTTTTTAAATAGTAAGAGGGCCAGTAATTGTTAGTTTCTGAAAGTACAGTCTTTTCTGCTTCTAACAATGTATCACAAGATGGCGGTTGCATAAGAAAAAAATGCAGAAAAAAAAAATGTTAAGTAAGACACGAATACGAACTGGATAATAATTATCCGTATTTTCCCCAAATATTTTAACTTTTAAATTTTTTGTTGTTGTCTACAAACATTAGTTGTTGGGGTATAAAAACCAAAAACTAAGTTTCCAAATTTTTATTTTCATCGAAACACACATAAATGTAAAAAAAACTAAATAATCTCTAGTTACTTTGAAACAATCGCATCAGATAATTGTTATACCAAATGTTCTAACTGTTGGCCTTCTGCTGCAACACAATGGCCTAATCTGTCCATAAAAGAATGCAATGAATTAAAAAAAAATGTTGCTTGTTGGTATTAATATCCTCGGAAATTCGATTTTTCAAATCATCAAGATCATTTGGCTTACTTTTGTAAACCTTGGTCTTGAGGTATCCCCACAAGAAAAAATCTAACGGAGTTAGATCTGGCGATCTAGCCGGCCACTCCAATGGACCTCTTCTACCAATCCATCGTCCAGGAAATATATCATTAAATAATTCACGCACATTCCTCGCATAATGTGGTGCGGCACCGTCTTGTTGGAACCAAATTCTTTCGTGAATGTTTCCATTGTTGCCTGGATATAATCTTGAAAGAGATGGTAATATGGAGTTATTTAGAAGTACTAAATATCTGTCGCCATTTAAATTTCCGTCTATGAAGTAAGGCCCAACAATATGTCGCTCAATAATGCCACACCAAACATTAACCTTTTGAGGGTGTTGAGTATGACTTTCCTCATCCAGTGAGGATTATTATCGGACCAATGCCTACAGTATTAGCGATTTACAGTTCCATTTAAACCGAACGTAGCATCATGGGAGAAACAAATTTTATAAATAAACTGGCCATCATTTACACACCTATCCATCATGAGACCACCAAATTCTGACCTTCTATCAAAATCATCATCAGATAATTCCTGCACAAGTTAAATTTTATAGGGATGGTATTTTTCTTTTTTCAACACCCTACGAACCGACGTTTGCAAGATCTCAAGATCTAGGGCAACTTGTCTAGTTGAGGCATGGGGAGATTCGGCAATAGCCAATAGTGTATCTAGCTGTTTCTCCTCAGTTGTTGCAGATTTGGTCTACCTAATTTTGGTCCATTTTTAACAATGCCCGTCTCTTCAAATCTCGGGATAGTTTTGCTCACAGTTCTCCTACTAATAGGGAGTCTTTTAGGATACAATTCATTAAATATCCGACAAACCTCCTCGTGAGGTCTTTGTCTGTCTCCATATCCTCGTATAATTAAAATTTGTATTCTCTGCTTTTCACTTAATTGATCCATATCTTATATGACAAATTGAAAAATGACTTCAGAAAGATTTAAATATGACTTGACCAATAAAGGCGGAAGCACACGGTGTCAGCTTGACTGTGACGGTAAATTAAAATTGTTATTATCTTAATAAGGCAAAAAATATCACTTATAAACCATCCTCAGTAAGACAAAAAACGGGACAATGTGTTGGAATTTATTAAGACCATTCGACCAGCTCGTATTCGTGTGTTGCTTTACTCAATATTACTTGACCAATAAAGGCGGAAGGACTCGAAAATTTTGAGTTTGGTTTTAAAAAAATCTTTTTCTACGAAAATTACAAAGGTATTTTAATGAAATTTGGTGGATATCTTGCCTTGTAAAAGACCTTACTACACAATAAAATTCAACTTTATACATTTTCAGAAAATTGAGTTATTCAAATTTTGAATTTTCTTTTGAAAAAAAAGGTTTTCTCCGACTATACACCAAAATTCAACTTTCTAAGTTAGTAGAAACTTGAGTTATTCAAATTTGAAGCATTTAATAAATATCACTACCATAACGCTGCGTCCCGAACTTTTTTTCCTTGCGCACCCCCAATGCACGAGCCGCTATTGATGCTCCAACTCATTTCTAACACCACTTACTTTTGTACTTCACAAATAAATTAGGCGTTTTAAGTTCTCAATCCAGATTGCAACTCAACTTGACACAACAATGCCCCCAGTGTCCCCTTTTAAGCGGGTTAAATTTCAAAGAGATCTTGAGAACGGTTTTGTTTGTGTACACAGCGACAGCCATACTCCTGTTTCAATAGTCAAGTTTGCGAGCAGGGTTTATCACTGTCGTCTTGAACAAATAGTTTGCGTACTGGTAATTTAGAACTTGTGTGTGTGTGTTAAAATGAAAACGTCCCGTCCCGACATTCAGCTGAATATTGTTAATTATGGATACAGAAAGGTGGCAGTGCGAATATGGGGAAATGTCGTTGCGTTATCTATCGTGACAATAGCTGCTGTTCCTCCGAGACAACTTTGAATTGTTCTCTCTGAATATTATTGAGTTTCGGGGCCATCACCGCTCATGCGTGAGATAAATTCAGATTCTATTATGAGTGTATCAATACCACACACCTCAATAAGCACCACAGACGCTCCATTGTTGAGATAAATTGGATCACTGCATTGACCAATCTCAAAAGGAATGTAGCTACTTGACCTGTTACTTTACAGAAACAAATAGCATGCTTAGAGGCTAAAAGCCGCAAAGAAACTAAAAAAGTCTGGACGCAGCAAGTGAGTTATGGTAGTGAATTTTCATAAAAATGTTTTGAAGAGCAAATATGTGTATTTAAAAAAAAAAGAAAGTAGTCATCAAATTTGGTTATCAGTATAGCCAATATAGTAGAAACAATGTGCCATGTTTCACCAAAATAACTTTATTGTTTGAAAATGTACAAAAATTTCCGAAAGGAAATTAAAAGTGTTTCCGAAAAAACTGGTTTCTTGGTCAACCTTATAGGTTAATAGCAAATTGAGCTATTCAAATTTGAAGTATTTAAAGAAAATTCGCTACCATAACGCACTTACTGCGTCCCGAATTTCTTTTTATACAAACATGCATTATATTTCAATGGAAAACGTAGAAATTCAAAAACATAAGGTGTGTTCGATAAAAAAAAAAGAAAATTTGTATCACCAACGCCTTATGGGCTACCCTGTGATTGTAGAAATATTTTTTTAGGATGTAGCTTAAGGCACCTTATATATATAATGTATACATTTTTTTTTCGTATCTTGGATAATAACGGATATATTGAGCTTTATTGATTTTGTACGAAAATTCCATAAAAAATATTTACCATTAAACGATAAACTCGATAGCTAAGACTACTGCCAAAGCATCAGAATAACAGTCTATTTGAAATTAATTTTCTGGAAACATATTAGTAAAATGAAGGACAATGATGGTTGAAGCTAAAGACTTCAGGCTTTGTAAAACATTCTTCTTGAGACATTTTTTTTCCATAGTTCGTATTAGTTTCAGATTCTTTGCCCAAATCTTGCCAATTTTGACGTTTTAAATCGCAATTTTTACGTTTTGAGGAAACCCAAATTTATTTTTCTTTAAATGCCCATAACTTTTTTCTTTTTCAACATACAGAGCTAAGTTTTGGTAGGTAAGTTACCTATAATGATATACACCTATATATATATATATATATATATATATATATATATATATATATATATATATATATATATATATATATATATATATATATATATATATATATATATATAGGGTGGCGCATTGAAAACTAAACAGACCGATTTGCTTCCAGAGAGAATTTTTTTAAAGAAACGCAGATAAACGTCAATTTTAATATTGAGGGGGACATGTTTTGACATAAAGCTCAACTTTGTCACATGAACCCCTTAAGGGTAGTGATAATGACCGATATATTTTAAATAGGGAACATGGATCGAGTGTTACATCATTTGAATGCTCTTTCTTTTCTGAATTCAGCACACAAATTTTTTTGGAAGTTTTATTAACTCGTTTAAAAATTAATCACAGTTGAAGATGCAAAAACGCATTTCACTCATTCTGATAAGAAATATGCTGATAGTCAATGTTTTGTTGGTTTGTAAACAAAAAATTGACTAACAGAACATTTCTTATCGGAATGAGAGAAATGCGGTATATATTATTTCAGTTTATCGGTCAGTTTCATACTTCATAGTACTACCGAAAATTAATTTCACAATGGTGTATTCCGGAGAAGAAAGAGTTGAAATAATAACTATTTTTTTCAAAAACGATGACTGTGCCAACCGTACGGCACATTTGTTTAATGAACGACATCTGAATAGACATGTTAACAGAAAATACATTTTAGAGTTAGTTGCATAGTTTCGACAAAGTGGTTCAGTAGCCAACAAAAAACTGGATCCTAAACGTGAATTTCCGGTTAGAAATGAGACAACTGAGATTGAAGTTTTAGGACAAATTGCTGCAGGCCCAACTTTGAGCACGAGAAAATTGGCCACTGTTTCAAACATAAAAAAAGACTATTCAGCGAATATTGAAGCATCATAAATTTCACTCGTATAAAATTCATCTTGTACAACAACTGAATGAAGATGGTTTTGATCGGCGGCTGGAGTTTTGTGAAGTTATGACTGCAAGAATAGCTGATAACGGGAGCTTTCTGTTCAATATCTGTTTTTCAGACGAGTGTACGTTTTTATTAAGCTCTACAGTCAATCGTCATAATTGTCGTTATTGGGCAGATAATAATCCAAGAAATTTTCACGAAGTCCACACTCAAACTCCACAGAAATTGAACGTCTGAATTGGCATTTTTGGAGACCCTTTAATCGGACAAATTTTTCTTCATGGCAATTTGAGTGGCAAAACGTATTTGGAGTTACTAGAAGATATCGTTTACCCTCTACTAATTGAGATTGTTGAAAATTATGATCGCTATCAACAAAATCAATTAGTGTTTCAACAAGATGGAGCTCCTCCGCATTTTTCACAACGTGTTAGGGAGTCTTTGAACAGAGAGTTTCCAGAGCAATGGATTGGGCGTAGAAGTGCTATTGAGTTGCCCCCTATATCACCGGATTTAACTCCTTTAGACTTATTTATATGGGGCCGTTTAAAGAGTAGAATTTACGCAACAGTACCTGAGTCTCTGGAAGAATTACGACGACGCATTGTTGAAGAATGCCGTCTAATAACTCCACAAATGCTCCAGAATGTCAGAGCTCGTTTTGAACAAAATTTGTACTTTTATATGGAAGCTGGTGGTCAACAATTTCAACACTTACTTAACTGAATAATCATTTTTGAACGTTTGGTTTTGTTTTTTAGTTTTTTTAACGAAAAATTGACTAATTAGTGCATTTGTTATCACAATGAATGAAATACGTTCTTGCAATTCCAACTGTGAATAATTTTTAAACGAGTTGATAAAACTTCCAAAAAAATTAGTGTGCTGAATCCAGAAAAGAAAGGGCATTCAAATGATGTAACACTCGACCCATGTTCCCTATTTAAAATATAAGGGTTGTTATCACCACCCTTAAGCGGTTGATGTGACAAAGTTGAGTTTTATGTCAAAACATGTCCCCTCAATATTAAAATTGGCGTGTTTCAGCATTTGTTAAAAAAAAATTCTCTGGGCGCAAATCGGTCTGTTTCGTTTTCAATGCGCCACCCGATATATATATATATATATATATATATATATATATATATATATATATATATATATATATATATATATATATATATATATATATATTGTACTTCTGAAGACAAGATAAGCTAAAAATAAGCCAGTCAATAACCACTTGAATTTGTGTCATAACTGTACTAGACACCCTGTATAACCCATTATTCTTATACGCAATGGAATATAAAAATGTTATTGGTTAAGTTTCCTAATACAAATTGTAAAGTTTTATAGAATAATATAGCATATGATTGTGCGAGCATGAAAATCCGTATTCTTTTTATAACAGCGGCAACAATATGCTTTGTAGGGATCATAAAGAGTGTATCCTCATTTTCCATTAAACCATAAAAGCCCATATCATATGAAAAATGGATCGATATAACAAAAGAGCTATTTCCATACCAACTCCCAATCGACATATTGAAAGGATTTACACAAAAGTGGCTTGCTTTGAATCCAGATTTTATTTATATTGATACAAGGCGGACGACTTTAAACTTTTACCTATCAGGGGAGTATTTAAATTACTAGTAAAATCAACGTTATATTAGTGAATTTTTATTTAAAAAAAAACACTAATAGAGAGGTATCGATGGTGATACTTTGCAAAAATTTTTGAAATGAGCGCGAATTTAGGCCCCTAGAACCCATATCCGGGGTCAGTTTCGATTTTTATATGTTTATATATATATATATATATATATATATATATATATATATATATATATATATATATATATATAATATATATATATATATATATATATATATATATATATATATATATATATATATATATATATATATATATATATATATATATATATATATATGTATGTATGTACGTGTCTAACCGATAACTCAAAAAATAATTAACCGATTTTGATGAAACTCGGCAAGTGCCTTTATTTTATTAATAGCTTGGATGAGTTCGTTCGCCAGGAAAATCGCACAAGGTTTTCTGAGAAAATGTGTAGTTTTCTTTCGAAAAAAAAATTTTTTTCTCCAAAAATTACAAAGATATTTCGATGAAATTCGGTGTACATATTGTTTTGGGAAAGGCCTAACTATGTGCCAAGCTTTCTAGATTTACAGAAAATTGAGCTATCCAAATTTGAAACATTTATTTTTAATATCTCCGCGTTTCATTGACAATGGCAAACCTGACTTATATGAGATCTAGTATGTCGTTGCCTGGCAACGGAACATTTGATATTATTGCGCAGGTCTGTTAGACGCTGTAACTGACGTTTATCGTATGGTATGAGATTGTTTATATGTTTATCTGTTTCAGTTGACAAATTATATGTGTTATTTAGGAATTTTTTATATACAAGTGCAAATTATTCCTTTATTAATGTTAGTGGGTTGACTAAACAGTGTTTGTTATGTTTTATTAACACATATAAAGGATGAAAGTTTTACAAAAAGGGCTGATATGCAACAGGTTAGTTATTTTCTCTCTGATGCTTTGGCGGTAGTTTTAGTTAAGTTTATGGTTTAACGGTCCATAATTTTTAGCTAATTTTCGTACAAAAAATTCGTCAATGAGGAGACCGCGACTTTAGAATTTTAAAAAGATTTCTTCAAATGAGCGCAAACTAGGCCCCCTGGAATCCATATCCGGATTTACGTTCAGTTTTGATCTGCTTACATATATAGAAGGTGACGCGTTTCTACGGTAAAGCTCAATATAATTATTATTATACAAGAGACGAGGAAAAATTGTATAAGTTAATTATAGGGTATCTTGAGCTGCATCTTATAAAATTATTTTGACAATCACCGGCTGGCCCATAAGTCGTTGGTGATCCCTGCAATTTTTTTTCGAACAGCCATATTTTATTGCATTCTTGGAAAAAAAATCAAGACGCAGTAAGTGCGTTTTGGTAGCAAATTTTCATTAAATGCTTTAAATTTCAATAACTCAATTTGCTATTAACCTAAGGTTTGTTGGCTATGAAACCAACGTTTAAAGTTTATTGTCGGAAAATTTTTGTACATTTTCAAACAATAGGTTATTCGAAGTTAGTCAGTAAATTAAAATTTTTATTATCTTATTAAGGTAAAAAAATCATTTATAAACCATCTTTAATAAGACAAAAAACGGAACATTGTACAAGCTGATAAGCTTGTAATTTATTACGACCAGTCGACCAGTTCGTATTCGTGTGTTACTTTACATTTCATTTCTTTTCTGGTACCCATAAAAGACAAAAAACGGGACAATGGACAAAAAAGTACAAGCTGATAAGGTTAGAATTTATTAAGACGAGTCGACCAGTTCGTATTCGTGTCTTACTTCACATTTAATTTTTTTTTTCTGTAATTTTTCCTTATGCAACCCCCATCTTGTAATACATGGTTAGAAGCAGAAAAGATTGTACTTTCAGAAATTAACAATTACTGGCCCTGTTACCATTAAAAAAAGACCTACACCCTGTATATTCTGTAATAAAAGGTTTGTTGGCTATGAAACCAACGTTTAAAGTTTATTGTCGGAAAATTTTTGTACATTTTCAAACAATAAGTTATTTTGATAAAATATTGCACATTGTTTCTACTATATAGGTTACACCGGTAACCAAATTGATGACTGCTTGCATTAAAAAGACATATTTGATATTCAAAGCATTTAAAAAAAAATTCACTGCCAAAACGCATTTGCTGCGTCCAGACTTTTTTAAATTTTGCTGCCGTTTAAAAATCAAAGTCTCTACGCAGCAGGTGCGTTATGGTAGTTAATTTTCAAAAAAAATATTCTACTCATTTTTATAGTGTATACCGGGTGTTTTTCAAAAGTGGTTCGCCCCAATAACTTTTTTATTTTTTGAGATAAAAAAGTGAGTTCCGGTTTCACTAGAAATGTCTGCAACTTTTGATTTTTAGATTAGACCTCCCAGTTCGCTTGTGGCCGTGATACGGTGTATATCTCGGGAAAGTGAGCGATAAAAATTTGTGAATTCTTGGTTAAATTAAAACTAAATTATCCTGTTTTGTTTAACAAAATAAAATCTAACCATTGTATAGAAATTGTGATAGTTGTATTCCAATAATAAACAAATTATAAATTAGGTAAAATAACAAGGTAGGTAATGAGTGAACATTCAGGTGGCTGCGAGCCACCTACAAACAGAAATGATATGGATTATCAGGTAAGCGATAGCAATAATTTATTAAATGAAGAAATAAATGTGAACAATAACAGGACCCTAGATTTTAATAATAAATATAATGTATCTAATAAAGCACCTTATTTTGTGTACGTAGAATATAAAGAAAAAGGCTTGTCACGATTGTATCCCGTGAAAGTGGGGCACTATCTATTTAAGGACAATAATTTAAAGAAGGCAATATTAGATATTAAAATCGTAGGATACAATAGAGTGAAGGTTATTTTAAATAACTACCAAGCAGCAAATAGTTTGATAAATCATAATGTTTTACTGGAGAATAACTTAGTGGCATATATACCTAGATTTTATACCCAGAAAAAAGGAATCGTCAGGTTAGTGGACACATATTTTGAAACTGATTATTTAAAACAGGCTATCGAATCAAAAATGGAAGTTACAGAAGTAACAAGAATGATGAAAAGGGTTAAAGATCATAATAACGGGGATTTTAAACTAGTACCAAGACAAATAATAATAGTTTCATTTTTGGGAGATACATTACCGACTGAAATTAGAATAAATGGGGTAAATTTTATTGTGGAGCCTTATATATATCCTGTAGTTCAGTGCATGAAGTGTTTGAGATACGGGCATGTGGCTAGAATTTGCAAGAAACAAGATATTATTTGTAGAAAATGCGGGGAAAATCACAATTTTAAGGAATGCAATAATGAGCAGTTTTGCATATACTGTAAAAATAGCGAACATTCAACAACTTCAAGGGAATGCCCAGTTTATCTTAAGCAAAAAAATATAAAACAAATAATGGCAAATCAAAATTTATCTTTTAAAAAAGCAGAGGTTGTTGAAAAAAAAACCAACATATGCAAAAGTAGCAGTTTCTAACAGGTTTCAGGCTTTGACAGATCTAGTAGAATACCCTTCACTTACACCCCAATCTGAACGTACACAACCTAAAACAATTAATACTAGACGTACACAACGCGTAAATACGCAGCCATCACGTAACACACAACCCACACCACTTAACTCCTTTGACAATTCACAGACACAGAAAAAACGAAAAGTGTCAGACTCATCACCAGACAGAGAAACACGTTCCATTTTACCTAATCCATATAGGGATAAATATATGAGTTATAAAGAGGAAATAACAGAAGGCCTAACAAACATTATCTCAGAATTGGTAAGAAAAATAAGTCCAGAAATAGCAGCAATAAATATAAATAAATTTAATATTAGGGATTCAGTCTACAAATTGGTAAGTAATATTATAATCGAACATAATGATGAGGAATCAGGTCAATAATTGCATTAAAATAATTCAGTGGAATGCATATTCCGTAAAAAATAATAAAAATAGTTTGATAAATTTTTTAGCAGATAACAACATTGATGTTGTACTTGTTAGCGAAACATGGTTAAAACCAAAAGATAGTACTTTTGCAGTTGGAAATTATAGTTTAGTTAGAAAAGATAGAATGCACTGCAGAGGGGGGGGAGTAGGAATATTTATAGCCAAACATATTAATTTTTAAAAAATTGAAATGAATTATGTACCACATAATGATGTAGATGTGTGCGGTGTTTATTTACCACAGTTAGATATTAATATTGTTAGCATTTATAAACCGCCTAATGTTAGGATAGATACAGTAGCATGGACACAATTTTTAAGAAACTTTGTTAACAAGAATACTATCATCGGTGGCGACCTTAATTGTGACTTTAGCCTATGGGGATCGGTAAGGGATGATAGTAACGGGATAAACTTGGCCGATGCACTTGATAATACTAACTTTGTTGTCATTAATGATGGAACGCCCACAAGGGTTGCAAGGCCTTTTGAAGCGCCATCGATGATAGATATAACGTTAGTCTCACCTAGTATAGCTCAAAAAACTGACTGGAAAGTAATAAATGATAATCTTGGTTCAGACCACTACCCTATTTTAATTACTTTAAATGAAATACTCGTGGGTGCACAGTATATCCCATATACTAGATGGAGAGAAGACACAGCGGACTGGGAAGTATTCAAAACTGAGTTAAACAGAAAACTGACTACGACAGCAGGTACACCTCAAGACATTCTAACCCATTTAGTAAACGCAATTACAGAAGCCGCAAATTATGCCATACAGGAAACACAAATCAGTAAAAACAGAGTTAAACAACCAGCTTGGTGGGACCAATGCTGTACGGATCTGGTCAAACAGCGAAAGGAAGCTCTACAAAAATACAATCTTGTTTCAAACTGGGAAAATTACTTAAATTATAAGCGAATTGAAGCACATGTAAAGAAAAAGTTAAAAGAAAAAAGCAGAAAGTCCTGGCAAACATTCGTTAGCAGCTTAAGCAAAAACACACCAGCAACACATATATGGAAATTTATTAAAAAATTCAACAATAGAGGAAGTAATAACGCGCAAATGTATCCTGATCAAGAAACAGCCATAAATATATTAGATGAGCTTGCTACAATTGGAGTGTCAGACGATATTGGAGATTTTATACAACACCCTACTAAAGAATGGTTTGATAAACCATTTACATTATATGACCTAGAAAATGCTCTCAAAACTACTCAGAATAAAGCCCCTGGAAAGGATAAGATTACCTATAAAATTTTATCAAATTTATGTGAAAAAGCCAAAGATATCCTCCTCTTAATATTTAATAATTGGTGGTGTAGAGGAAAGTATTCAGAGAAAATGAAAAAGATTGTGCTCTGTTTACTGCTGAAGAAGTCTAATGACCCTCAATGTACCAAGTCTTATCGACCCATTTCTCTGATGAGCTGTATCACCAAGACCTTCGAAAGAATGATAAAAGCAAGACTGGAATGGGTTGTTGAACATCACCAAATTTTATCTAATTGTCAATATGAATTTCGCAAAGGAGTAGGAACAATGGAAGCAGTATGTCGTCTAACAACAGATATTCAAAATGCCTTTTCAGAAAACAAATATGTCTTGTGCCTGTTTCTAGATATCACAGGTGCATATGACTGTGTTGATTTAAAAATATTGAAGAACGACTTGATGAGTTGTAAAATCACACATAATGCAGCACTAAATATAATTAACCTGTTCTATGAAAGAGAAGTTTACGTGAAGGATAAAAATAACCAGATTCATGGACCCAGGATTATGAGAAAAGGTTTACCACAAGGCTCACTTTTGAGTCCGATACTATTTAATATTTATACAAAAAATTTGCATCAAATGCTGGATAGCCATACCCGGTGTATTCAGTATGCAGATGATATATGTGTGTATACAATTGCACCATCCTACGACGAATGTCTCTTGCATTTAAGAAGGTCAATTAACGTTATCGATGAGTGGATAAGCGAACGGCAATTTCAACTTAATCTAGACAAAACAGCAATTATGTGCCTCACAAGACATCGTCTTCAAATGCCACAAGAAATTGAGACACATTCTTATAACATAAAAACAGTTAACGTGTATAAATACCTGGGAATACACATTGACAACAAATTGCTTTGGACGCAACACATAAGGAACACAGTTGCAAAATGTGAGCGAGGTATAAACATTTTAAAAGCAACAGTTCATTACCAGTGGGGTGCAGATTTTAAAGTGGCTATGATGTTTTATAGATCGTACATTCGATCCCTACTGGACTACGGTTGTGTGGTTTATGGAAGCTGCTCCAAAACAAATATGAAAAAAATTGAACGAGTTCAACTCAAAGCTCTCAGGGTATCTATTGGAGCCATGAAATCAACACCAACAGAAATAATCTTTGCAGAAACACAGGAACCTCCATTTCATCTAAGAGTTAAGCTCCTGGCGAATAGACAAGCTCTTAAACTGAGAAGCAGAGATCAAGATCAAATTCAAGAGATGCATTCCTTATGTGTAGACACGATCATAAATAAGTATTGGAAAATTAAACAGAATCCTCCGTTAGCAGACGCATATTATGATACTGCAAAATTTGAAAGATATATAACTGCTAACCCGATCTCAACAAAATTTCAATTTGCTTACGAAGTTACAACTCGTGCTCTGGACGTCAACATTCCATCTTACACCGATCAAGATACAGTGAATCAAAATATTTTTAGAAGCATACTGGATGAGTATTACCCAAACTACACACACATATACACAGACGGATCCAAAAGTCAGCATGGAGTGGGAGCAGCATTTTTCGTAGAGCAGCTTAACAATTCCAAAATGTACAGGCTATCGGAACAGGCTTCAATATGCACAGCAGAAATGATTGCTATAGAAAAAGCAATACATTGGGCTTTAGAAAATCAAAGAAAATACGTACTAATTATTAGTGACTCGCAAACAGCTTTGTCTGCATTAAAGAACAGTCATCATGCCAAAAACTGGAATCACATATTGGGTAGGATAAGACAAAGTTGTTGTAGTAATACGAATATGTGTATAAAATTCATCTGGGTGAAAGGACACAGTCAAATAAAAGGTAACGAGGCAGCTGACCAGTTGGCCAGAGAAGCAATATTACAACCAATAGAACAAGATCTTGACATCCCGTTTGCAGATTTTATGCAAAATAGCAAACTAAATCTGAAAAATATGTGGAAAACCGAATGGGATAAATACACAAAAAAGTCTAATAACAGATACAAATGGCTGTATCCGCAACTTCCAGAAAAGAACGACTTGGAAACGTTACACAATAACAGTGACAGAAAAGTAATAACCACCATTACAAGATTGAAAACAAACCACGGAAGATACAGATATCACTTAAACCGTATCGGTATAGAACCAACACCATACTGTAATTGCGATGGAACCTCAAGGTGTGATTTGGAGCATATTTTGTTTGCTTGTTGCTTGTATGAAAATCAACGAAACACATTATTCCAGTTATTGAAACAAAATGTTCCTGAAATACAATATCCCTTAAACTTAAGCTACCTTTTAAACTTGAAAACCAAGGAGGTGTATTTTTTGTTGTGGTTATTTTTTAATAAAATAAGCATTATTTTGTAAAGTTATAATATAATATAATATAGATATTTATAATTATGTAAACTTATGGAATGTATATAGTGGAAACAAGTATGTAAGTATGAATGAGGGTGTGAATGTAGTATAAGTAATAGTTAAGTAGCATTATTGGTATCTGACTATAGACTGTAGTGGCTTATATATGTGTATATATGTGTGTATATATATGTATATGTGTGTATATATGTGTGTGTATATATAGGTGAAATATGTTATTAGATTTAGATCTCCTACTGTCGAACCTTGTGTTTACCTATCTTTTCCGTGGCCCAAGTCAGTATGTCCATTAGCCATGACGGGTCCCTTGGCGATAAGTGTCCCAGTCAATTCCCACTTATAATTGAAAAAAAAAAAATATATGAAAAATACCAAAAAAAAAAAATATATGGAAAGAATATATTATGTGATTATGTGTATGTGTATATAGGTGTATGTAGGTATAAGGGTTGTACTAATTTTAGTAACTATAAGATTATTATGCAAGTACATATATGTATATGGTAGGGATATATTTTATCTCCGACAATTTCCGGCTGCAAAAGTACAAAATAAAAGTCTGTGGCTGATGGACGAAGAGTTCAAGGCCATCTCAAAACTCAACTCAACTCAACTCAGATTAGACCTCCCGTGTTTTTCTGGTTTATTTGATGAAAAATAACATTCTGAATACAATGACACCTCACATGTCAACTTTTGACATTTGTAACGATTATGTTTTTATCTATCATCGTTACTACGATTAAACACCTTAAGAAATCCCCAAGAAGCTTAAATAATACCAGCTGACTTTCTTTCTGTAAAGCAATGCAAATCTTAGTTTCAAAAATTTTCATTGAAAAGTCGCTAAAAATTTTCATATCGTAAAAGCCGTACAGCGTTCCTTTAATATACGTTGAAACCCAAAAATAAAGGACGAAATATTTTGTTTAAGGAAAAAAGAATATCTTAATTGTTCTGGAACTCTCGGAATAACAGAGGCTGATGTCATGCAATAGTAACCATAAAAATGGACGGACGAGTCCATTGTTGATTGAAGGTGGGTTTCTTCTATCTGTCTCCTTTTGAGCAACAAAGAAGAACAAAAATAATACGCAATAGGATCAGTAGGAAGGGATATTCATTTACTCGCGAACGAGGAGTTGGTCCCGAGCAAGCAAGGATAAACACTTTAAAGAACACGCTGTTACCTTTTTACTCCAAAAAGGGTGAAAACATCTATTTTTACCGCAAATATCGTTCTATATAGTTGTCGTGGGTGCACAGAAGTGTTTGATTTAATTTTCAGCCGAATCTAAGGTTTGGTTTTCGAGAAAATACAACATAAACAGTGACGTTTTTCCTCATTCTCGATACGGTGAAGTTTATCACGCCATTTCAAGTACATCTTAAAGTTTTCTGTTTCATTAATTAATTGCTCTTCAACGCTGGTAAATTTTGATAGTTTCCGAAACAGATTAACAGTGAAAGTCATAGTTTGAAATGATCCTATCGATGACGTCATACCAGGTGCTGTCGCTTTAAAGCATGAGCTAGCCTTAGTATATCTACATCATAATGGTACGTAACCTTATCTGCTTCTCACCCACTGAGAGGTTTCCCTTATTTTCTGACGTTTCTCTCGAGAGAAACTAAGAGTCTGTGTTGCGCTCTCATGCTCAAACATCCACCTGTCTGACATCTGTAAAGAACCAACAGGTGTTTAGGATTCCCAACCCTTAGATGGTGAGTCGTTTTAAAAATTTAATTTGTGCGTGAGCATTCAAACTTTCATGTGACAACCAGAACCCTTTAATTAATTTACACTTCAAAGCTCAATTCAGCATGACCAACGTAAATTTTTTACTATCAGTGAGATTGCCTTTTTTAAAGATAATTATATGCTGTGTTCTTTCTGCAACTTCATATCAGTAATGAAGATCAGAACTTTTCACTGTGTTATTCAACATTAATCAAATCTTAAGTTAAAATATTTCAAAATTTCTTAATGTATAAACAGTAAACTGCATTTAACTCTAAAAATTGGTCGACCTTCTCTTAAGCAATTTTAAATGAACAGTAAAAACTAACCTGATCAGTCAGATGTCTATAAATCACTTAAAGCTTGTTAAAATTTTGACATCTAGGTTTTTGACAGAAAAACAATAATATCAATAGATAATATTTATTTCTTGTATATTTAATAAGTAAACTTTGTTTTCATATACATAGCAAATAAGATTTAATTTCTTTCATGTAAACAAACAAAATTTTCCTCATTTCTTGTTACAATATCGATTATTCTTGTCATGTGTAATATTTAATTTCCTTCTGGTGATACTGAATGTCTTGTACTCTTATTTTATGAAGTGTATATTTATCTTAAATCACCAGAGGTATTTATTTGATTTATTTTGCTGAATAACCTTTATCAATAAATTTAAGTTTACATATTTTTTGACAACTGTCTCATTGAACAATAATCCCTCCCTGAAACTTCATAAGTCTTTTTGGCAGCGCAGATTAGAATTCTTTGTATCTAATATCTAGATTCCTTTCAATATTCGTAATACTGTTCTGACTTGGAGATCTCATAAATCTAAGATTCCAGGCAGAGCAATATAGGTCCAAATATGCCTTAATAATCTTGATCAATTACCTAATCATTCTCTTACGATTACCGTTTAAAATAATTTGTATTTACCGTTATGCATGCATAAATTCTCATAGGACCGTTACACATTTTTGCTTAAAAAATGATATTTTAAATTTCAATCTAGAGAGTCATGACTATATTAAAATTATTATTTTTTAATCGAGGAGCCATGGAAAAATATATCTGATCATCCAGTGTTCTTTGTCTCTTTCCCTGGCGGGTTAAAAGATCCTCAAATCGTATTTTTAATCCTAACTCAATTTTTTCAAATGGAACGAGAGTGGCTCATTGGCATATTCGGCAAAAGCATTTTTTACGATTAATTTGCTACCACACACATGGTTTTTCAAGTTAAATTGTCGCTATCAACCGCCTATTTGAATTTCATATGATTACAACATTAGAATTTTCCATAAGTACAATGGCATTTGTAATAAGTAGGCCTGGAAATATCAACAAATTGTTATTTCCAGACCTACTTGTTACAAATGCCATTACCCTTATCAATCATATGAAATTAAAATAGACCATCATAACCACAATTTAACTCTAAATACCATGTGTGTGGTAAAATAATATTATTTTTTAAGCGAAAAAAATATCAACAGTTGACATATGAAATATCATTGTATTCACAATGCTATTTTGTATCAAATAAAACAAAAAACACCGGAGGTCCAATTTAAAAATCAAAAGTAGCAGAAATTTCCGGTGAAACCAGAAGTGAGCGAAAACAACTGAATACGTCAGTCAATCTGGATTCATGTCATATAGTAACATACTAAATATCATCTTTTTATCTAAAAAAAAAGTTATTGGGGTGAGTCACTTTTGAAAAACACGGTATATATATATATATATATATATATATATATATATATATATATATATATATATATATATATATATATATATATATATATATATATATATATATATATATATATATATATATATATATATATAGGGTAGATACGACCTATCTGTCTATCTAGCTTTCTACACTTAATTTCCACCAGATCTCTGGTACGACCACTTGCTTCTTCCCACTCTCTTCAACCGCCCGTTTCTCTTCACTCTCTCCGGTCACACCCTTCATCGTCTGCGATTTTTTTCTCGGCAGGGTCTGCGCCGGTGATATATCGCTATCTCTGTTTCACCTAGTCTTCTGGCATCTATCCAACGCTATCCCTCCTTCCGTGATAGTCTCGATACGTGCCACTAGCTGTCGCTATCCAACCTCGCTTTACGTTGACGCTTCCAATTACACAGCATGCGGCCATATACAGTCTCTCCCATAAAAAGCAAACAGGCAACAAGTGAAGAATTCAACAAACCAAGTCGTAAACCATGTCAAGCAAGCATCAATGAAGCCATAAAAAATTATTAAAATGAGAAAGGCTATTTATTTTAAATTGATGAAAATCATAATAAATATACCAAAAGGTAGGTATAGCCAACGATTTTATACCGTTACAATATATATATATATATATATATATATATATATATATATATATATATATATATATATATATATATATATATATATATATATATATATATATATATATAGTTGAGTGTGCATATACATACAAATACACTTTGCACTAGGGGTATATTTTCAACCTGGAATATCTATTATTGAGTTCTAAAAGAAATAGTCGTTTAAATGAGGCATATTATAGTCAAAACAAGTTATTATTTATCAATTGAAAATGCAAACTATGCTACTTCTTATAAATAAAATAAGAGTACTGACATTTAAGTTTAGTTAAATGAGCTTTATATTTCCAACTTAATGAAAAATTAAAAATCAGAATACCATAAAATATATGCTTCATGTTTTATAGTATCAAGTAATAGGGAAAAAGCTAAGTAGATCCATAATAGCTGGGTTATGGAAAAGTAAATTCAACTGTTGAACACCTAAAAAAAATTACAATCAAAATTCTTTACATGATGATATGAATATGATTAAATAGACAGCAAAATGTACAAACTAAATCGTTAACTAAGTAGATAGTCAAAGAAATAACCAACAGTCAACAATAAAACACTTGTATGAGTAGCCAATAGCATAAATGAACTGAGTTATATATGGTGTATTAAAGGTTTAACACGACACTAAGGTAATATAAGTGAAATAAGACTAAAGCGTATGACGTAACGACAATGTATGTCTAACATAATGTGAATGCAATTTCGTGTAATAACTTTGATTAGAAAGCAATTGCATACCAAGGTATAACTTAAGCGTTTCAAGAATGTTTATTAAAATAAACTTTAGGTTGTCGAAAATGTTTGTTTCATTCAGTTTACTTGTATATGTTTTTAGCGAATTTTTGTAAAACGAAAAATGCATTAATGAGGAGAACTGTGTTTATATATATATATATATATATATATATATATATATATATATATATATATATATATATATATATCACACCGATAACTCGAAAAAAGTAACAGAAAAATATTTTGAACATTTTATAATTAGTCAAAGTCGCGATTTGAAACGTCAAAATTTGCAACTTTTAGACCACGAGTTTGTAGCAAATTACGGGTTATGTCGAACAAATGTCGTAATAGGTGTGTTTTACAAAGCCATAAGTTTCGGTATATATATATATATATATATATATATATATATATATATATATATATATATATATATATATATATATATATATATAGGGTGGCGCATTGAAAACGAAACAGACCGACTTGCGTCCAGAGAATTTTTGTTAAGAAACGCTGAAACACGTCAATTTTAATATTGAGCGGGACATGTTTTGACATAAAACTCAACTTTGTCACATTAACCTCCTAAAGGGTGGTGATAACAACCCTTATATTTTAAATAGGAACATGGTTCCAGTGGTGCATCATTTGAAAACTCTTTCTTTTCTCAATTCAGCACACTAATTTTTTTTGGAAGCTTTATCAACTCGTTTAAAAATTATTCACAGTTGGAGTTGCAAGAACGCATTTCATTCATTGTGATAAGAAATGTGCTGATAGTCAATGTTTTGTTGGTTTGTACAAAAAATTGAGTATCAGAACATTTCTTATCGGAATGAGAGAAATGCGGTTTATTATTTCAGTTTATCGGTCGGTTTGATACTTGATAGTACTACCGAAAATTAATTTTACAATGGTGTATTCTGTAGAAGAAAGAGTTGAAATAATTACTCTTTTTTTCAAAAACGATGACTGTGCCAACCGTTCCGCAAATTTGTTTAATGCACGATATCCGAACAGACATGTTAACAGAAAATACATTTTGGAGTTAGTTGCAAAGTTTCGACAAAGTGGTTCAGTAGCCAACAAAAAACGGGATCCTGAACGTGAATTTCCGGTTAGAAATGAGACTACTGAGATTGAAGTTTTAGGACAAATTGGTGTAGACCCAACTTTGAGCACGAAAAAATTGGCCACTGGTTTAAATATCAAAAGAAGAACCATTCAGTGAATATTGGAGCATCATAATTCTCACCCGTATAACAACAACTGAATGAAGATGATTTTGATCGGCGACTGGAGTTTTGTGAAGTTATGACTGCACGAATAGCTGATAACGGGAACTTTCTGTTCAATATCTGTTTTCCAGACGAGTGTACGTTTTTATTAAACTCTACAGTCAATCGTCATAATTGTCGTTATTGGGCAGATAATAATCCAAGAAATTTTCACAAAGTCCACACTCAAACTCCAGAGAAATTGAATGTCTGTACTGGCACTTTTAGAGACCGTTTAATCGGACCAATTTTTCTTGATGGCAATTTGAGTGGCGAAACGTATTTGGAGTTACTAGACGATATCGTTTACCCTCTACTAATTGACATTGTTGAAAATGATGATCGCTATCAATAAAATCAATTAGTATTTTAATAAGATGGAGCTCCTCCGCTTTTTCACAACGTGTTAGAGAGTTTTTGAACAGAGAGTTTCCAGGACAATGAATCGGGCGTAGAGGTGCTATTGCGTGGGCCCCAAGATCACCGGATTTAACTCCTTTAGACTTCTTCTGTGAGGCCATTTAAAGAGTAGAATTTACGCAACAGAACCGGAGTCTCTGGAAGAATTATGACGACGCATTGTTGAAGAATGCCGTCTAAAAACTCCACAAATGCTACAGAATGTCAGAGCTCCTTTTGAACAAAATTTGTACTTTTGTATGGAAGCTGGTGGTCAACAATTTGAACACTTACTTAACTGACTAAACATTTTTGAACGTTTGGTTTTGTTTTTTAGTTTTTTTTAACGAAAAATTGACTAATTAGTGCATTTCTTATCACAATGAATGAAATACGTTCTTGCAATTTCAACTGTGAATAATTTTTAAACGAGTTGATAAAACTTCCAAAAAAATTTGTGTGCTGAAAACAGAAAAGAAAGAGCTTTCAAATGATGTTACACTCGACCCATGTTCCCTATTTAAAATATAAGGGTTGTTATCACCACCCTTAAGGGGTTGATGTGACAAAGTTGAGTTTTATGTCAAAACATGTCCGCTTTAATATTAAATTTGACGTGTTTCAGTGTTTCTTAAAAAAAATTCTCTGGACGCAAATCGGTTTGTTTCGTGTTGAATGCGCCACCTGTATATATTATTTGTTATGACGTTAAACTATATAGGTATATATATATATATATATATATATATATATATATATATATATATATATATATATATATATATATATATATATATATATATATATATATATATATATATATATATATATATATAGTTCACTGTTTCGTGGTTATTACTTGAAGAAATTTGTGAAATATTTATATATGCATAATAAAATAGGCCGTGATCGCGTCATAGGCGAATTTTTTCTATACAAATTCGATAAAAAGTATTTGCAACGAAAATTTGAGACAAAAGTCAAAAGAATGAGTTAACCAAATTGTTTACAAAATCTGATAAAAAATTGCTTATTAAAATTTGCTAGAAAGCAGTACTTCTACAAAGATTGGTTAAACAATTTCACGGAAAAATTCTACCAAATATTTTTAACAAAAATTCCCTAAATAATTCATTGTAATTCATCGTAAAAGCCTTAGTGAATTTTCTTAAAAAATTCACTAATGAGGGATTCGCGACTTTTGAATTTTGAAAAAGTTTCTTCAAATGAGCGCGAACTAGGCCCCCTAAGACACATATCCAGGGTCGGTTTCGACAAAGTAAGTTAAAGGCAAATACGACAAACAAATACCTATTATGTAAAGAAAAAATTTCGCAAGAAGAGTGTTCTACGAACCCTTAAGTTTCAGCTTCAACCGTGACTGACCTTCACTTTGCTAAAATATTTCCAGACAATTCATTTCAAACAGAACCTTTCTCTGATGCTTTGGCAGTAGTTTTAGTTAAGTTTATGGTTTAACGGTCTCTAATTTTTAGCTGATTTTCCTAGAAAAGGTTCGTCAATGAGGAACCTCGACTTTTGAATTTTGAAAAGATTTTTTCAAATAAGCGCGAACTAGGTCCTCTAGAACCCATATCCGAGGTAAGTTTTAGTTACTATCTGTTGACATAGATACAGGGTGACGCATTTCTACGGCAAAGCTCAATATATTAATTATTATACAAGATACGAGAAAAGTTTATATTTAATTGTAGTGGTCTTGGCTGCATCTTTTAAAATTATTTTTACACTCAGAGCGTGGCCCATAAATTGTTGGTGATACAAAATTTCTTTTTTTTTTAACTCGAACACCCCTTATATTCTTGCATTATTCATCGAAATGCATCGAAATTGCATGTTTGTGAGAAAAAAATTCTGGACGCAGTAAGTGAGTTTTTGTAGTGAATTTTCATCAAATGCTTCAAATTTCAATAACTTAATTTGCTATTAACCTACGGTTCGTTGGCTAGAAAACCAGTTTTTTCACATTTTAAGTTTATTTTCGGAAAATTTTTGTACATTTTCAAATAATACAGTTATTTTGATGAAATATGTTACATTATTCTTTCTACTACATGTTATACTGGTAACCAAATTTGATTCTGCTTTCAATAAAAATGGTATAAAAAGTTTATTTAAAATGGTGTGTCAAAATTCGAAGTATGTCATATTTGGATAATGCAGTGTCAAGTATTTTTTGGAATAAACTGTTTAAATTATGTCACTATATACAACACAAGTCATAATGGACTTACTGTATAGACGTATTGTGTAATATTCGCCAATAAAGTATAAGTATAAAGTATAAGTATAAAGTATAAGTATAAAGTATAAGTATAAAGTATAAGTATAAAGTATAAGTATAAAGTATAAGTATAAAGTATAAGTATAAAGTATAAGTATAAAGTATAAGTATAAAGTATAAGTATAAAGTATAAGTATAAAGTATAAGTATAAAGTATAAGTATAAAGTATAAGTATAAAGTATAAGTATAAAGTATAAGTATAAAGTATAAGTATAAAGTATAAAGTATAAAGTATAAAAAAGACATATTTGCTATTAAAAATATTTGTATGAAAATTCTCTACCATAACGTACTTCCTGCGTCCCAAGTTTTTCGCACATCACTTTGTATGTGTTTACAAGCACCATCGAGGAAAATTTCATTAGTAATTTGAGAGAAAATCCTCTAGATAGCATATCGATTAGACTTCGTTCATAGTGAACAATGCCACGTTCTTTAAATCTGTATTCCATTCCTCATACAGAGTTGGAAGCTACATTCACAAAAGAGCTGTTTTATATAGCTACCTTTAAATGCTGATTTTACGCTCCAAAAGATTTAGCGTTGTACTTTCGACAAAAGCTTCCGTGAGTTTCCTGTATAACGCTTGTGTTTATATCGGTTCTGATGGCCATTGTTTATGTAGTATAATGCAATCACTGACTGTAAAGCTGTTCACCCATTAAAGTACGAAATCTGGCACAAAAATAAAGAAGGTAATAATGTACCTTTTTTATCCAGATAGCATTACTGCGAGATTTTTAAGTTGTAAAATATAATATAGAATTGAATGATGGTTTTTATGTATCCTTATTTTAAAACCAGATTTTAGCGAATGTTTGAGAGGCAAAAATTTATTTTGACAATACCGCTATATATATATATATATATATATATATATATATATATATATATATATATATATATATATACAGGGTGTTTAAAAGCACGGGGCAATATTTAAGGGGTCGATTTCCCCGGTCATTTTATGAAAAGAAGTTCCCATAAACATAGGTGCAAAAATGCATTGTTTCCAAGATACAAGGTAAGTGAGTGGTGGACGTGTCGCCACCAAGTTGCGGAACGAAGTAGTATGTTGTCACGCCAGCTCCAAATAACACAAAGTATGCCGTACTGAAGAGCTCTAATGAGAGCGAAACCGGTCTACGGTTCTAATTGTTGCGAGAATGCATCTAGCCTTACATACTTTGTCCCTATATTAGAGTAGAAATGGGCCAGGGCTAACAATTAACTAAATTGTTAGTAAGTTGTATAAAGTCTCTATTTTTTTAACACTTTGTGTTATTTGGAGCTGGCGTGACAACATACTACTTGGTTCCGCAACGAGGTGGCGGCACATCCACCACTCAGTATTGAAAGGTTGGCTACTATAGCCGTATTACTTTATAGGTGCTGCAATTAGTATGCCGTGCTGAAGAGCTCTAATGAGAGCGAAACCGGCCTACGCTTCTAATTGTTGCGAGAATGCATCTAGCCTTACAAGATACAAGGTGTTAATTTTTTTTGTAAAATAACGATTTTTAAAAAATAATCCAAATATCTCCTCACCGATTGTTTTGAAATTTGGCAGCGTTGTTTGTAGTAATAATGGGCTGATTTGACCCTAATTAGATAAAGATTGTTAAGTCCATTGGCATTAGGGGGGATACCTTAATAAAAATTATTGTTCGTGTTTGTGATTTTCTGTATGAAAATGGACATGCCATAAGAAGGTTTTTATTGTTTATCGTGTGAACGATTCAAGATATGGAGCAATTTCAAGAGACAAAAAACTTGTAGTTTTAGTTCCTTTATCTCAAAATAATATACAAATCATATTGCAGTCAGTGACGTACATTTTTATGTCACTAAGTTTTGTTGAGGTGCCCCTCCTAACGCCAATGGACTTAACAATCTGTATCTAATTAGGACCAAATCAACCGCTTAGTAATACAAACAACGCTCCCAAATTTCAAAACAATCGGTGAGGACATCTTTGAATAATTAAAAAAAATCGTTATTTTACAAAAAAAATTAACCTTCTACCTTGGAAACAATGCATTTTAGCACCTATGCTTATGGGAACTTTTTTTCATAAAATGACCTGGGAAATCAACCCCTTAAATATTGCCCCATCTTTTTTAAACACCCTGTATATATATATATATATATATATATATATATATATATATATATATATATATATATATATATATATATATATATATATATATATATATATATATATATATATATATATAAATTGTGGTTTTAATGGGGTGTATTATTGTGTATATCCTTTATTTATGTAATTTTGTGTTTAAGTGTTGTATTTGTAGAATTTTCGATTACAATATTTATATACTTGGTATTAGAACATGGCATTGTAAAGTATATATTCTATATTAGTGAACTTTCGTTAAAAAATACACTAACGAGCTGATCCCGACTTTTGAATTAAAAAAAAAAAATGTCTTCAAATGAGCGCCAATTGGGCCCCCTAGAACACATATCGGAAGTTAGTTTGAATTTTTATATGTTTATATATATATATATATATATATATATATATATATATATATATATATATATATATATATATATATATATATATATATATATATATATATCACACCGATAACTCCAAAAATAATGGGCCGATCTTGATCAAATTTGGTGAGTACCTTCCTTTTGCAAGTGGTTTGGACAAGTTTGTTAGCCAGGAAAATCGGCCCAGGTTTCCCCGGAAAATTTTGTGTTTTCTTTCTAAAAAAATGTATATCTCCGGAAATAACAAAGTCAGGGCAATCAAAGTTGGTACCCCTTTTTCTATATAAAGAGTGAACCATATACCAAAATTTAGGTCTCTAAGTTTAAAGACAAAAAGTTATGGACAGTCAATGAGACAAATTTTGGAGTTTTCCTCAAAACGTCAAAGTCGCGATTTAAAACGTCAAAATTTGCAATGTTTAGGCAAAGAACGTGAAACAAATACGGATTGTGAAAAGAAAATGTTGCAAGACGAGTGTTCTGCGAACCCTTAAGTTTCAGCTTCAACCGTCATTGCCCTTCATTTTACTAAAATGTTTACAGAAAATTCATTTCAAATAGACTTTTATGTTTATAAAATTCAAATTTCAATTGTTGGACGCGTTTAATTTCTTTTGCAAAAATTTTACTGAAAACTTTAATTCTGTTTAAAATTTTTCAATAATTATTACTATTTTGTTATATTTTATGTGCATAATGGAGATGTGAATATACAGATGACCCTCAGATTGGCACCTAAACTACAAGTTTGATATAGTTCCTTTTAAATAGACATAGTTGGTGAGAATTAGCCGTGGCATTTGGTAAAATTGAATTCACAATTACTCGATTATTTAAAATGGAACATACTATATTTTATGAGCTATTTCAGTTCAATTTACCGTTATTTAATCAGATTGTTGTTATTCCGTTGAATTTTTCAGTGAGTTTTGTATAAAAAATAATTTGGTAAAGAGGAGATGAAAGTTTTAAGACCTAAATCAATTTGAATAGCATATCTGGTTGTTTGTTCTTGCCCCAACTTAGTGAAACCGTTCCATATTTAATACAGTCGAAAACTTTTCCCGTTGCTTCACAAGTGCTTGTTTTAGTGAGTTTTATTAAAAAAATTCACAAAGGAGGAGGTCCCGACTTTTTAATTTAGAAAACATTTCTTCAATTGAGCGCGAACTAGGCCTCCTAGAACTCATATCTAGGGTCAGTTGCAATTATACAGAGTGGCACATTGAAAACGAAACAGACCGATTTGCGTCCAGAGATTTTTTTTTAAAGAAACGCTGAAACACGTCAATTTTAATATTGAGGGGGACATGTTTTGACATAAAACTTAACTTTGTCACATCAACCCCTTAAGAGTGGTGATAACAACCCTTATATTTTAAATAGGGAACATGGGTCGAGTATTACATCATTCGACAGCTCTTTTTTTTTTTGAATTCAGCACACTAATTTTTTTGTAAGTTTTATCAACCCGTTTAAAAATTATTCACTGTTGGAGTTGCAAGAATGCATTTCATTCATTGTGATAAGAAATGCACTAGTCAATTTTTCGTTAAAAAAACTAAAAACAAAACCAAACGTTAAAAAATGTTTATTCAGTTAAGTAAGTGTTCAAATTGTTGACCACCAGCTTCCATACAAAAGTACAAATTTTGTTCAAAACGAGCTCTGACATTCTGGAGCATTTGTGGAGTTATGAGACGGCATTCTTCAACAATGCGTCGTCGTATTTCTTCCAGAGACTCCGGTTCTGTTGCATGAATTCTACTTTTTGAATGGCCCTATAGAAATAAGTCTAAACGAGTTAAATCCGGTGATCTATGGGGCCACTCAATAGCACCTCTACGCCCAATCCATTGCTCTGGAAACTCTCTGTTAAAAAATTCCCTAACACGTTGTGAAAAATGCGGAGCAGCTCCATCTTGTTGAAACACTAACTGATTTTCTTGATAGCGATCATCATTTTCAACAATGTCAATTAGTAGAGGGTAAACGATATCTTCTAGTAACTCCAAATACGTTTCGCCACTCAAATTGCCATCAAGAAAAATTGGTCCGATTAAACGGTCTCCAAAAATGCCAGTCCAGACATTCAATTTCTGTGGAGTTTGAGTGTGGACTACGTGAAAATTTCTTGGATTATTATCTGCCCAATAACGACAATTATGACGATTGACTGGAGAGTTTAATAAAAACGTACACTCGCCTGAAAAACATATATTGAACAGAAAGTTCCCGTTATCAGCTATTCGTGCAGTCATAACTTCACAAAACTCCAGCCACCGATCAAAATCATCTTCATTCAGTTGTTGTATAAGATTAATTTTATACGGGTGAAATTTATGATGCTTCAATATTCGCTGAATAGTTCTTCTTTTGATGTTTGAAACAGTGGCCCATTTTCTCGTGCTCAAAGTTGGGTCTGCGGCCATTTGTCCTAAAACTTCAATTAGTTTCATTTCTAAACGGAAATTAACGTTCAGGACCCCGTTTTTTGTTGGCTACTGTACGACTTTGTCGAAACTTTGCAACTAACTCCAAAATGTATTTTCTGTTAACATGTCTGTTTGGACGTCGTTCATTAAACAAATTTGCGGTACGGTTGGCACAGTCATCGTTTTTGAAAAAAGAGTAATTATTTCAACTCTTTCTTGTACAGAATACACCATTGTAACGTTAATTTTCGGTAGTACTGTCAAGTATCAAACCGACCTATAAACTGAAATAATAAACCGCATTTCTCTCATTCCGATAAGAAATGTTCTGATGGTCAATTTTTTGTTTACAAACCAACAAAACATTGACTATCAGCACATTTCTTATCGGAATGAGTGAAATGCGTTCAGCACATTTCTTATCGGAATGAGTGAAATGCGTTCGTGCATCTTCAACTGTGAATAATTTTTTAACAAGTTGATAAATTTTCCAAAAAATTCGTGTGTTTAATTCAGAAAAAAAGATCTTTCAAATGATGTAACACTCGACCCATGTTCCCTATTTAAATATAAGGGTTGTTATCACCACCCTTAAGGAGTTGATGTGACAAAGTTGAGTTGTATGTCAAAACATGTCCCCCTCAATATTAAAATTGACGTGTTTAAGCGTTTCTTAAAAAAAATTCTCTGGTCGCAAATCGGTCTGTTTCGTTTTCCATGCGCCACCCTATATATATATATAAAGGGTGAACCATTTACAAAAATTGAGGTCTGTAAGTTTAAAGACAAAAAAGTTAGAGGCATTTAAGACAAAATTTGGGTTTTCCTCAAAACGTAAAAAATCGCAATTTGAAACGTCAAAATTGACAACATTTAGGCAAAGAACCTGGAAGAAATACGGATTATGTAACGAGTGTTCTCCAAACCCTTAAGTTTCAGCTTCAACCCTCATTGCCTTTCATTTTAATAAAATATTTCCAGAAAATTCATTTCAAATAGACCTGATGCTTTGGAAGTAGTTTTAGTTAAGTTTACGGTTTAAAGGTCTTATTTTTAGCTAATTTTCGTAGAAACAATTCGTTAATGAAGAGACCGCGGCTTTTGAATTCTAAAAAGATTTCTTCAAGTGAGCGCAAACTAGGCCCCTTAGAATCCATATCCGGGTTTACTTACTGTTTACATATATACAGGGTGACGCATTTCTACGGTAAAGCTCAATATAATTGTTATTATGCAAGATACGAGAAAAAATCTTATACGTTACCCATAGGGTGTTTTGAGCTGCATCTTATAAAATTATTTTGCCAATCACAGGATGGCCCATAACTCGTTGCTGATACCTACAATTTTTTTTTGAACATTCCTTATTGCATTTTTGCATTTTCATCGAAATATGATGCATGTTTGTAAAAAAAATAATCAAGACGCAGTGAGTGCGTTTTGGTGGCAAATTTTCATTAAATGCTTCAAAATTCAATAACTCAATTTGCTGTTAACCCAAGGTTCGTTAGCTAGGAAACGAGTTTTTTCGGAAACGTTTAAAGTTTCTTTTCGGACATTTTTTGTACATTTTCAAACAAGTTATTTTGATAAAATATGGTACATTTTTCCTAAGTACACTTGGAGAACCCAAATCACCACAAGACATTTAAAAAGACCTGACGATCGTTTCACCAACCAAGTTAGCGTCATCAGAGGATGAAACATTCTAAATACTTAAACTAAACTAACAATCAACCTATATACTGGATCTTAGGTAAAGAGATCGAACTGATATGGGAAACTAGTCGCAGGCAAATTCCAGAGTGTATTGTATTTTTATCGCCGGACAAGGTCTTTGCGCTGTCCCTACTACTTTATCTAAAAAGTGTCCATCTGTAATAGTTTTTAGAAAGTTCAACGACAGCCAAATTAACATCAATTCCTTTGGCAGCAATAACTGTATACTTATGTTATCTTTAGAACGTGCCGAAAACGTGGGAATTTTATTTAACAAAGCAATCGATCAGGTGACTCGTAATTGGCGGTGGTGAAGCGTTCATACATTTTTTGTTGTAACTATATTTCGCAATATATACGCTCTCAAACCCGTTTAGCTGTCCTGTTTTTCTAACATTTTTTATTAATTTCAGATTACTTTATCAACGTGACGATTATTATCCCAAATGTGTCGGGCGACGGAAGACTTATCTACAGTACCGTAACGTAATTGGGAAGTGTTCTTTGAATCTAATTCCAATCGATCTTTTTGTTTGTCCGATGTATTTAAGATTACAATCTTTACAACTTATTTAATAAATTCCCGACATTTTGTCCGCGCTATCTTTGTCTTTTGGGTTACCTAGCAAGTTTTTTTAAAGGTATTTGTTGTTGAAAATGTTAGCTGCTAGTTGACTTTTTTAAAAATGCTGTCTAGACCCCTCGTGATTCTAGGTTCAAATGGTAAGCAAACAAAGTTTTTTCTCTTCTGAACGTCGTTGATTCCGTCAACATTTTCTTTGTTTTCTGTTTGTTGATTAATTTTTCCACTAGGCAAGCAGTGTATGCGTTATATTCGGTCACGTTCTTAACATAATTTAATTCTTTGGTAATTTATTATTAATTTCTAATTCGTGAGTAAATTTTATAGAATCAAATTTATTGTTTAATTTGGCAATAAAAGCTTCTATTCTGCAAATGTTTGTGTTAAACACCGCGAAAATATCATCCACGTAACGACACCACACTCTAGGAAAATAACCATTTTCACTTTCAAGATCTGTTTCAAATCTGATCATAATTGCCTTCCCTTGGGTTTGTTGAAAAAATTCATTGTTGTATTGAAAAATATTTTGTTTGATGCAAATGTTTGTTAGAGTTCAATATTCTTTGCAGACATTTTCATTTATATTATTCATTTTTAGCAACTACTCTAGATACGTGAAAGTTTGCTCCATGGGAACGCTAGGAAACAATGAGGTTACATCGAATGAAATTAAAACCTCTCCTTCAGTTAGTTTAACCGCTTTGATCTTATTAATAAATTCAAGTGAATTTGTTACTGACATTTTTCCTCCTATATAGGTTATACCGGTGACGCTGGCTTGCATTAAAGAGACATATTTGCTATTAAAAACATTTTAAAGAAAATTCACTTCCATAACGCACTTGCTACGTTCAGACTTTTTTCCTTCCAGGCTAAACAATATAAACATTGCAATATTTTTAAGGGACACATATGTTTGAGCTCCTTCTAATCCCCGAATTCAAAATGAATTGTATAAAAATATGTTATTCCCCCTTTAAATCCGTAATGTATTTCGCCATTACGATTTTAGTTTAGGTTACTACTTGTGATAAAAACTTTGTACAGCTTATTTAGAAGAATAAATACGTTTTAGCTAATGCGGCGTGCTTTTAGCATCAGTGTTTCACTTCGTTTCGTTCAAATTGACAGTTTGGTTTTGTTTCCAGAAAATCTTCACTATATATTACAATATTACAGCAACGGTGGTTGTAATGTGACGCTCTCTTGCCGGCCTCATTATCAACAACCTTTTTGTTTTGCTCCCGCTTGCGTGTGTCTCATATACATCGGCCAACTGCATTTTCCTTTGTCGCCAATTTGAAATTTAAAAATTTACACGCATACGTTTGGGACAAATTCTAGTTCACTGAAAATAGCTTACTTTACGTCAGACTTCCGCTTTAACCAGAAGTGACCATTAACTTGCTTATTTTACATACAACATGGTGACTTTCATTATTATATTTTTTAATTCTACATGGAATTTTAGATAAATCATTACTAACATACCAACTGTGAAAAATCATCCGTTTTCGAAATTTTTCGACTTTTTTTAATATTCTCGCACAAACCTAGGTGAACGTAACACGTTATCTCTCTGTGAAAATACAACTGAAAAGACTCAGTTTTTGCACAGATGACCCTCAGATTGGCACCTGAACTACAAGTTTGATATAGTTTCTTTTAAATATACAGGGTGATGAAAATTAGCCGTGGCATTTGGTAAAATTGAATTCACAATTACTCGCTTATATAAAATGGAACATACTATATTTTATTATATATATTATTCCCTTGGGTTTGTTGAAAAAATTCATTGTTGTGTTGAAAAATATTTTGTTTGATGCAAATGTTTGTTAGAGTTCAATATTCTTTGCAGACATTTTCATTTATATTATTCATTTTAGCAACTGCTCTAGATACGTGAAAGTTTGCTCCATGGGAACGCTAGGAAACAATGAGGTTACATCGAATGAAATTAAAACCTCCCCTTCAGTCAGTTTAACCTCTTTGGTCTTATTAATAAATTCAAGTGAATTTGTTACTGACATTTTTCCTACTATATAGGTTATACCGGTGATGCCTCCTTGCATTAAAGAGACATATTTGCTATTAAAAACATTTTAAAGAAAATTCACATCCATAACGCACTTGCTGCGTCCAGACTTTTTTCCTTCCAGGCTAAACAATATAAACATGGCAATATTTTTAAGGGACACATATGTTTGAGCTTCTTCTAATCCCCGAATTCAAAATGAATTGTATAAAAATATGTTATTCCTTCTTTAAATCCGTAATGTATTTCGCCATTACGATTTTAGTTTAGGTTACTACTTGTGATAAAAACTCTGTACAGCTTATTTATAAGAATAAATACGTTTTAGCTAATGCGGCGTCCTTTTAGCATCAGTGTTTCACTTCGTTTCGTTCAAATTGACAGTTTGGTTTTGTTTCCAGAAAATCTTCACTATATATTACAATATTACAGCAACGCTGGTTGTAATGTGACGCTCTCTTGCCGGCCTCACTATCACCAACCTTTTTGTTTTTTTCCCGCTTGCGTGTGTCTCATATACATCGGCCAACTGCATTTTCCTTTGTCGCCAATTTGAAATTTGAAAATTTACACGCATACGTTTGAGACAAATTCTAGTTCACTGAAAATAGTTTACTTTAGGTCAGACTTCCGCTTTAACCAGAAATGACCATTAACTTGCTTATTTTACATACAACATAGTGACTTTCATTATTATATTTTTTAATTCTACATGGAATTTTAGATAAATCATTACTAACATACCAACTGTGAAAAATCATCCGTTTTCGAAATTTTTCGACTTTTTTTAATATTCTCGCACAAACCTAGGTGAACGTAACACGTTATCTCTCTGTGAAAATACAACTGAAAAGACTCAGTTTTTGCATAAATGACCCTCAGATTGGCACCTGAACTACAAGTTTGATATAGTTTCTTTTAAGTATACAGGGTGATGAAAATTAGCCGTGGCATTTGGTAAAATTGAATTCACAATTACTCGCTTATTTAAAATGGAACATCCTATATTTTATGAGCTACTTCGGTTCACTTTACCGTTATCTAATCAACTTGTTGTTATTCCGATTAATTTTTTAGTGAGTTTTTGTATAAAAAATAATTTGGTAAAGAGGAGATGAAAGTTTTAAGACTTAAATCAATTTTACTAGCATATCTGGTTGTTTGTTCTTGCCCCAACTTAGTGAAACCGTTCCATATTTAATACAGTCGTAAACTTTTCCCGTGGCTTCACAAGTGCTTGTTTTAGTGAGTTTTCTTAAAAAAATTCACTAACGAGGAGCTCCCGACTTTTGAATTTAGAAAACATTTCTTCAAATGAGCGCCCCCCTAGAACTCATATCTAGGGTCAGTTGCAATTTTATATATATATATATATATATATATATATATATATATATATATATATATATATATATATATATATATATATATAAGGGTGAAACATTTACAAAAATTGAGGTCTGTAAGTTTAAAGAGAAAAAAGTTAGAGGTATTTAAGGAAAAAAAAATGGGGTTTTCCTCAAAACGTAAGAAATCGCGATTTGAAACGTCAAAATTGACAACATTTAGGCAAAAAACGTGAAAGAAATACGGATTATGTAACGAGTGTTCTCCAAACCCTTAAGTTTCAGCTTCAACCCCCATTGCCCTTCATTTTAATAAAATATTTCCAGAAAATTCATTTCAATTAGACCTGATGCTTTGGAAGTAGTTTTAGCGTAAAGTTTATGGTTTAACGGTCTTATTTTTAGCTAATTTTCGTAGAAACCATTCGTTAATGAGGAGCCGCGACTTTTGAATTCTAAAAAGATTTCTTCAAATGAGCGCAAACTAGGTCCCTTAGAATCCATAATCGGGTTTACTTTCTGTTTACATATATACAGGGTGACGCATTTCTACGGTAAAGCTCAATATAATTGTTATTATGCAAGATACGAGAAAAAATCGTATACGTTACCCATAGCGTGTCTTGAGCTGCATCTTATAAAATTATTTTGACAATCACAGGATGGCTCATAACTCGTTGCTGATACCTACAATTTTTTCTTGAACATTCCTTATTGCATTTTTGCATTTTTCATCAAAATATGATGCATGTTTGTAAAAAAAATCGAGACGCAGTAAGTGCGTTTTGGTGGCAAATTTTCATTAAATGCTTCAAAATTCAATAACTCAATTTGCTATTAACCCAAGGTTCGTCAGCTAGGAAACGAGTTTAAAGTTTATTTTCGGACATTTTTTGTACATTTTCAAACAAGTTATTTTGTTAAAATATGGTACATTTTTCCTACTATATAGGTTATACCGGTGATGCCTGCTTGCATTAAAGATACATATTTGCTATTAAAAACATTTTAAAGAAAATTCACATCCATAACGCACTTGCTGCGTTCAGACTTTTTTCCTTCCAGGCCAAACAATATAAACATGGCAATATTTTTAAGGGACACATATGTTTGAGCTTCTTCTAATCCCCGAATTCAAAAGGAATTGTATAAAAATATGTTATTCCCCCTTTAAATCCGTAATGTATTTCGCCATTAGGATTTTAGTTCGAGATTGATAATACTCGCAGTCGATGTGCCGTTCTAGATTCATAATATATTTCTCAGCTGCGCGCTTTTTTTAAAAGACGATGTTTTTTCCTGTCTATTTCATTAATGCGGTAGCTTTCAACGGAAAATGGCAACATTTGTTGGAGTTGACTGATTAGATTTTTCACATTGTAAATGTATGGCACGAGCGACTCTGAAAAGAGAGAAAGATAAGAAATGCGGCTGTGGAAATATATGAATCGAAAGGAGCAATAATACGCGTCGAAGTGGGCCACGAGAGGGGTGGGAAAATGTAAATTTAAAAGTCGAACAATAAAGTTTCTCGAGGATTATTCACACTTAATATTTCTTATAGCTTAAGGGTGTTTTCTTTTTGCTTTTGCCTAAAAAAGTAAATAAACAATCAGTTATACATTTAGCAAGATTACAAAAAAGTGTGGACGCAGCAAGTGCGTTAAGGAAGTGAATTTTCATAAAAATGTTTTTAATAGCAAATATGTCTCTTCAATGCAAGCGGGCATTAACTTGGTTACCAGTATAACCTATACAGGGTGGCGCATTAAAAACGAAACAGACCGATTTGCGTCCAGAGAATTTTTTTTAAGAAACGCTGAAACACGTCAATTTTAATATTGAGTTGTTTTGACATAAAACTTAACTTTGTCACATCAACCCCTTAAGGGTGGTGATAACAACCCTTATATTTTAAATAGGGAACATGGGTTGAGTGTTACATAATTTGAAAGCTCTCTCTTTTCTGAATTCAGCACACAGTTTTTTTTGGAAGTTTTATCAACTCGTTTAAAAATTATTCACAGTTGGAGTTGCAAGAACGCATTTCATTCATTGTGATAAGAAATGCACTAATTAGTCAATTTTTCGTTTAAAAAAACTGAAAAACAAAACCAAACATATAAAAATGTTTATTCAGTTAAGTAAGTGTTCAAATTGTTGACCACCAGCTTTCATACAAAAGTACAAATTTTGTTCAAAACGAGCTCTGACATTCTGGAGCATTTGTGGAGTTATTAGACGGCATTCTTCAACAATGCGCCGTCGTAATTCTTCCAGAGACTCCGTTTCTGTTGCGAAAATTATTCTCTTTAAATGGCCTCATAGAAAGAAGTCGAAATGAGTTAAATCCGGTGATCTAGGGGGCCACTCAATAGCACCTCTACGCCCAATCCATTGCTTTGGAAACTCTCTGTTCAAAAACTACCTAACACGTTGTGAAGAATGCGGAGGAGCTCCATCTTGTTGAAACACTAACTGATTTTCTTGATAGCGATCATCATTTTCAACAATGTCAATTAGTAGAGGGTAAACGATATCTTCTAGTAACTCCAAATACGTTTCGCCACTCAAATTGCCATAAAGAAAAATTGGTCCGATTAAACGGTCTCCAAAAATGCCAGTTCAGACATTCAATTTCAATGGAGTTTGAGTGTGGACTTCGTGAAAATTTCTTGGATTATTATCTGCCCAATAACGACAATTGTGACGATTGACTGTAGAGTTTAATAAAAACGTGTCTGAAAAGCAGATATTGAACAGAAAGTTCCCGTTATCAGCTATTCGTGCAGTCATAACTTCACAAAACTCCAGCCGCCGATCAAAATCGTCTTCATTCAGTTGTTGTACAAGATGAATTTTATACGGGTGAAATTTATGATGCTTCAATATTCGCTGAATAGTACATTTTTTTGATGTTTGAAACAGTGGCCAATTTTCTCGTGCTCAAAGTTGAATCTGCAGCAATTTGTCCTAAAACTTTAATCTCAGTAGTCTCATTTCTAACCGGAAATTCACGTTCAGGATCTCGTTTTTTGTTGGCTACTGAACCACTTTGTCGAAACTTTGCAACTAACATGTTTGTTCGGATGTCGTTCATTAAACAGATTTGCGGTACGGTTGGCACAATCATCGTTTTTGAAAAAAAGAGTAATTATTTAAACTCTTTCTTCTATAGAATACACCATTGTGAAATTAATTTTCGGTAGTACTACCAAGTATCAAACCGACCAATAAACTAAAATAATAAACCGAATTTCTCTCATTCCGATAAGCAATGTTCTGATGTTTACAAACCAACAAAACATTGACTATCAGCACATTTCTTCTCGGAATGAGTAAAATACGTTTTTGTATCTTCAACTGTGAATAACTTTTAAACGAGTTGATAAAACTTGCAAAAAGATTAGTTTGCTGAATTCAGAAAAGAAAGAGCTTTCAAACGATGTAACACTTGACCCATGTTCTCTATTTAAAATATAAGGGTTGTTATCACCACCCTTAAGAGGTTGATGACAATGTTGAGTTTTATGTCAAAACATGTCCCCCTCAATATTAAAATTGACGTGTTTCAACGTTTCTTAAAAAAAAATTCTCTGGACGCAAATCTGTCTGTTTCGTTTTCAATGCGCCACCCTATATAGTAGAAACGATGCACCATATTTTCTCAAAATAACTTATTGTTTGAAAATGTACAAAAATGTCGGAAAATAAACTTTAAATGTTTCCGAGAAAACTGGTTTCCTGGCCAACGAACGTTAGGTTAATAGCAAATTAACTTAAAATTTAATGCATTGATGAATGAAAATTCGCTACCAAAATTACCGCTTCTCGATTTTCTTGTTACGAACATGCATCATAGTTCGATCAAAAATGCAAAAATGCCATAATACGTATAAGGAATGTTCGGAAAAAAAATTTAGGTATCACCAACCACTTATGGGCCAGCCTGTGATTGTCAAAATAATTTTATAAGCTGCAGATTAATACAACCTATAATAAGCGTATACAAGTTTCTCTCGTATCTTGTATAATAACATTTATATTGAGGTTCATCGTCGAAATGCGTCATCCTGTATATATGTAAATAAATAAAAACTAAAACCAAACCCGGATATTGATTCTAGAGGGCCTAGTTTGCACTCATTAACTCCTCACTAAGGATTTTTTTCTGCAAAATTAGCTAAAAATTATAGACCGTTAAACCATAAACTTAACTAAAACTACTGCCAAAGCATTAGAGAAAGTGTCTATTTGAAATGAATTTTCTGGAAATGTTTTAGTAAATCGTAGGACAATGACGGTTAAACCTGAATCCTAAGTGTTATAAGAACACTCTTCTTGCGACGTTTTCTTTACATAAGCCATATTTGTTTCATGTTCTTTGTCTAAATGTTGTCAATCTTGACGTTTTCAATTTCGACGTTGACATTTTGAGGAAAAGTCCAATTTTTCTTTTCTTTAAATGCCTATAACTTTTTTCTCTTTTAACCTACAGAGGTAAATTTTGGTACGTAGTTCACCTCTTATAATACAAACACGTCTACCAAATTCGGTTGCACTTGCTTTGCTATTTCCGGATATATTAAAATGTTCCGAAAGAAAACAGAACATTTTCCGGGAACACCTGGGCCCATTTTCCTGGATAACAAAATTATCCAAGCCACTTATAAAAGTTACTTGCCAAATTTGATTAAAATCGGGCTATTATTTTTTGAGTTATCGGTGTGATATATATATATATATATATATATATATATATATATATATATATATATATATATATATATATATATATATATATATATATATATATATATATATATATATATAAATTAAAACTGACCCTGGATATTATGGGTTCTAGGGGGCCTAGTTTGCGCTCATTTAAAGAATTTTTTAAAATTCAAAAGTCGGGATCTCCTCATTTGTGATTTTATAAAGGAGAAATTCGCGCTCCCTTTTATTATCACTTCTCTCCCTTGATAACTTGGATTTTTGGACATTAGGTTTATTGTAATTACTAAAAGCAGATACAATAATTGATTGTATTGCATTATTGCTTTTAGCGAATTTTCCAAGAAAAAATCGCTATGTCATGAGACCAGGTCGTTTGATTTTTGAAAAAATTTCTTTGATATACTGCGAACTAGGACTCCCAGAACCCATATCTAAGGTCAATATATATATATATATATATATATATATATATATATATATATATATATATATATATATATATATATAATGAGGCAAGATTAGAATCTGTGATAAGCACTGATAAGTACAATTTAAAGAACCCAACTAATCATAATAGAGTTTTGAGACCTGACGATTGTTTCGCTAACAAAGTTAGCGTCACCAGAGAGTTGAATAAACTAAGCGAATAAAGCTGGAACTACAAAATTTTAATGTTACTCGACAAGCAAATGCGCACAGCATCCTCTACAAAGATCCCACTGTTTAATCGAACATCCCTGTAATTAAAATTGTAAAACGGCTTCTGACAAAGAGACACTGATTATTGAGATATCAATTTAAACAGTGAACTACACAGAATCGCACCTGCCCTGTTCATCGACATACTTTTGCTGTCGACTGTTGTGTATTATGATGCAGATTCTTAACCAATGCATGTAGATACTGTATTACCAAAGCGAAAGAAATTATTTCAAGAAGAAATATACCTACCTCAAACTAATACAGTAAGTATTTATAATATCTAGGTACTTATCGTTTTCCTTACTTTTAGTTTTTACTATTTATGTAGTGTATGGAATATTTGAAGATAATGAAACTATATAACCTAATATAAAGTAGTTTAAAATATATAAATAGATGTTCAGTGTAAGTTATTAAAATTTTACTTTCAAAATTTTTGTTTATATTAATTTATTTCATTGTCAAAAAGTACGACTACAGAAATAGTAAATAATTGTTGAAAAGAGTTTAGATGGAGCAAGTGCGTTATGGTAGCGACTTTTCGTAAAATATTTCAAATGGTGATAACTCGATTTCCCATTAAATTAGAATGTTCAGTTTTGATACATAGTAAAGCCTATAGAAACGCAGCGTGGGTACTAAATTTAAAACATCACATAATTAGCTTCACAGGTAACTACAAATTTGTTTTAAAAACTTTTTTTATTTTGTTTGCAGAAACTGGCTCAATTGAGTTGACTAACACGGATCATCCAAGCGATTAATAAGGAAAAATACCTGCCACGTTTATAATTTGGCAAGTACATTTCTTTTGTAAACAAAAATAAAATTTTCGGTAAATTTTCAGATTAGCACATGGGGATTTTTACAAAAAAAATCAGAAACATGCTTGGAACTCGATCTGGATGCACAAACCACAAGTTTTTTTGCAAACAGCCCTAGAAGAAAGTTACGGGATCAGAAGTGAGGGTGGGTGCTAGGTGGGCAAGAATATAAGAAAAAAATGTGAGCGGAAAGTGCGAAAAAACTTTTTTATATTTCAACACACAGCTTACAGCCTAAATACTATCGTACAGTCGGTGTCGACAAGGAGGAAAGAGGCAACTGGTTAATTATGGACTTGATTGGGAGGAGAAGGAAAAACATGTGCCGGCAAGGAATTCCACAACATAGAAGTCTTTGGGACAAAAAGCGGACACAACAAGATGGTGACCTGAACAGTAAAAGGGTGCATTCGCTCTGTTGCCCTGGTAGATCTGTTGGGGGCAGCAGGTGGAGGAACTATGGAAGAAAGCTCCTGTGAGCAGCGCCCGTGCAGATATCTATATAAAAGAGAGAGAGAGAGAGAGTTCACGAACAGCACGTTGGCGGGCAAGGGACGGCAGCCTTTGGGCGAGGGTAGGGTTACCGATGAGCTCTCTTCTAAATTGACTTCAGGATAGCGAGTATAGAAGCAGCAGCAGCGCCCCATATTTGGGAGCAGTATTCGCGGTTTGGCCTTATTTGTGAAATATATATGGTATAGAGTTTAGCTGGTGAAAAGTATTTGCGAGCCCGGAAGAGGAAACCTAATTTCTTAGCAGCCGCTTCTGCAATTGATGTGACATGCTGGTGCCAATTGAGATTTCGATCCACAGAAATGCCAACAAGTGAAAATGACTCATTACTTTGAATAACTTGGTTGTTCACTGTGATGGGTCTAGGGCTGGTGTATCTCTTATGGGAAAGAAAGCAAGACTAAGATTTGGTGGGGTTGAATTGTACAAGATTTATACTTCCCCAGTCTAATATTTTTTGGAGATCCACGGAGACAGAACCCTCCATGAGTCTGCGATCCTCATCTAATTGGGCTAAAGAAACAGGCTTAGAATATTGTATATTTGAGTGGAGGGTGCTGTCGTCTGCGTAACTGTGAACTTGGTTGGATGTGCTAGAGAGGAGGTCATTGATGTGGAGAAGAAACAAAGTAGGGGCTAAAGCTGAACCTTAAGGAACTCCTGCATTAATTGGATACAGTTTAGAGGAATAGCCATCCACGACAACAGAAATGCTCCAGTTGGAGAGGAAATTTGCTGTCCACGTACAGAGTTTTGGTGGTAGGCCATAGGTCGGTAGTTTATTAAGCAGCGCTGCGTGCCAGACCTGGTCGAATGCTTTGGATATGTCTAGAGCGACAATCTGGGATTCGCCGTGTAGTTCCATAGACTTGTTCCAAGAATGGGTGACAAAGGAAAGGAGGTCGGCAGTAGATCTGCGCTGACGGAATCCATACTGCCTGTCGTGCATTAGACTGAGTTTTTCAAGAAATTTTAGTAATTTGGTGTTTATATACTTTTCCATCACTTTAGAGACTACTGAAAGGAGAGAATATTTGTATTTGCTAGGAAGCGCTTTGGACCCTTTCTTGGACACGGGTTGTACTCGAGCAGTTTTCCAGTTACTAGGGAATATGCCTCTATTGTAAGATGTCTGAAACAGACGAGCCAGGACAGGAGCAAGTTCTGGTGCACATTTTTTGAGAACAATTTCTGGGATCTCGTCAAGGCCAGAGGCTTTCCTGGTATTAGCTAGCTCAGTGGGACCTCTATAAGCTGCCTTTATCCCATTTTGCAGCGACGTGTCCTTTGTTTTTAATCAAAAGAAGGTTTGGCTGCGGTAATATCCCATTCTCACAATAACAGCCACACCTCCTTAAAATCCTGTTTACCCCGCCCAGAACCCCCAGTCACCGCAGCTGCCGTGGGAGTTATTCCCAAGAATTTTTTCTGTGTTACATTGTTCTCGTTTATGCATGGTTGTAGGCATGCAGAAAGGGAAGAAGAACCCCTGCAACGAAGCAGCATACCAAGATTTTCAATTTATGTTTAAATTGTTACCTCATTTCATTTGTTAAAAATATTTTTCCAAAAATAAATTTGAGGTTGCCTTGTTTCAGTCTCACATAGAGAACTACAATATTTTATCATTTTCAAAAAACATGTATACAGCAACAGTGGATAAGTGTTGCAAAGGGTCTGGGAGCATTAAGTACGTTATGGTAGAGAACTTTCGTAAAAATATTTCCAATCTGGTAACTCAATTTCCCATTAAGCTAGAATCTTCAATCTTTAACCACAGTAAAACTATCTATTCTATTTCCCTTTCTCAAAAGGAAAAAAATATCCGGACGCAGAAAGTGCGTTATGGTAGTGAATTTTTACTAAATGCTTCAAATTTGAAAAACTCAATTTTTTATTAACTTAGAGAGTTTAATTTTGGTGTGTAGTAAGGTCTTTCCTAACGCAAGATATCCACCAAATTTCATTAAAATAACTTTGTAATTTTCGGAGAAAAAAAATTTCGAAAGAAAATTTAAAATTCGAATAACTCAATTTTCTATAAATTTAGAAAGTTGAATTTTAGTACGTAGTAAGATCTCTCCAAAGGCAACATATATAATAAATTTCATTAAAACATCTGCGTTACTTTCGGAGAAAAACTTTTTTTTCGAAAGAAAACTCAAAAATTTCCCAGAAAACCCTATCCGATTTTTCTGGCTAACGAACTCATCCAAGCCATTAGTAAAAGAAAGCCACTTGCCAAGTTTCATCGAAATCGGTTAATTATTTTTTGAGTTATCAAACGGACATACACACACACACACATATATATATATATATATATATATATATATATATATATATATATATATATATATATATATATATATATATATATATACATTAATTGAAACTGACCCCGGATATGGGTTCTAGGGATCCTAGTTCGCGCTCATTTGAAAAAATTTTTGCAAAGTCTCACCATCGATACCTCTCTATTAGTAAATTTTTTTAAATAAAAATTCACGAAAAAAGGAATTTACTTATAAATTTGTACAATAAATAAGTCTACCTGTTTATTTACGTATATTACTAATATATATTAAATTACTAATACATAATTATGTGGAACAATGTATTGATACAAGTTTACAACATTGATATTATTTTCCCCGCTTTGGTAATTTATTTTTGAGACTCAAACAAATTAAACTAAAACAAATTCTGTCTACAAAACTCGCTGGGTATAGAGCAAACTAGGTGCACATTTGATACTCATTGAGTCTATCTGATTTCGTTATCAGACGGCTGCAACAGCGGAGTAGCTTTATGCATGCATCAACGTATCACAGGGTGGCTGAATGAATCAAGGGGTGCGGGGAATGTTCGATATAGGTGTCGGACGGATACATTTGCTACATGAAAGGGTAGTAGTCATGTAGAACAATCTGATGCATACACGGGTGAAGTTCATTATTATTTTTAGAATGTATATGTAGGCTCAAACACGTCTACCTTTGTGCAGTCGACTGTTGCGCAGGTTTATTCTAATAAAATCCCACTCTCTTTGACTGTTCAATCGTGTCTAAACTTGTTTACTGACCCCATAAACCGAAACATCGCTCTCAGCATCTAAACAACATATCAGTGTTAGAATATGTGGTGTATCTAGCAAATAGCGGTGATTTTGAATCTTATTATTGTTGGGTGTTACATGTCCATGGTATCAAGCACATTGTGTTATATCTCCATCCCTTGTTTACTATTTTTCTCGAGTCTATTATTCTACATAAGAAATTAAAAAAAGACAAGGTTACCTACAGTAAATGTCAGGACGCGCCAAGGGCGTTATGCTAGTTAATTTTCATAGAAATGATCTACACTTCTTATTATATATATATATATATATATATATATATATATATATATATATATATATATATATATATATATATATATATACAGGGTGTTTGGCGAGTCGCGTTCATTAGAAGTTTATGACCTTCTGGTCCGAATTTGAAAGACAAAATTTGGGTTTGGCCATAAGCAGCTATGTGGAAGCAAAGTAAATTACTTTTAAGCACATGATACTTCCGGTTATACCGGAAGTATCATGTACTATCGTTATTTTAAATAGAACACCCTATATATTATTGCAGTTTTAGATTTCGCATCGAATTTCAGAATAAATTTTATAAAGGCACCATATGTCAAAAAAGTGACGTTTTCAAGTTATTTCGATTTTTTCAAAAATTTTAAAAATGTCACTACCATGTTTGATAAGACATATCTCCGCTATTAGACAAGATCAGAGATTCTACCTTAGTGAGTGAGATAAAAAAGCTTAGTTCTAAGGATGCGGTGGGTAATATCTTTAAGAACTTATACATAGCGTTCTATACTAAACGTCCAACTTGAACAATTTCTTTCATTCATAACTTGATAATTTTAAATAGAACACTCTATATTTTTTTACTTTATCTTATTGCTCACTTAAATCTCTTTGAAAATTGTTAACACTTCCCTATACCCATCTCTTACCATTTCTGAGATATGTCGATTTTTCTGTTATATTTTGGTGCATATATTAGATATCTGGTCATACTTAGTTGGCTATGACTGAAAATGTCAAAAACAGGGTGAAATTCAACTGACACTTCCTATAGTCAGGTTCTAAAATAAACTATGTGACTTGTGTCTAAACTCGCTCACAATTCTGAAATATCGTTGTGTATAGTTGCGATAAGTTTGCCGCTACATATCGGCAGAAGAAGTTTGCGCATAGTAGAAATAATGATATGGACTATTTAACTCTCAACAAGGTAAAAGTGTGTACCGAGCTGCAACGGGAAATTACGAACAATGGCCATCAAGAGGTGACGAAGAAATCTGGCCTTAACATGTACGTAACTTCGCTGACAGAGGAGAAAGTATAGAATCCATTTTAATTCCCATCCCATAGGCGCAGAAATCCTTCGCTTTTCTATTTATAAAAATTAGTCCATTTCAATTGAAACACTTTAAACTCTTTAAACACTTGAATGGGGCTGCAGTCTAGCTACAGTCGACATCTATCCGCTTTATTATTTTATAAAACCTATATCCTGGGTTGTATTGTATTTCCACGAAACGGCTAGGTTCGGTTGTGAATGATGTCGACATTCTCAGAATTTGAACTGCTCTATGAAGGAGCGGGAGGTCTAGTATTTTCGCGTGTTCGGATTAAAACGGTTGTACCGTATAACGTTCTATTTTAATTGATAGTAGTTATACGTGGCGTATGTGAATATATATTGGACTTTCGATTAGACAGTAGTAGTAGTAGTGTTGAACGAATTTTCTTTAAAAAATTAATAGAGAATATTATATCCCTATAAAAATAAATGTCTCCGCCCATGGAATCCCTTTTATAGCTCGGTTTGGTAGGGATGCGTCACTTCTTATATCTTAGAACCAGACTTTAATTGTAGCTGCTTGTTGTCAACGTTTTGAGATATATAGATTTTTCTGTTACATTATGTTAAACCTATCTCACTTATCTAAACTCTTCAATTATTTAAAATCCTCATTTTTTTAAATCTGACTTTGTCTTATGCATTAAATTCAACAACAAACAAGAACATTAATTTTATGAACTTTTAACAAAAATAATAAATAGCAAACGTAAAACTAATCATAGGTAGGTAGAAGCTTATAGAAAATTTTCAATGTGTTCCTGTAGAGACATCTCAAAATTCTCGAATTTACTTCGTGTGAAGTTGCTTTGCTTATTACGTGTGGATCTAGTCCTTGAAAGGCCTCGATGATCCGTTGACAAAGTTCATCACGTGTACTCACTGGAGTAGCATAGACTTTACTTTTTATCCTGCCCAGAGATAAAAATCACACGGTGTTAGATCTAGTGATCTTGGCGGCCATCTGCAGGGACCGTTGCGGCCTATCCTTCGGTCTTAAAACATCCTATTTAGTTCCTGATATACTTCACTCGAGCAATGAGAGGGAGTCCCGTCTAGTTGATGCCAGCAACTAAATAATGTATTGACCGGCAGATTTTCAATAAAATCTGTTACTATGTTTCTAAGAATGTCCAACAAATACCTCTGAGAATTTAAGTTTCCGTCATAAATGTAATAACACGCAACATTGTCACAAATTAAGGAGAAAACATTGAAACTGAATTTGTTTAGGAAATTTCGATGTCTCGTTAAATGCGGGTTCTCTCTAGCCCAATAATGCTCGTTCTTGCGATTGACAATACACTCTCTATCAAACCTAGACTCGCCTGTCCCTATTATTTTTATCAAAAATGAAGGATCTTCTTGAATCTTTATTAATAAATCTTCACAGAAGTTTATCCTTTGTTGGTAGTCACTGGGGTGGAGTTCTTGTACGAGCTAAAGTGAGAAATTATACATAATGTGTTTTTTCAATATTTTGTGTATTTCCCAGATAGATAAACCTAAATCTTGAGCCCCACTTCTTAACGTACTTTGTGGATATGCTTTAAAATATGCAAGAACTATAATTTCATTTAATTCATTGTCTCCAATTTAGTAACGTTTAACAACGCGTCGTGTCGGTATTATTCCATGACTTGACCACTTGATTATAATTCTGCTGAATTTTGTTCTATTCATTGGAGCCAAATGAGGAAATATATTGTTAAATGTTCGAACTGTTCTCTCAACTATTCTGTTACATTCACCATATATTGAAAACAAATTGAAAACATCATCTGCAGAATAACGACAATAAAAAGTGTTGTTATCCATATTATTTTAGCATTTCTGATAACAAAAAATTAACAACAAGCATGCATCAATGAAATCGCCTAGGAAGTGTCAGTTGAATTTCATTCTGTTTTTGACATTTTCAGTCAAAAGCAACTACGTATGACCAGATATCTGATGTATGCAGCAAAATATAACAGAAAAATCGACATATCTCAGAAATGGTAAGAGATAGGTATAGGAAGGTGTTAACAATTTTCAAAGAGATTTAAATGAGCAATCAGATTAAGTAAAAAAATATAGGGTGTTCTATTTAAAATTATCAAGTTATGAATGGAAGAAGTTGTTCAAGTTGGACGCTTAGTATAGAACGCTAGGTACAAGTTATTGAAGATATTATCGATCGCATCCTTAGAACTTAGCTTTCTTAGCTCACTCACTAAGGTATTATCTCTGATCTTGTCTAATAGCGGAGATATGTCTTATCAAACATGGTAGTGACCTTTATAAAATTTTTGAAAAAATCGAAATAACTTGAAAACGTCACATTTTTTACACATGGTGCTTTTATAAAATGTATTCTAGAATTCGATGCGGAATCTAAAACTGCAATAATATATAGTGTTCTATTTGAAATAACGATAGTATAACCGAAAGTACCATGTGCTTAAAGGTATTTTACTTTGCTTCCACATAGTTGCTTATGGCCAAACCCAAATTTTCTCTTTCGAATTCGGACTAGAAGGTCATAAACTTCTAATGAACGCGACTCGCCAAACACCCTGTATATATAGATAACTTGTATAATCCCTGTTTTTATTTTGTTTATTTTATTTTTAATGGATTCATTTAATTTAATTTCTGCATTTATTTTTGAGACACAAAACATAAATATTTATAATTGAATGCAACATAGACCTATACCACAATTTGTAGTACACAACAGTATGGGATCTTACCTTTGAATACTTTATCCACAATTAAATAATTTCCTGAAGTAGACGGCTCGTGATCTGATCGTGGCAGGCTCCTAAATTGTGGTAGAAAAACATATACTTCTTTCCCCTTTTACTATTGTACACCTTCAAATCTTATATTTGCTGGGTGAGGACAGAAGAGAGAAAGAAAACTCAACATTTTTTTCTCCTCCCTGGCTTCGGTGATTGGGCATAGTCGCGGAAATAGGCCGACGTTAAAGAAACAAAACACAAACACACACACACAAGTTTTGATTTTAAATAAAGAAATAAATTATTTTTAAATTTTGCAATATTTACACAATTTTTAACAGTCCTGATTGCATACGTTCTGTTCCTGTGCGAAAAAATTAATCTAATAACATAACATATTTTATCGCTTAGGGTCTTGGACAACTAATATGATCAAACAACTTTGATGTTTTCGGCAATGATTTAGTGCACAAGCTTTTCATATAGACTAAAATTATTAATCGACAAACCACCTATTCTGTCATTAACCTAAAATAAAAACAATCACTGGGCAAATGTTAATTTCATGTCGTCTGTAATTTTCCATAATTGCGGCCGATATTTCACAATTGATGGTTAGGGTAGTATGTTTATGCCTAGTATACAGGCTGGCGCATTGAAAACGAAACAGACCGATTTGCGTCCAGAAAAATTTCTTTAGTAATAAACGTTGAAATACGTCAATTTTAATATTGAGGGGGACATGTTTTGACATAAAACTCAACTTTGTCACATCAACCCCTAAGGGTCATGATAACAACCCTTATATTTTAAATAAGGAATATGGGTCATTGAAAGCTCTTTCTTTTCTGAATTCAGCACACTAACTTTTTTGGAAGCTTTATCAACTCGTTTAAAAATTATTCACTGTTGGAGTTGCAAGAAAGTATTTCATTCATTGTGATAAGACATGCACTAATTGGTCAATTTTTCGTTAAAAAAACTAAAAAACAAAACCAAACGTTTAAAAATGTTTATTCAATTAAGTAAGTGTTCAAATTGTTGACCACCAGCTTTCATACAAAAGACAAATTTTGCTCAAAACGAGCTCTGACATTCTGGAGCACTTGTGGAGTTATTAGACGGCATTCTTCAACAATGCGTCGTCGTAATTCTTCCAGAGACTCCGGTTCTGTTGCGAAAATTCTACTCTTTAAATGGCCCCATAGAAAGAAGTCTAAAGGAGTTGAATTCCGTGATCTAGGGGGCCACTCAATAGCACCTCTCCGCCCAATCCATTGCCCTGGAAACTCTCTGTTCAAAAACTCCCTAACACGTTGCGAAAAATGCGGAGGAGCTCCATCTTGTTGAAACACTAATTGATTTTCTTGATAGCGATCATCATTTTCAACAATGTCAATTACTAGAGGGTAAACGATGTCTTGTAGTAATTGCAAATTCGTTACGCCACTCAAATTGCCATCAAGAAAAATTGGTCCGATTAAACGGTCTCTAAAGATCCCAGTTCAGACATTCAATTTCTGTGGAGTTTGAGTGTGGACTTCGTGAAAATTTCTTGGATTATTATCTGCCCAATAACGACAATTATGACGTTTGACTGTAGAGTTTAATAAAAACGTACACTCGTCTGAAAAACAGATATTGAACAGAAAGTTCCCGTTATCAGCTATTCGTGCAGTCATAACTTCACAAAACGCCAGCCGCCGATCAAAATCATCTTCATTCAGTTGTTGTACAAGATGAATATTATAAGGGTGAAATTTATAATGCTTCAATATTGGCTGAATAGTTTTTCTTTTGATGTTTGAAACAGTGGCCAATTTTCTCATGCTCAAAGTTGGGTCTGCAGAATTTGTCCTAAAACTTCAATTTCAGTAGTCTCATTTCTAACCGGAAATTCACGTTCAGGATCCGGTTTTTGTTGGCTACTGAACCACTTTGTCGAAACTTCAACTAACTCCAAAATGTATTTTCTGTTAACATGTCTGTTCTGATGTCGTTCATTAAACAAATTTGCAGTACGGTTGGCACAGTCATCGTTTTTGAAGAAAAGAGTAATTATTTCAACTTTTTCTTCTACAGAATATACCATTGTCAAATTAATTTTCGGTAGTACTATCAAGTATCAAACCGACCGATACAATGAAATAATAAACCGCATTTCTCTCATTTCCATAAGAAATGTTCTGATAGTCAATTTTTTGTTTATAAACCAACAAAACATTGACTATGAGCACATTTCTTATCAGAATGAGTGAAATGCGTTTTTGCATTTTCAACTGCGAATAATTTTTAAACGAGTTGATAAAACTCCCAAAAAATTATGTGCTGAATTCAGAAAAGGAAGAGCTTTCAAATGGTGTAACACTCGACCCATGTTCCTTATTTAAAATATAAGGGTTGTTATCACCACCCTTAAGGGGTTGATGTGACAAAGTTGAGTTTTATGTCAAAACATGTCCCTCTCAATATTAAAATTGACGTGTTTCAGCGTTTCTTAAAAAAAATTATCTGGACGCAAATCGGTCTGTTTCGTTTTCAATGCGCCGCTCTATATATTTACTTTGGTTACCGTTGATGAATGGTGTATACCTGTTGTATGAATCAATATACGCGTGGCAGTTAACTTCTCTGTCTGTCAGGCATTAGGCTTTAATCACTAAGTCGTCTCAACGCATGTCTTTGGGATTTAATTTTTAATTTGGAAAAAACTTGAAATATTGTGTACCAAATTACTTAAAATTCACAACATAGGTTTATTTTCACTATTTCCAGCCGTACGTATAGTCCTATTCCAGTTACTCTGATACTTATAAAAATATAGCGATTTCAAAAAGTTTTCCCCGATTTTCCACCGGAAAAACTTGAGCATAAAAGCTGACTTGACCTGACCTCGGTTTTGATTGAAATCAGTTTTGTATTTTTTTAGTTATAGCTCGGATACATACTTACATACACACATACACACAAATATATATATATATATATATATATATATATATATATATATATATATATATATATATATATATATATATATATATATATATAAACATGTAAAAAATTTAACGGATCTTGGTTTTGGGTTCTAAGGACCCAAATTCGCGCTAACCTGAATATATTTTTTTAAATGCTTTTCATCTTGACCTCTTTATTAGCAAATTTTTCAGAATGACAATTCGCTAAAAAATCGTAGTAGTACTAGTAGTGGTGGTGGTAATAAGCGTAGTCTAGTATGCTGTCTATAATTTAATAGAATGAAAATGGTAATTTTCAAGCACAAGAACATCATAAAACTGTCTCACAAGCTCAATATCCATGCAAGTGCATCATATTTTCTATCATTCAAAACGAAGAAAACAAGTTTTCCTTATATCAAAAGAAAATAATCATGCAGATCTTATCAGTAGGTATGTGAATAAGCAGGCGAATTGTAGACATGTATCTTGAGATCTGACATAACCAAATTGATACTCCATGTTCATTTCATGTTATAGTTGATAGATTCTCTATTCAAACAGAACTAATTCAGGGAAATTGGATTTGAACCTTGAATGCGAATGCCCATCTGCTTGATAAACAGAACCTATCATATCTCTGTTTGACGGCTGACATCAGTAGTAGGGGCTTTTCCCCCTGTGCTCTCTGCTTTATATACGGCTTTCCATAACTCACTTCTGTTTCATTTATTGCCCGTGTAACGTATTATTTACAGTTTTGATAGGTTCTAGTTATCGCGACATAGTCTACTTCGAAATATATACTCAGATAGCGTATTTCTGGTTTAGGACGTTTTTGCAGAAATAATTCGCTTAAGAGATTACGACTTTAATACTTTGAATATATTTTTCAAATAACCGCGATGTATTGCACCTAAAATATACTGACTTTCAGAAAAATCCAAACACCTAGTAAGAGGAGCAATTTTAATAAAATTTATACATAACATATGCTTAATCAAACTTGAAATATTGTTACATTTTCAAATAAAAATATTTAAAAACAATCGGGGCGCAGCAAGTGTTTTATAGTAGTGAATTTTCATAAGAATTCTACACTATTAGTAAGATATACAGGGTGGCGCATTGAAAACGAAACAGACCGATTTGCGTCCAGAGAAATCTTAATATTGAGGTGGACATGTTTTGACATAAAACTCAACTTTGTCACATCAACCCCTTAAGGGTGGTGATAACAAGTCTTATATTTCAAATGGGGAACATGCGTCGAGTGTTACATCATTGAAAGCTCTTTCTTTTCTGAATTCAACACACAAATTTTTTTGGAAGTTTTATCAACTAGTTTAAAAATTATTTATAGTTGGAGTTGCAAGAACGTATTTCATTCATTGTGATAAGAAATGCACTAATCAGTCAATTTTCCGTTAAAAAAAACTAAAAAACAAAACCAAACGTTCAAAAATGTTTATTCAGTTAAGTAAGTGGTCAAATTGTTGACCACCAGCTTCCATACAAAAGTACAAATTTTGTTTAAAACTAGCTCTGACATTCTGGAGCATTTGTGGAGTTATTACACGGCATTCTTCAATGCGTCGTCGTAATTCTACCAGAGACTCCGGTTCTGTTGCGTAAATTCTACTCTTTAAACGGCCCCATAGAAATAAGTCTAAAGGAGTTAAATCCGGTGATCTAGGGGGCCACTCAATAGCACCTCTACGCCAAATCCATTGTCCTGGAAACTCTCTGTTCAAAAACTCCCTAACACGTTGTAAAAAATGCGGAGGAGCTCCATCTTGTTGAAACACTAATTGATTTTCTTGATAGCGATCATCATTTTCAACAATGTCAATTAGTAGAGGGTAAACGATATCTTCTAGTAACTCCAAATACGTTTCGCCACTCAAATCGCCATCAAGAAAAATTGGTCCGATTAAACGGTCTCCAAAAATGCCAGTTCAGACATTCAATTTCTGTGGAGTTTGAGTGTGGACTTTGTGAAAATTTCTTGGATTATTATCTGCCCAATAACGACAATTATGACGATTGACTGTAGAGTTTAATAAAAACGTACATTCATCTGAAAAACAGATATTCAACAGAAAGTTCCCGTTATCAGCTATTGGTGCAGTCATAACTTCACAAAACTCCAGCCGCCGATCAAAATCATCTTGATTCAGTTGTACAAGATGAATTTTATACGGGTGAAATTTATGATGCTTTAATATTCTCTGAATAGTTATTCTTTTGATGTTTGAAACAGTGGCCCATTTTCTCCTGCTCAAAGTTGGGTCTGTAGCAATTTGTCCTAAAACTTCAATCTCAGGAGACTATACTTTCTAACCGGAAATTCACGTTCAGGATACTGTTTTTTGTTGGCTACTGAACCACTTTGTCGAAACTTTGCAACTAACTCCAAAATGTATTTTCTGTTAACATGTCTGTTCGGATGTCGTTCATTAAACAAATTTGCGGTACGGTTGGCACAGTCATCGCTTTTGAAAAAAAGAGTAATTATTTCAACTCTTTCTTCTACAGGATACACCATTGTGAAATTACTTTTCGGTAGTACTATCAAGTATCAAACCGACCGATACACTGAAATAATAAACCGCATTTCTCTAATTCTGATAAATGTTCTGATTTTTTGTTTACAAACCAACAAAACATTGACTATCAGCACATTTCTTATCAGAATGAGTGAAATGCGTTTTTGCATATTCAACTATGAATAATTTTTAAACGAGTTAATAAAACTCCAAAAAAAAATGTGTGTGTTGAACTTAGAAAAGAAAGAGCTTTCAAATGATGTAACACTCGACCCATGTTCCCTCTTTAAAATATAAGCGTTGTTATCACCACCCTTAAGGGGTTGATGTGACAAAGCTCTTTAAAATTAGATGGACCTTTGAGATTGGTTTTAGAATCTCCGTTAGCGCTTATTTGAAATTTTTTTTATGGAGCTAAAAATTTAAATTGGGTCTTAGATATAATATGTAAGTATTGCAAGTGTCGTTAAAAAAATTGTGTTACAAATTTCATTCAGGTTACAAAAGTTCTTCAGAAAAAATTGATTATTTACAAAGGGAATGTATCTGTCAAATTATAAATATGGCAGGTATTTTTCCTTAATAATTGCTTTGATGGTTTTGTTTAATCAACCCATCCAGTTTATATATAATTATATCTTGGCAGGTGTGCAAATAGACTGAAGAAGTTCGTTGGCCACGAAAATTGGACCAGTTTTTTCTGGAAACTTTTAAGTTTATTTTCGAAAAATGTTTGTACTTTTTGAAACAACAAAGCTATTTACATGAAATATGGTACATTGTTACTACTATATAGGTTGTACTGCTAACCAAATGTCCTTCTTTTAAAAACAAGACATATTTGACATTAAAAACATTGTTACGAAAATTCGCTACCGAAACGCACTTGCTGCGTCCAGAATTTTTTGCTTTCTAAAGTACGACATTTTGTTCATTTATTCCAGCGGATTTTATCAAGGTCGACCTAAAAAATTGTTACCACAATATTTGCCGTTACTTTGCAAAATCGACATAAAATGTTTCGTGTATATTTTGATGAGTTTTCGTAAAAGAAGTTCACTATTGAGGAGATCGCGACTTGCATCTTGAAATAATTTCTTTGAATGAGCTCGAACTAGGTCCCCTAGAACACATATCCGGGTCAGTTTTAGTGAATTTTCGTAGAAAAAATTCACTAATGGGGAGATCCCGACTTTTGAATTTTGGAAAAAATTTTGCAAATGAGCGCGATCTAGGACCCCTAGAACCCATATCCGGGGTCAGTTTCAATTTTTATATGTTTATATATATATATATATATATATATATATATATATATATATATATATATATATATATATATATATATATATATATATATATATATATATATATATATATATATATATATATATATATATATATATATATATATATATATATATATATATATATATATATATGTATCACACCGATAACTCAAAAAATAATAAGCCGATTTTGATAAAATTTGGAACGTACTTTTCTTTTGTAAATGGCTTGGATAAGTTTGTTAGTCAGAAAAATCGGATGAGGTTTTCCAGGAAAATTTTGAGTTTTCATTCGAAAAAAATTCTTATCTCAAAAAGTAATACGCCGATTTTAATAAAATTTGGCGTGTACCTTCCTTTTGTAAATGGCTTTGACAAGTTTGTTAGTCAAAAAAATCGCATGAGGTTTTCCGGGAAAATTTTAAGTTTTCATTCGAAAAAAATTCTTTTCTCAAAAATAATAAGCCGATTTTAATCAAATTTGGCATGTATCTTCCTTTTGTAAATGGCTTTGACAAGTTTGTTAGTCGGGAAAATCTGACGAGGTTTTCCGGGAAAATTTTGACTTTTCATTTGAAAAAAAAAATTATCTCAAAGAATAATGGGCAGATTTTGATAAAATTTGGCATGTACCTTCCTCTTGTAAATGGCTTTGACAAGTTCGTTAATCAGAAAAATCGGACGAGGTTTTCCGAAAAAATTTTGAGTTTTCATTTGAAAAAAATTTTTATCTTAAAAAATAAAAAATCTATGATAACCAAATTTGGTAGGTAGGTTTACGATATAAAAAGTAAACTATACACCAAAATTTAGATTTCCATGTTACAAGAAAAAAAGTTATAATAAAATATTTTGTGCCAGATCATTTCTATGAAAATTCACTACCATAACGCACTTGCTGCGTCCCGAGTTTTTAAAAGTTCGGGACGCAGCAAGTGCATTATAATGGTGAATTTTCATAAAAAATGTACACTATTAGTAACGTATATTATTAAACTGTTCGGGACGCAGCAAGTGCGTTATGGTAGTGAATTTTCATAAAAATTGTTTTTAATAGCAGTATAACATATATAATAGAAACAATGTACCATATTTCATAAAAATAACTTTACTGTTTGAAAATGAACAAAGACGTTTCGAAAATAAACTTAAAATATTCCCGAAAAAACTAGTTTCCTGGCCAACGAACCTTATAGGTTAATGGCAAATTGAGCTATTCAAATTTGAGACATTCAATAAAAATTCACTACCATAACGCACTTGCTGAGTCCCGAATTTATTTTCTTACAAACATGCATTATAATTTCGTGGTCGAAATTCCATACATTTAAGGTCAGCTCCGAACTAATACTGACCGGGGAATCCGTCTGTCTAATTAAAACAAATCATTGTTTAATCTTTTTCAAGTGAGCAGATTTTTCTGGATAACGATCTTAGCCAAGCTACGGGCAAAAGAAAGGTACTCACCAAATTTGATCAAAACAGGCCCATAATTTTTTGAGTTATCGGTGTGAAATACATTTTATTGTGAAATATTAGGATAAAAAAATAATAATTTTGAAGTGGAAAAGTAGTAACTGTTTATGGAACTAAAGAGTGTGAAGAAAGAACATATTATAATGGACGGGCCATAGAAAAGTGAATACGTTTCTTGTGATGGCTCTGGTATTAGAATTAGTATGAAGTGGAACATTTTGGAACAGTAAAATTCATAAGTGTCAATGTCAGAATTTGGAATTTCCTCGCTTGGCCAGAAACAATAAAATTGTATTATATACAGGCACAAGTACCCAACTTATTTGTATGATGCAATGTATAATTTATTCATGAAATAAATTATATATATATATATATATATATATATATATATATATATATATATATATATATATATATATATATATATATATATATATATATATATATATATATATATATATATATATATATATATATATATATATATATATATATACAGGATGGCGCATTGGAAACGAAATAGACCAATTTGCACCCAGAGAATTTTTTTTAAGAAACGCTGAAACACGTCATTTTTAATATTGAGGGGGACATGTTTTGACAGAAAACTCAACTTTGTCACATTAACCTCTTAAGGGTGGTGATAACAACCCTTATATTTTAAATAGGGAACATGGGTCGAGTCTTACATCATTTGAAACCTCTTTCTTTTCTGAATTCAGCACACTAATTTTTTTGGAAGTTTTATTAACTCGTTTAAAAATTATCCACAGTTGGAGTTGCAAGAACGTATTTCATTCATTGTGATAAGGAATGCATTAATTAGTCAATTTTTCGTTAAAAAAGACTAAAAAACAAAACCAAACATTCAAAAATGTTTATTCAGTGAAGTAAGTGTTCAAATTGTTGACCACCAGCTTCCATACAAAAGCACAAATTTTGTTCAAAACGAGCTTTTACATTCTGGAGCATTTGTGGTGTTATTAGACGGAATTCTTCAACAATGCGTCATCGTAATTCTTCCAGAGACTCCGGTTCTGTTGCGTAAGTTCTACTCTTTAAATGGCCCTATAGAAAGAAGTCTAAAGGAGTTAAATCCGGTGATCTAGGGGGCCTCTTAATAGCACCTCTACGCCCAATCCATTGTCCTGGAAAATATCTGTTCAAAAACTCCTTAACATGTTGTGAAAAATGCGGAGGAGCTCCATCTTGTTGAAACACTAATTGATTTTCTTGATAGCGATCATCATCTTCAACAATGTCAATTAGTAGAGGGTAAACGATATCTTCTAGTAACTCCAAATACATTTCGCCCCTCAAATTTCCATCAAGAAAAATTGGTCAGATTAAACGGTCTCCAAAAATGCCAGTCCAGACATTCAATTTCTGTGGAGTTTGAGTGTGGACTTCGTGAAAATTTCTTGGATTATTATCTGTCCAATAACGACAATTATGGAGATTGACTGTAGAGTTTAATAAAAACGTACACTCGTCTGAAAAACAGAGATTGAACAGAAAGTTGCCGTTATCAGCTATTTGTGCAGTCATAACTTCACAAAACTCCAGCCGCCGATCAAAATCATCTTCATTCAGTTGTTGTACAAGATGAATTTTATATGGGTGAAATTTATGATGCTTCAATATTCTCTGAATAGTTCTTCTTTTGTTGTTTGAAACAGTGGTCAATTTTCTGGTGCTCAAAGTTGGGTCTCCAGCAATTTGTCCTAAAGCTTAAATCTCAGTAGTCTCATTTCTAACCGGAAATTCACGTTCAGGATTCCGTTTTTTGTTGGCTACTGAACCACTTTGTCGAAGTTTTGCAACTAACTTCAAAATGTATTTTCTGTTAACATGTCTGTTCGGATGTCGTTCATTAAACAAATTTGCGGTACGGTTGGTACAGTCATCGTTTTTGAAAACAAGAGTAATTATTTAAACTCTTTCTTCTACAGAATACACCATTGCAAAATTAATTTTCGGTAGTACTACCAAACCGACCGATAAACTGAAATAATAAACCGAATTTCTCTCATTCCGATAATAAATGTTCCGATAGTCAATTTTTTGTTTACAAACCAACAAAACATTGACTATCAGCATATTTCTTATCAGAATGAGTGAAATGCGTTTTTGCATCTTCAACTGTGAATAATTTTTAAACGACTTGATAAAACTTCCGAAAAATTAGTGTGCTGAATTATGAAAAAATAAAGACCCATTATAATAATAATAATAATAATAATAATAATAATAATAATAATAATAATAATAATAATAATAATAATAATAATAATAATAATAATAATAATAATAATAATAATAATAATAATAATAATAATAATAATAATAATAATAATAATAATAATAATAATAATAATAATAATAATAATAATAATAATAATTATTATTATTATTATTATTATTATTATTATTATAATTCTTTTCCAGGATCTAAAACAAGTTGGCTGTTTAGCTATAGCCGATGGCAGAACGATTAAAACTGTTTTTACTCGTTCTCATCTTCAAAAGCATTTTATATTAATATTTGAGAATCTTGACAACACGCTTTGCTGGTTTCTTAGCTAATATATTTCGTTCGAGAAACGAACCTGAAAATAGCTTGACATTTATTCTCATAAGATTCATATTTTACTGTTCACAATGAGTGTTAGCTGCATCCGTACACTGAAAAGCAATCTTCTGATGCAACTCAGCTGTGTTTTTCCCTGTCTGCAAATACTCATTATTAGATATTTATACAGACGGTAGAAGGTACGTGATAAGTAGAATATAATGTTAAGAATACCAGAATCACTGTACAGTAATGTATGGAATTTTATATTTTTCTACAAAATCATCCGACAAAAGAAATATAACTAGATAATATTGCTATTACATTTTTTTATATTTCAACAACACACCACGAGGGCTTACAGCCTAAATACTATCGTACCATGGGTGTTGACAAGGAGGAAAGAGGAAACTTGTTAATTCTGGACTTGAAGGTTTGAAGGTTCGGAGGAGAAGGAAAAACATGTGCCGGCAAGGAATCCCTCAAATTGGAAGTCCTCGGCACAAAAGAACGAGCATAACAAGATGTTCTATGTCTGGTGACCTGGACAGTAAAAGGGTGCATTCGCTCTGTTTCCCTGGTAGATTTGTTGGGGACAGCAGGTGAATCATTTTTATAGAGACTTGGCTTGATTTTGTTTAAATTTCTGCTATACTATGCGACGGCATAATATATCTATGCTGCGCTAAAACTGTATTTGGGGCCGTTAATAAAGCTACAAATATAGTGTATTTTAATAATTGATTGAATCTCCCAGTTAAATAACAATCACCTGAAAAACTTTTAATTTCATGCCGTCTGTCATTTCCCATAATTGCGGCCGAGATTTCACGATTGTTGGTTCGGGTAGTATGTTTTCTGCCTGGTATATATTTAGTTTCGTTATCGTTGATGTATGGTTTATACCTGTTGTATAAATTATTCTATGCGTTGCGGTTAATTACTTTGCCTCTTACACATTGGACTTCAACCACTAAATCGTGTCAACGCATGCCTTTGGGATTTTATTCTTAATTTGAAAAAAACTCCTAAATATTGTGTACCAAATTACTTATCATTCACAACATAGGTTTATTTGCACTCTTTCTAGCCACATGTAAAGTCTCATTCCAGTTACTCAGTTACTTATAAAAATATAGCATTTTCAAATAAGTTTTTCCCAATTTTCGACTGGAAAAACTTGAGCATAAAGGCTGATTAACGAACTCGACCTCGGTTTTCGCCCATAAAAGATTTTTTCCACGGTTGATTGAAACCAGTTTAGCATTTTTTGAGTTATCGCTCGGATACATACAGACAATATATATATATATATATATATATATATATATATATATATATATATATATATATATATATATATATATATATATATATATATATATATATATATATTTACGGTGTGTACCAAACTCGATGAGAATGTATTGCTATCTCCGTTATTATTAGAGATAGGGAGACGGTTAAATTAGCAATGTTTTGTAGAATTTCATGCTCGTTCCAGATGTGACTTGTATTTTGCCCTGCCTCTTTTCGTTTTCGAGTTAATTTGAAAAAACCAAAATTTGTCGAAAATTATGTTAAAAGTAAAAGTGTATTGTTAGACTCCATGGCATACTGCTTTTTGAACACTTTTCTTGTCATTTGTTTTCTGGTATTGGATTTCATAGCCTACTAAAAATTTTAGCGGACCTTGGTTTTGGGTTCTAAGGACCTAAATTCACGCTCATCTGAAGAAATTTTTTCAAAAGCTTCGTGATCTCTCTATTAACGAATTTTTCTTAATGAAAATTTGCTAAAAGCCGACTGAGAAATCAATTTGTTTCTTTTACATATCTTCGTTCACATTTTTCCCATTCTATATTATAGTCAGGTGATTAATTATCTGATAACCCTTATCACCGTTGTAACCTCTCATCCAACCAGTATTCGAAGTGAAATTCCAACTGAGTACGTGTGAAAATTACTTCTATTCAACGAAATTTAAACTTCGTCGCAGCTAACGCCATCGAGACGTTGGTTGCAGGTTATTAATAAGGCTCCTTTGCTCGGCGATTGATATTTATTTCATGTATGTAAACCTAGCTAAATGAGTTGAATGGGACAAGGGGCGCACAAACTATATTACAAATAGGAATTTATATCAAGCAGCCAACGCTAGTTTTGGCATTTTCACCGTACCTTCAGTATACAACAGAAACTGGCAACTTCTGAGAAAGTTTCGTTACTGTGTTCGGTTGTACATGACGCACTTTTGAAATTAATTATAACTAACCATAAAAGCTTGCCAACATTGCTTTCTGCTCGTTTAGCTAACGTGAAGTTTGCTAGTTAAACCCAATATTACAACTATGAATAAATTCTGAAACTAAACTTACCATTGAAAATTGCCTGATGGTATACGGGTCGGAAAAGTATCGTCCGAGAGTCCTTAGATTTATTGAACTCTCTACAAATACCAGTACATGTAAGCGTAGTTGGTTCTTGATATCTAGGTTGATGGATGTCAATAATACAAAGATAAACAATTATAACAAATTTATTACTTCAGTTTGAAGTTAAAACACAGTCAATAGGTGCCGACAGAGAAAGGCACCTCAAATCATACGTCTGACCGATTTTTTCCAGTTCCTGAATCACTAGCGACTTTGAGTTAATTATAAAGCATTAACAGGTTATAAGAATTTACTACAGTTGAAACGTTACTAAACTTTAAAAACCCTGCTCTACCGGCAGGTCAAATTCTTAAAAGATAATTTGGAAATTTAAAATAACACAAAATTAATTCACATAGATATTTCTTAGTTATTCATTTAGAACATGAATGGTTATAATTTAGAAAATCGTGGATAGCTACTCCGTATGTGATAATATTACATTTTCAAACAATAAAGTTATTTTGATGAAACATGGCATATTGTTTCTACTATATAGATTGATGCCCCTGCTTTCTTAAAAAAACATGTTAGCTATTAAAATCATTTTAATGAAAATTCACTACCATAACGCACTTGCTGCGTCCAGAAATTTTCTTAATTCAACTACACATCGGCATCTTTTCAGGTTGACTTTGCAAAGAGGAACAGAACAGGTCGGCGACTACATCGTGCTGTTAAAGCCTTCTTATCTCATTTTAATTATCGAGCGAGCGTGTTGACAGGCACGTTCTCATCGAGCTAAGATTGACCATAGACTATGTATGCGATATCATCGAGTCTGACGTCACTAGTGGGAGTCAGACTTTGACGTCACTATTGGGACCGATTCAGAAGCTTTATAATTAAATAAAACGTGGTGACACGTGTGACATGTTGCATGTTAAGAACGAACCAATTCAAGCGATTTACACAGAAACTACACTAGCCAAGATATATTTATTCACGAAAAGCTTTTTGACGAAATTAAAAAAAATACACAAATTTATAAACAGCCCGTTTCACAAAAATTAACCATTTTGTTACGGAAATCGGCTTAAAAGTTCACAAAAGTTATAAAAAATTCTTTTTACGAAAATTGGCTAGGTAAAAATATTATACACATTTTGCTAAACAAATTACTTTTCAAGAAAATTCGAAAACAGATTTTTCATGTGAATTTGCAAATACCCTTTTTTACAATAATCTATTAAACAGTATTTGATAATCACTAACATTTCACAATATTTCGACAAAAAATGATTTCTGCGAAAACTGACATATATATTACACAAAAATTTGTTGATAAAATACATAAAACTTAAATTACATAATGTAATACAATTTGAAATAACATACGGGCTGCCCAATTTGAAAAACGAACTCATCCAAGCTATTAATGCAATAAAGATTCTTCCCAAGTTTAATCAACATCGGTTAATAACTTTTTGAGTTATCGTGTGGATATATATATATATATATATATATATATATATATATATATATATATATATATATATATATATATATATATATATGTTTCTGTCATACATTTTACAAGGTACAATACAAATAAGCTTAGGCTTGTGGCTGTCTGAAATGTACAATTTTAAAGCATTGTATCTGAAATTGTTGCAAAGTCTCACCATCGATAACTCTCTATCAGCGATTTTTTTTAAAATAAAATATGCCTCATTTTTTAAATAAAAATTCGCTAATAAGAACAAAACAGGAACGTCACTACCTAAAAAAAGAGGTAATAGTAAACGATGCTCCCAGGCGGTCACCCATTCAAACACTGACCATGCCCGAGGTTGCTTAACTTCGGTGATCGCACGACAAACGGTTTTTTTCAACGCGGTATCGCCGTTCGCTTGACACGTTTATTTGCCCAAGGTTTACATATTCATTATTTTAAGTTTCGATCTTAAATAAAGATTTAAATTATTTTCAAATTTTGCAATATCTAGACAATTTTCAACAGTTCTGATTGCATACGTACTGTTCCTGTGTGAAATAACTAATTTAATAACATAACTTATTTTAACGGTTAGGGTCTTGGATAATTAATATGATCAAAAACTTTGTTGTTTTCGGCAATGATTTAATTCACAAGCTTTTCATATAAACTAAAATTATTAGTCGAAAAACAACCTATTCTCTCATTACCCTAAAATAAAAACAACCATTTGACAAATCAGTGAATTTTCATTAAGAAAATTCACTAACAGAGGTATCGATGGTGAGACTTTTGGAAAATTTCTTCAAATGAGCGCGAATTGGGGCCCCTGGAACCCATTCTTATGGCCAGCATAAACAAACTTTAAGTCGAAAATGTTTGTTTCATTGAGTTTAAATAATATGTTCTATCAAACACGTATATATTTTTAGCGAATTTTTCGTAAAACGAAAAATGCACTAATGAGGAGAGATCTGTGTTATATATATATATATATATATATATATATATATATATATATATATATATATATATATATATATATATATATATATATATATATATATATATTAATAACATTGAAATTGAACCCGGATATGTGTTCAAGTGGACCTAGTGCGCGCTCATTTGAAAACATTTTTCAAAAATTCAAAAGTCGGGATCCTCATTAGTGAATTTTTTCTACGAAGATTCATTAAAAAAACTAATTCTGAAATTTGGTTCGGAATGATTCTAGTTTTCGACCATTTAAAAATGCTTGAAACCTTGATATTGGGATATTGTAATAAGCCATCCTTTTACAAATATTTCACAAAGTCTTGTTTTGCACATATAATTATTTTCGCATAAATTTTTTACCCTGATCTCATGTCTTTGAACGTAACCCTGGCAGGTGACTTATACCATACGTTCATATAAATTTGATAAGTATCCTAGTAGATAAGAAGGGAGCGAAGTTTTCAGGTCACGTATTCCTTAGAATCTCAGAATATAAAACAACTACCTATATTCTAAGGTGAAAAAATAGTAGGTAAATAATAACCCAACTTTTAATTTTACCATAACTTTAACAAATGCCTTTGGCCGTCTACTCCGACTGTAGTATATTATGATTCTAACATCCAATCAAACCAATAAGAAACCGCAATATAAGTATAATACCTAAGGTACCTAGCTACTTATGGTTTTCTTTACTCTTAGATTTTATTCTTTATGGAACATTTGAAGTAAAGGAAACTACATACTATCATAGAGCAGTTTAAATTACATATATAAACAGATGTACAGTGTAAATTATTAAAATTTTAAATTCAAAATTTTGTATTGTTTATATTTATTTCATTTTCAAAAGGTATGGATACAGTAATACTAAATAAGTGTTGAAAATAGTTTAGGCGCAGCAAGTACGTTATGGTAGCGAATTTATGTAAAAATATTTCAGATAGTGATAACTCAATTTCCCATTAAACTAGAATCTTCAGTTTTGGTACATAGTAAAACCCATATAAAGGCAGCTACAAATTTCTTTTAAAAAACCTTTTTTGTTATTTTGTTTGCAGAAATTGGTTCGATTGAGTTGACTAAAATGGATCATCCAAGCGATTAATTAGGAAAAATACCTGTCACGTTTATAATTTGGCGGGTACATTCCTTTTGGAAATAAAAATAAAATTTTCGGTAAATTTGCAGTTTAGCACACGGGGAAATTTAAGAAAAAAATATTCAAAAGCATTATTAGAACCCTTTCTGATTGCACATACCACAAGAAACATTTCTTGCAAGCGGCCCTTAAGAAAGTTACAGGACCAGGGGTCAATAGGGGTGCTAGGCGGAGAAGAAGATAAAAAGTAAATGTGAGCGGAAAGTTAGAAAAAACCAGCTATCTTTTATCCATTTTGCAGCTATACTTCCTTAAATTCCTGTTTACTTCGCCCAGAACCTTTATTCCCCGCAGGTCCCGCAACTTTCTTGGCGGTTGTTCCGAAGAGAGTTTTCTTGTTTATATTGTTTTTGTTGATGCATTGCGAGTAGATGTCGGCATGTAGAACGGGAAGGAGAACCCCCGTGGCGAAGCCGAGACCCAAGATTTTCAATTTACGTTTAAATTGTTACCTCATTTCACTTGTTTAAAATATTTTCCAAAAATGAATTTGAGGTGGCCTTGTTTGTCAGTCTCTACAATATTTTATCATTTAAAAAAGTATGGATACAGCAACAGTAAATAAGTGATGAAGACGACCTGGGTGCAGCAAGTACATTGTAGTAGAGAATCTCCTAAAAAGATTTCAAATCCGCTAACTTAATTTCTCAATAAGCTATAATCTTCAATCTTGAGCCATAGTAAAACCTATGTAAAATACCTTTTTGGTTGTTTTGTTGGTGAAAACTAGTTTGATTGAGTTGACTAAAATAAAACCATACAAGCAATTAATAAGGAAAAATATGTGCCATATTGATAATTTGGCAGGTACATTCCGTTTGTGAATAATTAATTTTCTTCTGGGAAACTTTTGTAACTTTAACGAAATTTGTAACACAATTTTTAAAGCGACTTGCAGTATTATTTACATATATGTACCAAATTTTCATTTTCTAGCTTCATAGAAAAAAGAAATTTCTTCGAGTAATCGCTTAGGAATCTTTTAGAGGTCCTAAAACCAATCTCCAAGATCCATTTAAATTTAAAGAATTAGTTTTATAATACACCTTGCTCATAGTGTAAAATTTGTATGAAAATTCACTACAATAATGTACTTGCTGCGTCCCAAACTTTTTTTTAATTTCATGTCGTCTGTCATTTTCCATAATTGCGGACGAGATATTCACGATTGTTGGTTCGGGTAGTATGTTGATGCTTGGTATATATTTAATTTGGTGGTTACCGTTGATGTATGGTTTATACCTCTTGTATGAATCAATATACGCATGGCAGTTAACTACGCTGTCTGTCAGGTATTTGACTTAAACCACTAAGTCGTCTCAACTGATGTCTTTGGGATTTTATTTTCAATTTGGAAAAAACTCTAAATATTGTGTACCAAATTACTGAAAATTCATAACATAGGTTTATTTGCACTATTTCTAGCCACGTGTAAAGTCTCATTCCAACACTAAGTGAGTGGTGAACGTGTCGCCACCTAGTTGCAAAACCAAGTAGTATGTTTTCACGCCAGCTTCAAATAACACAAAGTGTTAAAAAAATAGAGACTGTATACAACCAACTAACAATTATAGTAAATTCTTAGGCCTGGCCCATTTCTACCCTAATATAGGGACAAAGTATGTAAGGCTAGATGCATTCTCACAACAATTATAACCGTAGACCGGTTTTGCTCTAATTAGAGCTCGCCAGCACGGCATACTAATTGTTGCGAAAATACACCTATAAAGTAATACGGCTATGGTAGCCAGCCTTCCAACACTAAGTGAGGGGTGAACGTGTCGCCACCTAGTTGCGGAACCAAGTAGTATGTTGTCACGCCAGCTCCAAATAACACAAAGTGTTAAAAAAATAGAGACTGTATACAAGCAACTAAAAATTTTAGTAAATTGTTAGTGCTGGCCCATTTCTACCCTAATATAGGGACAAAGTATGTAAGGCTAGATGCTTTCTCACAACAATTAGAACCGTAGACCGGTTTCGCTCTAATTAGAGCTCGTCAGTACGGCATACTAATTGTTGCATTCCAGTTACTCTGATACTTACAAAAATATAGCGTTTACAAAAAGTTTTTCCAGATTTATCACCGGAATGATTTGAGCATAAAGGCTGATTAACAACCTCGACCTCGGTTTTGGTCCAAACAAGATTTTGCCAAGTTTGAAATCAGCTTAGTATTTTTTGAGTTATCGCTCGGATACATACATACAAACATATATATATATATATATATATATATATATATATATATATATATATATATATATATATATATATATATATATATATATATATATATATACATAAATATATATATATATATATATATACATATATATATATATATATATATATATATATATATATATATATATATATATATATATATATATATATATATATTTATAAACATATAAAAATTATTAGCGAATTTTGCTTAATGAAAATTTGCTAAGAAACCCCAAAAGTGCATTTGTTACACCATGTTACGTTTTCTATTGTCATATATTCACGTTTAAACATACAATTCCTAAAGGTCCATAGGTCAAGCCGGATGTAGGTGCATTTATTGATAAAACTGACTCAATGACGAAATATCAAGTTGCGGATCAATGAACTTAACATATATCGGACTAGTTCACGTAAAAATGTTTCACATGACAACTTTGATTGGACTCAATATCATTCTGATGTCAGTAACGGGTTATATTAAATACATGCCTGTTATATACTTGCCCCGGAAGCTATGCGACAATACGATTGGGGTATATTATTTATGGAGAAATAATGCTACCACTAGAGTTTTTATGTACAGTTGTCCCGATTTCAGGCTGCATGTAAGGTTTCTCAATATTACTTAGTATAATCTATGTGTTGAATATATTACTACTACTTTAACACCTATGGCAGGTGATAGTGGACTTTTCAATTACGTGATAGTAAAGGATTTTTTCACGCCCGAGGAGGTACCACCCCTTACATCAAGGGGCCGGTGAAGTCCCAACGGACTTTTTGGTTCTGGTGTATAAGTCGGCTTTCCTTATAGACAAAAATAATGATGGCTCCTCCTTGTACAAAAGATTGCGGAGATAAAATTCCCCTCCATTCGGATCTCCGAAAGAGGGGTGTGCAGGGGGCGCCGGCATCAAGATTTAACATAGCCTTCTCGAATATATGTGGCCTAAATTCTAACCTGAACTCCGTCCACCATTTCCTCCAATCTAATAGGCCCCAACTCCTCTTCCTCACCGAAACCCAAATCACTGCCAAAACAGTCACTAATCACCTTAATTTCCCGGGGTGTGAGCTCCTTACTTTCTTTAGATTGCATGGAGGCGTGTATGCATACGTCCGTAGCAATCTAACCTGCACCAGACTCCCCAATTTAGAAGCTGGAAGAAAATACATACTTTGGATGAAACTCTCTTTTAGGGCTGCAAATAAATTCATCTGTTGGATTTACCGGTCTCCTTCTGACAACAACTTTGTCCAGCTCTTCGATTACCTTTCTGAAAAAAACCGACCATCTGATTTCTGAATATCCTTCCTCCGAGGTCACTATTCTTGGTGGCTTCAATTTCCGTAATAAGGAATGGCTAGGATTTTCAAAAACTGATCCACAAGGGAGAGCAGCAGAGGCCTTTGCAGTCAGCAATTCTTTAGCCAATATGGTTCAGCAACCTACATACTTTCCCCGCATCCCAACACACAGCTCAAATCCCTTGGATCTCATGCTTACTACAAAACCTGAATGCTATAAGACATCAGTCACCGCCCCCCTTGGTCGCCCAGACCACGGCATGGTAACTGCTTCCTGCGCAATGCAACTCGAGGTCACACAGTCATCACACCCACGTATCGCTTGGCACTACAACTCCGCGAACCGGGACGAAATGCGGGATTACTTTTTCTCATTTCCATGGGCGTCTGTCTGCTTCTCTCATCCTGATCTCTCTGATATCTCACAAAACGTCACCGTAATTATCCAAGCTGGCATGGAATTATGTATTCCACGTACACATAAAACCTTTTCAGCGACTCAAAAGCCCTGGTTCTCCAAATCATGTGACAAGGCCAGACTTGAAAACGTCAAATCTCACAAAACGATTCTACACAATCCCAGTCAACAAAACCGTCAAGCATTTAACGACGCAAGAAACCGCTATATCCGCATTCTTTCTGAGGCAAAAACTCGTTTAATAACCACATCGAAAACAAAGCCCTCTCAAGCTTCAACGGCAGCAAACCCTTCTGGAGTCTTGCTAAATCTATTGGGAATAATTTCTGCAAGAGCGCGTTCCCACCTCTTGTTTAAAGGGATGAAATTATTTTTACCGTCCTGGGCAAGGCTGAACTTTTTGCCTCATTGTTCGTTCGTAATTATACTCTTAACCCACCTCCAAATGTTCTATCACCAACAGTCCACAATGTAGCGCATAAAGTGATGCATATCATTTTCAAAACTAAAAAGGTACGAAAGATGTTCTCTTATCTTAATACCAGGAAGGCCTCTGGCCTTGACGAGATCCCAGCAATTGTTCTCAGAAAATTCGCACCAGAATTTGCTCCTGTCCTGATTCGTCTGTTTCAGATATCTTATAATAGAGGCATATTCCCTAGTAACTGGAAAACTGCTCGAGTACAGCCCATCCCCAAGAAGGGATCCAAAGCGCTTTCTAGCAACTACAGGCCTATTTCTTTTCTTTCAGTCGTCTCTAAAGTGATGAAAAAGTATATAAACACCGAATTACTAAAATTTCTTGAAAAACACAGTCTAATCCGTGGATTCCGTCAGCGCAGATTAACTGCCGACCTCCTTTCCTTTGTCACCCATTCTTGGAACAAGTCTATGGAAATACACAGTGAATCCCAGATTGTCGCTCTAGACATATCCGAAGCATTCCACCAGGTCTGGCACGCTGCGTAGCTTAATAAACTTCCGGCCTATGGCCTACCACCAAAACTCTGTACCTGGACAGCAAACTGCCTCTCCAACCGGAGGATTTCTTTTGTCGTGGATGGCCATTCCTCTAAACTGTATCAAATTCCCACTGCAAAAGTTATCCTTGTCACACGCAGTCAGTCGAAAGGGCTGTAAACTTGTCACGAGATCTGCGCCTATAGTATGCGAAACGAAAAGAAGTGACGGAATTATTTGGAATACACTGGACTCTAGGACAAAAATGGCAAAATTTGAAAATGAAAAGGATTTTAATATCTGAAATGTCTACTGTTTGTCTGTTTGATTGCTTGATAATATAATTATTTTTTTAATCTTGTAATTCTTTTAGAGATTTACGAAATGTTAAAATAAATTGTTAAATTCTTAGATATGGATTTTCATTCTCACTTCTTTGATATACATTTTTGCCTTACATCACTTTAGTATAATTTTATATAATTTTTATAACAGTTTTTTTTAAGAAGGGGGGGGGGGCATCGAGATATTGTTTGAATAGTTCCAAACAATTCACAACTCTTTCTGTAAATTGAGTTTCAATTTTCATACATAAAATTCACTAAAAGTATATATTTGACATTAAAAAACGTTTTATGAAAATTCGCTGCCATAACGCACTTGCTGCGTCCAGTTGTTATTAAATACAATCGACGTGTTTTAGGGTTTGAAAAAATTCGGTTTTACCTAATTTATTTCATACTTTAGGCAGAGTTTTTTTCAAAACATTTAAAATTCTGAAACAATGTCTGTGTTATTCGTTAACTCAATTCGACCAGCGTCGAAGTCTTAAAAAGGTCACATATTCGACGTCAATGAAATTTTAATGGTGGTGCCAGCAGAGCCTGCTAGAGAGAGAGAGAGAGAGAGAGAGAGAGAAGCTAATAATTGAATTATTTTGCTAGCACACACACAATGCTTTGTGTGTAGGTATAGGTTACATTGCAAGATATAATCAACCGAGATGGGGCTTTTAAAGTTTCTAATTTGATAGATGACAGACCATTTACCACTATTAGTTACCAGGGAGCTTCTATAATCTAATAGTTAACTTTGCTTTAATCATATTTCCGATATACACTGAAATGCATTACCTGCTTTAATTATGTAGGTAAATGAATTTGCTATGTGTTTGTATGCGCTTTACTCTACCGCGTCAAAATTTTATTTTAGATCACAGGAGAATACAGAATACACCGGTAACTTAATTATTATATGCACCGTCGTACACATTAGACCATCGAAGTGATTTTATTGACTAACAGGAACTGAGACAATGTCGGTAGGCTGACAGACATTACACTCCTTAACATTCAGTGTATGTTATACAGGGTTCGGAAAAATAAACTATCCAATTTAAACAGGTTAGAGAAATGTATTAACCTAATTCGTAAAAGCCTGGACGCAGCAAGTGCGTTGTGGTGGTTTATTTTTATAAACATATTTTTTAAACAGATATGTTTTTTTTTTTGTAATGAAGCCAAAGCTCACAAAACGCTTCTACACAATTCTAGTCAACAAAACCGTTAAGCATTTAACGACGCAAGAAACCGCCATGTCCCCATTCTTTCTGGTCCTCTCAAGCTTCAACGGTAGCAAACGTTTCTGGACTGTTGCTGAATCTATTGGGAATAATTTCTGCAAGATCACGTTCCCACCTCTTGTTTTAGGGGATGAAATTGTTTCTACCGCCCTGGGCAAGGCTGAACCTTTTGCCTCGTTGTTCGCCGGCAATTCGACTCTCAACCCACCTCCAAATGTTTAAGCATCAACAGTCCCCAATGTCGCGCATAAAATGACGGATATAATTTTCAAAACTAAACGGGTACGAAAGATGCTCTCTTCTCTTAATACTAGGAAAGAAAAGCCTCTAGACTTGACGAGATCCCAGCAATTGTTCTCTAAAATTGCGCACCGGAACTTGCTTCTATCCTGACTCGGTTGTTTCAGACATCTTACAATAGAGGCACATTCCCTAGTAACTGGAAAACTGCTCGAGTATAACCCGTCCGCAAGAAAGGATCCAAAGCGCTTCTTAGCAACTACAGGTCTATTTCTCTCCTTTCAGTCGTCTATAAAGTGATGGAAAAGTATATAAACACCGAATTACTAAAATTTCTTGAAAAACACAGTCTAATCCACGAGAGGCAGTATGGATTCCGTCAGCGCATATCAACTGCCGACCTCCTTTGTCACCCATTCTTGGAACAGGTCTATGGACTGCTTAATAGACTTTCGGCCTATGGCCTACTACCAAAACTCTGTACCTGGGTAGCAAATTTCCTCTCCAACCGAATCATTTCTTTTGTCGTGGATTGCCATTCCTCTAAACTGTATCCAATTAATGCAGGAGTCCCCCAAGGTTCAGGTATAGCCCCTACTTTGTTTCTTCTCCACATCAATGACGTCCTCTGTAGCACATACAACCCAGTTCACAGTTACGCGGACGACAGCACCCTCCACTCAAATATACAATAATCTAAGCCTGTCTCTTTATCCCAATTAGATGATGATCGCAGACTCATGAAGCGTTCTGTCTCTGTGGATTTCAAAAAATATTAGACTGGGAAAGTAGAAATCTTGTACAATTCAACTCCACCAAATTTCAGTCTTGCTTTCTCATAGCTGGTGTATCTCATAAGAGATACACCAGCCCTAGACTTATCACAATGAACAACCAAGTTATTCAAAGTAATAATTCTTTTTCATTGTTGGCATTTCTATGGATCGAAATCTCAATTGGCATCAACATGTCACATCAATTGCAGAAGCGGCTGCTAAGAAATTAGGTTTCCCCTTTCGGACTCGCAAATACTTTTCACCAGCTAATCTCTATACCTTATGTACTTCACATATAAGGCCAAACCTCGAATACTGCTTCTACATCTGGGGTACCGCTGCCGCTTCTACACTCGCTATCCTGGACTCCATTCAGAAGGGAGCTATACGTCTCATCGGTGGCCCTACCCTCACCCAAAGGCTGCTATGCCTTGCCCACTGACGTGCCGTTGGTGACGTCTCTCTCTCTCTCTTTTTTATAGATATCTGCACGGGCACTGAGGAGCTTTCTGCCATAGTTCTTCCACCTGCTGCCGCCAACAGATCTACCAGGGGAACAAAGCGAATGCACCCTTTTACTTTCCAGGTCACCAGAACAGCTTGTTATGCCCGCTCTTTGGTCCCCAGGACTTTCAAGTTGTGTAATTCCTTGCCGGCACATGTTTTCCCTTCTCCTCCAAACCTACAAACCTTCAAATCCAGAATTAACAAGTTGCCTTTTTCCTCCCTGTCGACACTCACGGTACGATAGTATTTAGGCTGTAAGCCCACGTGGTGTGTTGTTGAAATATATATATATATATATATATATATATATATATATATATATATATATATATATATATATATATATATATATATATATATATATATATATATATATATATATATATATATATATATATATATATATATATATATATATATATATATATATATATATATAAAGCAGGCAACAAACTTGGTTACCAGAATAACCTTTGTAGAAGCAACAATGTACCACATTTCATTAATATAATTTCACTGTTTTAAAATGTACTAAAATTTTCCGAAAATATATATAAAGTGTTCTCAGAAAAACCGGATTCCTAGCCAACGAACCTTCGATCAATAGCAAACTGAGATATTTAAATTTAAGGCATTTAATGAAATTGCGCTACCATTATGGACTTGCTGCGTTCCCAATTTTCTTTCTTACAAACATGCATTATATTTCAATGGAAAATATAAGGCGTGTTCGATAATAAAAAAATTGTATCATCAAAATATGTAGGTACCAGATTTCACCAAAATAACTTTATTTCTGGCAAATGAAAAAAAAAAAAATTCCGAAATAAACTTAAAATGCCCCAGACAAAACTAGTTCGACTTTCCTGGCCAACAAACTTCTATAAGGTGTTTACCCACCTGCCAAGATATAATTATTTACAAAAAGGTTTTCGACGAAACTTCCACAAAAAAAAAACGACAAAAATTCATTAAAAAGAGAACATTTGTATCAGCAGTAACTTATGGGCCAGCCTGTGATTGTCGAAATATTATTTTAAGATGTAGCTCAAGACACCCTATAATTAGCATATAAAATGTTTTCTCGTACGTTGCATAATAACGAATATATTGAGCTTTGCCGTAGCAATGCGTCACCCTATTTCAGATAAAAACTGAAACTAACCCTGGATATGGGTTCTAAGTGGCCTAATTCGCGCTAATTTGAATAAATCTTGCCAAAATTGAAAAGTCGCAATCTCCGCATTGCCCAATTTTTTTCTACGAAAACTCGCACAAATTTAGAGACTATTAAACCATAAACACTATAACTAAAACTAATGCCAAAGCATCAGAGGTACTGAATTTTCTGCTAATATTTTAGCAAAATGGAGGATAGTGACGGTTAAAGCTAAAAACTAAGGTTTCCTAAACACACATCTGGCAACATTTTCTCTACATAACTCGTATTCTCTTAAGCTTCTTTGCCTAAAAGTTGCCAACTTTGACATTTAAAATCGCGACTCTGACGTTTTAACAAGAAAAGCTATAAAATCTTCTTGCTACCTCTTGATCTTTTTGTTCCAAAAAACTTAAATCATTGTCTCTAATATATAATGGATTTTGTTATCGACAAAAAGTATTTTGGTTTTGTGCGTTTTTCTGGTCATCAGTGGCACCCACATTTTTTTTTGATGCCTAAAACTTTTTTCCTTTAAAACGATAGATTTTAGTTCGGCATATAGTATACTGTTTCTAGTAGAAACCTGCGTACGAAATTTTTTCTATAATTTGTTATATATGTACAGTGTATAAAAGTCAAATGGAATAAATTCATTATTTCGGTTACTGTACATTCTTATAAAAAATCCCGAAACACGTCAAATTTAAATTATAAATTGACATTTTTCAACGTGAAAATGCGTTCCCTACCTTCAACCACCTTCGAATGACAGGTACAACGCCAAATTTTTTAAAGAGGAAGTATAGGCTTGTGATATGTCGTTTGAAAGGTCTGTTCATTCTCTATTCAAAAATGTTATCGTTTTTAAGTTTATTGCAAAAATTAAAATAGAATAAAATAAAATCATGTGGTTACCGAAATTCGCTACAATACAATAAAAAACTAAAATGTAATGCAAAATACAATAAAATGTAATATACAAAAAAGACCTATGAATGTCAATGAAGTAGATGTTCAAAATGTTTATCGCGAACTTCTTGGCAACACCCTAGTCTTAAATAAAACTGTCTTCTAACATTATTTAACATATCAGGCGTGATCTACCTAATCGTAAGCGTTATTCGTTCTTTTAAGTCATTTAAATCAAAAGGTGTAATTTTGTACACAATGCTCTTCACATATTCCCATAAAAAGAAATGTAATTAGGTAAGATCAAGTGATCGCGCTGGCCATTCTATCGATCCTGCCTCCCTATCCACCGATTGGGAAATATTGCTTCGAGGTACTGCCGGACATTAAGTTGGTAATGTGGTGGTGCTCCATCCTACTGAAACTATATCGTATTTACTAAAACTTGAGGTTTTCCTGGATCAGGGTCTAAATTTGCCAAAGTTGGAATGATATCATTTTGAAGTAGTGCCAAATAATTATCGCGATTCAAATTACCCTGCCCAAACATTAACCTTCTGAGGGTATTGAGTGTGTTCTTCTCTCATCCAGTGAGGATTTGTCGTTTCCCAGTAGCGATAATTTTGCTGATTAGCATGACCGTTAAATGAAAAATTGCACTTATCAGAAAACACAGCGTCTTCTAATTGGAAAATATTGTTATCTAACATGTCCATCATTCGCTCACAAAAATAAGTTTTTTTATCAAGATCGTCTTCTATGAGCTCCTGAGTAGGTATCATTTTATAGGGATGCATTTTATTTTCTTTTAATATGTTAACTATCGATGCATGGCTAACATTAAATGCAGTGCATGCCTGTCGAGCCGATGTTTGTTTTCCACAAATTCGAGCATCACATCTAATTTGATTTCATCACTCAGTGCATTAGCTGCTTTTTTTATCTGCCCTACATGACCAAACTCGCGAAACTGCTTCTCTATTTTATTACTTGTTCCCTGGGATATAGGCGGTAAATCAGGAAATTTCTCATGAAATAGCCGAGTTATTTTCGGATTTTATCTCCGTAACCAAACATTTGTATAACTGTTATTTTATGCATTTCCGCTAATCTAACCATTTTTTCAGAATTGACGTTAACGAAATTCAAACTAAAATTATAATACTCACAATTTAAATGACAACTTATAATTAAAAAACAATTTGCTTAGGCGTTTTAAACAAACTAACATTGCCTCGTAAACTATTTAATGTATTTTTAATGGATACAATGTAAAAAACACATTACTATGGTTTTTGATTACTTTCTTACCTCAAGACCTAAACGGGAAATTAATTTTGAGTATACTAATTACAATACTGTAATAAGTTTTGAGTATTTTATAGCGAATTTCGGTAACCACAGGATTTTATTTTATTCTATCTTAATTGTTGCAATAAACTTGAAAACGATTACATTTTTGAATAGAGAATGAACAGACCTTTTAAACGACATATCACAAGCCTATACTTCCCCTTTAAAAAATTGGGGGTTGTACCTGTCATTAGAAAGGGGATGAAGATAGGGATCGCATTTTCACATTGAAAAATGTCAATTTATAATTTAAATTTGACGTGTTTCGGGATTTTTTATACATGTACAGTAACCGAAATAATGAATTTATTCCATTTGGCTTTTACACACTGTATATATATATATATATATATATATATATATATATATATATATATATATATATATATATATATATATATATATATATTGTCATGAAGTCGATAATTATAGAAAAATTATTCAACTTAATTAGCAACCAAAAACTGCAATTACCATGTTTGAATTAAATTAAATCATCATGAACATTGATTATGTTCTTGTTCATATTTTTTTCGGTGCGATCGGTGGAGAGCGAATAAGAATAATGTAGGTATAATCGACCAAGTGTACGACGGGCTCAACGACTAAGGCGGGTGCGTGTATGAAGGCCAACTTGCCGGTCCGCAGCGCAGGTCTGCATAAATTGGCAGGGATCACTCGCCGGAGCCCTGCCAGGTCAGATGCGGAATGCGGAAGGCAGGATGGCAGTAATTCCAACGCTGTTTTCAGATGCAGAACGTGGGCCGTACAGATCTTAGTACAGTTGCCGCCGTAATTATGTTACTCTGTTTTGTTGTTATTAGGTACCGAGGTCGAGTCGAGATGGAGAGCCCGGCCAAGCAGTGATTGAAATATACCAGCAGGTGCACCAGCTCGTAGAGTGACAGCCGTGATAGTGGGAAACTGGCATTGTTTTATTTTATCAGGTAGATATACTCGAGCTATCACCGAAGGTGTAGCAACCGATAAATTGGATAGGAGTCTTGTTTGGTTAGGTGTGCTGCGGTGCATCTGTGTCGGCGTTCACAGATTGACCTGGGGAACCCAGGGGTCACAATCCAAAGTTCCGATCTCCACGAGACCGTAACGGCAAGAAGCAAAGCAGACTAGTTGCGTGTCGACTATCGTCGTGGCGATTACCCCATCGATAAAATGTCAAAAGCGGCCTTACATGCAGCTGCCTCTGCGTTTCTGGCAAGCTGGAAGTGAGCATATTCTTGTGCTGTTGTAATTCATATGGTAGCAAATGCACTAGTGTGAATTGAAGCAGGCTGGCGGCATCTGGCCTCCAGGTCTGTCTAGGGGCTTCATCTGGAGGGTTCGGGCGTCACCCGCTTCCGTTAGGGGAAAATCTCATCAAGGGGTAGACCTTACCTACATAGAGTAAGGTCCCCGACACGAGGTCCGTGCCGACTTCCAGGTGTGCAATGAGACAAAGGTCAACTCACCACAATGCCTCACCTAGAGTGCTCGCTACAGCCAGAGTTGAATACCGAGAAGTGCAACAGACACAAAGGTGAACTCACCATGATGTGCCCTTCTCCAAGTACCCCACTCACACGTGCAATTAGCCAAAAAGTAAACTCACCAGGACGTCTCGGTTAAGCTACCAGATCGGCTCTAAAATGCAATAATGGTTCCCACTATGATTACTGAGAAGTGTAATGGATACAACGGTGAACTTACTACGATGTGCCCTCGCTAATATCCACGCATCGACAGCAGTAGGTGCAATGGATACCTGGAGCGAGTACCACTGTACCCCTACCGAAATATGCCGACGCCACTAAAACAACGGTGTTGTGGTTACACCGAAATATGCCGACGCCACTAAAACAACGGTGTTGTGGTTACGTAACTCGGACCTGAAAGTCTACGCCTCTACCAATAGGACGCCCTACTGGGTCAGCAAACAGGGAAGGTGCCCCAGACACCTTTCAAACTATCATCAATTTACTTTCAAACAGACTTTACTTTCTTTACTTTATGCAAACTGACATATTCAACAATTACTTAATTTATTTATATTTACTTAACGTCGTATAAAATGAACATCAGCTACACTTTATTTACATATAAGCTAATTTTCAAATGATTACTTTAATCTTCAAGCCCCGTTTACCATTTGACATTTATTATTGAAATTACTTCTCCATTTATAACAAAACAATCAAAATTAAAACAAGATGTACAATAAATAAACAATACGCGCTCTGTGAAAAACTCACCCTTTATGGCGGTATATATTGCGTTCTGCACATTTCACTAATATCGAGCATATTTTAACACAGAGCTCGGATCATGGTCCACACTCAAATGTGTTTCACGGTACAAGTTATGCTTTTCTTCAACTACCGCAAAGACAAATATAAAGCGTGCCCTTGAAGCCGGAGATGATATATTTTTAAGACGCTAACTGATCTACATTGTAACTCCACAACACAATGTCCTCCAAATGCTATCAAGCAAACAATACACCTTAGATTTCATGGGACCTCTTACTAGTGAAAATTGTCCACATAATAACGTGTATGTTAAATACGTACAAAGTGTTTTCATAATAAAATGACGTTGTGACCAGGTTAGAAAATACATTCCTCCTACTTGTTGATGCTTAAATTAAATATGTGGAACACATATATTATTTTTTGTGTTTCCAAATCTATCTGGGAGCTACACAAATTTACAGAGACAGACAAAAACTCTCTTGATGTGGGTAAATGCGAAGTCTGTTCCCTGCAAACAAATAAATACAGAAATTCCAGCAAATCTGGATCTACTTCCAAAGCAAACATAAAATAGTTTCAAATAAGTCATCCCTTAGACTGACGTGTCAATGAAGTTGCGTACACATTGCACCAGCGAAGAGTCGACACAGGTTAGGTTTAGATTGTTCAACACTAGATAGCATGCCGGTGCGTATAAAGAATAACACAATTTCGGTCTGAGAACGCCACAGGTATGTATATAAGAACTCTTCGTTTCACCATCCACTAGGTAGATGTTGCGACGTGCGACGTTAATCCCTGTTTTTCAGATGTTCTTAGCGAATTTTCGTACAAAAAATTCACTAATGAGATCGCGACTTTCGAACCGTGAAAAAATGTCTTTAAATGAACGCGAACTAGGCCTCTAGAACACATACCCGGGGTTAATTTCAATTTATATATATATATATATATATATATATATATATATATATATATATATATATATATATATATATATATATATATATATATATATATATATATGCCGACAACTCAAAAAATATGCGGCAAATTAAATCATAACTTTCACATGTCTGTGATAATTTACTTTCCTCAGAAGGACATTCTCATGAAATAAATGTTGACTTGACCATAAAGAAAATGCTCGTACCCCTGTACTCAGAGTAATAACTCAATTCGTCTTAAGGTTATTGCACCTACTAACAGACAGACGTAACTGCCGACAGACAAAAATAATTTTTGTTCCAACATAAAGTGTTCTATATGTTTTGAGCAAAAAAAACTTCCCACACATTCAACCCGTAATTTAATTTCAGCACATAATGCCAGATCTTCGATAAAATTGAATGTTTTCTAATAACCAAACTCTAAAACGTTATATTACTGGAGTTTTGGCGAAAAAATGTATATTTTTACCAATGTATCGTATAAGTAGTCCGTTCTACCAAATTTGAACTTAATTGGTTCAGTAAATTTTGAATTCTAACCAAATAAAAAATAAATAATTTTACGATATAACCTGAAATTATCTCTGGATGCCTATTATGTTAAACAAGGTCAGACAGGTATATCAGGGTTACGCTTCTATTGCAAAAAATGCTCCAAATCAAACTTCAAACGAACAGGCTACAAAAATATGTCACAATAAACAATCAGCGGGGTTGCCATTTGCCAAAACTCCCAAGATAAACAACTCAAGATATCAGAAAAATATATACTAATAAATAAAAATTTGAATGGAAGTGATTCAATTTGTTTAAAGGGAAACTAGAACTACGTTTTGTTATGTATAAATATAAAGCTTCCTATTCTTTAGGGTCTTTAAATGCCATTTCGCTTTCCTAGTTAATTCTGATAACACCAATTACATATTTGTCATTTGTTATTTTGCCAACTGACAGCAGAGGGAGGGCGTCGAATTAGAGGTCATATTCTTCTTCTTCTTCTTTGTTTAGGGAAGTGATAAACAAAGAAGAAGATGATAACCTCGAAATCGACTCCGCTGCCGCTGATACCTTAGAATCTTAGAATAAGGTACTTATTGTTTATTTTTAGTTTTTACTCTTCATCTCGTATATGGAAAATTTGAGGTAAATAAAACTACATAATATGCAGTAGTTTAAAGTATACCTATAAACAGATGTTCAGAGTAAATTATTAAAATTTTTATTTTAAAATTTTGTATTGTTTATATTTATTTATTTCATTTTCAAACAGTATGGATACAGCAATAGTAAATGAGTGTTGAAAAGAGTTTAGGTGCAGCAAGTGCGTTATGGTAGCCAATTTTCGTTAAAATATTCCAAATGGTGATAATCCAATTTCCAATTAAACTAGAATTTTCTGTTTTGATACACACTAAAACCTATATAAAAGCAGCGTGGGTACTAAATTTAAAAAATAACACAATGTGCTTCACAGGCAACGATAAATTTGTTTTAGAAAACAATTTTTGTTATTTTGTTTGCAAAAACTGGCTCGATTGAGTTTGCTAAAACGGATTATCCCCGCGACTAATAAGGAAAAATCCCGGCCACGTTTATATATATATATATATATATATATATATATATATATATATATATATATATATATATATATATATATATATATTCTGTTCAATATCTGTTTTTCAGACGAGTGTACGTTTTTATTAAACTCTACAGTCAATCGTCATAATTGTCGTTATTGGGCAGATAATAATCCAAGAAATTTTCACGAAGTCTACACTCAAACTCCACAGAAATTGAATGTCTGGACTGGCATTTGTGAACACCGTTCAATCGGACCAATTTTTCTTGATGGCAATTTGAGTGGCGAAACGTATTTGGACTTACTAGAAGATCTCTTTACCCTCTACTATGTGACATTGTTCAAAATGATGACCGCTATCAATAAAATCAATTAGTGTTTCAACAAGATGGAGCTCCTCCGCATTTTTCACAACGTGTTAGGGAGTTTTTGAACAGCGAGTGTCCAGGGCAATGGATTTGGCGTAGAGGTGCTATTGAGTGACCCCCTAGATCACCGGATTTAACTCTTTTAGACTTCTTTCTATGAGGCCATTTAAAGAGTAGAGCTTTTGCAACAGAACTGGAGTCTCTGGAAGAATAACGACGACGCATTGTTGAAGAATGCCGTCTAATAACTCCAGAAATGCTCCAGAATGCCAGAGCTCGCTTTGAATACAATTTCTACTTTTGTATGACAGCTGGTGGTCAACAATTTGAACACTTATTTAACTGAATAAACATTTTTGAACGTTTGGTTTTGTATTTTGTTTTTTTCACGAAAAATTGACTAATTAGTGCATTTCTTATCACAATGAATGAGATACGTTCTTGCAACTCCAACTGTGAATAATTTTTAAACGAGTTGATAAAACTTTCAAAAAAATTAATGTACTGAATTCAGAAAAGAACGAATTTTCAAATGATGTAACACTCGACCCATGTTCCCTATTTAAAATATAAGGATTGTTATTACTACCCTTAAGGGTTTGATGTGACAAAGTTGAGATTTATGTCAAAATATGTCCCCCTCAATATTAAAATTGACGTGTTTCAGCGTTTCTTAAAAAAATATTCTCTAGACGCAAATCGGTCTGTTTCGTTTTGAATGCGCCACCCTGTATAATAATATAATAAATAATAACAAATATATACACAAATCTAAATATAAAATAAAACATTGTCAATGCAGCAGTATTAATTCGATAATATAAAACTTACAGACTTAACAAAGCAACCACACACCCGCATATACACCCCACAAATATTGTATTAACCCCCTCAGAGAAAGCATGCAATGGTGAACGTTACCATGCCAAAGTGATTTCATTCCGATAAGAAATGTTCTGATAGTCAACTTTTTGTTTACAAATCAACAAAACATTGACTATCAGCACATTTCTTATCGGAATGAGTGAAATGCGTTTTTGCATCTTCAACTGTGAATAAATTTTAAACGAGTTAATAAAACTTCCAAAAAAATTAGTGTGCTGAATTCAGAAAAGAAAGAGCTTTCAAATAATATAACACTCGACTCATGTTCCCTATTTAAAATATAAGGGTTGTTATCACCACCCTCAAAGGGTTGATGTGACAAAGTTGAGTTTTATGTCAAAACATGTTCCCCTCAATATTAAAATTGACGTGTTTCAGCGTTTCTTTCAAAAAAATTCTCTGGACGGAAATCGGTCTGTTTCGTTTTCAATGCGCTACCATATATATATATATATATATATATATATATATATATATATATATATATATATATATATATATATATATATATATATATATATATATATATATATATATATATATATATATATATATATATATATATATAAACATATAAAAATTGAAACAGACAGTGAATATAAGTTCTAAGGGGCGAGCCTAGTTGGCGCCCATTTAAAGAAACTTTTCGAAAGTTTTAAGGTCGAGATGTCCACATTCGGAAATTACTTTTATGAAATTCGCTAAAAAAATATTTAGATGAAAATTTTGAATCATTTATTTAACGAAAATTCGTTTTTTTTTAGAAAGGTTGCCTAAGTAATAATCATATACAAAAATTAATCAAAAATATCTTTACTCTATTTTATTTTACGTAAAAGGTGACCCTTTCAGCACTGCTCTTCCAAATTACTGATGACAGAGAAAACGGATTCACTATCCTCGTTTGAAAAGCGCCATATATTATGTTCGCAAATCCACACACTGCATAACATGATGTAAATAGGTAAGATTAGGTTTTGAGAGGGTGAGCATTGGTGGCCGATTACTCACACACTCTATCGGCTGCGTGCGCGGTCGTGCGTGTGATCCCAACTTGTCCGCACAGCTCAGTTGTCAAAGAGAGCCTTTTGCGGTGCACACACCCCAGATATTTTATAATAGCAGACACATGTACCTTTGAGGGACAGACGTTTCACTTTTCGTGAATACCCAGTTTTCACTTCAACTAATATCACCGTCCCAATTAGGGCATTCGGTTTAGTCAGCGTTAAATAACAGAAAGGATAAATTTGTTGACGGGATCCCAATCTTCTAATTACTTCCACATACAAGCAGTAGGCTTCTCAAGTGAAAGCGAAGTTTAGCAGTTGAAGGACTGTACCCTTGACTACATACGAGTATATATAAGCAATCTATAAATATTTTATTCGGAAAGATTGGGTTGCAGTCAACCTTTCCGACTGAATAATTCTTTTTAGTGAATTTTCTTAAAAAAAATTCACTAATGAGGAGATCCCGACTTTTGAATTTTGAAAAATTTCTTCAAATGAGCGCTAATTAGGCCCCCCAGAAAACATATCCGGGGTCAGTTTCAATTTTTATATGTTTATATATATATATATATATATATATATATATATATATATATATATATATATATATATATATATATATATATATATATATATATATATATATATATTTATATTATATATATATATATATATATATATATATATATATATATATATATATATATATATATGTATCACACCGATAACTCAAAAAATAATGGGCCGATTTTGATCAAGTTTGGTGAAAAAATTCCTTTTACAAATGGCTTGGATGAGTTCGTTAGTCAGGAAAATCTGCCCAGGTTTTCCCGGAAAATTTTGTGTTTTCTTTCGAAAAAAATTTATATCTCCGGAATTAACAAAGTAAGGGCAACCAAATTTGGTACGCAGGTTTACATCCTTATAGATAAGTCACCTATCAAAATTTAGCTACTTAGGTCAAAAGACAAAAAAGTTATAGGCATTTAAAAATAAATAAATTGGGGTTTTCCTCAAAACGTCAAAGTGGCGATTTAAAATGTCAAAATTGGCAACATTTAGGCAAATAACTTAAATCTAATACGGGCTATAGAAATAAAATGTCTCAAGAAGGATGTTTTACAAACACTAAAGTCTTAGTTTCAACCGTCATAGTCCTTCATTTTACTAAAATATTTGCAGAAAATGCATTTCAAATAGACCCTTTCTCTGATGCTTGGCAGTAGCCTTAGCTATAGAGTTTATCATTTAATGGTATATAATTTTTGTCGAATTTTCGTAAAAAATTAATAAAGCTCAATATATCCGTTATTATATAAGATATGAAGAAAATTTGTATATATTAATTATAGGGTGTCTTGAGCTACATCTTAAAATAATATTTCTGCAATCACAGGCTGGCCCATAAGTCGTTGGTGATACAAATTTCCTTTTTTTAATCAAACACGCCTTATGTTATTGCATTTTCCATCGAAATATAATGCATATTTGTAAGAAAATAAATTCTGGACGCAGCAAGTGCGTTATGGTAGCGAATTTTGATCAAATGTTTCATATTTGAACAGCTCAATTTGCTATTAACCTATAAGGTTGACCAAGAAACGTGTTTTTCGGGAACATTTTAAGTTTACTTTTGGAAATTTTTGTACATTTTCACACAATAAAGTTATTTTAACGGAACATGGCACATTGTTTTTACTATATAGGTTATACTGGTAACCAAATTTGATGCCTGCTTTCTTAAAAAACCCACATATTTGTTATTAAAAAGATTTTTATGAAAATTCACTACCATAACGCACCTGCTGCGTCCAGAATTTTTAATAACTGTTGTCGTCCTTACTTGGTCAAACCGTTACATACTAAATATAGATATAGAGACTATTTATTTGGATTCACAAATGTTTATTTTATTCTCTGTCTTCTGACAGAGACATAAAAAATCTTAGTTCATATAGCCACGGCCCTTGTGTAGCATTCTGAAACAACCTAGTCACTATATATATATATATATATATATATATATATATATATATATATATATATATATATATATATATATTGGTTGTTTCAGAATCTAATGCTGCACAAGGGCCGTGGCTATATGAACTAAGATTTCTCTCTCTCTCTCTCTCTCTCTCTCTATATATATATATATATATATATATATATATATATATATATATATATATATATATATATATATATATATATATATATATATATATATTATATATACAGTGTGTTCCAAACTGGATGGGAATGTATTGCTATCTCCGTTATTATTAGAGATAAGTAGACGATTCGCAGTGTTTTGTAGAATGTCATACTTGTTCCAAATATGACTTGTATTTTGCCTGCATCTTTTGGATTTCGAGTTATTTTGAAAAAACCAAAATTTCTAGATTTATTTTTTCTTCAATATCTAAGTAGGCGTTAATCTGACATGTCTAGACTTGCACATTATCAGAACACTTTTTACAGAGTAATTTTTTTGTGCTATTCTCAACTTTGGATTGTGATTTGTTTTTGAGCTACAGGTATCAACGTTTGTTTTTATTATGGCAGCCATATTGGATTTTTTGCTCATGTAATAGCGTGTAAAAAGAGCTTTCCAATGATGTACAACATGCCAACATGCTTGAGAACTCTGGTAATTGCACTAACAATTGTGAGAAAAGCCGTTTTGAGGATAGTTGGCTATGAATGCCAAAACCAGAGAACAAATGACAAAAAATAGGTTCAAAAAGCCATGGAGTCTAACAATAGACTTCTACTTTTAACGTAATTTTCCGTAATGATTCACGATAAAAAAATATGAACTTTGAGCGCACCAATGAATCGGCACATTATTAAAAATGATATTTTACATTACAACATTATCCTAAAAAATTGTTATAATTTAATAAAATAGGTAAAAAGGTAAAGGTAAGATGCTTACTGGCAATTAGGCCATTGCTGACCCTTTTTGCTCATCTAAACTAACCTACCCTCCACCTTAAGCTCGATTTTAACGACGACAGTGATTTGAAGAATCATCCGCCGCCGGTGAGTCTCGAACTGTCGACCCCCGAGCCCGTATTGGAAAGTCATCGACTTTCCCGCACGGCCTCGGAGACGCTTTATAAAATAGGTAAACTTAGTATATAACTAAATTTACTAACAAAACTCAATAAAAATCAGATTAATGATTTACGAAGACGCATTTGAAAATTGTTGTATTTTTAAACGTAAGTCAACTGAAAAACAACAGAAGAAATGTCGCTATGGATATAACACTATCGCGACAATTAAGGATTCTGCCATTCTTTATTATCTGAACAATTTGAGGTGTTTTTAACATATTGCTTAAAATGTTGTGCTAAATAGTTTGTTGCCTGTTTACTTTAAATATTATTCAACAATATGTTCAGTAATGAAGAATATTTTGACATGTTGGAATGTTATATTCGTTCTAACCGAAATACTGAGGCAGCTACAAATTCATATCAAAACAACTACACAGAAAGACGACAACCAAACACCAAAATAGTACGCAGCATAGTGACCAATCGATTGTACGACCGTAGCTTCCACGCAAAAAAACTACCAATGCCTAGAAATGAAGAAAGAAACAGGTTTCAAACGAAAATCCTCCGCAATCTGTTCGGTTTTATGGTGAACGGCACACCGTGTATTAAAACAAAGTCATTACCATCCATACAAACCTACAATCGTACAAGGCTTCAATGTTGACGATTACCCTAAGCGACTTCAATTCTGCAGATGGTATCAAGGACAATGCCTGCAAGATAAAAAATTTTATTTGAAAATAATATGGACTGATGAAGCCAGATTTAGAAATTGTGGTGTGTATAATCGCCAGAATAGGCATTATTGGGCAAATGAAAATCCCCGTCTTAAGGAAGAAAGATGATTGCAAGACAGATTTGATATTAGTGTTTGGTGCTGCTTATTAAGTAAAAAACTGTTATTTTTATTTGTAGATTAGATAGTTAATTTAAAAAAAATCAGGTAACTTCATTGTTGGTCCGTTCTTTTTTGAAAATAATTTAACTGGGGAAAGGTATCTTAATATATTGAGAAATGATATTTTACCAATAATTATTAGAAGAGTTCATGATAATTTAGACGAGATTTGGTACCAACAAGACGGTTGTCCAGCTCACAATGCTTAATAATCGTGTCATTTGTAAAAATGGGCTGGTTCTATGGTGTGCTCGAAGTCCTGATATAACATCGACGGATTTTTATTTTTGGGGTGAAGAATGATGTGCATAAATTCGATCCACCACAAAATCTCAATGAATTACGAAACAGAATCACGGAAGCTATGAATCATATTAACCAAAACACCCTCACCAAAGTTTGCAGGCATGTTTCAAAAAGGTGTATAAAGTGCATTGAACAAAACGGTGGCTATGTTGAACATTTTTCTATTCAGTGTATTTTTAAGTTTCTATTTTATTATTTGCTGAGTTCCGTTTCTAATTGTGTTGTTTTGTGGAGTTTAAGTTTCTATTTGTTATTGCCGGGTTTCGTTATTAAACTGTTTCACATAATATTACCTATCATTATTACCTAATTAAGTATTGTAAATTAAATCACAATATTTTTTTATAGTGAATCATTACGGAAAATTATGTTAAAAGTAGAAGTCTATTGTTAGATTCCATGGCCTACTGCTTTTTCAACACTTTTTTTTGTAATTTGTTTTCTGGTATTGCATTTCATAGCCTACTATCCTTAAAACGGTTTTTCTCAAAATTGTCAGTGCAATTACAAGATTTCTCAAGCATGTTGTACATCATTGGAAAGCTCTTTTCACAGGCTATCACATGAGAAAAAATCCAATATGGATGCCGTAATAAAAACAAACGTTGATACCTGTAGCTCATAAACAAATGACAATCCAAAGTGGAGAAGAGCACAAAAAAGTTACTCTGTAAAAACTGTCCTGATATTGTGCAAAAGGTAAGATGCTTACTGGCAATTAGGCCATTGCTGACCCTTTTTGCTTATCTTAACTAACCTACCCTCCACCTTGAGCTCGATCTCAACGACGACAGTGATTTCAAAAATCATCCGCCGCCGTTGAGTCTCGAACCGTCGTCCACCGAGTCCGTATTGGAAAGTCTGAATCGACTTTCCCGCACGGCCACGGAGGCGCGAGTTAACTTTCTTGTTAACACACTTGACTTTTTAAAAGAATTTATTGATTATAGTTACATAAAATACTAATGAATAATAATAAAAATGATAAATATAAGTTATGACAATTTAAAAGAGACTCAAGCAATAACAATGTAGGAATGTCCGTCTGTGGTCTGGTAACTTCCATATATAGTCTCTGGTGGGGCGTGGACCGAGAGGCGGTTTCCACCTAAGTTGCAGTCTTGAAGGTGATCCTAGCAGGTGACTGGTTGCTGAGTTGAAGGTCTAGTTGTTTACCCATTTATGAATAGTCTATTCTTCTAATTGCGCTGCTTTTAATTAACCCATTCGTCAGCGACCTTGGGTGTTGAATCGGGATCTGTACTTCTTATATACATTGTATGAGTTGGCTATTGTTATCTCCTCCATCCTTTAGAGAACGAAGCCTATGGTTCGTTCCGAATAGTCATCGGGAATCCAGTAATTGGTTTGGAGTCAGCAGTTTTCGTTTTTGATTTCTGCCAGAAGTATCTTGAAGTTATTGTGATTATTGTTATTATTATCACAATGTATAGTATAATTGTTTATACACTAGGGTGGTATTTGGGCAAATCGATGGTTCCTGGAATGTTGCCATTGATGGATTGTAACTGGGATTTGATATTGTTCAAGTCGTGCAGTTGGACATTTTCTAATTTTAGTTCTGGTAATTTGTCTGGGAATATGGGTGCTTTATTTGTTACCAATTCGATGTTTGGGAGATTGAATGATTGTTGTGTTTCCGATGCCATTTGTACTGAACTAAATCTTTCGTTATTGATGATAAGTTGGCATTTGGGTTTCAGAGTCGCCAGTTTTGTTCCGCTGATTATTTTGGTTTCTTCATTTTCTTCGCAGCTAAGTTTGATTTTCGTTTCTTCGGGTGCCACTATTATGTATTGGGTATTGCCATATTTAGAGACTGTTGTTTTTGTTATTTTGACAAGTTCTTGCTTGCAATTGTTTATCGGTTTCTGGAAGTTGATCAGTTTAATTTCGCATGGGTTGTTTTCGTTAAGTGCTGTCGGGTTGTCATTTTCACAAAAGTATGTCTGGTCTTTTAGATTCCTACACTTTTCGTTTCTGTAAGCGTAGTGTTTGCTGCTAAGGATTAGGTACTTGGTTCTAGGGACAATCATTCTGAAGGTATATGGATTTTTAGGGACTGGTAATGCATAAAATTGATAATAAATATAATCTGATTTGTCTACTAAGGGTATATCTATTTGGAATATAATTTTAAAATCAATTTGAACGGTTTTTATGTTAAATATTTTTTCGTAAAGTGAAATGTCGGATTTTGTTATTAATCTTGATTTTGAGATATGGTTTTCAATATTTTCTAATTCTTTTGATATAAATTTCGGTTTCAGTATTGACGTATGATACGTGTTCAATTTTGAAAAAGTAATTGCATTTTCTGTTGTTAATATCATGTTTAGTACATTATTTAACAAATAACTGATTTGAGTGAGTAATTCCAAATGTTTTACTCTATGAAAATTTGTTAGTTGGTCACTTTTTAGACTATCTATTGTATATTCCAAATCGTTTATTCTCGCTACTATGGCTTCTTGGTTATGGTTCAGGTTGTCTATTGTTTTATTGAACTCTGTTATAGCATCTATCATTAGGGATGTCTGTGAACTAAAAAGTTGATGTACTTGATTTTGATCTTTCCTCAAAATTTCAAGAGCTTTATATATTCTGTCGCCGTCATCTGCATCTAAGTTCCCAGTTATTGATTTGAATATCGATCCTAGTCCGTTTATTATACCTCTTTTGTTCCTAATCGTTCTTGGAAATATTCGATAAAATGTGTCATCAATATTGCTGATGGTGAAATTTATTGTTAAAATAAAATTTTTGTATTTCAACTTGTATTCTGCATTCATTACGCTTATTATGTTGTCAAAGTAAGTTTTTAGTCTGTTAAAGTCGTCGTATAGTTGTCTTAGGTCATGTATATGAATCATTCTCCATTTATCGTTTTCTGAAAAGGCTTGTCCCAGTTTGCGTGGCAGTATGCCTGGATTGTCTGTTAGGTCTTCTAATTGTGGTTTTACTCTGGTGAAGAGGATGAACCTGCAAGGCGAAGATTGCGTAAATGGGTGATTGTCTGTTCGTCAGTTCTGTGATTTAGTATTATGGCTTTATTATGTTCAATCAGGGAAATTATTGAATAAGGTCCAGTAAAAGGGTTTTTGTGTTTTTTGTGAAATCCTGGAGGAATCTTTTTGTATACTATGTCTCCTTCTTTAAAAGGTTGGTTAGTATTTTTATTCGTCCGTTGTAACGTTTTGTATTTTGAGTTTTCGATTCGGTCTTGAATGACTTCGTATATAATTTTCATTAAGTCTTTATGTCTCGTGTTATATTCTTGGGTGATAATTACTTCTGGGTCATAATTAAATAATTCAGGTGCATATCCGAATATTAGCTCAAAAGGTGGTTTTAAGGTTTGCGAGTGTATGGAGGAGTTATATGCGAAAATACAATAAGGCATTAAGTCAATTGGTTTCATTTCTTTAAATTTTGTTTTAAATAATCTATAGTGCTCAATTATCGTACTGTGAAATCTTTCTATCGGTCCGTTTGACATCGGATTTTGCGGTGTTGTCACATGTAATTCAATTTGGTAAGCTTTTAATAGCTCTTTTATTAATATATTTGAGAATTCAGTCCCTGCGTCCGAAATTATTGTTTTACAGCTTCCGTATTGGGAAAAGTATTTAATTAAGTTCTTGGAGATTTCTGTTGCATTTTTACTTTTTATCGGAAATGCTTGCCCGAATTTACTAAAGGGGTCGAATACTGTTAGAAATTGAGACGTTTCAATTTGGAAGGTGTCTAGGTGTAAGATTTCTAAAGGCCTAGATGGTGTGGGTGTGTGTTCTAGTGAAATTTGCGCCGGATTTCTGTTGTATTTACATGTTTTACATAACTCGCAACTTTTTATAAACTCTTCTATTTTTCGCTTTAAATTCGGAAAATAGTATTTGCGTTTCATTCGTAAATAGGTCTCATCAGCGCCTCGATGATTACTCTTTCCCTCGTGAAATAGAACTATTTTCTCTAGGAGTTCTTCTTCGCTATTTATTTCTTCTCTAGTTTCTAAACATCTATAAAATTTAGGTGAGTCTACGTTATTAAATTTTTGATTAATTGCCGAACTTACCATTTCATAATCTCGTTCATTTACAAATAGACAGTAATATTTTCTCTGTGGTAGGCAATATTCTTTGATAATTGTTCTATTTGATTTGGCTCGTTTAAATTGAATGTGGCGTGAATAAAATTCCTTTTGTCCTTTCTGAGTGATAAAATCTCCGGGGTATCAGCATTTTTAAAGAATATCTGGTTTGTTTTACTGTTGATTATTTCTTCTTCTAAGATTGGCATGCCCGGCGCGGAATAAGAATCTGCGTTGGAATTTCTTGTTTCTCCGTCGCTTATGGTTATAACGTCGTCATTTTCGTCTACATTGTTTATCATTGATTGGTTATCTACATCTAAGGGGTTTATCTCTACTCTCGAAAGTGCGTCCGCTGCATTATTTAATTTACCTTTTTTATATTCTATTTGGAAATCGTACTCTTCTAGTTTGAGTCTCCACCTTAATAATTTTGAGTTGGGTTGTTTCAGGGAAAATAGCCATTTTAATGGTTTATGGTCTGTATATATTGTGAATTTCCTGCCGTATAGATAGGGTCTAAAGTAGTTGGTGGCCCAAACTATGGCCAGTAGTTCCTTTTCTATTGTGCTGTATCTAGATTCTGTTTCATTTAACGTTCGGCTTGCGTAAGCTATTGGTTGGTCTGATTTCGGATCTCCTTGGCTTAAAATCCCTGCGATTGCCACGTTTGATGCATCTGTTGTTAAAATGAACTCCTTTGAAAAATCTGGAGGTATTAATACTGGTGAATTCATCAATATGTCTTTACATGTATTAAAGGCATTTATGTATTCTCCGTCGTTAATGTCGATTCTTACGTTTTTCTTTAAACATTTAGTTAGTGGTTTTGTGACATGGGCAAAGTTTTCTATAAATTTCCTGTAGTAGCCTATAAGTCCTAGGAATGATTTAATTTCTTTTGGTGTCTTTGGTATTGGGAATTTTCTTATGGCGTCTAGTTTCTTTGGATTAGGCTTGATGCCTTCTGGCGTCACTATATGCCCGAGGAATTCCGCTTCTTTTTGCAGAAAGTCGCTTTTGTCTAGCTGTATTTTCAGATTACTTTGTCTAAATCGTTCGAATACTAATCTTAATTTTTTGATATGTTCTTGTAATGATGTCGAGAACACTATCACGTCATCCATGTATACTAAGCATGTTTTTCCTATTAAACCGTTTAAGACGTGTTGCATCAGTCGGGTAAATGTAGCAGGAGCCCCTGAAAGCCCGAACGGCATCCTGAGGTACTCATAATGGCCTGTATCAGTGCTAAACGCCGTTTTTTCAATGTCATTTGGGTCCATTTCAATCTGGTGGTAGCCCGAAATTAAGTCTATGGTCGAAAAATATTGTGCACGCCCGAGTTTATCCAGTATCTCTTCGATTTTTGGTATAGGGTGTCTATCAGGTATAGTCTTCTCATTTAACTTGCGGTAATCCACGACGATCCGCCATTTTTGTTTGCCGCTGGCATCTGCTTTTTTTGGGATCACCCATATTGGACTATTATAAGCGCTATGACTGTTCCTAATTATCCTTTGATTTAGCATTTCGTTAATTTGTTTGTCTACTTCTGGTTTGTGAATATATGGGTATCTATATAGTTTGGCGTTTATTGGTATATCGTCTTTTAGTCTAATTTTGTGTTTAATGACGTTTGTATGCGTCAGTGGTTCATTTTCTTTTGCAAAAATATCTTGAAATTCTGTACATAAATCAATTAAAATTTCTTTCTCCTGGTTATTTAAGTGATTTATCCTAATTTGATTTGTAATATTTTTTTGTACACTCCCCGTATAATTATTATTATAATTCTGGTGATAGTAAGAATTATTTGATATCATATTCGCTTTATTTTCAATTTGATCCGTTATATCTTTTTGTATCGTCCTCGTATCACTCACATTTTTATTTCGACGATATTCATATGTGTTTAATGAAACTTGATCCCGTTTACCTTTATTGTGGGTGAACATTTCTCTTAGGTCATTTGTTACTTGTTGTAACCTTCCATTGTCATCATTTAATGGTTGATTACGCTTTCCTAGTTCGAGTTCAAGTGCAATAATGCTTCTGTCTATTGTATTACTTACGTTAAGGTGATTCATTTCATCATTTGCTTTGATGAGCCTACTTATCCGATTGTTATTGCTACTACTATTACTACCCATGTTATCTTCATGATCCCTTGTATGAGGGAAGTTTATCTTAATGCTTCGATTTTTTAAATTGAGTCTCTGGTTTTTAAAATCAATGTTCGCTTAATTTTTTATCAAAAAGTCACTTCCAATAAGAGCTACGAAATTTTTGTTAAATTCAAATAGGCAAAACTCTTGCTCACTGTCCGTTAGTGAGTTTAAAATTATTCTGGCTCGATTATTATGGCTGGAATAACCATGAGCACTTTTAATTAAAAACGGGTGATTGTAAATCTTATTATAAAAGTTGTTATATGCTATGGACGGGTTTAAAAGGCACTTAGTACTACCGGAGTCGAGCAGTATTTTTCCGGGTAGTTCTTTTATTATTACGTAGGGTAATTGGGATATTGTGTTAAAATTATTAATATCTATTACGGTTCTGTTTTTGAGCTCCCTGCTATCGGAAAATTTTGATGCTGTGCATCGTATAATTCAGAGGGTGATTGTTCATTATATGTTACGTCATAATTTAATTCTTCTGGTAAGAAATGTTGTCTTCTTTCTAATTCATTGAAAGGAAAAGAATTATTCGTTTCGTTATAGTTTATTTCTTCTGGTATGAAATTTTGTCTTTTTTGAAAATTGTTGGAAGGAAAATTGTTTCGTCTATTTTGTGAGGGTTGTTGTCGGCTGAAATTAGTATGTCTCGTGTTGTTACTGCCGACATCCATAGCTTGTGGATATCTTCTAGTATTGTCATTAGGGTTGTACGTCGGTCTTCTCATTGAGAATTGATTTGAAGGGCTGCCCTGAAATTGTGGGCGAGACATTTGGGGTCTGTTTGGATTATAGTTAAAAGGTGCACGATAATTTTGTTGTTGGAAGGGTTTTTGAAATTGAATATTGTTAAAATTTGGGGTATTTCTTTGGAAAACTGGTTTTTGTTGTTTGTCCTGCCTGTTATTGTTATTATTGTTGAAATTTGACCGTTGTAATAGTCTGTCCCTATATTCATAATTTTCCTCGGAAAATATAAATTTTAAAGCTTGTTCTATGCTGTCCGGTCGAGTGGATCTGACCACCATACCGAGGGGGTTTTTTAATCCACCGATGAACGCTTTCAGTGTTTGTTGTCTGTACATGTTTTGTTTTAATACTAAAATTCCCTCGTTACGTTCATTAGATATTAAATTAGAGATGAGTAATTGTTCAATGTGTCTGCAACGATTACTGAACGCTAAGGCATCCTCGTTATGTCTCTGTTTCAGTGTCAATAATTCGCCTAGTAAGCTAATTTCATCTCGCTGGTCTGTAAAGTTCTCAACAATTGCCCGTCTTAAGTCTACCCATGTGTTTATAATTTTAGTGTTAATAATTAACCTGGCTTGTGCAATTAGTTTCGTTTGAATATAATTTAATAGGAAATGGTTAAGATATAAATTTGGATTATCTGCATCATAGAATTGGTTCATTACTAGATCACAAGCTTTTAAGAAGTTCCCTACATTTTCAGGTTGTCCGTTAAATTCGGGGATTGCTTTAAGGTAAAACTCTTGGAATTGATTTGCCATATTTAAATTGTTTCTAGAATTATTTATATCGGGTTGTTCTACAATATCAATTTCGCCAATACTAATATTTCTTAATCTATATTCCAAATGTTCTAAATTATCAATATCGCTATCAGACATATAATATTATCAATATATGAGGAAATACAGTATATATATATATAGGAAATAAAGGAAGCAAACAACTTACAGAATCGATGCTATTGCTGCTGTCTTCATGACGTCTCTCTTGATCGGTTCTTTGGCTGTTAAGCGTTGAAACGCAAAGAATCAATATACTTTTGGTTCTTCAGCACTATCCGTTGCCACTGCGCCAGTTAACTTTCTTGTTAACACACTTGACTTTTTAAAAGAATTTATTGATTATAGTTACATAAAATACTAATGAATAATAATAAAAATGATAAATATAAGTTATGACAATTTAAAAGAGACTCAAGCAATAACAATGTAGGAATGTCCGTCTGTGGTCTGGTAACTTCCATATATAGTCTCTGGTGGGGCGTGGACCGAGAGGCGGTTTCCACCTAAGTTGCAGTCTTGAAGGTGATCCTAGCAGGTGACTGGTTGCTGAGTTGAAGGTCTAGTTGTTTACCCATTTATGAATAGTCTATTCTTCTAATTGCGCTGCTTTTAATTAACCCATTCGTCAGCGACCTTGGGTGTTTAATCGGGATCTGTACTTCTTATATACATTGTATGAGTTGGCTATTGTTATCTCGCGATAATGTGCAAGTCTTAGACATACCACATCAACGCCTACTTAGATATTGAAGAAAAAAAAAGAAATCGACAAATTTTGTTTTTTTTCAAAATAACTCGAAAACGAACAGAGGCAGGGCAAAATACAAGTCATACTTGGAAGGAACATGAAATTCTACAAAACATTGCTAATTTATCCGTTTCCCTATCTCTAATAATAACGGAGATAGCAATACATTCCCATCCAGTTTGGGACAGTATATATATATATATATATATATATATATATATATATATATATATATATATATATATATATATATATATATATATATATATATATATATATATATATATATATATTTATATTGTATTAATAGCTAAAAATATTAAACCTGATAAGAAAACCTTAATGTTTTCGTAGAAATCATTTTTTGTAAGATTTTTGTGATATGTTGGTAATTAATAATCAATGTTTGGTAAGTTATTGTAAAAAAAAGTTTTTGTGAAAACTATAATTTAGTGTAACATTACTGAAGGCAATTTCTGTATAAAAGAATTGTGATTTTAAAAAATTTTGGTCCAAAAGCTGTTTGTGAATAATTATATCTTGGCAGGTGTGTAAATAGCTTGAAGAAGTTCGTTGGCCAGGAAAATCAGACAAGTTTTTCTGGGCATTTTAAAGTGTAGCTCCGGAAAATGTTTGTACTTTTTGAAACAACAAAGCTATTTAAGTGAAATATGGTACATTATTACTACTACATAGGTTATACTGCCAACCAAATGTTCTTCTTTCAAAAACGAGACATATTTTCCATCAAAAACATTTTAACGGAAATTCGCTACCATAACGCACTTGCTCCGTCCAGACGTTTTTAGTGAATTTTCTTAAAAAAATTCACTAATGAGGAGATCCTGACTTTTGAATTTTGAAAAAATTTCTTCAAATGAGCGCTAATTAGGCCCTTAGAACACATATCCGGGGTCAGTTTAGATTTATATATATTTATATATATTTAACGGTGTGATATATATATATATATATATATATATATATATATATATATATATATATATATATATATATATATATATATATATATATATATATATATATATATATATATATATATATATATATATACATATATATATATATATATATATATATATATATATATATATATATATATATATATATATATATATATATATATATAGGAAAACCCCAGTTTTTTTTTAAATGCCTGTAACTTTTTTGTCTTTTGACCTACAGCGCTACATTTTGGTAGGTACTTTAGCGATATAAACCCTTGTACGAAATGGTTGCCCTTACTTGGTTATTTTCGGAGATATAATTTTTTTTCGAAAGGAAACACATGATTTTCCGGGAAAACCTTATCCGAACTTATACAATATATATATATATATATATATATATATATATATATATATATATATATATATATATATATATATATATATATATATATATATATATATATATATATATATATATATATATATATATATATATATATATATATATATATATATATATATATATCACACCGATAACTGAAAAAATAATGAACCGATTTTGACTAAATTTGGTGAATACCTTCTTTGGAAAGTGGCTTGTATAAGTTCGGATAAGGTTTTCCCGGAAAATCATGTGTTTCCTTTCGAAAAAAAATTATATCTCCGAAAATAACCAAGTAAGGGCAATCATTTCGTACAAGGGTTTATATCGCTATAGGTAAAGTACCTACCAAAATGTAGCGCTGTAGGTCAAAAGACAAAAAAGTTACAGGCATTTAAAAAAAAACTGGGGTTTTCCTCAAATGTCAAAGTCGCGATTTAAACGTCAAAATTGGCAACATTTAGGCAAGGAACTTGAATCTAATACGGGCGAAAGAAAATGTTTTAAGAAGAATGTTTTACAAACCCTGAAGTCTTAGTTTCAACCGTCATTGTCCTTCATTTTACTAAAATGTTTTTAGAAAATTCATTTCAAATAGACCCTCTCTCTGATGCTTGGTAGTAGTCTTATTTTTGTCGAATTTTCGTAACAGAACAATAAAGGTCAATATATTCGTTATTATACAAGACATGATAAAAAATTGTATACATTAATTATATGGTGTCTACATCTTAATAATTATTTCTACAATCACAGCGTGACCCATAAGTCGTTGGTGATAAATTTTTTTTTGTTTTTTTTAGTAGAACACGCCTTATGTTATTGCATTTTTCATCAAAATACAATGCATGTTTGTAAGAAAAGAAATTCTGTACGCAACAAGTGCGTTATGGTAGCAAATTTGGATTTAATGCTTCATATTTCAAAAGCTCAATTTCCTTGCACTATATGGGTGAAGGCAGAATAAGAAGCATTAAAACCTCAAATCACAGCAATGGACAAACGGCGATACAAATAAAATTTCGCATTTGAAATGGAGGACAGTTAAAAGCCGAATATTGAAGTGAACGGGAAGGGGCAAACAAATGAGCTACGACTTTTAGCTAAAAGTTACAAGTGACAGATAAGTGACATTGACATCCACCCGGCCGTGCCGAGCAGCACAGAACACGTAATATTTCCGGGCTCCTTGACTCCACAGAATACTTAGGTTTTTCACTGTAGATGGCACTAGTTAAGCATATTTCTATACATTGGTAGAAAGTTAATTTCACTGGTATTAGAAGAACTTAGAACAGTGTTGTTGGAGTTGTAAGTGTATCTGTGGATTTACATCTCTTCAAGGACGAACTGCTCAGTTCCAAAAGTGGATGGGTGAAGGATTTTATCATTGTTTTCCTTATAAAAGACATGACCAGTCTCTCTGAGGTGGCAACCAAAAGCTGAAGTGACGTTATCAGCATTGTTTCTGCTCCTGAGATGTTCGGAAATTCTCGTGTTTAGGGCTCTCCCAGTTCTACCAATATACACAGTGCTACAACCAGGATCTCCACAGCTAAGGCAATAAACTCCTGACTTCTTCAAGAGGGGGATGTCGTCTTTATTGTGAACTAACATCTTGTTCAGGGTGTTCTAAGATTTGTAAGCGAATTTTAAATTTTCTCTCTTCAAGACTTTTGTGATGGCACTAGTAATGGGTCCACAATATGTCAACGGAAAGTAGCAAGTGTTGTCAGCCTGAGATTCTGGGATGACTGAGCTGTCTTCTCCTAGAATTTGGCGACTTTTCTTCCTGATCAGTCTATCATCAATGCTGATAGGATAATCATTGATAGTGGCTAATTGCTTGATAATATTTAGCTCATTATGAAACTTTATCTGTGACATAGGGATTCTAAAAACCTGTCTATCAAGAACCCCAAGGTGCGCCAGTTTATGAGAGATGTGATGACATGATCTGAATGGAATTAGGTGGTCTGGTTGGGTTGGTTTTCTGTAAATTTCAAATTCAATGTTGTTGATGGATCTCGTCAATTTCAGATCCAAAAAGCTGATGGAACAATTTTCTTCCAACTCCATAGTAAAGTTCATGTTGACATGTAAGCTGTTTAGCCAAGTCAAGAAATGATGTAGCTGCTCTGTGGGACCCGACCAGACAACAAGTATGTCATCCACGTAACGTGTCCAGGATGAAATAAAGTCTTTAAACGGATTATAATCCCTGAAAATAAGATCCTTCTCGAAGAAGGTCATGAAGATCTCCGCACATAGGGGGGACAAAGGGTTACCCATGGGAAGGCCACCCTTCTGTAGGAATATTTGGTTATTGAAGGAGAAGAAGTTCTGTTCAAGACAAACCTTGACCAGAGCATTCCAAGCCCTCTGCATATCTATACTAAGTGAAGAAGAAGCAAGCAAATTCTTGAGTATAAGTAGTGTCTGCTTTACCGGAACACTGGTGAAAAGATTGGAAACATCGAACGAAACCAACACCGAAGTGTCATTTATTGGGACATCTCTAAGTCTCTCGACTAGAGCAACTGAGTTCTTGATGGAAAATGGGGAGGTGACATTTACTTGTTAAATTTAAAATATTGCCAGGTAACTTGAAAACATATGTGTCAGACAGCCCACAAAGGAGACAACCGGGCGGATTGGACATCCATCTTTATGAATTTTAGGAAGGCTATAAAGGTGAGGTAAAAGTGGTTCATGGGGTAAAGACACTTATAGTTCTCAGTCAAGTGCAAATAGATCGAAGACTTTCTTAAACTTCGATGTGAAAGAGGGAGTGGATTGTAATTAACTATAAGATACCATTTTCCCTCATGAATGTGAGGACCTTCAATACATAATCCTGTCTGTCTAGAACAACCAAACAGTGTCCCTTATCAGCCTTTAAAAGGAAAAGGTCGTTGTCTCTAATAATACTCTTGAGAGACTTAACAATTGACCGGTATGGATGAAGACCAGTAGAAGTTACCTTGAATTTGGCAATGATATTGTGTATTAGACCACGTAACATGTCCGAGTCATCGACCCTGAATCTTCTCAGGAAAACCTCCAAATCTTTGACAGTGTCAAACACGAAAGACTTAACTTTTAGAGGGATAGCAAACTTAAGGCCTTGTCTCAACAAGTTAATGTTGGACTGATCGAATTGATTGTAAGATGAAAGATTTTTCAATATCTCATGGAATACATGATTACTACATTTCAAACCAATCGAATGTGGAGGGCCGTCATTTAGACGCTGCAAATGAATGATTTTTCTGTGAAGAGAAGGTTTTATATAAAATTGAAAGGAAAGTAAGTGTTCATAATTGAGTCTCATGAAAGTATCAAGCCTGGAGGTGCCTCGACTGAGCTTTGGACATTTTGATGTTTTTAATTTCTCAACTTTTAGCTTTGATTTTATTAATGTAACTGTTGTAGAGCATGTTAGCTTTGACTTTAGTTTATGTTTAGACTTTGCTTGTAAGACTGTTAAGAATTTTGTAACTGCTTGTGTCATGTGATACTTGCCGACCTACCAGAAACTTTGTTTCTGACACAACCACCTTTTGTAATGTTTCAGAAAGCCCCTGAAGATGGCCAGATATATGGACCGAAACGCGTAGGGCTTCTACTAAATAAATTCAGTCTGGAGTATAGCCTTGTTCTGTTCTTTTTTACCTTGGAAATATTATGTCTAACCCAGCGGTTGTGACGTTCAGAAATTACAATGCAAACGCATATTATACATAAACTTGTATAAACAAAACTACGAATGGCAAAACAAAATTCTCCATTATCGGCTGGGAAGCTTAAACAAATGGATAAACTGAGATTAACCCAAGACGGCAGCTCGTTCTTAAATAAGGGGAATTACTCGCAGAACAAAAGACTTTTGTAATGCAGCAGGTACAGAAAGTATATCCCACCGCAGGTAGTTATATTTTAATTAATAATTCGTTGTAGCTTAATTAGAAACACAAAGCTGTGAGTCATAGAGACTGTAATTAATATCTCACAGCTGAATAGAATTCAGTGTGTAAAGATTTATTACTTTGTAATATAATGCTGCTGTCTTAGCTAACAAAGGAACAGTTGTGCCCAGACAGAATTAAGAAACCGCAGGAATAACTGGAAAGGTTTATTTCAAACATTTAACTTGTAATACAAGATGAGGATATAACACAAAAAATATATAATGAGTGCAAATTATGAGGAACTTTTAACTTATTTTGCTGGTTGTGAAATTCTGGACTTAAATAATGAAGGAGTAGAAATAATGGTGGTGCATTTTCCATATTAAGACGATACGGGTTTAACGATTTGATTCTTTCTTATACTCTACAACGTAGGGGAAACTGTTGTAAAATGCATACTTGAGTAAAAAAAATATCACTGGGGAGGCTCTAGGGAGGGGGGTATGAGGTACAGGGCTATGGGGACGACATTGTCATCATAGTCTGAGGAAAGGTCACACAGTCAGTGTAGGAGCGCATGCAGACTGCACTGAAAGTGGTGGAAGGGTGGACGGTTGGTCAAGGGCTCGGGGCGAGCCCCGAGAAAGCCACCGTCGTGCCGTTTACGAGGAGGAGGAAGTGCGACAGCCACAGAACTCTCACTCTATACGGTAGGAGCATTCCAATGGCCAGAGAGGTAAAATATCCTGGGGTCGTATTGGACTCTAAGCTAACCTGAAATGGTCACATTGGAAAAATACTGCGTTAGGCAGTCATGACTTTAGCCGTCACTAGGCGGCTATATGGAAAAACGTGGGGGCTAAGATCTAGTATGGTCCACTGGCTGTACACAAGGGTGGTCAGACCATCTTTAACATACGCGGCACTGGTCTGGTGGCCTAAGGTGACACAATCCAGTGCCAAACAAAAACTAGGCAAGATCCAAATATGGCTTGCCTAGGCATCACAGGGGCCATGTCTTCAACCCCAACAGCCACCATAGAGGTGTTGCTGGATCTGCCCCCCCCCCCCTACACTTAGTTATTATGGGGGAGGCCAGGCTAGGACTATACAGACTAGCGTGCAATGGTAGACTGAAGATCAACCAAGGCTTCAGGGGCCACTGCAAAATTCAGGAGATCGTGAAGAAGCCCATGCTTCAAATGAGGTCAGACTTCGCGAGCCAGCGAATCTGCAGGGAAAAGAACCTTATAGTGGAAATCGATGACCGCGAGGCATGGCGGGAGGAGACGCCGGGCATACCGCGGGACTCGCTCGTCTGTTTCACGGACGGATCCGGCGGAGAGCGTGGGACGGGGGCAAGGATTTACTCGGAAGGACCGAGGGTAAGTCATAGTATTTCACTCAGAGTCCATGCAACGGTGTTTCAGGCCGAAATGTACGCCATCCTGCACTGTGTGCGAAAGAACAAGAGGAGGGGCTATACCAACAAGTGGATCCTCATATCCACAGACAGCCAAGCAGCCCTTAAGGCACTAAGTAGCCCAAGGGTAAATTCCTGGCTGGTGAGTGAGTGCCGAGACGAGACGAGCGACCTGGCTGGGCAGAATGAGGTGACCCTCATCTGGGTGCCGGATCACTCGGGGGTCAAAGGCAATGAAGAAGCTGACAGTCTCGCGAAGAGGGGGTCAGCAGAACCATTTATGGGACCAGAACCGACTCTGAACGTGACAAAGAGCACTGCCAGGGGAGCGGTTAAGTCCTGGGTCAGAAACCAACACAAGGGGTACTGGGCAGACTGTTTAGGGCTCAGACATGGGAAGTCAATAATTGACGAACCCAGTTCAAAGAGAGCTGTGAAGCTGCTAAGTCTTAGCAGAGGACAGCTCAGAAACACAACAGGTCTCTTGACGGTACACATGGCCGTCAAGGAACACCTGCATAAACTGGGGCGGTTCGAAGGGGACCTCGCATGCAGACTCTGCGGCGAGGGGGAGGAATCAGACCAGCACATTTTGTGCGAGTGTAAAGCTCTGGACCGCGAAAGACAACTGATCTACGGCCAATCTAGACCGGAGACAGAGCAATATAAAACTTCACCCTACCAATCGATGTGCAGACTAGTTCAAGGCACAGTGATTTTGAAATGGGTGGAGTAAGACTAAGGGTATGCACAATCAACCAAAGGTTGCAGTGCTATCGGGGCGGCAAGGCCGCGGACGAGCCCTGAGGGAAAAAATATTATTTTCAAAACACTAAAGGTGTCAGTTTTAATTTTGGATGAACTGTAGGAAAGACCATATGCGATCACTTTACACAAACATTTTACGATAATTTTTTTATAGTAATAAAATACTTACTTTTTTTTGTTCAGGAATATCAGGTATATAGGTATGTCACTGAAAGAAGATTTAAACCTGTGATGAGCACTGATAAGTGTACTTGGAAAACCAAAATCACCACAACAAATTTTTAAAAACCTGACGATAGTTTCACAAACCTAGTTACCGTCATCAGAGGATGCATAATTCTAAATAGCTTACAACTACAACTCTGTTTATATTCTGTGCAGGTAGTGCCGTTCTAGAACGATTGAGAGTGGTTAAACGAAACAAAAATTAACATATTTCGTCTGGCGGAAACACAACTCGGTAACTATGCATCGTACGTGCTTCTGCCAATGTTTCTTGTAAAATGGTCAATGAATAAACTAGCCTTAGCCTTTGGTTGGTGGTAGTGGACTTTTCCTTTACGTGATAGTAAAGGATTCTTTTCACGCACGAGGAAGTACCACCCCGTACATCAAGGTGAAGCCCCAAAGGACGTTTCCAGTTCTGGTGTATTAGTCGGTTTCCCTTATAGACAAAAATGATGACGGCTCCTCCTTCTACTAAAGATTCCTGAGATAAAATACCCCTCCATTCGGATCTCCGGGAGAGAGGTGTGCAGATGGCGTCGGCATCAACATTTAACATATCTTTCTCGAATATGTGTGGCCTAAATTCTAACCTGAACTCCGTCCACCATTTCCTCCAGGCTAACAGGTCCCAACGCCACCGAAACCCAAATCAGTGCCAAAATAGCCAGTAATCACCTTAATTTCCCGGGGCATGAGCTCCTTACATCCTTTAGATTGCATGGAGGTGTGTGTGCATACGTCCGTAGCAATCTACCCTGCACCAGACTCCCCAATTTGGAAGCTGGAAGAAAAGACATACTTTGGATGAAACTCTCTCTCTCTCAGGGCTGCAACTAACTTCTTCTGTTGCATTTACCGGTCACCTTCTGACAACAACATTGTCCAGCTCTTTGACTACGTTTCTGAAGAAATCGACCATCTAATTTCTGAATATCCTTCCTCCGAGGTCACTACTCCTGGTGACTTCAATGTCCATAATAAGGAATGGCTGGGATCTTCAAAACCCGATCCAAAAGGGAGAGGCCTTCGCAATTCTTCAGCAAATATGGTTCAGCAACCTACCTACTTTCCTCGAATCCCAACACACAGCTCAAATCCATTAGGTTTCCTTCTTACTACAAAACCTGAACGCTCAGTCACCGCCCATCTTGGTCGCTCAGACCACGGCATGGTCACTGCTTCCTGCGCAATTTAACCCGAGGTCACACAGTCACCACACCCACCTATCGTTTGGCACTACAACTCCGAGAACTGGGACGAAAGGCGGGATTACTTTTCCTCATTTCCATGGGGTCTGTCTGCTTCTCTCATACTGACCCCTCTGATATCTCACAAAACGTCACCGAAATCATCCAAGCTGGCATGGAATTATGTATTCCACGTACACAGAAAACCTCTTCAGCCACTCAAAAGCCCTGGTTCTCTAAATCCTGTGACAAGGCCGGACTTGAAAAGGTCAAAGCTTACAAAACGCTTTTACACAATCCCAGTCACGAAAACCGTCAAGCATTTAACGACGCAAGAAACCGTTATGTCTGCATTCTTTCTGATGCAACAAACTCGTTTCATAACCACATCCAAAACAAAGTCCTCTCAAGCGCCAACGGCAGCATACCCTTCTGGACTCTTGCTAAATATATTTGGAATAATTTCTGCAAGAGCACGTTCCCACCTCTTGTTTTAAGGGATGAAATTGTTTCTACCGCCCTGGGCAAGGCTGAACTTTTACCTCGTTGTTCGCCGGCAATTCTGCTGTCAACCCACCTCCAAATGTTCAACCACCAACAGTCTGCAATGTCGCGCATAAAATGACGGATATCATTTTCAAAACTAAAAAGGCACGAAAAATGCTCTCTTCTTTTAATACCAAGAATGCATCTGAACTTCGCGAGATCCCAGTAATTGTTCTCAAAAAATGCGCACCAGAACTTGCCCTTGTTCTGACTCGTCTGAGGGCGTTGTCTAATGTTTGTGATTAATTTTAGGTTCACTTTATCTACGTGGTGATTTGTATCCCAAATATGTCGTGCTACAGAAGATCGATCTATAGTACTATATCTTAGTTTTCCTAAATGTTCTTTAAATGTAATATATTTTGTTTGTTTGTCCGACGTATTTACGGTCACATTGTTACAACTTATTTCACAAATACCCGACATTTTAGCGGTACTATCCTTGTCTTCAGAGTTACCCAGCAAGTTTTTTAAGGTATTATAAAGATCCTTACTTACAGAAAGGCAGCTATCGGGCAAAATTTCCAGGATAGTGAGGCAAAACTTCTAAAAAAAAGTATGCTTTTTAGAGAATGTCAGTTGCAAATTAGCTTTCATAAACATGCCATCTAGACCCCCGTGATTCGCGGTTAAAATGGTAGGCAAACCAAGTTTTTTCGGCCTTCTCTTTTCTAAAGGTCGTTGATTACGCTACCATTTTCTTTATTTTCCGTTTGTTGATTAATTTTTCCAATAAGCAAGCAGTGCACCCGTTATATTCGGCCCCGTTCTTGATATACCCTTATTCTTTGCTATATCTATCTTCACTTAAAGGAAAATGTATTAAGCTATTTACTAAAAAATTCAAACTAGTCATTTTTTTGTGCGAAATGTAGCTTAGAGTAGTGGTTTCCTTCATATGGACGTCAAATTCTAAAGTATCTATCGCGATTTGGGTCCTCGAAATGTACTTACATTTTTTATTTTTTTTATTTTTTATTTCAACAACACACCACGAGGGCTTACAGCCTAAATACTATCGTACCATGGGTGTTGACAAGGAGGAAAGAGGCAACTTGTTAATTCTGGTCTTGAAGGTTTGGAGGTTCGGGGGAGAAGGAAAAACATGTGCCGGCAAGGAATTCCACAACTTGGAAGTCCTCGGGACAAAAGAGCGGGCATAACAAGATGTTCTATGTCTGGTGACCTGGACAGTAAAAGGGTGCATTCGCTCTGTTCCCCTGGTAGATCTGTTGGGGGCAGCAGGTGGAGGAGCTATGGAAGAAAGCGCCTCTGAGCAGTGGCCGTGCAGATATCCATAAAAGAGAGAGAGAGGTCACCAACGGCACGTCGGTGGGAACGGGAAAACGATTCAAAAATTTTCCGAAAATAAACTTAAAATGTTTCCGAGAAAACTGGTTTCCTCGCCAACAAGCATTAGGTTAGTAGCCAATCGAGTTATTGAAATTTAAAGGATTTAATGAAAATTCGCTATCAAATGCACTTACTGCGTAGGTATCATCATTACTTGTAGGTATCACCAATTACTTATGAGCAAGCCTTTAATTGTCCAAATGATTTTATAAAATGCAGCTCAAGACACCTTGTAATTAACGTATACAACTTTTTCTCGTATCTTGTATAATAATAATTATATTGAGTTTTACCGTAGAAATGCGTCACCCTGTATACATGTAGACAGATAAAAACTGAAACTAAACCCGGATGTGGATTCTAGGAGGCCTAGTTTGCGCTCATTTGAAGAAATCCTTTTAACATTCAAAAGTCGCGGTCTCCTCATGAACAATTTTTTTCCACGAAAATTAGCTAAAAATTATAGACCGTTAAATCATACACTTAATTAAAACTACCGCCAAAGCATGAGAGAAAAGGTCTAATTGAAATGAATTTTCTGGAAATATTTTAGTATAATGAAGAACAATGACGGTTGAAGCTGAAACTTAAGGGCTTGCAGAACTCTCTTCTTGCGACACTTTCTGTAAATAATCCGTATTTGTTTCAGGTTCTTTGCCTAAATGTTGCAAATTTTAACGTTTGAAATCGCGACTTTGACCTTTTGAGGAAAACCCCTTTTTTAAATGTCCGTAACTTTTTTGTATTCAAACTCACAGACTTAAATTTTAGTACTTCGGTGACCCTTTATAATACAGATAGGCGTACCAATTTTGGTTGCCTTGACTTTGTTATTTCCGGAGATATAATGTTTGTCCGGAAGACAACCCAACATTTTCCAGGAAAACCAGGGTCGATTTCTCTGGCTAAGGAACTTATCCAAGTCACTTGCAAAAGGAAGGTACTCAGAAAATTTGATTAATATCAGCCCATTATTTTGTGTCATCGGTGTGATTAGGTATACTTTAAGAAATACCTAAAACTGTATTAAAAAAAGTCTTTACCATAATTAAACTTCGGGTAGGTTTGCTTTCATCTCAACCAATAAAAAAAGTAAAGTAAACGCACAGTAGGACATTCGAAGCAATAATTGGCGAGTTGCATGGCTACTTGAGCTCTGCCTTGTTGTTCGTTTCACGGGATACTACTTATTTGGAAAATTGAAACGTCAATTTTATTTTTCACGAACGGCAAGCTTCTGCATTTAAAAATGTTAACACCAGAACAAAAAGTGTTTCTTGTGCAGTGCTATGGTTTGGGTGAAAAACATTCTTATCAGGGAGTGATATGAAAATTCCTTGAACGCTGGCCAAATTATTCGGTTTTCGCTACTGGTGTAAAAAAAGTTGTTATAAAATTTATGCGTACTGGGAGTGTTTTAAATGTTAAGAGGACAAAATCCGACCTAAATGAAGAAGCCAATGCTGCAGCTGCATTAGCTATGGATTCTGTTAGGCGTTTTCCGAAATTATCACTAAGAAGAAGGGCATTAGAAATTGGCAATATTGGCAAATCGCATTTGCAACAAATTTATCGTACCAACAGGTAAAACCTTTCAAATCAAAACTTATACACACTTTGGAAGAAAATGACGAGTCAAAACGATTAGATTTTTGTTTATGGTACGGCGAGCAATATCTACAAAACAATTTTGGCAGAAGTATTATTTTTTTGGACGAATCCACTTTCACCAATAATGGGGTGATAAATTCCCAAAATGCACGGCATTGGTCTATAGAGAATCCAAATTATAGAGTTAATTGCAGAATATAATGTCATAAAAAAGTAAATGTGTGGTGTGCTGTTTCTTACACTGGGATAATTGGATCATATTTTTTGAGCGGAATATGAACCAGTACAGTTATCTGGAAATGCTGGAAAATATTCTTCAAGACCGTTTACATAACATGTCACTAGAAGATAGACAAACAGTATACTTTCAGCATGACGGCCACGCAGCACATGCAACAGGAATCGTTCGAGAATGGTCAGATCGCGAATTTCCTGGGCGGTGGATTGGTCGATATGGACCAATATCTTGGCCTCCCAGAAGGCCCGATCTTACCTTAATGGACTTTTATTTTTGGGGCTATCTCAAACAGAAAGTCTACGCGGTTCCATTAAACAACGATCTTGATTTGTGGAAACTGAGGTTGAGAGAGGCAATTGACGGTATTCCAATTCAACATATTCAAAATGCTTACAAAGCATTTACTGAACGGGCCGAGTTATGTGTATCGGTTGGTGGCAGCACATTTGAATAATTTCTTTATATTTCGTTGTTCGTTTTGATTCTTGTTAGCATTAAGCGTTTTGTATTATATTAATAAATTATTATTTAACAATGCATGGTTACTTACTTTGCGCACCTGCGTGCAGAAAACCACAGGTAAAAAGCTTCATGTTGATATGGAAAAAATGTTAATAATTTATTTGAAAATTTAAAGTAGGCTGATCTGGCTGAAAATTGGGAGCCTGTCATAAATTTTAAATCTAAACCAGTTTTGTTATTCACTTTTTGCGGTATTTTTGTAAACGAAGGTAGTTTACTCTTAACACATTTAATTAAATCAGTTCTAAACCACCCTCCATATTAATTAATTTTGTTCATTTCCTCAACATCGTAGTTTAAGACCAAGCAGGAGTGATTCCCAGAATATCATAATCTAATTCAAAAATGTTTTGTCACTTATACCTTACCAACACTCAATCCGTGGACACACTATATATATATATATATATATATATATATATATATATATATATATATATATATATATATATATATATACAGGGTGGTCCTCCGGGAGGTCCCACGATCGATTGCGGGAAAATTATCAATAGAAAAAACCTGAAAATTGGATATTGCACTAAAGTTGTTGGGGGCCACAAGTTAAAAATATTTTCAAGATGGAGGCACTTCCGGTTATACCGGAAGTAGATGTCGATTCGCTTATTTTAAATGGAACACCCTGTATTTTATTACAGTTTCGGATTCTACAATAAATTCGGAATACTTTTTGTAAATAATGTTCTATACCTATCATCAACCGTCCAGAAGATATTTAGACTTTAAGATAAAATTTGACATTTACGGCCAGTCATAAAGATACCGATATTTTTATAATAAGAACATATTTCGTTACGATTTTTAGAATTATCTTGAAAGATATTTCACTTCATCTATTTCCACATCTAGACTAATGATAGAGTATACAGAGTGTCCAAAAAAAATTCCTGAAGTTTGCAATGAGAAATTGCGAAAATCTCGCGATTTTCAAATTGGAACCCCCTTTTTTTATAACACTATCGTGTTAAGCTCAAAAAATCACTGATACTTTGTATGTAATTACCTATACCCAAATCAAACGGTTTTCATTTTATTTTGAAAAAACTCATTTCAAAGCCAGATATTTTGATAAATTTCTTACCATAAGCGTTAGACATGAAAAATAAATTACCGAGTGTGTTTCTATTTAAACTTTGACAGTTTGTTGATTAACTAGCTATAAACGGTTAAATTACAGAATGTAATAAAGTAATTTCGAGAACGTGTGATACATTTGCTGATAGATATCCATATAAACAGAAACCGTCACGTAAAACCCTCAAACGAATAGTAGACAATTTCAAAAACTGCGGATCTGTCAAGAAAAAGGTGCATAGGGCTAAACCCGTTGTTAACAACGAACAAATTGAGACAGCAATTTTGGGATATTTTGCCGCATACCCTACAAAGTCAACGAGGCAAGTAGCACTGGAGTCAGGATTGTCGAAAACCTCCGTTCTGCGAATTTTACGTAAACATAAGTTCCATCCTTATGCTTTTTCAGTTGTGCAACATTTGAAGTAAACTGATTTTTCCAGAAGGGTGGAGTTCTGTGAATTTATTTTAATGCGATTCCAAGAAAACGAGCTGTTTTTAGATAACATCATTTGGACGGATGAAGCAAAATTTTCAAAAAATTGACTTTTCAATCGTCGTAATTCTCACTATTGGAGTGACACAAATGTTCATCCTTCTAGGGAAGGACACTTTCAGGAATGCTGGCAGTTTAATGTTTATTGTGCTATAAGGAATGACGGCGTCGTTGCCCTAGAAATATACGATGATAATTTGAATGGTGAGAATTATTCCGAAATTCATAAAATACGTTGTTTATTTATTTGTAGGTGAGCGTTATTTGGAAATTTTGCAAAATTTGGAAGTAACTTATTTGGACCACCTTCCTTTGAATGAATATAGGCAAAATTTTACAAACATGATGGGGCCCCTCCACATAATGGTCACCTGGTTAACAATCTTTTACAATCTCTATTTGCTGACCAATGGATTGCCAACAATGGGGCACACCTTTGGCCGCCTCGATCGCCTGACTTATCTGTTCTCGATGTTTTTATATGGGGTACTATAAAAAATAAAATCTACAACACTGCAGTTTCTACTAAAGAAGATTTCATGCGGGGGGTTCGAGATTCATTTCGTGAATTGGATCCGGATTCAATAAGAAGGGCCACACATGAGGGATTGACACGTAGGTGTGAAAAATGTCTTGACGCCAGAGGTCGTCAATTTGAAGACATAGGACGTTAATTTTTGTTTCATTTTATTCAGTCCATGTTGTGTGTGAATTGTTTTTATTTTATTTTACATTATCTGTTTGATGGTTTTATATAAGGTTATATGGAAAAATACCTGAAAATTGCTGCCTCAATTTGTTCGTTGTTAACAACGGGTTTAGCCCTATGCACCTTTTTCTTGAGAGATCCGCAGTTTTTGAAATTGTCTACTATTCGTTTGACGGTTTCATGTGACGGTTTCTGTTTATCTGGATATCTATCAGCAAATGTATCACACGTTTGCGAAATTACTTTATTACATTGTCCATAAATAGTAAATAAAATTTAACTAATCTTCGTGTGTGTAATTTAACCATGCCATTATTAGCTAGTTAATCAACAAACAGTCAGAGTTTCGATAGAAACACATTCGACAATTTATTCTCCATGTCTAACGCTTATGGTAAGAAATTTATTGAAATATCTGGCTTTGAAATTAGTTTTTTCAAAATAAAATAAAAAACCGTTTGATTTGGGTATAGGTAATTACATACAAAGTACCAGTGATTTTTTGAGCTTAACACGATAGTGTTATAAAAAAGGGGGTTCCAATTTGAAAATCGCGAGTTTTTCGCAATTTCTCATTGCAAACTTCAAGAATTTTTTTTGGACACTCTGTATACTCTATCATTAGTCTCGACGTGGAAATAGATGAAGCGAAATATCTTTCAAAATAATTCTAAAAATCGTAACGAAATATGTTCTTATTATAAAAATATCGGTATTTTTATGACTGGCCGTAAATGTCAAAATTTATCTTAAAGTCTAAATATCTTCTGGACGGTTGACGATAGGTATAGAATATTATTTACTAAGAGGGTTCAGAATTTATTGTAGAATTCGAAACTACAATAAACTACAGGGTGTTCCATTTAAAATAAGCGAATCGACATCTACTTCCGGTATAACCGGAAGTGCCGCCATCTTGCAAATATTTTTAACCTGTGGCCCCCAACGACTTTAGTGTAATATCCAATTTTCAGGTTTTTCCTATTGATAGTTTTCCCGCAATCGATCGTGGGACCTCCCGGAGGACCACCCTGAATATATATATATATATATATATATATATATATATATATATATATATATATATATATATATATATATATATATAAACAAATAAAAATTCGTACTTACCCTTGGATATGGGTTCTAGGTGGCCTAGTTCGCGCTCTTTTGAAGAAATTGTTTCAAAATTCAAAAGTTGGATCTCCTCATTGGTGAATTTTTTAAAGAAAATTCATTAAAATCACTAACGTTAAAATACTATAGAAAGCCTATTTCCCATTAGAACCATTTCACATAATAGATAGTGATCTGAATAGTCTACATGTAGGTATGTATATAGGAGCCATAATTCACAAGAATGTCTCTGTAATGTTTATGGGGTGTCGTGAAATACACACAAATCTATAAATGTAGTGATTTTACATTGTTGCAAGCAAGCTTTGTAATTTTAATGATGACTATAAAGTCTAATCGCACACAATGTACAGATTAGTGTTTGAGGATTTATGGTTATCTCACTATGTACTATAGACTAAAATGAAGTAAAGTGTATTACACGATGCGCGATGTTGTATTTAATGTAATCAGTTTTAAGTAGAGCACTACCTACGCTGTATAGGGTATCTGTGGGGTTTTCAGAATAACTGACGCTCTGTCTATGTACACAGACAGATTATATGTATTTAAAGTATTTTCATTAATCAGAAGTGTGGTAAACAGAGTAAGGTGACATTATTTGTCCGTTAATTTTTTTAACAACATGTTTTAGATTTCCACAAAATCTATAACTGAAACTACTGCCAAAACATCAGAGAAGGGGTCTATTTGAAATGAATTTTCTGAAAATATTTTAGTAAAATGAGGGACATTGATGGTTGAGGCTGTCACTTAAGACTTTGTAAAACACATATATTCATACATTTATTCAGAGCCTCGGTGGTTCAGAGGTAAGAACGTGTGCATCTAAACCGAAGGGTACTGGGTTCGTTCCCAGAGTTCTCCTTTCACCTTTTCAATACAAACTGTAACACTAACATCAACCGAGGTTCTGGCATTGTATTTGAGCAAGTTGAATGTGTGCACGTTCCACCCTTCGGAGGGGGCGTAAAGCCCGTGTCCATGCGATGTTTTGCACGTTAAAGATACCTACCCTCCTTACGGAAAAGCCGCAAAATTGCCAGGATAGTGAGGTGAAACTGCTCCCTAGCGTCGGTGATTGGCCATAGTCGCGGGAATAGGCCAACGTTAAAGAAACAAAACACACACACAACATTTATTCTACCTAACCCGTATTTGTTTCAGCTTTTTTGTCTGAATATTGCAAATAAGTTTGACGTTTCAAATCGCGACTTTGACGTTTTAAGAAGAAAAATTATAACATTTTCAAAGTAACTTTTCTGAAATTTGTTGACCTTTTTTCCGTCAAGAAAACTTAATCTTTGTCTCTAATATACCATAGATTTTGTCACCTGCACAAAATGTTTTGGTATTGTACATTTTTCTGGTCATCAGTGGCACCCATTTTTTTTTCTTAACATATACTAGCACCGAATTTGGTTGCCATAGCTTTGTTATTTTAGAAGATCCAAAAATTTTCAGAAAAAAACTCAGAATTTTCCAGAAGAAACTGCTCCGATTTCCTTGGCTGAGGTACTTTTTCAAGCCACTTACAAAAGAAAGGTACCTACCAAATTTTATCAAAATCGGCTCTTTAGTTTTTGAATTATCGCTACAATATATATATATATATATATATATATATATATATATATATATATATATATATATATATATATATATATATATATATATATATATATATATATATATATCCTGCTTTTATAACTAGGTCACACAGTCATCACACCCACGTATCGTTTGGCACTACAACTCCGCAAACTGGGACGAAATGCGGGATTACTTTTCCTCATTTCCATGGGCGTCTGTCTGCTTCTCTCACCCTGACCCCTCTGATATCTCACAAAACGTCACCGAAATTATCCAAGCTGGCATGGAATTATTTATCCCACGTACACAGAAAACCTCTTCAGCCACTCAAAAGCCCTGGTTCTCTAAATCCTGTGACAAGGCCAGACTTGAAAAGGTCAAACCTCACAAAACGCTTCTACACAATCCCAGTCAAGAAAATCGTCAAGCATTTAACGACGCAAGAAACCGCTATGTCCGCATTCTTTCTGAAGCAAAAAACTCGTTTAATAACCACATCAAAAACAAAGTCCTCTTAAGCTCCAACGGCGGCAAACCCTTCTGGATTCTTGCTAAATCTATTAGGAATAATTTCTGCAAAAGCACGTTCCCACCCCTTGTCTCAGGGGATGAAATTGTTTCTACCGCGCTGGGCAAGGCTGAACTTTTTGCTTCGTTGTTCGCCGGCAATTCTACTTTCAACCCACCTCCAAATGTTCAACCACCAACAGTCCCCAATGTCGCGCATAAAATGACGGATATCATTTTCAAAACTAAAAAGGTACGAAAGATGCTCTCTTCTCTTAATACCAGGAAAGCCTCTGGCCTTGACGAGATCCCAGCAATTGTTCTCAAAAAATGCACACCAGAGCTTGCTCCTGCCCTGACTCGTCTGTTTCAGATATCTTATAATAAAGGCATATTCTCTAGTAACTGGAAAACTGCTTGAGTACAACCCATCCCCAAGAAAGGATCCAAAGCGCTTCCCAGCAACTACAGGCCTGTTTCTCTCCTTTCAGTCGTCTCTAAAGTGATGGAAAAGTATATAAACACCGAATTACAAAAATTTCTTGAAAAACACAGTCTAATCCACGACAGGCAGTATGGATTCCGTCAGCGCAGATCGACTGCCGACCTCCTTTCCTTTGTCACCCATTCTTGGAACAAGTCTATGGAACAACACGGTGAATCCCAGATTGTTGCTCTAGACATATCCAAAGCATTTGACCAGGTCTGGCACGCAGCGCTGCTTAATAAACTTCCGGCCTATGGCCTACCACCAAAACTCTGTATGTGGACAGAAAATTTCCTCTCCAACAGGAGCATATCTGTTGTTGTGGATGGCCATTCCTCTAAACTGTATCCAATTAATGCAGGAGATCCTCAAGGTTCAGCTTTAGCCCCTACTTTGTTTCTTCTCCACATCAATGACCTCCTCTCGAGCACATCCAACCCAGTTCACAGCTACGCGGACGACAGCACCCTCCATTCAAATATACAATATTCTAAGCCTGTCTCTTTAGCCCAATTAGATGAGGATCGCAGACTCATGGAGGGTTCTGTCTCCGTGGATCTCCAAAAAATATTAGACTGGGGAAGTAGAAATCTTGTACAATTCAACCCCACCAAAACTAAGTCTTGCTTTCTTTCTCACAAGAGATACAGCAGCCCTAGACCCATCACAATGAACAACCAAGTTATTGAAATTAATGAGTCCTTTTCTCTTGTTGGCATTTCTGTGGATCAAAATCTGAATTGGCACCAACATGTCACATCAATTGCAGAAGCGGCTGCTAAGAAATTAGGTTTCCTCTTACGGGCTCGCAAATACTTTTCACCAGCTAATCTCTATACCTTATATACTTCACAAATAAGGCCAAACCTCGAATACTGCTCTCACATCTGGGGTGCTGCTGCCGCTTCTACACTCGCTATCCTGGACTCCATTCAGAAGAGAGCTATACGTCTCATCGGTGACCCTACCCTCACCTAAAGGCTGCCATCCCTTTCCCACCGACGTGCCGTTGGTGACCTCTCTCTCTTTTATAGATATCTGCACGGGCACTGCTCAGAGGAACTTTCTTCCATAGTTCCCCCACCTGCTGCCCCCAGCAGATCTACCAGGGGAACAGAGCGAATGCACCCTTTTACTGTCCAGGTCACCAGACATAGAACGTTTTGTTATGCCCGCTCTTTTGTCCCGAGGACTTCCAAGTTGTGGAATTCCTTGCCGGCACATGTTTTTCCTTCTCCTCCGAACCTCCAAACCTTCAAGTCCAGAATTAACAAGCTGCCTCTTTCCTCCTTGTCAACACCCACGGTACGATAGTATTTAGGCTGTAAGCCCTCGTGGTGTGTTGTTGAAGAAAAAAAAAACTAGGACAATGTTAGTGGATAATAATATACTAAAAGAGCGTACAGGTGATTAAACAAAAACAGTAAAATATGTTGCGCGACTATGACCAATGGCCGACGCCAGGTAGCAGCTTCACCTCACTATACTAAAAATGTTGCTGCGCCTTTTTTGTAAGAAGGATAGGGATCCTAAACGTAACCAAGATCGCATGGTATACGGGACCGACGGTTTTACGCCCCCTACAAATGGCGTAACGTGCAGAAATTCAACTTACTCAAATACAATGCTTCAACTTTGGTTGACGTTAATGTTACAGTGTGTACTCCAAAAGTAAAATAACCCGGAGATCGAACTCAGTACCCTTCAGTTCAGAGGCACACGTTCTTACCATGGGACCACCGAGGCTATCTATCTATATATATATATATATATATATATATATATATATATATATATATATATATATATATATATATGTATGTAACAGAAAATAATAAGTCAATTTTAATAAAATTTGATGAGTGCCTTCCTTTTGTAAGTGGATTGGATAAGTTTGTTACTCAGAAAAATCGAACTAATTTTTCCGGGTTTCTTTTCGGAAAATTTTTATAACAAAGCTATGCAGCCAAATATGATAGGCTGATTTACATTATAGAAAGTGAACTATATACCAAAATCTAGATCCCTAAGTTACAAAAAAGTTTGAAGCATTTAAAGAAAGTCTTGACGCAGCAAGTGCGCTTTGGTAGTGAAAAATATTTTTAATGACAAATATCTCTTTTTCAAACAAAAGGAATGGAATATGTTATAATCTACATATAGTAGAAACAATGTACTTTATTTCATCAAAATAACTGTATGGTTTGAAAAAGAACAATAATTTCCCGAAAATAAACTAAAATATTCCCGAAAAGTCTGGTCCGGACAACGAATAGCTATTTACACACCTGCTAAGATATAATTATCCACAAAAAGCTTTTCGACAAAAATTAAAAAAAAAGTTTGTATAAAAATTTGCAAAATATTTCTTTAACGAAAAATGCCATTTTCTTAAAAAAAATGGTTTAAGTAACATGAAAATTATGTCTATGAAAATTTGTTAAAACTATTATTTTTGATAGAAACGTGAATTTTTTTTTTACAATAACATACATTTATTATTACCAACACTTTACAAAAAGCTCGTAAAAATGATTTCTTCAAAAACACAAAAATAATTTAAGTTAACTTTTTTGTACACAAAAATTTGCTAAAAAAATTATAATATTTAAATTACCTATATAACTAATATATATATATATATATATATATATATATATATATATATATATATATATATATATATATATATATATATGTATATGTATCTAGATTTTCGTGTGTAATTCACATTCTATAATATAAAGCCGCGTACCAAATTTGGTTGCCATAGCTTTGTTATCTCCAGAGGCATACAAATTTTCCGGAAGGAAACAAAAAATTTTCCTGGAAAAACTGGTCCAATTTTCCTAACGAATTTAGCCAAGGCACTTGCAAGAGGAAGTACTCACTAGATATGATCAAAGTCGGCCTATTGTTGTCTGTGTTATCGGTGTGATATATATATATATATATATATATATATATATATATATATATATATATATATATATATATATATATATATATATATATATATATATATATATATATATATATATATGGAAATGAGTTCCAGGGGGCCCAGTTTGCAATCATTTGAAGGAAATTCAAAAGTCGCGATCTCGGTGTATCAGTGATTTTTTTTTCTACGAAAATTCACTAAAATCCTTTATAAATGTAACGTTCAATCATAATTTAGTAGTTACTTTTTTAGGGACTGAAAAATTGAAAGGCTCATATTGCTGCTTCTATAATTTTTTATTCACCAACCCACCACACCGTTTCTCCATGAAAAACCCTCACTTTGTCCAATTAAAGAAATCGCTAAATACCTAGTCACGTAATCTGATCGGTTATTAGATACAAACTAGTGACCTGTGCAGTGGTCAAAATTCGACCGTAATTCATTAAATTTTTAAGTTTTAACATTATTGATGTTCTTTTGTCATAAGGTATACCTCTATAAACTCAGTGCGACCATTTGACCACAAATTTTTCTGTGTTTAATATTCAGTATGAACGTATGAACGGATCCATATACATCTGTTTGAACATAGAGTAATATGTGTTTTACAATGACAGATTAATATATTAACCGCCAGCTCAGACCTGGCACTGGGAATCGTGCTGTCTAATTAAAACAAAGCATTGTTTAATCTATTTGCAATACTTATTATACCGCAATTTTATATTTCTACTCTCCTTCTTTATCTGAACTTTAACTATGCCAAATTCCACACTGCTCCGTGCGCCAAATGTGCCTAAAAAGTACAAAGTACAAAGAGTTACAAAGTTTGTTCTTTATGTATATATTCATAATATATAGATATATAACTGAAACTACTGCCAAGGCACCAGAGAAAGTTGGGGGAGAAAGAGCTTGTTTTCTTTCGCCAATGTTTTGCAGGTGAATTGGTCCCACCCTCGCTAACTAGTCGGCTTTGCTAATTAGCGTTAGAAGAAGAATATGTTGAAGATGTGGACTGTATTTATAACTCTAGGTGCACTGGATTCCAGAAGATTTCAATAATACACTTTTTTATATTTATATATGTTGTATTGTTACTATATACACTTTGAACTTAACATTTATTTACAATTTGCGGTGTTACACTTGATTTAGTGGGTTACTCAGGAGATTTCAGAATCTTATTAGCTACTTGCTATTGCATTTAACTGCGCGTATACTTTCTAATTTAGAAGAAAACACTGACTTTTCACTGTATCACTGTACGAACGGAATTTCTGTAGGAAGATTGGAGCTTGAACTGAACTAGCTTAATCACACTAGCGATGTTTAAGTAGAAGATTGGGATGTTAGAAGTCCCAAAAAGCAATGAAGATGAGATTCGTTGCAGAACGGCACTGTAGAATTGAACTGGCTTAAACACACGAGCGATGCTTAAGTGGAAGATTAGGAACTCAGGGTTCCAAGGAAGCGAAGAAGATGAGATATGTAGTAAAACTGACTTGTACATTGCGAAAGGCTTGCTTTTACCGAGCTTTCGCGTAACGCTAGGTGACGTAGTTGACATAACATAATGTCAGTAATACAGAATGGCCAACTAGGTAGAAACATTATTCCTAGTGAAGAAAATCCACTGGGTGCATCTAAAGAATACGTCAAAGACAGCTAAAGCTATTTACAATAAAGAACCTAACGGTATATAAGTATTCTTTGTATGACATTGTTTATGCGTAAACCTAATGCAATACAGACGGCTAGAGGATAAAGATTACCAGCAACTTGGAAATGATTGTGAAATCCAGAGATAACTAATTCCAGGTAGAAACTTAAAGGATAGTGCAACCGAATGAAAGTAAAGAGACAGGGGCGTACCACTTATGTTTCTCCGACATTCTTCCCCCTGTTGAAGCGACGCTTCAAAATTATCCTTGTTCGAAAGCTGGAAGAGGACATACCTTCGTGATGGGTCGGATGTAGGTACTGCTGGGGGTACGGATTTGGACAACTCGCACTCTGCCGTCTCTCCCTGGCATCACGTCTACTATCCTGGCTGTAGACTACTTTAAAGGAGGAAGCAACTCATCTTTGAGGAGTACTAGGTCATTGACTTCTAGATTTTTCGAAGGGTATAGCCACTTTGGACGATGTTGAAGACGGTTTAGGTAGTCGACTGACCAGGGTTTCCAGAATTGCTGTTGTATTTGGGAACATCGCTGCCAGAAAGAAAGTCTGTTAAATCCTTGTCTGTGGATGTGGTCAAACTGGAACCTATGAGGAGGTGACCTGGTGTTAAGCATTCCAAGATAGAGGGATAAGTAGAAAAGGCTGTAATGGGTCTTGAAGTTAGATTTACGTCAATTTATGACGAAACAGTGGAGAATCCCTGAAAGGTCAAAGCTACGCTACCATTATTTTCTTGCGTCAACTGGTCTCTATTAGAAAATTGTTTTTCGAAAGAAGGGAATCGTTGTTTGGTAATGGAAAAGAAGTCGCCTAGTTTTAAATTTTCCGATGGTGTTTTCAAGGAAACATTTACCTGGAATCGACCGTTTTCCAGGCTTTTTGTGGTTGAAGAAAAAACTTGTTCAGCCAGCTCATCGTCTGCAGAAGGAATTTTGTTAGGAGGAGTTTCCTCCATTTTCCAAAAGTTATTTACCTTAGTTACATCTAACGAAGCTAGTACGACCTTTTTCTCCTCAGGTGGCTCGCCTGTAGAAATAATTGTGGTGGGAAGGATTTCCTTCAGTTCCGAGAATTTTGACGTAATGTCCAACTCAGAATTCGAAAGCTATTTACAATAATGGACTTAACGGTATATAAGTATTCTTTGTATGGCATTGTTCATGGGCAAACCTAATGCGATACAGACGGCTAGAGGATAAATATTACCAGCAAATTGGAAAGGATTGTGAAATTCAGAGATAACTAATTCCAGGTATAAACTTAAAGGATAGTGCAACCAAATGAAAATAAAGAGACAAAGGCGTACCCATTATGTTTCTCCAACAAAAGTTATATGAAACTCAATTTTTGCAAATATTTAAGTAAAATGAAGGACAATGACGGCTTAAGCTGAAACTTAAGGCTTTATAGACGACACTCCTTATAACATATTTTCGACGTAACCCGTTTGAGTTTCAGGTTCTTTATCTAGAACATGCCAATTTTGACGTTTAGAGTCGCGACTTTGCCGTTTTAAGAAGAAAAACTATAATCCTTACACTTTTTTTTCTTAACCGAGAGATCCAAATTGCCATAGCGTTGTTATTTCCGGAGATTTAAAAAATTTTCGAAAGAAAACATAAAATTTTCCGGGAAAAACTAGTCCGATTTTCATGGCTAACGAGCGACTTGTGAAAGGCAGGTACCCACCAAATTTTATAAAAATCGCCATATTATTTTTTGAGTTATCGGTGTGACAAACACACACACACAAATATATATATATATATATATATATATATATATATATATATATATATATATATATATATATATATATATATATATATATATATATGTGTGTGTGTGTTTGTCACACCGATAATATATATATATATATATATATATATATATATATTTGTGTGTGTGTGTTTGTCACACCGATAACTCAAAAAATAATATGGCGATTTTTATAAAATTTGGTGGGTACCTGCCTTTCACAAGTCGCTCGTTAGCCATGAAAATCGGACTAGTTTTTCCCGGAAAATTTTATGTTTTCTTTCGAAAATTTTTTAAATCTCCGGAAATAACAACGCTATGGCAATTTGGATCTCTCGGTTAAGAAAAAAAAAGTGTAAGGATTATAGTTTTTCTTCTTAAAACGGCAAAGTCGCGACTCTAAACGTCAAAATTGGCATGTTCTAGATAAAGAACCTGAAACTCAAACGGGTTACGTCGAAAATATGTTATAAGGAGTGTCGTCTATAAAGCCTTAAGTTTCAGCTTAAGCCGTCATTGTCCTTCATTTTACTTAAATATTTGCAAAAATTGAGTTTCATATAACTTTTGTTGGAGAAACATAATGGGTACGCCTTTGTCTCTTTATTTTAATTTGGTTGCACTATCCTTTAAGTTTATACCTGGAATTAGTTATCTCTGAATTTCACAATCCTTTCCAATTTGCTGGTAATATTTATCCTCTAGCCGTCTGTATCGCATTAGGTTTGCCCATGAACAATGCCATACAAAGAATACTTATATACCGTTAAGTCCATTATTGTAAATAGCTTTCGAATTCTGAGTTGGACATTACGTCAAAATTCTCGGAACTGAAGGAAATCCTTCCCACCACAATTATTTCTACAGGCGAGCCACCTGAGGAGAAAAAGGTCGTACTAGCTTCGTTAGATGTAACTAAGGTAAATAACTTTTGGAAAATGGAGGAAACTCCTCCTAACAAAATTCCTTCTGCAGACGATGAGCTGGCTGAACAAGTTTTTTCTTCAACCACAAAAAGTCTGGAAAACGGTCGATTCCAGGTAAATGTTTCCTTGAAAACACCATCGGAAAATTTAAAACTAGGCGACTTCTTTTCCATTACCAAACAACAATTCCCTTCTTTCGAAAAACAATTTTCTAATAGAGACCAGTTGACGCAAGAAAATAATGGTAGCGTAGCTTTGACCTTTCAGGGATTCTCCACTGTTTCGTCATAAATTGACGTAAATCTAACTTCAAGACCCATTACAGCCTTTTCTACTTATCCCTCTATCTTGGAATGCTTAACACCAGGTCACCTCCTCATAGGTTCCAGTTTGACCACATCCACAGACAAGGATTTAACAGACTTTCTTTCTGGCAGCGATGTTCCCAAATACAACAGCAATTCTGGAAACCCTGGTCAGTCGACTACCTAAACCGTCTTCAACATCGTCCAAAGTGGCTATACCCTTCGAAAAATCTAGAAGTCAATGACCTAGTACTCCTCAAAGATGAGTTGCTTCCTCCTTTAAAGTAGTCTACAGCCAGGATAGTAGACGTGATGCCAGGGAGAGACGGCAGAGTGCGAGTTGTCCAAATCCGTACCCCCAGCAGTACCTACATCCGACCCATCACGAAGGTATGTCCTCTTCCAGCTTTCGAACAAGGATAATTTTGAAGCGTCGCTTCAACAGGGGGAAGAATGTCGGAGAAACATAAGTGGTACGCCCCTGTCTCTTTACTTTTATTCGGTTGCACTATCCTTTAAGTTTCTACCTGGAATTAGTTATCTCTGGATTTCACAATCATTTCCAAGTTGCTGGTAATCTTTATCCTCTAGCCGTCTGTATTGCATTAGGTTTACGCATAAACAATGTCATACAAAGAATACTTATATACCGTTAGGTTCTTTATTGTAAATAGCTTTAGCTGTCTTTGACGTATTCTTTAGATGCACCCAGTGGATTTTCTTCACTAGGAATAATGTTTCTACCTAGTTGGCCATTCTGTATTACTGACATTATGTTATGTCAACTACGTCACCTAGCGTTACGCGAAAGCTCGGTAAAAGCAAGCCTTTCGCAAGGTACAAGTCAGTTTTACTACATATCTCATCTTCTTCGCTTCCTTGGAACACTGAGTTCCTAATCTTCCACTTAAGCATCGCTCGTGTGTTTAAGCCAGTTCAATTCTACAGTGCCGTTCTGCAACGAATCTCATCTTCATTGCTTTTTGGGACTTCTAACATCCCAATCTTCTACTTAAACATCGCTAGTGTGATTAAGCTAGTTCAGTTCAAGCTCCAATCTTCCTACAGAAATTCCGTTCGTACAGTGATACAGTGAAAAGTCAGTGTTTTCTTCTAAATTAGAAAGTATACGCGCAGTTAAATGCAATAGCAAGTAGCTAATAAGATTCTGAAATCTCCTGAGTAACCCACTAAATCAAGTGTAACACCGCAAATTGTAAATAAATGTTAAGTTCAAAGTGTATATAGTAACAATACAACATATATAAATATAAAAAAGTGTATTATTGAAATCTTCTGGAATCCAGTGCACCTAGAGTTATAAATACAGTCCACATCTTCAACATATTCTTCTTCTAACGCTAATTAGCAAAGCCGACTAGTTAGCGAGGGTGGGACCAATTCACCTGCAAAACATTGGCGAAAGAAAACAAGCTCTTTCTCCCCCAACTTTCTCTGGTGCCTTGGCAGTAGTTTCAGTTATATATCTATATATTATGAATATATACATAAAGAACAAACTTTGTAACTCTTTGTACTTTGTACTTTTTAGGCACATTTGGCGCACGGAGCAGTGTGGAATTTGGCATAGTTAAAGTTCAGATAAAGAAGGAGAGTAGAAATATAAAATTGCGGTATAATAAGTATTGCAAATAGATTAAACAATGCTTTGTTTTAATTAGAAAGCACGATTCCCAGTGCCAGGTCTGAGCTGGCGGTTAATATATTAATCTGTCATTGTAAAACACATATTACTCTATGTTCAAACAGATGTATATGGATCCGTTCATACGTTCATACTGAATATTAAACACAGAAAAATTTGTGGTCAAATGGTCGCACTGAGTTTATAGAGGTATACCTTATGACAAAAGAACATCAATAATGTTAAAACTTAAAAATTTAATGAATTACGGTCGAATTTTGACCACTGCACAGGTCACTAGTTTGTATCTAATAACCGATCAGATTACGTGAGTAGGTATTTAGCGATTTCTTTAATTGGACAAAGTGAGGGTTTTTCATGGAGAAACGGTGTGGTGGGTTGGTGAATAAAAAATTATAGAAGCAGCAATATGAGCCTTTCAATTTTTCAGTCCCTAAAAAAGTAACTACTAAATTATGATTGAACGTTACATTTATAAAGGATTTTAGTGAATTTTCGTAGAAAAAAAAATCACTGATACACCGAGATCGCGACTTTTGAATTTCCTTCAAATGATTGCAAACTGGCCCCCCTGGAACTCATTTCCATATATATATATATATATATATATATATATATATATATATATATATATATATATATATATATATATATATATATATATATATATATATATATTTTAGAGGTGTGCGAAGCTTCGAAATTTCGAACCGAACCCGAACTCACTCGAACCGAACCTTCGGTTCGAAAATATGTTCGCACTAGCGATGTTGAAGTTGTTCGAAGTTCGAAATATGTAATTCTCCAAAATACTTTCGTTGCTCAAAAATACTTCAAAATTTAACTTTACAGGCATTGAATGCTGCCAAAGATAGCGAAGTTGCGGCCCTGTTAACTCGGTAGCGGCGCTTTAAAGTCGTTATCGGTCTCATTGGATGGATAGCATAATTTTTGGAGATTTCACTCATGCATATTTTTTACAGTTGGTGGGCACATTGAGACACGACGGAGCCATTTAGCAATAACAGAATTATTTTTCTTATATATCCTAGCCTCCCAACACCTTTTTCAGTAACAACATTATGATGGCGGTGTTCGAAAGCGATTGGTAACGTAAATTTTCAGAATTTATGAGGATAATTGCAGATTGACTTTGGAAAACACTGGTTTCAACATGATTTATTTCACCATGAGCCAAAACGATCACCACCAGAAGGTATTTTCACCCAATCAACCTGCAAATTTGCCGAACTCTTCCTTTTTGTTAAAAGAGTGGGAATCTTTCAGATATCAAATATTGTATGGTACAATATTCCTAAATTTTGTGTTTAAGGAAATGATATATGAACACTGAAGAATTTTGGGTAGTTCGATGTTCGATTTTAAATTTCTAAGAAGTTCGAAGTTCGACTGTGAACCTTAGACATACTATTTCAAAGGTTCGAAGTTCGAGGCAACATATTTGCTTGGGTTCGTTCATAGTTCGGTTCGAACAAAACATGGGTTCGCACACCTCTAATATATATATATATATATATATATATATATATATATATATATATATATATATATATATATATATATATATATATATATATATATATAAACATATAATGTCTGAAACTAATCTCGGATTTGGGTACCACCAAGGGTCTTAGTTTGCACTCATTAATAAATTTTTTAGGAAATAGCATTAAAATGGGTCTCACTGTTGATCGGAGAAACGCACAAGACAAAAATACTTTTTGTTGACAGCAAAATCTGTTACATGTTGCAGATAAAGGTTGAGTTTTTGGCACTAAAATGCCAACGAAGACCACACAAATTACTTTAATTACACTTAAAACGTCAACATATTTACAGAAAGTAAATAGCTTTAATTCACCTTATAGTTTAACTCTTTTGCTAACCTACGGCTTGAAGGCAATCTGACTATAATGCCCCCTCTGTAAAAGATTTTCGATAAAAATACACCCCTGAGTCAATGATTTGCGTCCTGTCTTTTATTCGCCTACGCCGCCTCTGTTCTTGAACCAAATTTGTTTTCTTGCACTGCGCTTGACTCGCACGAAAATTTACAACGAATTCTCTCTCGTTAAATTGTAGAGTTCTCCAATATTTATATGATTTACTGCAAGCAGATTCTAACAGACACGTAATTAATAGTTAGAGAGTAATTTGTAAAGTGTCTGTTCAGCGATTTTCCGTTACTTGCACTGCATACAGAAATGAACAGAAGAATGACGCGATTAACAACTGTTTTAACGCTAAATCTGAAGACTGCGGTTTCCACTTTACACAGATTTAATTAATAACTGCATTAATTAACCATTTACATAAGAACGATCATAAAATAATCTCAGATTACAACCAATTTACACATGCGTATTTTGTTAAAGCTTTAATCGGACACTAGGCTTAAAATTAAAATGGGATATAATTGCTACAAAACGTTTTATTCTTTTAATGGCTCGATTTGTTGCCCAATATGGCTATCCTATGCTTACCGTTTCCCCGGTGGAGTTGTGCTAAAGTGGGGTGGGGTGGGAGGTAAAATGTACTCCCAAAAGTGGCATTTTCACAGTTTTGCGGCTACATCTCGTAACGCACTCACAATATCGAAGATATGGCCCTATTAAAAGTTGTGGGGCATTGAGTTCTGCATTAAGTGAGCCACGACGAATATTTTTCTGACCACCCATTCGCCTACTAGTGCTCATCAAAATTGGACAAATTTTACACATTTATGATAGATTTTGGGCTGTAATCGGTTTTTTCAGAAAGGTAGTGAAAGAGCTGGACAAATATATATATATATATATATATATATATATATATATATATATATATATATATATATATATATATATATATATATATATATATGTCCAGCTCTTTGACTACCTTTCTGAAAAAACCGATTTCTGAATATCCTTCCTCCGAGGTCACTATTCTTGGTGACTTCAATGTCCATAATAAGGAATGGCTAGGATCTTCAAAAACCGATCCGCACGGAAGAGCAGCGGAAGCCTTTGCAGTCAGCAATTCTTTAGCCAATATGGTTCAGCAACCTACTTACTTTCCTCGTATCCCAACACACAGCTCAAATTCCTTGGATCTCCTTCTTACTACACAACCTGAATGCTATAAGATATCAGTCACCGCCCCCCTTGGTCGCTCAGACCACGGCATGGTCACTGCTTCCTGCGTAATGCAACCCGAGGTCACACAGTCATCACACCCACGTATTGTTTAGCACTACAACTCCGCAAACTGGGACGAAATGCGGGATTACTTTTCCTCATTTCCATGGGCGCCTGTCTGCTTCTCTCATCCTGACCCCTCTGATATCTCACAAAACGTCACCAAAATTATCCAACCTGGCATGGAATTATTTATCCCACGTACACACAAAACCTCTTCAGCCTCTCAAAAACCCTGGTTCTCTAAATACTGTGACAAGGCCAGACTTGAAAAGGTCAAAGCTCACAAAACGCTTCTACACAATCCCAGTCAAGAAAACCGTCAAACATTTAACGACGCAAGAAACCGCTGTGTCTGTATTTTTTCTGAGGCAAAAAACTTGTTTAATAACCACATCAAAAACAAAGTCCTTTTAGACTCCAGTAGCAGCAAACCCTTCTGGACTCCTGCTAAATCTATTGGGAATAATTTCTGCAAGAGCACGTTCCCACCTTTTGTCTCAGGGGATGAAATTGTTTCTACCGCTCTGGGCAAGGCTGAACTTTTTGCCTCGTTGTTCGCCGGTAATTCTACTCTTAACCCACCTCCAAATGTTCAACCACCAACAGTCCCCAATGACGCGCATAAAATGACGGCTTTCATTTTCAAAACTAAAAAGGTACGAAATATGCTCTCTTCTTTTAATACCAGGAAATAATCTGGCCTTGACGAGATCCCAGCAATTGTTCTCAAAAAATGTGCACCAGCACTTGCTCCTGTCCCGACTCGTCTGTTTCAGACATCTTACAATAGAGGCATATTCCATAGTAACTAGAAAACTGCTCGAGTACAACCCGTCCACATGAAAGGATCCAAAGCGTTTTCTAGCAACTACAGGCCTATTTCTCTCTTTTCAGTCGTCTCTAAAGTGATGGAAAATTATATAAACACCGAATTACTAAAATTTCTTGAAAAACACAGTCTAATCCACGACAGGCAGTACGGATTCCGTCAGCGCAGATCAACTGCCGACTTCCTTTCCTTTGTCACCCATTCTTAGAACAAGTCTATGGAACTACACGGTGAATCCCAGAATGTCGCTCTAGACATATCCAAAGCATTCGATCAGGTCTGGCACGCAGCGCTGCTTAATAAACTTCCGGCCTATGGCCTACCACCAAAACTCTGTACCTGGACAGCAAATTTCCTCTTCAACCGGAGCATTTCTGTTGTCGTGGATGGCCATTCCTCTAAACTGTATCCAATTAATGCAGGATCCCTCAAGGTTCAGCTTTAGCCCGTACTTTGTTTCTTCTCCACATCAATGACCTCCTCTCTAGCACATCCAACCCAGTTCACAGTTACGCGGACGACAGCACCCTCCACTCAAATATACAATATTCTAAGCCTGTCTCTTTAGCCCAATTAGATGAGGATCGCAGACTCATGGATCTCCAAAAAATATTAGACTGGGGAGGTAGAAATCTTGTACAATTCAACATCACCAAATCACAGTCTTGCTTTCTTTCTCATAAGGGATACACCAGCCCTAGATCCATCACAATGAATAACCAAGATATTCAAAGTAATGAGTCCTTTTCACTTGTTGGCATTTCTGTGGATCGAAATCGCGGCTGCGAAGAAATTAGGTTTCCTCTTCCGGGCTCGCAAATACTTTTCACCAGCTAATCTCTATACCTTATATACTTCACAAGTAAGACCAAACCTCGAATACTGCTTATCGAATGCTTATCTCAGTAGTCTCATTTCTAAACGGAAATTCACGTTCAGGGTCCCGTTTTTTGTTGGCTACTGGACCACTTTGTCGAAACTTTGCAACTAACTCCAAAATGTATTTTCTGTTAACATGTTTGTTCGGATGTCGTTCATTAAATAAATTTGCGGTACGGTTGGCACAGTCATCGTTTTTGAAAAAAAGAGTATTTCTCTCATTCCGATAAGAAATGTTCTGAGAGTCAATTTTTTGTTTACAAACCAACAAAACATTGACTGTCAGCACATTTCTTATCAGGAATGAGTGAAATGCGTTTTTGCATCTTCAACTGTGAATAATTTTTAAACGAGGTAATGAAACTTCCAAAAAAATTAGTGTGCTGAATTTAGAAAAGAACGAGCTTTCAAATGTTCCCTATTTAAAATATAAGGGTTGTTATCACCACCCTTAAGGGGTTAATGTGACAAAGTTGAGTTTTATGTCAAAACATGTCCCCTTCAATATTAATAGTGACGTGTTTCAGCGTTTCTTAAAAAAGAATTCTCTGGACGCAAATCGGTCTGTTGCGTTTTCAATGCGCCACCCTATATAAAAATTTAAACTGACCCTGAATATGGATTCTAGGATCCTAGATCGTTGTCATTTAAGGAGATTTTTCGAAGTCTTAAAATCGTGATCTCGTCATTAGAGAATTTTTTTTCTACGAAAGTTAACTAAAGACTGAATAAGAATTTAATGGATACGCCAAATGGTAACAATTAACCCAGTTAACAAGTTCTGGCACGTTGGTTTTGAGTGCAATATCTAATTTGATAATTAATGACAACGTACTTGACCGTTTACTGCAGACGGCAAAGATTGAAATTAATAGTTAAGGATGATAAAGGAGTTAAATGGCGAAAAGACGCAGAGTTAATCAATCCCAGTTTAGGAGATTTATTTCCTTACTTTATTTGTGACAAATCATTCCCTTTAACAAAAGCTGGTTTCATTTACTCGTCTAATTACGGAATATCTACCAATTAAGTTAATAATAGTAATAATAATAATAATAATAATAATAATAATAATAATAATAATAATAATAATAATAATAATAATAATAATAATAATAATTGTAGAAAAGTGCAGATCGGGAGAGGCATCTTTCAGGGGGACTCCCTGTCGCCGGTGTGGTTTTGTGTGGCACTGAACCTCATGTCGACTGTCCTAAACAAAACTGGAGCCGGGTATAAACTAAATATGAAAAACCGAAGAAGAACATCCCAATTACTATACATGGATGATCTTAAAAAAATCTTAAATGATTTAAATTAAAGACACAAGATAAGCTCCACTCACTGATTAATACTGTTAAAATCTTTAGCAATGATATAAAAATGTCGTTTGGACTCGACAAATGTGCTATAATCAACGTCAGGAGAGGGGCAGTCGAAGGTCACCAACAGCCCTTCTGCGATATTGAGCAACTACCGCCTGAAGACACATACCGCTACCTAGGGAGTCCTCAGGGTGGATCATAGCCGGCTAAAGCAAGAGTTCCATGAGAAATATAGGAAGCGAGTCACGAAGCTCATAAATACTAAGCTTTCCGGAGGTAACCTCTGTGCTGCTATCAACGCTTGGGCGGTACCAGTATTGACATACTCTTTTGGAGTTGTCAAATGGTCTAACACCGACTTGGATGAACTGGACAGACTCACGAGAAGGATTCTTACGAAATTCCGGTGCCTTCACACAAACTCATCTGTTAGAAGACTTTACACACCTCGGAAAGAAGGCGGCAGAGGATTAATCCATATAAAGAACATCTGCTTTAAGCAGGAAAGAAACTGGCGACAACGTTTTCTTGCATCGCATGATGAACTGATGAAGTTGGTGGTGTGCGAGGATAAAGATTATACTCCACTTAGGCTGGGTCAGCGCAACTATGAGTTGGACGTCCCAGTCGACCAGGACAGTATAGTCCAGTGGAGTGACCAGGCTATGCATGGAAGGTACCCCAGACACCTGCAGGCAAATAATGTTGATAAAACCTCTTCGCGTATGTGGTTGGTTGGGGGGCAACTCTACCCGGAGACGGAGGGTTTTGTGATGGCCATTCAGGATAGGGTTATAAAAACTTAGAACTACGAGTAGCTTTGCCTAAAATTAGAAGTGGTGGATAAATGTCGAAAATGCGCAGCTGTTGGAGAGACCATTGAACACGTCATGGCAGCATGTCCTGCCCTCTCAGACTCAGCTTACTTAGGCAGGCATAACCAGCTAGCCAAGATCATCCACCAACAAATTGCTTTGAAATACAGCATCCTGAACCCGTCAACAACACCAGCTTACTACAAGTATTCTCCGGAGGCGGTGCTGGAGTCGGCGGACTTTCTCCTGTACTGGGACCGACCCATGATAACGGACTGCACTGTGGACTTCAATAGGCCAGACATTGTCCTGATAAACAAACAGATGAGGCTTGCTGTGATCATAGACGTTGCTGTACCGCTGTCCCATAACATTCAGAAAACTGAAATTGAAAAGATCACCAAGTATGAAACTTGGCATATGAAATAAAAAAAAAACGTATGGAAACTCCAGAAGGTGGCTATATGACCCTTAGTAATGTCGGCGGAAGGAATAGTCACCAAAAATTTCATGGGAAATCTAAAGGAACTCGGACTACCAAATAACATCCTCAACGTGGGGCAGAGGGCGGTTCTGCTGCAAACATGCCGCATAGTCCGAAAATTCCTCAGTTAAGTGGCGACCTCAAACACGCCTGCTGTGTTGGAGCACCGAAAGCGAGACTCTACTGATAATATCGGCATAATGGGATACGATGAATTTCATCCCCATCCACCGAGCCGATCCCCAACGTTGCGCACGGGGGGTTGGTCAAAAGGTTTCCAGTAGTAATACTGAGTGTAAGGCTTATATCAAATAATAATAATAATAATAATAATAATAATAATAATAATAATAATAATAATAATAATAATAATAATAATAATAATAATAATAATAATAATAATAATAATAATAATAATAATAATAATAATAATAATAATAATAATAATAATAATAATAATAACAACAACAAAACCACAGTAGACAAACTCCGCAGGCCGAAGTTTTAGACTTGAGCTAGGGGAGCTTACACACACATATAGACAAAGGACACCACCCATAACTCATCAGAAGCCGGCCTTTCCACATTCGAGTGAAAAAGGCCGACTGTCTAAATACTGGACTCGAACCCGCGACCTCCTAGTCCGATTCTAGAGGTTACACACCTCGCGAACCGAGCTATTCGGCCTGTTAATGAGTATGATATTATTTTGTAGCTCATACAGGTGTCCCTAAAAAGATATAAATACGCCCTACCCACGAATACATAATTACACAGGTAAGCCGACAACTGTCTAAAATATAATTATTCTTGTTAGCTATTTGACTGACTATGCGTTATAAAAAACGTCAATGTCCGGAGGTCTCCGGCGACCGATGGCGAATTTTCCTCATATACGCAAGTGGGCCCCGGGAACCGATGATCTACTTTGCTACAATTATCATTTCTTTTACGTAGGAATCTGTCTATAATGTAGACTTCTATATACATTTGAAGAAGTTTAGAACTTTGAGTTTTAGATAGAAAGATATATAGATAGATGGATACTCTGGATGGATACAATAATATTTATAGAGTTCTATTTAAAAAAAAAGTGAATGCCACTTCCGGTTCAACCGGAACCTATTTATATATATATATATATATATATATATATATATATATATATATATATATATATATATATATATATATATATATAGGGTGGCGCATTGAAAACGAAACAGACCGATTTGCGTCCAGAGATTTTTTTTGAAGAAACGCTGAAACACGTCAATTTTAATATTGAGGGGGACATGTTTTGACATAAAACTCAAATTTGTCACATCAACTCGTTACGGGTAGTGATAACAACCCTTATATTTTAAATAGGGAACATGGGTGGAGTGTTACATCATTTGAAAACTCTTTATTTTCTAAACTTAGGATATAAATTTTTTTGGAAGTTTCATTAACTCGTTTAACAATTATGCACAGTTAAAGATGCAAAAACGCATTTCACTCATTCCGATAAGAGACGTGCTGATAGGCAATGTTTTGTTGGTTTATAAGCAAAAAATTGACTATCAGAACATTTCTTATCGGAATGAGAGAAATTCGGTTTATTATTTCAGTTTATCGGTCGGTTTGATACTTGATAGTACTACCGAAAATTAATTTTACAATGGTGTATTCTGTAGAAGAAAGAGTTGAAATAATTACTTTTTCTTTCAAAAAACGATGACTGTGCCAACCGTACCGCAAATTTGTTTAATGAACGACATCCGAACAGACATGTTAACAGAAAATACATTTTGGAGTTAGTTGCAAAGTTTCGACAAAGTGGGTCAGTAGCCAACAAAAAACGGGATCCTGAATGTAAATTTCCGGTTAGAAATGAGACAACTGAGATTGAAGTTTTAGGACAAATTGCTGCAGACTCCACTTTGAGCACGAGAAAATTGGCCACTGTTTCAAACATCAAAAGAAGAACTATTCAGCGAATATTGAAGCATCATAAATTTCACCCGTATAAAATTAATCTTGTACAACAACCGAATGAAGATGATTTTGAACGGCGGCTGGAGTTTTGTGAAGTTATGACTGCACGAATAGCTGATAACGGGAATTTTCTGTTCAATATCTGTTTTCAGACAAGTGTACGTTTTTATTAAACTCTACAGTCAATCGTCATAATTGTCGTTATTGGGTAGATAATAATCCAAGAAGTTTTCACGAAGTCCACACTCAAACTCCACAGAAATTGAATGCCTGGACTGGCATTTTTGGAGACCGTTTAATCGGAACAATTTTTCTTGATGTCAATTAGAGTGGCGAAATGTATTTGGAGTTACTAGAAGATATCGTTTACTCTGTACCAATTGACATTGTTGAAAATGATGATCGCTATCAAGAAAATTAATTAGTGGTTCAACAAGATGGAGCTCCTCCGCATTTTTCACAACGTGTTAGGGAGTTCTTGAACAGAGAGTTTCCAGAGCAATGGATTGAGTGTAGAGGTGCTATTGAGTGCCCCCCTAGATCACCGGATTTAACTCCTTTAGCCTTCTTTCTATGTTGCCATTTAAAAAGTAAAATTTTCGCAACAGAACCGGAGTCTCTTGAAGAATTACGACGACCCATTGTTGAATAATGCCGTCTAATAACTACACAAATACTCCAGAATGTCAGAGCTGGTCTTGAACAAAATTTGTACTTTTGTATGGAAGCTGGTGGTCAACAATTTGAACACTTACTTAACTGGATAACCATTTTTGAACGTTTGGTTTTGTTTTTTAGTTATTTTTAACGAAGAATTGACTAATTCGTGCATTTCTTATCACAATGAATGAAATACGTTCTTGCAACACCAACTGTGAATAATTTTTAAACCAGTTAATAAAAGTTCCAAAAAAATGTGTGTGCTGAATTCAAAAAATAAAGAGCTTTCAAATGATGTAACACTCGACCCATGTTCCCTATTTAAAATATAAGGGTTGTTATCACCACCCTTTAGGGGTTGATGTGACATAGTTGAGTTTTATGTCAAAACATGTCCCCCTCATTATTAAAATTGGTACTTCAGCGTTTCTTAAAAAAAATTTATCTGGACGCAAATCGGTCTGTTTCGTTTTCAATGCGCCACTCTATATATATATATATATATATATATATATATATATATATATATATATATATATATATATATATATATATATATATATATATATATATATATACCATAAATAATTTAAGAATGTACAAAATACATGCAAACAAGTAACTGAGTAAAAGTCTGGACGCAGCAAGTGCGTTATGGTAGTGAATTTTAATGAAAATGGTTTTAATTGTAAATATGTATTTTTTAAATGAAATGCATCAAACGTGGTATAACCTATATAATAGGAAGAATGTATCCTATTTTTTAAAATTAATTTATTGTTTCGTTAGGTACAAAACTTTTCTGAAAATAAAACTAAACAACAAATATCTTCATTTACACACTTACCATTTACATCTATTCACAAACAAAACTTTTCTGACAAAAAATTGAAATTATTTCTTACCCGAAAATTCGCCAACTTCCTAACAAAAATTAGTTTCAGTAATGTTACGCGAAAAGTATATTTCTTACGAAAAATTTTTTTTTTTTTACAATAACTTAATAATCTTGTTAAACGTTTATTTGTAATTACCAATATTTCACATAAATCTTACAAAAAGTGATTAGACGGAAACATTAAAATGAATTTACTATCTATTTTTGTATTATATAAACAAACTTTGGAATAAATATGAAAGCAATTACTTTTTATTCGATAATTTAATTTATGGCTGACATTATTTTACCAAAATATAAATATGTTTGGCAACAAATGGTGGAAGCACAACAAATAATTTATGTTTAATTAACTTACTGTCAATTACAGAAAATGTTCCTCATATAATGCAAATATTCGAAGTTCAAATTCACATACACCAATAATATTCGTATAGTGCATTGAATGTCCAATATTAAATAAAAACTGGGGGCAATATAGCATATATGCCATTCACATATATTTCAGGTAGGTTTATGGTAATGTTGGGTTTATGTGTATAAACAAAGTCAGCCGAGTTTACATTATTAAAACTAAAAAAACTCGGGACGCAGCAAGTGCGTTATGGTAGTGAATTTTTATTAAATGCTTCAAATTTAAATAATTCAATTTTCTATAAACTTAGAGAGTTTAATTTTAATTCATAGTAAGCTCTTTCGTAAGGCAAAATATCCACAAAATTTCATTAAAATAACTTTCTAATTTTTGGAGAAAAAATTTTTTTTCGAAAGAAAATTTAAAATTTGAATAACTCAATTTTCTCGAAACTTAGAATTTTGATACATAGTAAGATCTCTCCTGGGGAAATATATGTAGTAAATTTCATTAAAACAGCTTTGTTACTTTCGGAGAAAAATTTTTTTTAGAAAGAAAACTCAAAATTTTTCCGGAAAACCCCGTTCGATTTTTCTGGATAACGAACTCATCCAAGCCATTAATAAAAGAAAGGCACTTGCCAAGTTTCATCGAAATCGGTTAATTATTTTTTGAGTTATCAGACGGATATATATATATATATATATATATATATATATATATATATATATATATATATATATATATATATATATATATATAAAAATTGAAACTGACACCGGATATGGGTTCTAGGGGTCCTAGTTTGCACTCATTTGAAAGAATTTTTGCAAAGTCTCACCATCGATACCTCTCTATTAGTGAATTTATTTAAATAAACATTCACTCAAAAGATAATCGTCGTACAAAAAATTATCAAGATATTAAATTTTCCATATTAGAAAGATGTCGTGCGTGTATTCAGGCCAATGGAGGCATAAAAGTGTATCATTGCGATTTTCTACCAAACAACGACTGGTTAAAAATCGTGAACTGTGCTCCAAAACACCTGATTCATTGCTTACTCGTAAAATAAGCGTCGTACAGAAAATTATCAAGAGAGTCATTTTGTTCACGAATGACAGTAAGACTTGTACCCTATTAGTAATGTATATTATTAAAACTAATTCTTTAAATTTAAATGGACCTTGGAGATCGGTTTTAGAGTTCCCAGTTAGAGATTAATGGAAGAAGTTTCTATTTTCTATGGAGCTAGAAAATCAAAATTTGGTATATATATATATATATATATATATATATATATATATATATATATATATATATATATATATATATATATATATATATATATATATATATATATATATATATATATGTGTGTGTGTGTGTGTGTGTGTGTGTGTGTGTGTGTGTGTGTTTGTGTCCGTATAATTATGAGGACAAACCACATGCATGGACGTGACTTGTCGGGTCTTCCCAACTTGTCGGGCCATACACGCGTCCCGACAATTTAGAGACATGGTTTTTCGGATTCTCCATCTCTTAAATAGTATAAACAACTAATTTTCTGACGATGTCCTGATATACATACTATATGCATGTGTGTATTTTTGAGTTCGTGTTACTAAAACTGTCGGGCCCTATAAAAGTGACTGATAAAAGCGACCTCCGTGGTCAATTTTTGAAACAGACGTAATTGTGTGTAAGGCCCCACAACTGTTTAGTAAAATTTGTGTAAGTCCCGATAAATATAACATTTTTTTACCTCGTGCAGGTAGTAAATGATCTGTTTTCAAGTGACTTGTCCCTGGTTTTATAAATAGCGTCTTTGTTGTTATTTTTACTGCTTCATCTGCAAGGGTTATTGAAGGGGAATAACGGTACATTATTTTTCCTTGGGCACTAAAGCAGATAGCGATGTGTTTTTTGTAGTATGTTATATTTCAGAGAATATTGAGATATTGTTAAATTTATGTATTAGGGAAATTGATAGAAAACATTGACTCTTTTCTTCAAACGAAACAGAACTGTTATTTGGGACGGAAACATTAGTTTATATATTATTTTACATACACATATTTATGTATATATATATATATATATATATATATATATATATATATATATATATATATATATATATATATATATATATATATATATATATATATATACATATATATATATATATATATATATATATATATATATATATATATATATATATATATATATATATATATATATATATATATATACTTATAGGGTTAGTATATGATGGATTCCTATTTACTGAAATATTCCTTATTAACAAAAAATAACTTAACAAAAGCTTTTCGACATATTTTTTGCTACAAAGTGGCGATATTCAATTTATTCTAGCCTAAACAACTTCGTTGCTATGGCAACTAAATCTTTCTTTTTAAATGGCAAGATAGTTCTTGATACGCCACTATAAAAATGTAATTAGGTTCAATTAGAAAAAAAATTGAGAAAAAATTAATGTAATTATGCAGATGATCGCAAAAGTGATTTTTTCTAAACAAAAGCACGCTTAAAACCAACCCTGTACGCATAAGCAACATAAAAAATGCTGCAAAATACCCCGCCCCCAAGTTACGGGACCTGGCGTGAATAGGGGTGCTGGGCGGGGAGGGAAATATAGAAATCAAATCAGAAAAACACCTTCGTTGGACTTCTATAAGCAGCCTTGTTTACATTTTGCTCCAATATTTCTTCTTAATAACATCCCCTCCAACACGGCTTTTTGCTCCAATTTCCCCAGCTTGTTTGCAAGTTGAAGGAACCAGAGTTTTGTTGTTGTTTATGCGCAAGACACTGTATCAGGCAGGCCTGAACCACCTGACCTGACCTGGCTAGACCTGACCTGACCTGACCTGAGTAGAGGCGTATGAGAAAACCCAAGAAAACCCCAAAAAACATGCATTTTACACACAAAAATGTGTACGTGACCAGCGATGAACAAATAATGTCAATAAGTTGACAACAACAAATTCTCATAAGGTAAAAAATATTTTCGACAATATAAAATAGTATAAAATTGCATATAAGGTAATAAACATTATCTATCAGCAGTCGACATCACGTTGGAGAAACTGCAGATGAGAGGCAAACTAGCTTTAATTATTAACTTTAATTCTATAAGAGACTGACAAGACAAAACTAAAACAAAACAGCAATAATATTTGTCAACTAACTCAATGTTCAAAATGCTGTCCATTATTATCAATACATAATTGAACTCGGGTTTAATTAACCTGGAATGCACAATCCATCTTGTTTGGCCAACAATTATAGCTTTCAGGTCTTCCAGATTTAATGGTCTGTCTCTGTAGACAACATTCTTCAAGTGACCCTAAGAAAATAACCACATGGCGTCAAGTCAAGAGGGTGAGCAGGTAATTCAAGTGAATCACAGCGCCCGATTCAATTTTCTCTAAAAACTTCATCCAAATATTGCCCCACGCGTCTCCCAAAATGACTGTGAGCTCCATATTTTTCAAACCAAACTTTATTGACTGGGCCCACTGCAACCACTGTGGTATAATTTCTTCTCTTAATATTTTTAAATATTTTTCAGATGTTAGATTTCCCTCTATAAATAACCGCCCAATATTACTACTGTTTAGTATACCCGTCCATACATAATTTTTTTGTGGTCGTTGGTTTTGAGCCTCCAGCATCCAATGTGGATTTTGCTGAGACCAATAACAATAATTTCTACTAAAGTCCGGCTTCTCATTAAATTTGCCATGATATAACAAAATTCAACACGCTTCTTAAAATCGCCAACTACAAGTTCCTGTACTAGCTGTACTTTATATGGGTGAAATGTTTTCTTTTTCTTTTTAGCAAAGTTACCACATATTTTTGTGAAAGACTATGTAATGTAGTAATTTAATTTGTAGATAGATGAGGGGTTTAATAAAAAGACAACAATATATCTAATGCGTTATTACCAAGTACAGCCGTTTTTGGTCTTCCTATTCTTGGCTTATCATTGACACTACCAGTTTCGTTATTTTTAGTGAATTTTCTTAAAAAAAAATTTCTTCAAATGAGCGCTATTTAGGACCCCCGAAACCCAAATCCGAGGTCAGTTTCAGATATATATATATATATATATATATATATATATATATATATATATATATATATATATATATATATATATATATATATATATATATATATATATATATATATTTATGTGTCACACCTATAACTTAAAAAATAATGGACCGATTTTGATAAAATTTGGCACATACCTTCCTTTCGCAAGTCGTTTGGATAAGTTCGTTAGCCAGGAAAATCCGCCGAGGTTTTCCCGGAAAATTTTGTGTTTCCTTTCGAAAAAAATCGGAAAAATTTTATATCTCTAAAATTAAGAAAGCAAGGGCAACCAAATTTTACACGCGGGTTTATATCATCAGAGACTATCTCAGTTACCTACCAAAATTTAGCTTTGTAGGTTAAATGATAAAAAAGTTACAGGCATTCAAAGAAAAATAAATTTGGTATCTCCTCAAAACGTCAAAATCGCGATTTTAAACGTCAAAATTGGTGAGTACCTTCCTTTTGCAAGTGGCTTGGATATGTTCGTTACCCAGGAAAATCCGACGAGGTTTTCCCGGAAAATGTTGTATTTTCTTTCGAAAAAAATTTATATCTCCAAAATTAACAAAATAAGGGCTACCAATTTTATACGCGGGTTTATATCATTATAGGCAAGTTACCTACCAAAATTTAGCTCTGTAGGTCAAAAGAAAAAAAAGTTATAGGCATTTAAACAAAAATAAATTGGGGTTTTTCACAAAACGTCAAAGTTTGATTGATTTAAACGTCAAAATTGGCAACATTTAGGAAAAGAACTTGAATCTAATACGGGATATGGAAAGAATATGTCTCAAGAAGAATGTTTTACAAACCCTGAAGTCTTAGTTTCAACCGTCATTGTCCTTCATTTTAATAAAATGTTTCTAGAAAATTCATTTCAAATAGACCCTTTCTCTGACGCTTGGCAGTAGTCTTAGCTATAGAGTTTATCGTTAATAGTATATAATTTTTGTAGAATTTTCGTAAAACAAAATCAATAAAGCTCAATATATCTGTTATTATACCAGATATGAAAAAAAATTGCATATATTAATTATAGGGTGTCTTAAACTACATCTTAAAAAATTATTTCTACAATCACAGGTTGGCCCATAAGTCGTTGGTGATACAAATTTTCTTTTTTTTTTAATCACATACGCCTTATGTTATTGCATTTTTGCATTTTCCATCGAAATATAATGCATGTTTGTAAGAACAAAAATTCTGGACGCAGTAAGTGCGTTATGGTAGCGAATTTTGATCAAATGCTTAATATTTGAATAGCTCAATTTGCTATTAACCTATAAGGTTGACCAAAAAACGAGTTTTTTCGGGAACACTTTAAGTTTACTTTCGGAAATTTTTTTACATTTTCAAACAATAAAGTTATTTTGATGAAACATGGCACATTGTTTTTACTATATAAATTATACTGGTAACCAAATTTGATGCCTGCTTTCTTAAAAAAACACACATTATTGCTATTAAAAAATAGTTTTATGAAAATTCACTACCATAACGCACTTGCTGCGTCTCGAGATTTTTTCAATGTTCTGGAAACATAGACTTCATTAATTTGTGGCCAGACTCATAATAAATCATGCACATTTCTTTACAAGGCTTCCTGTCACCGTAGCCCAACATCACTAATATTTCAATTCTTAGCTTTTCGCTCAATTCTGCCATAATAATAATTATTATTAATTTCTATAAGTTCTCTATTTTCCAATATGAAGCTCTCTAAAGTATTACAAACTACAGATAACTGACAGAAAACAATGCATAAAATTGGCAGCTGCAAATACTATCACATTTTTTCAATTGATAACTTGATAAGAAATTGATTAATGAAATCCAACTGAAGGTAATTTTTAAGAAACTTATTGTTTTTGCAATTTTTAGTGAATTTTCTTAAAAAAATTCACTAATGAGGAGATCCCGACTTTTGAATTTAAAAAAAATTTCTTCAAATGAGCGCTAATTAGGCCCCCCAGAACACATATCCGGGGTCAGTTTGAATTTTTATATGTTTATATATATATATATATATATATATATATATATATATATATATATATATATATATATATATATATATATATATATATATATATATATATATATATATATATATATATATATATATATATATATATATATATATATATATATATATATATGTATCACACCGATAACTCAAGAAATAATGAGCCGATTTTGGTTAAATTTGGTGAGTAAATTCCTTTTGCAGATGGCTTGAATAAGTTCGTTAGCCAGGAAAATTAGCCCAGGTTTTCCCGGAAAATTTTGTGTTTTCTTTCAAAAAAAAATATATCTCCGGAATTAACAAAGTAAGGGCAACCAAATTTGGTACGCAGGTTTATCTCCTTATAGGTAAGTTACCTATCAAAATTTAGCTCTGTAGCTCAAAAGACAAAAAAGTTATAGGCATTTAAAGAAAAATAAATTGGGGTTTTCCTCAAAACGTCAAAGTTGCGATTTAAAACGTCAAAATCGGCCACATTTAGGCAAATAACTTGAATCTAATACGGGCTATGGAAATAAAATGTCTCAAGAAGGGTGTTTTACAAACCCTGAAGTCTTAGTTTCAACCCTCATTTTCCTTCATTTTACTAAAATATTTCCAGAAAATTCATTTCAGATAGACCCTTTCTCTGGTGCTTGGCAGTAGTCTTAGCTATAGACTTTTTGTCGAATTTTCGTAAAAAAATCAATAAAGTTCAATATATCCGTTATTATACAAGATATGAAAAAAAATTGTATATATTAATTATAGGGTGTCTTGAGCTACATCTTAAAAAATATTTATACAATCACAGAGTGGCCCATAAGTTGTTGGTGATACAAATTTTCTTTTTTTAATCAACCACGCCTTATGTTATTGCATTTTTGCATTTTCCATCGAAATATAATGCATGTTTGTAAGAACAAAAATTCTGGATGCAGCAAGTGCGTTATGGTAGCGAATTTTGATCAAATGCTTCATATTTGAATAGCCCAATTTGCTATTAACCTATAAGGTTGACCAAGAAACGAGTTTTTCCGGGAACACTTTAAGTCTACTTTTGGAAATTTTTGTACATTTTCACACGATCAAGGTATTTTTATGAAACATGGCACATTGCTTTTACTATATAGGTTATACTGGTAACCAAAATTGATGCCTACTTTCTTAAAAAGAAAACACACATATTTGCAATAAAAACATTTTTATGAAAATTCACTACCATAACGCACTTGCTGCGTCCAGAGTTTTTTCTTATTAATCCCGATTACATTTTCATAGTGCCGTTGCTAAGAAGGAGATGTTCTTTCCGTAAGTGCAAAAAAAAAGCTAAAAAAGGCTTTCTATGCAGCGGATATCCTTCTGGTCTATATCCATCCTCTTCAAAATTTAAATGAGTTTGTGGTGTTGGACCCTGTCAAACGCTTTCTCGTAGTCGATGAAGCATAGCGTCACAACCTTCGTTTGGTCGTTGCAGTTCTGTATCAATACTTTAGTTGCAACTATAGCCTCTCTCGTACCTAGTACCCTTCTAAATCCAAATTGTGTGGACCCTACCCCTCTTTCGCATTGTATGGAAATTCGTGTAGTGAATAATCTTGAGGAATATCTTTAACGTGTGGCTTATTAGATTGATCAGCCTATGGTTTTCGCACTTCGTTGCGTTACTCTTTTCTGTCAGGGCGATAAAATGTGATGTAATCCACTTGGCAGGGAACTCCCCCATGTTATATATCTTGTTAAATATTCTGTGCAGTACGGAAATGCCCCTGTCGTCTAGTATTTTTAATAGTTCGACAGGTATGCAGTCCGGGCCAACTGCCTCTCTGTCCTTTAACGTATTTATTGCTCTTACAGTTTCTTCTTTGGTGATAGGGGGTCCAGACAGGTTTACGTCCTCCGCAACCTCTATATCAGGTATATTATCGTCGAAAAGGTTGTTAATATATTCCTCCCAAATAACTCTTCGCTGCCGATCATCTTGTGCCATTTCCTCATGTTCGGCTTCGACATTAGAAAAGTGTCTCTTCCGGTAAACTACGGACGCCTCTTTTATTTTTCTGTGTATGTTAAATTCATCGTGCAGCTCTTGTAGTTGTTCTATCTCCTCGAATTGCTTCTTTAACCAGTCATTCTTTGCCGCTCTTATTTTCCCCCTAATAATTCTTTGGATGTGTTTATAGCTCTCTGGATTTCCTTGATTTTTACATCTTCTCCGTTCTTCAAGCATGATTTCTGCTGTCATCCAGTTGTGTTTCTGTGTTTTCCGCTTATGACCTAGTTTACCTTCTGCGACCCTAATCAAGGCTTCCTCCATTTCTCCCCATATGACATATATGCTTGCACTCTCTTCCAACTTCGGTTCTATGCATCATATTTAGATAAAAAATGCAAAAATGTATTCACGAATTTGTTTTACGAAAATTAGCCAAAAATTATAGACCGTTAAACCATAAACTTAACTAAACGTACAGCGAAAGCATCAACTTAACTGAACCGTCGGCCAAAGCATCAGAGAAAGGGTCTATTTGAAATGAATTTTCTGTAAATATTTTAGTAAAATGAAGGGTTCGCAGAACACGCGTTTTGAGGAAAACTCCATTTTTTTTAACTGACCATAACTCTTTTCTCTTTAAATTTAGAGATGTACATTATGGTACATGGTTCACACTTTATAACACAAACACGCGTACCGAATTTCGTTGCCCTTACTCTGTTATTTCCGGAGATATTAATTTTTTTAGAAAGAAAACACAAAATTTTCCAGGAAAAGCTGCACCGATTTTCCTGGATAACGAACTTATCCAAGCTACTTGCAAAAGGAAAGTACTCACCAAATTTGATTAAAATCGGCCCCTTACTTTTTGAGTTATCGGTGTGATACAAATATATATATATATATATATATATATATATATATATATATATATATATATATATATATATATATATATATATATATATATATATATATATATATATATATATATATATATATATATATATATATATATATAAACACATATTCATACTGACCCCTAATTAGCGCTCATTTGAAGAAATTTTTTAAATTATAAAGTCTGGATCTCATTAGTAAATTTTTTTGAGAAAATTCACTAAAAGGTGTCCTAACTCTTTTTTTCTCAAAAACTGCTTTCCAACAACAAAAAGTTACAAATGCTTGTGACTCTCTTAACTAAGTTCTTCAAAGGTAATTCCAAAAATATAATTAACAGTTAATTATCATTGCTAACGATGACAAAGTAAAAAAAGTATGCTCAAACTGGCGACTATTTTCTGTTTGGCAAACGTCATATCTTCTAATAAGCTCTACATTGCAAGGATCTCTAATAGCCTGAGGCAAAATTTCTCTGCAGGCACGAGTAATTTTGTTAATAAAATCCTTCAAATTTCTTAGTTGAACAAATAGACCACATATTTTACATAACCCCACAAAAAATCGAATGGTGCCAGGACAGGCGAGCTCGTGGGCCACCTGGCGGTTCCCTATCCGCCATGTTCAAAATTTATAGTTTAAAAGATTTGACATAGATCTTAGGATGAACAGTTATGATACTGACATAATACATAATAGTTGTGATGCTGTGATTGCGGACAAATAAAATCATTATTGAAAGGAACATGAAAACCTTTTTTGTTGGGTTTTCTCGAAAACTTTTGAAATGAGAAAAATGTTTGACATATTATTGATTAAGAATGAAATATGAAATCCAAACTTGACTAAAATACAGAGTGTTCCATTGGAAAAAATGAAATTTATGTCAAAAAGCACACTTTGGATCCACTCTGTATGTCTAAGTAAAGCTTATTGAAGCAGCCTTTTACCGACCAAATTTTGATCTAAAACTTTTTGTTCTAGCATGTACGGCGGCTGTGATATGTAGCGTCTAAATCGATCTAAAAAAACACACACACACATCTATATATATATATATATATATATATATATATATATATATATATATATATATATATATATGCAGTTGTCCCACGACAAAAGCCCGGAATCGATTTCTCGGAAACCAGACTTTGCAAAAATTTTAAAATTTGACAGCTTATTGAAATCAATGGATGCACCTTGGTTAAAGTATTTTCCAGATAGTGGCACTTCTGGATATACAGTGTGTTGATGTTAACTTGCTTATTTTAGATGGGACACATATTATTACATTTTTATATTCAACGCAAAAGTTTAGACACGTGTTATGTATAATATTCCATACCTGAGTCCAACCGTGATGTGATGTTATTTTGATAATAACTACAGAGTGATCAAAAACTCTCATTGAAAATTGAGTTTAAAAAATCCTTGTTTGTTTTTCAAATAGAAGCTCTTATTTTATTTAATCATATCTGATTTGACATTGAAACTTTAGGTAAGGTTGCCGCTGCCAAAAATTTGTAGTTTTATGTTATACGGCTTTCAAGTTTTGTTGTTATATAATCATGACGGCGACGCCTGTCAAAAAAAACTATCGAGAACTACAAAAACCTCAGTGTTTGTTGTAATTTGACAATTATTTATAAAAATTATGCCGGGGCGACTGAATTATACTCACGAACATTATTAAAATTTCTTTATTATCTATGGTGAATGTGACCAAGTTTTACCAAGAACGTGCCAAATATTTGCTGATATCCGGATAAACAAAAACCGTCGCGGAGGAGTGTTCGGCGAATAATAGAAAATTACAAAACTTTTGGCACCGTAAAGGCATAAAAGGAATAACATCCTTAAGACAAGTAGCTCTGCAGACAGGACTCTCGAAGAGCTTGATACACAGAATTCCGTAAAACACAACTTCCACCCTTATTCAATATCTTTGGTTCAACATCTGAGAGAATTGGATACGCAGAAAAGAGTTTTGTAAATTCATTTTAACGATGATACAAGACGACTCTCGATTTTTTGGACAGCATAATTGGACTGATGAAGCGAAATCTGAAAAATGTTCTTTTTAACACACAAAAGTCTTATTTTTGGAGTAATTCAAATCGTCATGCAGTAAGAACCCGGAATTTTCAACATGAAAACTGAAAACTGAAAAGTAGTATAAACGCAAATAATTATATGTCGATAGTTATAAGCATTTTCTAATATGCAATTATACTTCAAATTAACTGAATTTGAAAAAGTCTGGACGCAGCAAGTGCCTTATGCTGGTGAATTTTCATAGAAATAATCTAGTACCAAACATTCTTTTTTATTAAATGCCCATAACTTTTTTTCTGGTAACTGAATGTTGGCATATGGTTTACTTTTAGTGAATTTTCTTTACAAAATTAACTAAGGAGATCGCGACTTTAGAATTTTGAAAATTATTCTTCAAATGAGCGGGAACTAGGCGCCTAGAACACATATCTGGGGTCTGTTTCGATTTTTATGTATGTATATATATATATATATATATATATATATATATATATATATATATATATATATATATATATATATATATATATATATACTTAAAAAATAATAGGACGATTTTGATCAAATTTTGTAAGCATTTTCCTTTTGCAAGTCGCATGGATTAGTTGGTTAGCCAGGAAATGCGGCCCAGGTTTTCCCGGATAATTTTGTGATTTCTTTCGGGAATAACAAAGTAAGGACAACCAAATCTGGTACGTATGTCTGTATTATAATAAGTGAACCACGTACCAAAATTTCGATCTGTAAGTTAAAAGTCAAAAAAGTTATAGGCATTTGAAGAAAAAAATTTGGGGTTTTCCTTAAAACGTCCAAGTCGCGATTTGAAACGTAAAAATTGGCAACATTTAGGCAAAGAACATGAAATAAATACGAGTTACGTAAAGAAAATGTTGCAAGAAGAGTGTTGTTAAGTTTTATCTTTAGCCGTCATAGACCTTTATTTTACTAAAATATTTCCAGAAAATTCATTGCAAATAGACTCTTTCTCTGATGCTTTGGCAGTAGCTTTAGTTACGTTTATGGTTTAAAGGTCTATAAATTTTAGCTAATTTTCGTAGAAAAAATCATTAATGAGGAGACAGCGACGTTTGAGTTTGAAAAAGATTTCTTCAAATGAGTACAAACCAGGCCCCCTAGAATCCATATCCGGGTTTACTTTCAGTTTTTATCTGTTTGCGTATATATAAGGTGACGTATTTCTACGGTAAAGCTCAATATAATTGTTATTATGCAAGATACGAGAAACATTGTAGACGCTAATTATAATGTGTCTTGAGTTGCATCTTATAAAATTATTTTGAAAATCACAGCGTGGCCCATAATTCGTTGGTGATAACTGCAATATTTTTTTTCGAACATTCCTTATACTGTTGCATTTTTAATTGAAATATGATGCATGTTTGTAAAAAAAATCAAGACGCAGTAAGTGTGTTTTGGTAGCGAATTTTCATTAAATGCTAGGAAACCAGTTTTCTCAGAAACATTTAAAGTTAAAGTTAAAGTTATTTTCGGATAATTTGTGTACATTTTCAAACAATACGGTATTTTAATAAAATATGGTAAATTTTTACTATATAGGTTATACCGGTAACTAAATTGATGCCTGCTTGAATTAAAAACATTTTATGGAAATTAACTTCCATAACGCACTCGCTGCGTCCAGACTTTTTATAACCTATAGCCACATACCCGATTTGGTGGCCCATTATTTTTTGAGTTACCGGGGTGATACACACACAGAAATATATATATATATATATATATATATATATATATATATATATATATATATATATATATATATATATATATATATATATATATATATAATATATCAAGATAGTAACTGACCACAGACATGGGTTCTAGAGGTCCTAGTTCGCGAGTTGTTTTAAAATTCAAAAGTTTAGGAAAATTCACTAAAAAATATATGTAATAATATATTTCAGAATAACTGCACAAGGTCATTGTGATCAACTATACAATACCTCCACACAGCATTTATTAAACAAACCCTTCCCCTTATATTTGTCGGTCCTTACACGCACACAAGCCAGACGGTTTTTTTAAACTGGTTTTTTTGTTGCCATGTGTAATTCAGAAACACAGTTATGTTTGTAGAAAAAACACTATGGTTTATGGGGTCTTATACACACTTCAAACATAATCCATATTTAAGGGGTCTTCACACAACGTGTGCATTAAACATAATTGCTGGACCTCACTTTATTTGTAAATATTTTCTAAACGAGCGTGTGTATAGTATTTTGGCGCGAATTATCCACATCTGGAGATACATCTACAACTACGACTCATCTCAAACATTAAGATCCCACAAGTTGGTGTGTTTTCGTGTGTCCCTGCAAACATACGAGCACATGTATGTGTGTGTGTGTGTGTGTGTTCAAAAAGATTTCCGCGGTCTTTAATATGAGACATATTTGGTTCTCGGGTTGAACCGCGTCCAGAATTTATGAAAACTCGACGTTTCGGCTCCTGTTTTAGAGATACTTTCAAGAGGTAAGGAAATATGTAAGGACACTCCAAGGCCCCAGTCTGTCTACTCCTTAGAGTTAGACAAAGGTGGGTTGGGTTGTTGTAGTTCGATTACGGGGCCTCAATCTGCCTACTCCCAAAATCTCGCCGGAGATCGTCTGTGAGGTCTCAGTGTGTTCAACCCTAGGCCTCAGAGAGATCTGGTAGTTCGTTGCAAGTCTTGTCTTATATATGTCATTCCGTCTACCTGCTTCGTTGTCAGTGAAAGTAGTGGGGTCACGGTCAATTAAATGGGGGGCTTTGGTCGCGGTACTTAGAGGGTGAGGAGGATTAAGAGGGTCACCGGCATTTGTTGAGACAGATAATGAGGAAATAAAGTTGTCTGTGGATTTATTTTCTTTTTGTGTGTTTGTAATGAAGATATAATAGGTTTCCAAGTAGTCGGAAGGCGAAGAGCATCATCTCTCTTACTTAAACAATCGGGACGTTTTTCAATCTCGATTGCTTCGCGGATAATTATCGTTTTGAAATTGTAAACTGATGCTAGTGTTTTGGCATTATCTAAGCCTATTTTGTGCCCTGTATGAATATGATGCATGGCCAGCGCCGATGAGTGGTCGGATTTTCTAACTGCGAGGGTGTGTTCATATATTCTATTGTGGATGCGTCTATTTGTTTGTCCTACATAAGCTCGGGAACAGTCGGAACAAGGAATTTCACAAACTCCGTGGGATTCGTTTGGAATCGTATCCTTGGAAGTTTTTTATCAGATTTGACAGTTTTTGCTCTGTTGTGAATACGGTTTTGATATTATGGGTTCTAATAATTCGGCTGATTTTTTCGGTGACACCTTTAATGTGTTGTTGCGAGGACACTGTTTGTTCTTGTTGTGGTGTGGTGGTTTGTTGTTGTGCGTTTCTAATACTTCGTTCTATGTGATTGTTGTCGTATCCGTTTTCTAGCAATGTCTGTCTTAAAAAGTTTAATTCTGTCGGTTCGTTGTTGTTGTCCGTTAGTATAAGGGATCGTGTTACTAGTGTTCGAACCACGGAATTTAGTTGCGATGGGTGATGGTGAGATTGAGCGTTAAGATAACGATTAGTGTGGGTTAGTTTTCGGTAGACAGTGTAAAAGAATCCTCTGACTGGGTTTTTAGTGATGCGTGCATCTACGAAAGGCAAAGAAATTTTATTTTTTATTTCCATGGTGAACTGGATTTGGGGGTTGATGTTATTTAGGTAAAAAAGGAATTCGTCTAGAGATTCTTTACCGTGTGGCCAGGCAGCGAAAATGTCGTCAACGTATCTTAACCAACAGGTTGGTTTAAGTTGGGATGAATTGATGGGTTGTGTCTCGAAGTTTTCCATGAAAATGTTAGCCAATGCAGGAGAGAGTGGTGAACCCATTGGAGCACCTCGAACTTGTTTGTAAAATTTGTTTTGAAAAAGGGAATGAGTGTTAGATGTGCAGTGTTCTAGAAGAGCTAAGGTAAATATTGTGTTTATTTTTGAGAATGTCAAGGGTTTCAGATAGAGTTATATTGGTGAATAAGGAAACTATACCAAAGTTAACTAGGATGTCGTTTTGAGAAATGGTGTTGTTTTGAAGAAGGTCAATGAAATGGGTGGAGTTTTTGACATAGGATGTAGAGTTTTTTGGTAATGGTTGGAGAGTTTTGGCTAGATGTTTTGCAAGTTTTTGTGTCGGTGAACGGTGGGCACTTACGATAGGGCGAATATAAGGCTTATGGATTTTCGGGAGACCGTATTTTCTAGGGATGCGAGATGATTTTTCGCGGGGGATTAGTTCTTTTTTGAGGTCAGGACTGAGTTGGGAGTTGTTGATGAGAGTTTTGGTTTTATTTTCCAGATAAGTTGTAGGGTAGTTAGGGATTTGTTTGTAGTCTGTTCTGTTTAGTATATTGTCCATCTTTTGTATATAGTCGGTTTTGTCGAGTATGACTGTAGCGTTGCCTTTGTCTGCTGATACCTACTGTTGATGTCTACATAAAACAACGAAAAAGGTTTTTTAAAGATATTGTAGTTATCCGCGACGCTCCTTGTGTTATTTTTCTTTAATTTAGTACCCACGCTGCGTTTACATAGGTTTTACTATGGTTCAAGATTGAAGATTGTAGCTTAATGAGAAATTGATTTGAACTTTTTTACGAAAATTTTCTACGATAAGGCAATTACTTGCTGTAACCAGACCCTTTTCGACACTTTTTTACTGTTGCTGCATCCGTACTTTTTGAAAATAATAAAATATTGTAGCTCTCTATGTAAGACTGACAAACAAGGCAACCGCAAATTTATTTTCGAAAACATATTTTAAACAAATGAAATGAGGTAAAAATTTAAAGACACAATTAAAATTTTGGTTCACTACTTCGACACGGGGGTTCGCCTTACTCTTCTGCATGCCTACAATCATCTTCAATCCACAAAGGAAAATAACGTAAACAAGAAAAAATTATTAAGACCAACCCCCAAGAAAGCTACGGGACCTGCGGTGACAAAAAGTGCAAAAAAATAGCTTATTTAGATCTCTATAAGCTGGATTTATCCCATTTTGCAGCTGCACCTTCTTAAAATCCTGTTTACCCCGCCCAGCACCAATATATGGTCTGATCTTGTGACACAAAAGAAAAATGGATGAAAATCTTGTTTAAGAATTTTTGGTAGAATTACAAACACCCGATATACACATGATTGATCTCAACTGTTATGGAAGAAAATGACTTCGAGGTTTAAATTCTACAAGACAGTTAAAGAAGCATGCTGATAAATTAATTTGGAAGAAAAACAAAACCACAACACTAAGGATGGTTGGTAAGGAGTATCTGAGGTATACACCCAAAAACAGAAATTTCAAGCATTAAAAAATTGCGAGGTCAAAGAATAATGGGACCAAGGTCCGTTTCTGGTAAATGTACAAAATCCAAAAAAATAGGTTTTGTAGCACATTTACAGATAAGAGAAGAAGCAAAATATTCAGAGAGTTTTCGTCAAAAATGAGTTCAGATCAGCGAAAAGTCTTTGTAGCATTAAATGTTATCCAACAAGAAACAAGGAGAAAAACCAAAGGTGACTCTAATGAGGAATCACGAAGAAAATTCACGTTGAATTATAATTTCAATAATGGAGAAAATTTCTCCAAGTTTATCGTGACATGTTTCTAAACACATTGGTTTCGCAGCTTTTTGCAGTGCTCCAACAAATATATATATATACATATACATATATATATATATATATATATATATATATATATATATATATATATATATATATATATATATATATATATATATACAGGCTGTCCCACGTTAGGCGTGCATTAGAAGTTTTCGAACTAGTATTGGGATTTAGAATCTGAAAATTTGCAACTGCATGTATCACCATCTGCTCATTATAACTAAAATATTTTGGTGACTGTATCGCTTCCGGTTGTACCGGAAGTTGCCAACAACTTTCTTAATTTTAATAGAATACCCTATATATTATTGCACATTCAGAATGAGCATGCAATTCTGAGGAAAATGATATGCCACTTGTGCATACTGGCGTCAGCCGTTCTCAAGATAATCGATTTTCTATTGTTTTTCTGTCCTAAAGTTGCCAATCTTTGAAATGGCAATTCTCAGGCATCAAGTATGTGATGGTTCTGAAACTTTGCACAACTATAGTCCTAGTGGTCAGAATTCTTCTCATTGCGAGAAAAATTACAAAAAGAATACAGGGTGTTGTTTAACAAAGATCAAATATCGATGATTTCAAACACGAAAAAGTATTTTTCCCAAATGGAACACCCTGTATATTTTTATCGCATATCCTTCGGAATGATATTCTTCTTCGATCTGTATCAGCATTCCCTATACCTATCTTGAATTATTTCTGAGTTATAAGAAGGAATATGAATAAAACAGGAATATACTACAAAATTGGGAATCTACCTAGTCGGAGAGTAGGCTTTGGACATAATATGAAAACTTATGTCAAAGAGATGTATTATTAGTCTTGTTAGTTGTCATCGCAATAGACTGATCTATTTCTTTGAAAGTATTGTGAGCTACACAATGGAAAATATTGTTGAGGAATATTCTGCTGACATCATTTTAAATTTATTTTACATTCACGGAGAATGCAGGAGAATCGTGAGTAGAACGTGCCGCTTGTTTAATGAGAGATTTCCATATTTGTCACCTATGAATAGGACAAAGTTTTCCAGAATCGAGTTAAATTTTCGGAATAACTGGAATGGTAATTTAAATCGAAATCGTTCCAGTAACATTACCGGCAATGAAACAAATGAAATCAATGTGTTGGGTTATTTCACGGCCTATCCACATGCTTCCATCAGGCAGGCAGTAGAAGATTTAAGACTAACTCGAGCATCAATTCAAAGAATTCTTTCTAAGTATGGATGGCATGCATATGCCCAAAGGACAGTGCATGGATTACGGGAGGGTGACCACATTAGAAGGGTTGTATTTTGTGAATGGTTGATGGTACGGATCCAGGAAGACCCAGATGTCTTAGATATAATTTTATGGACGGAATGAATCAAAATTCACAAGAAAAGGTATCATCAATCGGAAGCGATGTCATTTCTGGGCAGATGAAAATCCTCACTTTATGCGTGCAGCGCATTTTCAGTATGAATTCAGTTTCAATGTTTTCGCTGTTATTGGAAGAGATTCTTTCCATATCTACGAGGAAATGTTGACCTCAGAAAGTTATCGTAGAATACATCGTGAAGTTGTTGCTGGTATCTTGACTGGTTTGCCTGATGCAGAATTCTGGTACCAGTTAGATGGCGCTCCAGCACATTCTACGGCTGCTGTACACCAGGAGTTGACAAGAATGTTTGAGGATCGTTGGATAGGACCCGGCGGTCCATGGCTTTGGCCTGCCAGGTCACAAGACCTGACTCCACCTGACTTCTTCTTATGGGGTTACATTAAAAATGAAGTTTATTCCAGCTAAATAACCTCCCGAGAAGAACTGGAGGCTAAAGTGCGACAAGCTTTTAATGATCTCGCTCCAGAAATGATCCGAAGGGCCACTAATTCTGGATTGCAAAGAAGATTATTGAAGTGTCTTGAAGTCAATGGTGGTCATATAGAGCATATTTTGTATTGAAACTCATACGCATTTTTTAAATTAATTCTATCACTGTTTCGTTGATTATTTTCAGTATTAAAACTCACTGATATATTTTCGTACTGATAGATGGCTCTATAACTTGTTTTCATTTTGAGTAATTAAGTTTCAGGGCGATTCATAAACATGCCTCACAATGCTGGATTGAGTAGAGGATTTATAATTTGTAAAACAGTGCAAGTCGAATCGGAATGTCTTCTTTTTAAAGGGTAAGAGGTGAAAACGTATTCGAACACACAGAAATGGAAAAATGAGATGGAAAAAATACTTCTTCAGAGTTATTCAATTAATCTAAAGAACGACATTAATATAATAAAACATAATATAGGTTTTCATTCTTCTCGTCCAGAATATGAATGGAATACCTACATGAAAAATTCTGGATTCTTTTTGCCCTATACCCAAAGCTTACTAGTGGTATCTATTAACATTCCCCGATACCGTTGTATAGTTACGAGTTATTATTATTATCATTCTTATTATTACTATTGTGATTATACAAATAATAATAATAATAATTATTATTATTATCAATACAAAGAAAAGAAAAGAGTATTATCTCGGATAATACAAAATTCACATATTTCCCATTATAACTCGGGAATCATCCGAGATAGGTATAGGGAATGCTGATACAGATCGAAGCACAATATCATTCCGATGGATAAGCGATGAAAATATACAGGCTGTTTCATTTGGAAAAAATACTTTTTCGTGTTTGAAATCATCGATATTTGATCTTTGTTAAACAACACCCTGTATTATTTTTGTAATTTTTCTCGCAATGAGAAGAATTCTGACCACTACGACTACGGTTGTGCAAAGTTTAAGAACCATGACATACTTTATGCCTGAGAATTGCCATATCAAAGATTTGCAACTTTATGACGGAAAAACAATAGAAAATCGAATATCTTGAGAACGGCTGACACCAGCATAGGCAAGTGGCATATCATGTTGTTCAGAATTGCATGGTCATTCTGAATATGTAATAATATATAGGGTATTAAATTAAAATTAAGAAAGTTGTTGGCAACTTCCGGTACAACCGGAAGCGATACAGTCACCAAAATATTTTAGTTATAATGAACGGATGGTAATACATGCAGTTGCAAATTTTCAGATTCCAAATCCCAGTACTAGTTCGAAAACTTCTAATGCACGCCTTACGTGGGACAGCCTGTATATATATATATATATATATATATATATATATATATATATATATATATATATATATATATATATATATATATATATTGGAGTGAATAGTTTATGAAAATCAGAAACGTTGCAACCATTCCCCATGTTAGTGGTTTCTCGGTAATAGAAACGTTCCTATAACGGATCGCCGAGTGCCAGAAATCACTTAGAAGTTATCACGTTAGCGCGACGTCCAGGGCCCACTTGTGCCAGTTGAGTACTGTCGGTCCTATATTCGCAGAGTTATTGTGTCACGAATCTTGACATATTCGTTGTGTCCCGAATGTTGACCGAACTTGCAGACGTTTTGACGTCGAAAATAAAAATTTCGGAACGCAGTAGTGAATTTTCATAAGAATTGCACACCATTATTATACGGCACATTACTAAAGTTAATACTTTAAACTTACACGGACCTTGAGGATCGATTTTAGAGGTCCTAGTACGCACATATCTGAAGAATCCTTTGGAAAGTATTACCATAGATATCTCTCTACTACGCATCAAACAAATCTTGCCTCTCCTTTCGAGAAAAATGTCCAAAAACTCAATTTTCTATGTCGCTAGAAAATTAAATTTTGCTATGTTTATAGATAGTGCAAGTCTCTCTAAAAAAACTTGTATAAAAGTTTCATTAATGTTACAATAGGTCTCCAGAAGGAAATTAATTCATATTTAGAAAACTAGAGTATCTGCCAAATTATAAACGTAGCAGTTATTTTTCCTTATAATCTCCTTAATGATTTTGTTTTAGTCAACCTAATCAAAATGGTTTTTTTCATTATCAACAATAACAAAGTGTCTGCTTAAAACTATAATTTTTGACTCAACGGTGACGAAGTTATTGAGGCGTTTTAAACAATACTGATAAAATCGTATAAAATCTGTACACTATTGTTTCTCAAATGTCAAAGTAAAAAAAAAAACGATACATTCATTGAGCCGGAATCGAACTATGAACCTTCAGTGTAGAAGACAAGAACCCTACCAATCTACCATAGAGGATATGTTAACTAACGATTTGTTTACATGATACTCGACGCTGGCTTCAGGCTCCAGGATATTTTATATCATATTAAAAGTAAACGTAATAATTATTTACAGAATTAATAGAATAGTCCCATGAAACACATTCAACAACCGTTTCGATCTTAGCTGACGTTTTATGTTTAAGTTTAAAGACAAAAGAACAAACTGTTTTAACGTCATTTTATAAAGACGTGACTTGATTTTGTTTACATTTCCACTATATCATGCTACACTTAAAGTTTAAAACTGCATTTGGGGCCGTGCATTAAGCTACAAATATAGTGCATTTTAAAAAGTGATTGAATCCCGCAGTTAAAAACAATCACTTAGCAAAATTTTAATTTCATTTCCTCTGTCAATTGCGATATTTGTGGCCGAGATTTCGCGATTGTTGGTTCGGGTAGTATGCTTCATACCTGTTATTTATTTTGTTTGGTGACCGTTGATGTATGGTTTATACCTGTTGTATGAGTCAATATACGCGTGGCAGTTAACTACTCTGTCTGCCAGGCATAGGGCTTTAACCACTAAGTCGTTTTTCAGATTTTATTTTTAATTTAGAAAAAACTCCGTAAATTCGAAGGTACCTTGGATTTGGGTTCTAGGGGTCCTAATCTGCGCTTATTTGAACATTTTTTCCGAAAGTCTTACCATCGTTACCTCTCTCTTTTTAGAAAATTAACTAAAAATAATTAGGATGTCCTATTGAAAAAAATATCGCCAGCTTCGTTATAACTAGAAGACTGTTAATGTTGGAAATGAATAATTCACGTGTTTATACAATCCCCCTCATGTATGGTTTTTTCTGAAATAATAAATCTATTTCATATTTTTCGGCACGATATGTAAATGTTTTACACTGAAAAGGTTTTACTATTTTAATTAAATGGAATACAGAATTGTTTTAAATAATGAACGTTTAGTTTTGTTACAAAATAGATATTTTTAAAATGCAAATATTGTTTGCAGCCAGCAGTTCGAACAAACTGAAAAAACGCCTCGAATAATTGTAACTGTAAATTGTAGTAAAAATATTTTATCCGGAATTATTGAATTGTCCATTACTTTTATACGCTCACAAAAAACCTTTTACGTAACCTGGTATACCAAAGTAATTGAAGGTTGAATTTTAGAAATGAATTACTATACTATTAGTGAATTTTTATTATAAAAAAAATTCACTAATAGAGAGGTTCCGATGGTGTGACTTTGCACTAATTTTTTCAAATGAGCGCGAACTAGGACCCATAGAACCCATATCTGGGGTCAGTTTAAATTTTTATATGTTTCTATTAATATATATATATATATATATATATATATATATATATATATATATATATATATATATATATATATATATATATATATATATATATATATATATATAATATATATATGTGTGTGTGTGTGTGTGTGGGTTTCCAACCGCTAACGCAAAAAATAACTAACCGATTTCGATGAAACTTGGCAAGTACCTTTATTTTATTAATGGCTTGGATGAGTGCGTTAGCGAAGAAAATCGAACAAGGTTTTCCGGGAAAATTTTAAGTTTTCTCTCGAAAAACATTTTTTTCACCGAAAATTACAAATATATTTTAATAAAATTTCGTATATATAGCCTCGAGGAATATCTTACTACGTACGAAAACTTAACTTTCTAAGTTTATAGCAATATATATATATATATATATATATATATATATATATATATATATATATATATATATATATATATATATATATATATAATTGATGTGGCACCAACATGCCACATCAATTGCAGAAGCAGCTGCTAAGAAATTAGGTTTTCTCGTCCGGGCTCGCAAATACTTTTCACCAGCTAATCTCCATACCTTATATGCTTCGCAAATAAGGCCAAACCTCGAATCCTGCTCCCACATCTGGGGTGCTGCTGCCGCTTCTACACTCGCTATCCTGGACTCCATTCAGAAGAGAGCTATACGTCTCATTAGTGACCCTACCCTCTCCCAAACGCTGGCATACCTTGCCCACCGACGAGCCGTTGGTGACCTCTCTCTCTCTCTCTCTTATAGATATCTGCACGGGCACTGCTCAGAAGAGCTTTCTTCCATAGTTCCTCCACCTGCTGCCCCCAACAGATCTACCAGGGGAACAGAGCGGATGCACCCTTTTACTGTCCAGTTTGCTAGACATAGAACCTCTTGTTATGCACGCTCTTTTGTCCTGAGGGCTTCCAAGCTGTGGTATTCCTTGCCGGCGCATGTTTTTGCTTCTCCTCCGAACCTCCAAACCTTCAAGTCCAGAATTAACAAGTTGCCTCTTTTCTCCTTGTCGACACCCACGGTACGATAGTATTTAGGCTGTAAGCCCTCGTGGTGTGTTGTTGATATATATAAAAAGTCATAAAATGAAAGAAAAATTAATTGAAAAATTTTGTAGTTTTTCTTCAAAAAATATCAAAGTGACGAATTAAAACGTCAAAACAGATGACTTTTAAGAAAGATTATGTGCATGTTCCATGGAAAATATTTAACGATATGTCTTTAGCAAAGTCCTAGATACTAAGTGAGATGTAAGACACGAAGCACGTGCCGCCACCTCGTTGCGGAACCAAGTAGTATGTTATCACGGCGGCTCCAAATAACACAAAGTGTTAAAAAAAAGAGACTGTATACAGCCAACTAACAATTTAGTAAATTGTCAGCACCCACCCATTTCTACCCTAATATAGGAACAAACTATGTAAGGCTAGATGCATTCTCACCACAATTAGAACCGTAGACCGGTTTCGCTCTAATTAGAGCTCACAAGTACGGCACACTAATTGCAGCGAAAATACACCTATAAAGTGATACGGCTATTGTAGCCAACCTTCCAACACTAAGTGAGATGTAAGACACGAAGCACGTGCCGCCACCTCGTTGCGGAACCAAGTAGTATGTTGTCACGGCAGCTCCAAATAACACAGAATATTAAAAATAGAAACCGTATACAACCAACTAACAATTTTGTAAATTGTAAGCACTGGCCCATTTCTACCCTAATATAGGGACAAATTATGCCACCTCGTGGGGGCACGTGCTTCGTGTCTCACCACTCAGTGTTGGAAGGCTGGCTGCCATAGCCGTATTACTTTATAGGTGTATTTTCGCTGTAATTAGTATGCCGTACTGATGTGCTCTTATTAGAGCGTAACCGGTCTACGGTTCTAATTGTGGTGAGAATGCATCTAGCCTTAAAGTCCCAGATATTTGGGAAAAATTTATTTTGAATAGACGTTATTTGCTATGCTGAAGCATAAGTTTACATACGAGCTAATAACCCGTTAATTACAATAAACCTGTAATGTGCTTCTATAGCTCAGTTCTATATATGATATTTTGATACCTGTATTCAAAAATGACGCGAGTTCAAATCTACAACTCTATTTATATTCTTCTAAAGGTAGTCGGTCACTTTCGATTTAGGGCAGCTCAACGACACAAAAAATTAACATATTTCGTTTGGCAGAAATACCCAAATTCTTTTATTATCTGTTGGACCTGCTTCAGCCAGTCTTTAAAGTGCTCCATCAGTAGACTATTCATAGGAAAATTGCCGCGTGTCATTGGCTAAAGCCCCAAAGAGACTCGCACTATATGAATTGCTCATCGGAAAAGTACCAGCGGCGTTTGAAACTTCCAACGGCTTGCTGATTCTTAGAAACTTGTATATTAGAGGTAAAATATTTATTTCGATGTCACAACTACATAAAAAATAAAAGCTGACCCCTGAATATTCAAGTGCGCCAAATATTTCGATATTTTCAAACGAATAGCCCATTGTATTAATATTCGACTTTAGGAAATTCATCTATTCATCCGCGTCGTTAGTTACATTTCAAAGAATTAAAATATCTTTATTTGAAACGATGGTTTCATGTCAACGATATGTTTGTAATCCTTTTAATTTATGCTTCTTGAAAATATCCAAGATGAGGTGTGTTACTAAAAGAATATATAGCGACTTTTAATAAAATCCTTTACTACGATAGCTTATTCGCTATTTGTTATTTAGAAAATGGGACAACCACTGCAAATTTTTCGGAGAGTTGGTAGAGCAGTTAAAATGGTACGATGGCTTAAAAAGTCGCGCGTAACAAGTCAGACCAGTTTTTTTTGCGAAAAATTTAAGTTTACGTTTGGGAAATTTCGATACGTTTTCAAACAATAAAGTTATTTTGATTAACTATGGTAAATTGTTTCAACTAGAAAGGTTATTCTTTCTACTAAATTAAATTAATCCACGACAGGCAGTACGACAGGCAGTATAGATTCCGTCAGCCTAGATCAACTGCCGACCTCCTTTCCTTTGTCACCCATTCTTGGAACAAGTCTATGGAACTACACGGCGAATCCCAGATTGTCGCTCTAGACATATCCAAAGCATTCGACCAGGTCTGGCACGCAGCGCTGCTTAATAAACTACCGCCCTATGTCCTACCACCAAAACTCTGTACATGGACAGCAAATTTTCTCTCCAACCGGAGCATTTCTGTTGTCGTGGATGGACATTCCTCAAAACTGTATCCAATTAATGCAGGAATTCCTCAAGGTTCAGCTTTAGCTCCTACTTTGTTTCTCCTCCACATCAATGACCTCCTCTCTAGCACATCCAACCCAGTTCACAGTTACGCGGACGACAGCACCCTCCACTCCAATATACAATATTCTAAGCCTGTCTCTTTAGCCCAACTAGATGAGCATCGCAGACTCATGGGGGGTTCTATCTCCGTGGATCTCCAAAAAATATTAGACTGAAGAAGCAGAAATCTTGTACAATTCAACCCCACCAAATCACAGTCTTGCTTTCTTTCTCATAAGAGATACAACAGCCCTAGACCCGTCACAATGAACAACCAAGTTATTCAAAGTAATGAGCCCTTTAAACTTGTTGGCATCTCTGTGGATCGAAATCTCAATTGGCACCAACATGTCACATCAATTGCAGAAACGGCTGCTAAGAAATTAGGTTTCCTCTTCCGGGCTCGCAAATACTTTTCACCAGCTAATCTCTATACTTTATATACTTCACAAATAAGACCAAACCTCGAATACTGCTCCCACATCTGGGGTGCTGCTGCCGCTTCTACACTCGCTATCCTGGACTCCATTCAGAAGAGAGCTATGCTATACGTCTCATCGGTGACCCTACCCTCACCGAAAGGCTGCCATCCCTTGCCCACCGACGTGCCGTTGGTGACCTCTCTCTCTTTTATAGATATCTGCACGGGCACTGCTCAGAGGAGCTTTCTTCCATAGTTCCTCCACCTGCTGCCCCCAACAGATCTACCAGGGGAACAGAGCGAATGCACCCTTTTACTGTCCAGGTCACCAGACATATAACATCTTGTTATGTCCGCTCTTTTGTCCCGAGGACTTCCAAGTTGTGGAATTCCTTGCCGGCACATGTTTTTCATTCTCCCCCGAACCTCCAAACCTTCAAGTCCAAAATTAACAAGTTGCCTCTTTCCTCCTTGTCGACACCCACGGTACGATAGTATTTAGGCTGTAAGCCCTTGTGGTGTGTTGTTGAAATTTAAAAAAAAACTCATTAAAAAAGACATATTTTACATACAAAACATGAAAATTTACCATCATAACCCACTTGCCGCCTCCAGACTTTTTACAATATTATACAGCATACTTGATTCTCGCAAATAACTCGCGTTTGTAAAATATCAGGAATACTGTATTTTTCAATTAATTTTCACTAATTGAACATGATGCATCAGTTGTACAATGTTTTTGATGACAAATTATGATATATGATGGATTGCGATAAATATTTGGTAGCTCAATCTGTTTATATTTTCCTGCAACGGCAAAACATGATAAATGGAGCGGCAAACATGGACGCTCATAATTTAATTGTACAGCCGACTCCTACATAAATGTGCTACGAAAAATATTTCCACGTTATTTTATAAAATTAAAAATTGGTTTATTCTGCCGGTGAATGTATAAAAATTTGTAACTAAATAAACTTTTATACAGATTGTAACGTATTTCTATACCTCTGGCCAGATTACACCATTATGAATTTTCGTGAAAAATTTACTAATGAGAAGTACACTTGGAGAGCCCAAATCACGACAACACATTAAAAAAAAAGACCTGACGATCGTTTCACTAACCAAGTTAGCGTCATCAGAGGATGAAACATTCTAAATACTTAAAAAACTAACATCAACTTATATACCGGATCTCAGGTAAAGAGATCGAACCGAGATGAGACACTAGTCGTAAGCAAATTACACAGTGTATTGTATTTTTATCGCCTGACCAGGTCTTTGCGCTATCCTTATTGCTTTATCTAAAAGTGTCCATCTGTAATAGTCTGAAGAAAGTTCAACGGCCGCTAAATTAACAACGGTTCCTTTGGCGGCAATAACTGTATACTTGTTAACGGTAAAAACGTGCCGAAAACGTGGGAATTTTATTTAGCAAAGTAATCTATCAACTGACTCGTAATTGGCGCTGGTGCAGTGTTCATACATTCTTTGTTGCAACTATATTTCGCAATATATACGCTCTCAAACCCATTCAGCTGACCTGGTTTTCTAACATTTTTTATTAATTTCAGATTTTCTTTATCAACGTGATGATTACTATCCCAAATATGTCGGCCGACGGCAGTCTTATCTACAGTACCGTAACGTAATTGGGATATGTGTTCTTTGAATCTGATTCCAATCGATCTTTTTGTTTGTCCGACGTATTTAAGATTACAATCTTTACAACTTATTTCATAAATTCCCGACATTTTTTCCGCGCTATCCTTGTCTTTTGGATTACCTAGCAAGTTTTTTAAAGTATTGGTTGTTGAAAATGCTACCTGTAAGTCGACTTTTTTAAAAATGTTGTCTAGACCCCTCGTGATTCTAGGTTCAAATGGTAAGCAAACAAAGTTTTTTTCCGATTTTTATCTTCTGAACGTCGTTGATTCCGTCACCATTTTCTTTGTTTTCTGTTTGTTGATTAATTTTTCCACTAAGCCAGCAATGTATCCGTTATATTCGGCCACGTTCCTAATATAATTTAATTCTTTGGTATATCTACTTTTGTTTAAAGGAAAATTAATTAACCGATTTACTAAAAAATTCAGACTGGCCATTTTTTGTGCGTACGTATGATGTGAGTCGCTCGGGATGTAGCTTAAGGTAGTGGTTTCTTTTCTATAGACATCGAATTCTAAAGTGTCTTTATTCTTGATAACTAGTACATCTAGAAAGGGTAGTTTATTATTAGTTTCTAATTCGTGGGTAAATTTTATAGAATCAAATTTATTGTTTAATTTGGCAATAAAATCTTCTATTCTGCAAATGTTGGTGTCAAACACCGCGAAAATATCATTCACGTAACGACACCACACTCTAGGGAAATAACCACTTTCACTTTCAAGATCCGTTTCAAATCTGCTCATGAAAAGGTCTGCAATAAATGGCGATAGCGGATTTCCCATTGCCGTGCCTTGTGTTTGTTGAAAAAATTCATTGTTGAATTGAAAAATATGTTGTCTGATACAAAGGTTTGTTAGAGTTAAATACTCCCTGCAGACATTTTCATTTATGTTATTAATTTTTAGCAACTGCTCTAAATATGTTAAAGTTTGCTCCGTGGGAACGCTAGGAAACAATGAGGTTACATCGAACGAAATTAAAACCTCGCCTTCGGTCAATTACGAGTCACTTGATAGATTACTTTGCTAAATAAAATTCCCACGTTTTCGGCACGTTTTTACCGATAACAAGTATACAGTTATTGCCGCCAAAGGAACCGTTGTTAATTTAGCGGTCGTTGAACTTTCTCAAGACTATTACAGATGGACACTTTTAGATAAAGCAATAAGGATAGCGCAAAGACCTGGTCAGGCGATAAAAATACAATACACTGTGGAATTTGCCTACGACTAGTGTCTCATCTCGGTTCGATATCTTTACCTGAGATCCGGTATATAAGTTGATGTTAGTTTTTTAAGTATTTAGAATGTTTCATCCTCTGATGACGCTAACTTGGTTAGTGAAACGATCGTCAGGTCTTTTTAAACTGTGTTGTGGTGATTTGGCCTTTCCAAGTGTACTTATCAGTGCTCATCACAGGTTCCAATCTTCACTTAGTTTACTAAGAGATTGCGACTTTTTAATTTTGAAAAAACTTCTTAACTTCGGCGTACCTGGTCCCCCTAGAACTCATATCTGGAACCAGGTTATATAAATATAAATATATATATATATATATATATATATATATATATATATATATATATATATATATATATATATAATATAAATATATTTCTTTAAATACTATAGGACAACTGCAGAAGGACAATAGCTTTCTATTGACCTTACAGAAAAGTTGTTATACTTGTGAAAACACCTGTAAACAAAAGTGTAAATGTAAGTTTCGTGCTCCATATAACAAAATGAAGACCTTAACACTTTGATGTAAGCATGATGAAAATTAGATTTATTTCTGTAACTAATTTCGTCATACGCAGCACCGCCACGTAAGGCCGTAAAACGCAAAACTGGTTAGAGAAGAACTAATATTAGTAAAAGTGAAGAAATAGTATTAGGTTTGTACTTAATATAGAATAGTTTCACTATTTTAGGGTAGCCACGATCACAATAGAGTTGTTGATCGAGATTCAACATTGAAATGTGCGCGTTTAAATCAGATATCGTAATTTTCAGGTGGGTTAGTACCAGCGGGTCCACCATTTGTTGACGAAGCAATAAATAAAACTTTGGGATAACTAAACAATAAAGTCTGCACGCAGCAAGTGCGTTATGCTGGTGATGTTTTATAGAAATGATCTACAGTTTTTATTATATACATTATTTTATAACGATATATATATATATATATATATATATATATATATATATATATATATATATATATATATATATATATATATATATATATATATATATATATATATATATATATACTGGGTGGAGCTGGAAACGCTCCTTTTGCCCATTAATATCAGTTTTATGAAAATATGTGTTGAACAAAATTTGTTGACACCAAATCACAGCACACCCTGAAAATATTTTTCACTGTACAGGGTGATCACTTTTCCCGTGGCAGACTCAACATGCATTTTTTTAAATAGAACGCTCGGTATATTTTTCATTTTTCAAATTCGTCTTGACAAATGCTACAAATTGATATAGCATATGAAGGGTCTAACTTGTCAAATTTTCGCGATATTCTGTTTTCTGTGTAAAAATGGTGGTGTTTTGAGTGGGCTGTGGATGAGTTACTTAGAGCTGCCAACAAAGTTTGTTTAGTGGAAAGTGAAATATCTCGGACGGAATTTCTAGTGCAGTCAACAGAAAGCGCACTTGCCTTAACAGTAGACAGTGTGATCACTTTTAGAAAAAAAAGTCCAAAATTTTAAATGGCACCCGCTTTTTTTTATTACACAATTGGATCAACAATTAAATAACAATTTTTTTTTATTGGGCAGACATGGCACGGTAAGCTCATAGTTTTCGAGATATTGCGATTTAAACTTGAAAAATACAGATCTGTTAATTATGTTATAACGTAAGTATCATATGAGCTTTGAAATAACAATATAACATACAAATTGCAACAAATTCTAACATAATATGTTTACTGAAGTCAAATGAATTTCCGATATACCACTGCTTGCTACTCACTACCGCTAATATTCTTATACATTTATTATTTTACAAAATCACAAGTTACCTATGGTGCAAAAACGCTGACATTTCAATCAAACGAACTGTCAGAACGCAAAACGTTGTTTATAGTGTAATCTCTTGTTGATTTTGCATATCAAAATGTTGTTTACAGAACATGAGTTAAGAGATATGTTATATTGCATTGCCAAAAGGGACGGCAATTGTATTTTGGCTAAAAGACTGTACGCACAGAATCACCCAAATAGGCGACAACTCCAAATAAAAGCACTACGACGTCTGAAAATGCGTTTAGATGTGAGCGGTAATGTAAGCTATCGGCCACCACAAAGGAGAAGACATATTCTTAGCGAAAACAATTGCATAAATGTACTGACAGCGGTGATAGATGATCCACACACAAGCCAAAGAATTGTTGCAGACTATTTAAATATGAGTAAAGCATCTGTGCAGCGATGCTTGACCCAATATAAATATTGTGATTAGCGCCTCCAGAAGGTTCAAACATTAACAGCCAGCGATTATTTACACCGTCTAAATTTTTGTAACTGGACAATACGGAAGTTTAATACAGAACCAGACTTCCTATCGAAAATCCTTGAACGAGGCTACATTTTCCAACGTTGGATTACCAAATCGGCGTAATCTACACTATTACTCGACAAGAACCCGCACTTCACCAGAAGTTTTGACCGACAACATCGGTGGTCCCTGAACGTGTGGGGAGGAATATTAGGATAACATTTAATTGGCCCCTATTTCTTTGAGGGTACTCTAACTGGGGATCGTTATTTCAATTTTCTTCGCCAAGATCTTCCAATTCTTTTAGAGTAAGTGCCACTTGATCTCAGACGCCAAATGTGGCTGCAGCACGACGGTGCTCCCTCACACTCAACTAAACAAGTGAAAATATTTTTGAACAGTTCGTTTGGTGAAAAATGGATTGGGCGAGGTTCAGGAACTCCATGGCCTCGATCTCCGGACCTGAATCCCCTAGATATTTTTTTTGAGATATCAAAGAAGTTGTGTACAAGACAGCCTATAGTACCAAAGACAATATGCAACAGCGTGTTCGGGAAGCGTTTTCGAAAGTTTCAGCGAACACACTTTCACATGTACAAGATTCACTAAGACAGCGCCTTGTATTATGTGGGCAACAAAACGGATCGAATTTTGAACATCTTGTATGATAATACTTTTTTTTATGATTTTGTTTTAAGGTGTCTGCATAAGTTCGAAAGTTTATACAGTTTATAAGTTATTTTCGTTATTTTTATTATTTCACTATTTTCGTTATTGTTGTTATTGTTTTTACATATTAATGTTAATAAAGGTTGATCGCATAATAGAACACTGTATTACATTTCTTAGTAAGCCCTTATTTCGAGTTCAGGAATAAGCGACAGATTAACCATTAACAGTGCTCATTTAGCCTTTCTCTCAAAAAGCCCTCTAATGAGTTAAAAAAAAGAGGAAACAGCACAATCAATGTCACGGATTTCTTTATGAACATCAAAAGTAGGGTTAATATTTATTTGAAAATTGTTATTTAGTAAAACGAAAACAAACGACATATAACAGCGACACCTCTTTGAGTGCTAATACGTCAATACGGTCTTTCAAAAAAGACCGCATGAGGCAATATCGCAATAAGAAGCTACCCATCAAAAATAATGCATAACGATACTGATATACATATCCACTTTACATCTTGCGTTGAATTAATAGAGATATTATCTTAATTTAGCGTTTCAGTAATGACTGAATAATTTTTAATTTAAGTATAACATACAAAATCTGTATTTTACAAGTTAAAATCGCAATATCTCGAAAAATATGAGCTTACCGTGCCATGTGTGCCCAATAAATTTTTTATCTATTTAATTGTTGATCCAATTGTTAAATAAAAAATGGGGGTGCCATTTAAGATTTTGGATTTTTTTTTGCAAAAAGTGATCACACTGTCTACTGTTAAGGCAAGTGCTTTTTCTGTTGACTGCAATAGAAAGTCCGTCCGAGGTATTTCACTTTCCACTAAACAAACTTTGTTGACAGCTCTCAATAGCTCATCCACAGCCCACTCAAAACACCACCATTTTTACACAAAAAACTGAATATCGCGAAAATTTGACAAGTTAGATCCTTCATATGCTATATCAATTTGTAGCATTTGTTGAGACAAATTTGAAAAATGAAAAATATACCGGGCGTTCCATTTAAAAAAATGCATGTTCAGTCTGCCACGAGAAAAGTGATCACCCTGTACAGTGGAAAATATTTTTAGGGTGTGCTGTGATTTGGTGTCAACAAATTTTGTTCAACACACATTTTCAAAAAACTGATATTAATGGGCAAAAATGAGCGTTCCCAGCGAAATGGACCACCCAGTATATATATATATATATATATATATATATATATATATATATATATATATATATATATATATATATATATATATATATATATATATATAGCTTCGGTGATTCCGTGGTAAGAACGTGTGCCTGTGTGCCTCTGAACGGAACGGTACTGAGTTCGATCCCATGGTTCTTCTTTCACTTTTTCAGTATATGCTGTAACATTAAGGTCGACCGAGGCTGGGGCATTGTATTTGAGCAAGTTAAATATCTGCACGTTCCGTCCATCGTAGGGGACGTCGAGCCGTCGGTCCCGTGTTCATTAGACGTTGGGAACGTTAAAAATCTCTACCCTCCTTACAGAAACGCAGTGGTTCGGCAAAATTTCCAGGATAGCGAGGTGGAATTGTTTCCTGACGTCTGCCATGGGCCATAGTCGCGGAAATAGAACGACCTGAAAAAAAAACTATTTAATGTTCACTGTTTCATTCCTACAATTTTTTTTATTTTTTAAGTCTCGTAATTTGGTCGTCAGCTAATCTTTTCTCTGCAAATTCGTGTGTTTGTAACGAAAAGTCAAGAAGTCAGAAGAATGTGCTTATAAATTATTTACAAAAATCAACTGAAAAACGTTTTCTATGAAAATTTCCTAAAAGAACATGCTTGTAAAAATTTGACGCGAAATTTTCCTTACATAATTTTTTGCACGCAGATTCGTTAAAAATTGTTTTCCACGAATTTCGTTAAAGATTGTTTCATCAAAATTTCGCTAAATATCTTTTAACAAAAAAATGGGGAACGATTTTTTTTCAAGAACATTACAAACAATTTTTTCTTTCAAGCAATGTCACTGCTAAACGTCACAGAGTCTGGGATAGACATAATTAAATATTCAATAAAATGCTTTTTTCCAGACAATATTTTTGTTTTGTTTTTATATATAAAAATTTTATTTTCTGGAAAAAAGCTTCTCTGAATATTTGATTCGTTCAAGCAAATTCGGTAAAAAGTTTGTAAGAAAATTTACCATTACAAGAACATTAAGTATGTAAAGAATAGCTGATAACGTAACTCAAAATTTTTATAATCTGAGCTAAATACAGACGTGGAGACTTCTTCCGCGGGTCCACAAAGATGTTTTTCTGTCTGAGAATGCTGCAAAAGTAAAACCGGTTACAGAGAAAAAGCACACAGGAAAAGTCTTGACGGCTTTCACAAAGTTACATCAACAAAAACAACCTTATCTCCCAAGTAACAAATTACGGCATATTAACCAGCACTCGAGTCCAAATAACCTAACCAAGTTGTAATTTAATTATAATTAACCAAAATATTGACCTAATTGTCATAATCACTACAAATTTGAGAATGCAATTCCCAATTAGCCTATTTTTTACTATTAAAATTACTGCAAAGTCAGTAACTTACAAGTAACTAAATTGGTAAAAATTTTGTTCAATTTTAGCTATAAATATACTTAAATATAATTTTGCGTTTCAATTCCACAATTGGTAATTTTTAGGTCAATATGTGCCCTAAGTTTGACTGAAAACTCACTGCCAAGTTCAAATACGTAAAATACCTATTTTAAGGTAATTTATTACCTAATATTACCTTGCAATACGTCTCTGTGGTATAGTAAATTGGTCGCCTTCTTATAAAATCCAGATTACATATATATTACCAATCTAACTACAATACAACACAGGAATAATTTTGGGTACTAAGATAACCTAAAATGACTTTCTGATTAGCAATATAGTCATAATTACTGCAGAAGTAGTCTTCTAAGTCAAACTACCTACATCAAAGTTAAAAACACCCATACAATCTCACTTCAAATAAAAATGTCCTCAAAGTTTAAAGTGTACAGCAGTGAAATTAATTTGTGAATGTTGAAGGTATTTCAGTTGACGAAGTTAATTAATAAAAGGTTTATTCTTCAGTTACAGTCTCTGTGTAAACCTGAAAACGTATGACCACTTCATCGGCTACTACTATATGGAAGAAAAGCTGATGATTTGAAATGAGGACGTGTACCCCTTCAATATAAAACATCCCTTTTTATGCCCATGGAATGAGGCATTGGCAACACTGTCAGCTGCCATATGTTTATGCTTATTTATTTACTTTCGCTCTATTGATGTCTATAACATATTATGGAATCAAAGATCAAAAATGCAATATAAACATTCCTATATGTCTTTCCGATGTGCAGGTATTTAAGTAATATATATATATATATATATATATATATATATATATATATATATATATATATATATATATATATATATATATATATATATATATATATATCGATAAATAAAAATTTATGATTGCTAATAAATTTAAACTAAATTTACCATGTTTACCATGTAGTTGAAATTCCCCTAATAGAACAAAATGCCTTCAAAGTTTGGTTGATTTGTCTTTTCATTGGGAATTGTGACTTATAGGTAAAAAATAGAGCAAAATTAACTTTTAGGTCAATAAGGTTATAACGGTAGCCATATGAAACTATGTTTTCGGTATCCATCTTGATTGTAATAAAAAACTAAAAACCATTTCTTGTTGAATTTGGAGTAATTAAAGTTTAACTCAAAAAAACATAAAATAATGCTTGTATACGATGAGGGTAGGATAGTTCTGCCCTATTTACATCACCAATCCTCAAAATCAGAATTTAAAGAATTTTGAATAGTTTTTAATTTTAACTAACTGTACTTTTACAGAGGCGCTTGAATTATATCAAAGTGTCGTAATCATGTTAACAGAAAAACATAACCGCGGTGGTTTTTACCTTTATGTAGTGCGAATTACCTTTAATTTTTTATTTCAACAACAAACCACAAGGGCTTACAGACTAAATACTATCGTACCGTGGGTGTTGACAAGGAGGAAAGAGGCAACTTGTTAATTCTGGACTTGAAGGTTTGGAGGCTCGGAGTAAAAGGAAAAACATGTGCCGGCGAGGAATTCCACAACTTGGAAGTCCTCGGGACAAAAGAGCGGGCATAACAAGATGTTGTATGTCTGGTGACCTGGACAGTAAAAGGGTGCATTCGCTCTGTTCCCCTGGTAGATATGTTGGGGGCAGCAGGTGGGGGAACTATGGAGGAAAGCTCCTCTGAGCAGTGCCCGTGCAGATATCTATAAAGGAGAGAGAGGTCACCAACGGCACGTAGGTGGGCAAGGGATGGCAGCCTTTGGGCGAGTGTAGTGTTACCGATGAGACGTTAGCTCTCTTTTGAATGGAGTCCAGGATAGCGAGTGTAGAAGCGGCTGCTGCACCCCAGATGTGGGAGCAGTATTCGAGGTTTGGCCTTATTTGTGAAGTATATAAGGTATAGAGATTAGTTGGTGAAAAGTATTTGCGAGCCCGAAAGAGGAAACCTAATTTCTTAGCAGCCGCTTCTGCAAATCATGTAACGTGTTGGTGCCAATTAAGATTTCGATCCACAGAAATGCCAACAAGAGAAAAGGACTCATTACTTTGAATAACTTGGTTGTTCATTGTGATGGGTCTAGGGCTATGAGAAAGAAAGCAAGACTGAGATTTGGTGGAGTTGAATTGTACAAGATTTCCACTTCCCCAGTCTAATATTTCTAATAGATCCACGGAGACAGAACCCTCCATGGGTCTGCGATCCTCATCTAATTGGACTAAAGAGACAGGCTTAGAATATTGTGTATTTGAGTGGAGAGTGCTGTCGTCCGCGTAACTGTGAACTGGGTTGGATGTGCTAGAGAGGAGATCATTGATGTGGAGAAGAAACAAAGTAGGGGCTAAAGCTGAACCTTGAGGAACTCCTGCATTAATTGGATACAGTTTAGAGGAATGACCATTTACAACAACAGAAATGCGTCTGTTGGAGAAAAAGTTTGCTGTTTAGGTACAAAGTTTTGGTGGTAGGCCATAGGCCGGAAATTTATTAGGCAGCGCTGCGTGCCAGACCTGGGCGAATGCTTTGGATATGTCTAGAGCGACAATCTGGGATTCACCGTGTAGTTCCATAGACTTGTTCCAAGAATGGGTGACAAAGGAAAAGAGGTCGGCAGTCGATCTGCGCTGACGGAATCCATACTGCATGTCGTGGATTAGACTGTATTTTTCAAAAATTTTTAGCAATTCAGCATTTATATACTTTTCCATCATTTTAGAGACGACTGAAAGGAGAGAAATAGGCCTGTAGTTGCTAGGAAGCGCTTTGGATCCTTTCTTGGGGATGGGTTGTACTCGAGCAGTTTTCCAGTTACTAGGGAATATGCCTTTATTGTAAGATATCTGAAACAGACGAGTCAGGATAGGAGCAAGTTCTGGTGCGCATTTTTTGAGAACAGTTGCTGGGATCTCGTCAAGGCCTGGTATTAAGAGGAAAGAGCATCTTTCGTACCTTTTTAGTTTTGAAAATGATATCCGTCACTTTATGCGCGACATTGGGGACTGTGGGTGGTTGAACATTTGGAGGTGGGTTGAGAGTAGAATTGCCGGCTAACAACGAAGCAAAAAGTTCAGCCTTGCCTAGGGCGGTAGAAACAATTTCATCCCCCGAGACAAGAGGTGGGAACGTGCTTTTGCAGAAATTATTCCAAATAGATTTAGCAAGAGTCCAGAAGGGTTTGCCGCCGTTGGAGTTTAAGAGGACTTTGTTTTTGATGTGGTTATTAAACGAGTTTTTTGCCTCAGAAAGAATGCGGACATAGCGGTTTCTTGCGTCGTTAAATGCTTGACGGTTTTCTTGACTGAGATTGTGTAGAAGCGTTTGTGAGCTTTGACCATTTCAAGTCTGGCCTTGTCACATGATTTAGAGAGCCAGGGCTTTTGAGTGGCTGAAGAGGTTTTCTGTGTACGTGGAATAAATAATTCCATGCCAGCTTGGATAATTTAGGTGACGTTTTGTGAGATATCAGAGGGGTCAGGATGAGAGAAGCAGATAGAGGTCCATGGAAAGGAGGACAAGTAATCCCGCATTTCGTCCCAGTTTGCGAAGTTGTAGTGCCAAACGATACGTGGGTGTGATGACTGTCTGACCTCGGGTTGCATTGCGCAGGAAGCAGTGACTATGCCGTGGTCTGAGCGACCAAGGGGGGCAGTGACTGATATCTTATAGCATTCAGGTTTTGCAGTAAGAAGGAGATCCAGGGGATTTGAGCTATGTGTTGGGATACGAGGAAAATAAATAGGCTGCTGAACCATATTTGTTAAAGAATTGCTGACTGCAAAGGCCTCTGCTGCTCTCCCTTGTGGATCGGTTTTTGAAGATCCTAGCCATTCCTTATTATGGACATTGAAGTCACCAAGAAGAGTGACCTCGGAGGAAGGATATTCAGAAATCAGATAGTCGTTTTTTTCAGAAAGATAGTCAAAGAGCTGGACAAAGCTGTTGTCAGAAGGAGACCGGTAAATGCAACAGTTGAATTTAGTTGCAGCCCTGAGAGAGAGTTTTATCCATAGTATGTCTTTTCTTCCAGCTTCTAAATTAAGGAGTGTAGTGCAGGATACATTGCTGCGGACGTATGCGCACACGCCTCCATGCAATCTAAAGGAAGTAGGGAGCACATACCCCAGGAAATTAAGGTGATTAGTGCCTGTTTTGGCACTGATTTGGGTATCGGTGAGGAAGGGGAGTTGGGGCCTGATAGCCTTGAGGAAATGGTGGACGGAGTTCAGGTTAGAATTTAGGCCACATATATTCGAAAAGGATATGTTAAATCTTGATGTTGGCGCCCCCTGTACACCCCTCTCCCGGAGATACGAATGGAGGGGTATTTTGCCTCCGGAATCTTTTGCACTAGGAGGAGCCATCATCATTTTTGCTTATACCGACTCATACACCACAACCGGAAACGTCCGTTGGGACTTCACCGGCCCCTTGATGTATGGGGTGGTCCCTCCTCGGGCGTGAAAAGAATCTTTCACTATTACGTAAAGGAAAATTCCACTACCACCTGCTATGGTTTGGATTGGATCAATGGCTGCCTCTTTAAAAATAAGATTAATAAAGGGACTATCTATTGTCCAATAGTTATGCTTTTTGACATAGTATGAGGATACGAAACATTATCATCTTGCATCCATGCCTATTGTCGACAATTATCATTGATCCAAATATTTAAAGTATCTTCTGTAATCATTCAACATTTCATTCATTTTTTAACAAAGATGGATATACCTCATGATATAATGACTTAGAAGAGATATGATATTGCGCATATGCCCCGCCCCCTCCACCGACGTCACGCGGTGAGTAACGTTATAGATGTCCAACTACACACTTAAAACAAAGTCATTCGCAATCAAAAAGTTTCTATACGTCAGTTTAATGCGGTTGAAGTTACGCCTATATTGTCTTTTTCAGATAATATAGATCACAGCACTAAATTTAACGTTTTTTATTTTTATTACTTCCAACTGTATGCACTTAAATATTAGTAAAATACGTAATTTGTTAAGAGGTTGTGATGAAACGTCAAACCTCACTGTACGACAGCATATTATTGTTGCATTGGACTCACCACTTGACACCATGCGCGTGACAGGTCTAAAAATAGGCAGTCGGAATATCATATCTCTCGTTATTTGTATCATGGATATACCTAGCTGCTAATATCTACTGTTTGTTAACACATACATAACCACAGATCCTACAGAATAATGTCACATGCGCAGTTCGTTGTTAAGAATTTCACGGCACTTGCGCCCAGATGTCGGATTCAAGTAAAACGTTGGACGTATTTATGAACGAAAATACCCTAAATATAACTAAAACACGTTGGTATAAATGCCTTGCTAGACCCATTATCGACTTCCCTATTACTTTTATTTTATTCCCACATTAGTAAAATACACTTAAATTTTACTTGAAAATGACCTGGGGTGATTTGGTCGCCGACTTATTGTTAGGACGATTTTACACCAATTTGACTTTAAATGTTGCTTAGCTGCTATCAATATTCGAAATAAATGTTCTCGTTTAATTAATGATTTCTTTCTATAAAAATTCCACAAAAATTCATTGAATATACAATATACTATTATATAACGTAAAAAAAAAGTAAACCATAAAATTTTTAAAAAGAAGTTCACTCCCCTTTAGGATTTTAATCCGAGTCACCGTTGAGTTAAAGTTTTGTACCCACGCTCTTACTAACTCGGCTATGGAGCACTTAAATAATTTGTTGTAATAAATGAGTATGTAAATTGATGATTAAGCTTAGCAAATAATTATTTAAAATGGATTTTCTGCAAATATTTTATAATTTTACATCAATGAATTATGCCCAAAATCTTTGTTAGAACGTATTAGTTGACGTTTTAAATCGCCACTTTGACATTTTTAGAAAAAAAAAACTATGAAATCCTCAGAGTAATTTTTCTCGTACTTCTAAAATTTTTGAGCCAATAAGAAATATTCTTTGTAATATTCAATATGTTTAACACAATATTTTGGTAATGTTCGTTTCTCTGGTTACCATTAGCCCCCAAAATTTTTTGGTGGCTTTTGAGTTTTTTCCTTCCACTTTGCGGGTATTAATATGAGTACCCAGTTTACAGTTCATAATATAAAGCCGCGCATTAGAGTTGGTTGCCATAACTGAGTTATTTACGGAGATTGAAATGTTTTACAAAATAAAACACAAAATTTTCTCAGAAAAAGAGGTCCGATTTTCCTGGATAACAAACCTATCCAAGTCACTTAGAAAAGGAAGGTAGCTACCGAATTTCATCAAGCTGGCCTATTATTTTTTCAATTATCGGTGTGATACACACACACACACACACACATATAGTATAGTATTGTATAGTATAGTATATTGCGTCTATAGTGTGTCGTACAAATGAGCTTTTGCTTGTAAATGTAACATACACAATTTTGTTACCTATGCCTAATTAATTGCCAAAAACTTTCTGGAACTGTCACTATCAATTTTCTTAAAATTTCAAAATCCTGAGAACACCCACTTTTTGCCAATACTTCCGTTCACTCTAATTCTTTTAACATCCATTTTCGTATATTCTTTCTCATTTCAATTTTGGTACCTAATCTTTGTAAAATGATATAAATCATTTATAGGAAACTTTGCTTATGTAATGTAATTCCCGCGTCCGGACTTCAATTGTGTGGTAAAATAAAAACTTCCGTTTTCCTGTAAATCATTGTAGGTTTAGCGGGCAAATACGCTATCTAGGTTTGTACTTAATATAGAATAGTTTCACTATATCAGGGTAGCAACGGCTATAATAAAGTTGCTAAAGGATATTTAACATTAAAATATGCCCACGCCAATTACAGCCCTGATTGAAATTTTTAGTTGTTAGTACCAGCGATTCCACCATTTGCCTGCGTCAGGTTTGGTGAAACTTTAAGTGATTCCACCATTTGTTGACGAGGCGATAAGTTTGATGCAAGATTTATTTTGTATCTCTAATAAAACATTTTCTCGATAAATGTCTGCTAGTCTGAAATAAGTAGTTGGGAAAAATATTTCTAGGCTTCGGATGACCCAGAAATTATTCCCAATAGATTTAGCAAGAGTCCAGAAGAGTTTGCTGTCGTTGTAACTTGAGAGGACTTTGTTTTTGATGTGGTTAGAAAGAATGCGGACATAGCGGTTTCTTGCGTCGTTAAATGATTGACGGTTTTCTTGACTGGAATTGTGTAGAAGCGTTTGGTTAGCTTTGACTTTTCAAGTCTGCCCTTGTCACAGGATTTAGGAACGAGCGCTTTTGAGTGGCTAAAGGGGTTTTCTGTGTACCTGGAATAAATAACACCATGCCAGCTTGGATAATTTCGGTGTGGTGACTGTGTGACCTAAGGTTGCATTGCGCAGGAAACAGTGACCATTCCGTAGTGTGAGCGACCAAGGGGGGCGGTGACTGATGTCTTATAGCATTCAGGTTTTATAGTAAGAAGGAAATCCAAGGTATTTGAGCTGTCTGTTAGGATTCGAGGAAAGTAAGTAGGTTGCTGAACCATATTGGCTAAAAATTGCTGACTGCGAAGGCCTCCGCTGCTCTCTCTTGTTGATCAGTAGCCATTCCTTATTATGGACATTGAAGTCACTAAGAATAGTGACCTCGGTGGAAGGATATTTGGAAATCACACAGTCGGTTTTTCAGAAACGTAGCCGAAGAGCTGGACAAAGTTGTCAGAAGGTGACCGGTAAATGAAACAGATGAATTCAGTTGCAGTCCGGAGAGAGAGTTTCATCCAAAGTACGTCTTTTCCCCCAGCTTTCAAATTGGGGAGTCTGGTGCAGGGTAGATTGCTACGGACGTACGCGCACACGCCTCCATGCAATATAAAAGAAGTATGGAGCTCATACCCCGGGAAATTAAGGAGATTAGTGGCTGTTTTAGTACTGATTTGAGTTTCGGTGAGGAAGAGGAGTTGGGGCCTATTGGCCTTGAGAAAATGGTAGACGGAGTTCAGGTTAGAATTTATGCCACATATATGCGAGAAGGATATGTTAAATCTTGATGCCGGCGCCTCCTGCACACTCCTCTCCCGGAGATCCGAATGGAGGGGTATTTTATCTCCGGAGTCTTTTGTACAAGGAGGAGCCATCATCATTTTTGTTTATAAGTGAAACCGACTAATACACCAGAACCGGAAACGTCCGCTGGGACTTCACCGGTCCCTTGATATAAGGGGTGGTATCTTCTCGAGCGTGAAAAAATCCTTTATTATCAGGAAAAGTCCACTACAACCTGCCAACGTGTTTCAACCAGCAGTTTTTGGATCGCCATAAAACTGATTTTAGAACTTCATGATCGATTTCGCACGCAATCGTTGACCTTGCACCGTTTTGAAACGGTACGAAAATAACACGAAGCTGCTAGACATGAAATGAAGAATCCCAACGCAGATTGTAGACTGGCGTTTTATTTTAATACTTGAACGAAGATTCAATTGGAGAAAGGAAATTTGTAGCAAACCTTGACCAACTAGGAATAGAATGAAAATGAAGTATGAAGGAACTTGTCGCGAAATACGAACGCAAAAAGTGGCGTTAAAACTTGACACTTGAAAACTTGAAACTTGTCTTTTTGAAGCGACGAATGAAGTAAGAATGAAGAATTTGTCGTAGAACTTGAAACTGGAACTTTTAACTTGAGAACTTGTCATATTTTCCAATGAAAGGGTTTTTGTTTACTTCAAAGCCGAAGGGGAAGGGGTCAAACGTATAAGAGATACCACTCATTAAATACTTATGCGCCAAGCTTTATTAGGAAGCTTGTGAATGGTTACCTACTGGTTGACGTTGCTTAATGGGCTTGCACTGGGAGATGCGAAGATTGACTTCCAATAATTAAAAGAAAGCTTTATGGTTTTTTTAGAATATTAGTTTATGGTTAGGTATTTCCCTTCCCCGAAAATATAAATGTTGTTTTTACAGAAGGTTGTAATTTTAGAGTTATGCACTCTGGATAATCTGCTTAAGACTGTGTGCTTAAATATATATATCAAGAAGCAAATGAGCTTTTTAAGTGCTTGGAATTCTTATTTAATCTAGGTTTTACGAAAGGTTAGGGTGCCTTCCTAGTCACACAATAGGGGACGATTGCAGGTAGTTATTATAGAGGAATGCAAATTGTACTTCATGTGTAGACAAATGAGTTGATATCTCATCAAAAGTAGAAGAATCTAAATGATTCGTTTTAAGCAGAACCTTGGTGGTTCAGAGGTAAGAACGTGTGCCTCTGAACCGAATGGTACTGGGTTCGATCCCAGGGTACTCCTTTCACTTTTTCAGTATAAACTGTAACATTAACATCAACCGAGGTTCTGGCATTGTATTTGAGCAAGTTGAATGTCTGCACGTTCCGCCCTTCGGAGGGGTCGTAAAGCCGTCGGTCCCGTGTCCATGCGATGTTGAGCACGTTAAAGATCCCTACCCTCCTTACAGAAAGGCAGGGGTTCGGCAAAATTTCCAGGATAGTGAGGTTAAACTGCTCCCTAGCGTCGGTGACTGGCCATAGTCGCGGAAATAGGCCGACGTTAAAGAAACAAAACACACACAACACACACATTCGCTGGAAGTGTATTATGGTTTTTAAACAGCGTGTCTTGTGAATTTTTTATATGAAAATTCACTAAATATAAAAAAACTCCTAAAAACCCATGCGGCACATTCTACGTCAATTATTTTTACCGTTTTAACAGATGTTGAAGGTTAGACACGTTTATTCATAGAGGTATGAGAATCAAATTATTAGGAAGGTCGTAACCGGTGGAGTCTCGCAGGTTGTCGATTATATAAATAATCCCATTTTCCATACATAACACCAGTCTAGTGGAAGGTAGAATCGCAGGCTCTGATCCAGTTCAATTAGCATGATTAATTTACCATAAGCCGGTTGACATAAAGTGAGAGCTCGGTCGACCGTATGTAGAGATCGATATAAGCACTCACACATACAAGCAAATAGAGAAGCGCTAGTTATGGAACACATAGTATAGCCATCCATCCGTACATATCTGCTGCCTCGTGAATCATGGCCTACTGGTTCTCACTTCACCTCACAGAGGAAAAACAAAGGTGCTCTACAAATCCACTGTAAGCTCAGCTTACCTTCGTTTACGTAATCGACACCGCACTATAGCATTATTCGATATACATCAATATGAATATACCTAGCAGGTCTGCAGCTTATAAGGGATGATCGGTTGTGCATTGGCAGTACTCCCAATAAAAAAAAACAAAGCGTGGATGCATCAAGTGCGTTATGGTCCTGAATTTTTACAGGAATGTTTTTAATGGCAATTATGTCTTTTTTTGATGTAAGGCACCAAATTTAATTTAATTTAAAAAATATGACCTTGTTAAGGCGTCTCGTTTGGAGGATTAGACCTCTAAAATTTACATATTTCTTAGTAGCCTTCTTTGTTATGATATTTACCATCTGTACAATGCAATTTTAAACATGGTCTGGAATGACCCAAGAAGGGTCATTTCTTATTTACAACTGACCATACGTCTGCTAACCTATCTCAGGTAGATAGCGTAGGAAAATTTGATATTCATTCAAAGTAGTTCTGCTATAGACTCGAAACAAGCAACACGCTTATGAACATAATCACTATTCATTTCGTAGAGTTCTCATGGACTCTAAAGCACACCATAATATAAGTAATTTTGTATTAGTTTACAGTTTGTTATTAAACGTTAACTGTTACAAAAATCAGCGTTTAATTTAACAAAACATAATCAGGTCCTTCGAGCTAATCAAGAAACAAAAACAAATAAAATGTGGTACATCAGTACAAAACGTAATTAAACAGACCTATATAATATTAGAAAAATTCGCCAAATTTCATCGAAAAAAACTTTGTCCTTATTAGAAGGCTAAGATTAGGATACACAAAGATGAGACACCAACATCTAGAAAGAACACCAGTCAGTGTTGTGTACAACTTGTTACCTCCTTCAAAGAAAAACTAGAACAGTGGTATATGGTGATTGACCTCAGGTGGATATTGATCTGCTCAATAGTGAGGTCACGATTGCCTATAACACCCTAAAATAGCTATCTATCAGATTAGCATTATTCGATATACATCAAGATGAATATACCAGGTCTGCAGCTTATAAGGGATGATCGGCTGTGCATTGATAGTATTCCTAATAAAAAAACAAAAAACAAAGCGTGGATGCATCACCCAAGCAACAAATTAAGGCATGTTAACCAGCACTCGAGTCCAGATAACCTAACCAAGTTGTAATTTAGTAATAATTAACCAAAATGTTGCCTTAATTGTCATAATGACTACAAATTTGGAAATTCGGCTCCGAACTAGCTTATTTTGACTATTAAAATTATTCCAAAGTCAGTAAGTTACAAGTAACTAAATTGGGAAAAAATTGGTTTAATTTTACTCATAAAATATACTTTTGTGTTTCAATTCCAGAGCTGGTAATTTTTAGGTCGAAGTGTGCCCTAAATTGGACTGAAAATCGACTACTAAGCCCAGATACCTGAAATACCTACTTTAAGGTAATTTATTACCTAATATTAACCTGCAATATGTCTCTGTGGTATAGTAAATTGGAGGTCTTCTTATGAAGTCCATCTTACATATATATTACCAATTTCATTGCAATACAGCACAGGAAATATTTTAGGCACTGAGCTAACCTAAAATTGCTTTCTGATCGGCTATAAAGTCATAATTACTGCAGAAATGGTCTTCCAAGTCAAATTGCCTACCTTCAAGTTGAAAATACCCATAAAATCTGACTTGAAATAAAAATTGTCCTCAAACTTCAAAGTGTACAGCAGTGAAATACATTTGTGAATCAAGGTGTATCAGTTGATAAACTTCATCAATAAAAGTTTATTCTTGTTGTTAATGTGTGTGCACCAGTAACAAGTATAGTGTTACAATGCCCCTTTGAAACCAATAAAAGTTTACAGACATACTACAAACTATTATAGAGTAGTAAAGAATGCTCACAGAAAAATAGTGATAGATGCTGATCATTCAAAGTGGCTTACATCAAATCAGCACGTTTCCCTCTTCAATATAATACATCCATTTTCATGCCAAATGTAGTGAAGCAGTGGCAACACGATCAGGTGTCATGTTTATGTTTATTTACTTATTTTATTTTGTTCCTATTTTCTATTAATGTCTATATATTATGGAATCAAAGACCAAAAGCGCTGTATAATCATTCCTATATGTCTCTCGGCTGTGCACGGATATAAGTAATATATATTTCTATACACGAAAATGTTTCATTTCTAATAAATTCAAACAAAATTCGTTTACCATATAGTTGAAATTCCCATAATAGGACAAAATGCCTTCAAAGTTTGGTTAGTTTGCCCTGTCATTAGGAATTGTGTCTTATAGGTAAAAAAATAGGGCAAAATAAACTTTCAGGTCAATAATGTTAGAAGGGCAGCCATATTAAATTAATTTTGCGGTATCCATCTTGATTGTATTGGAAAATGAAAAATATATTTTTTAAAAATATAGTGTAATCAAATTTTAGTTCGATAAAAACATTAAATAATGATTGTATATCATGACGACAAGATAGTTTTGTGTTGTTTACATCACCAATTCTCCAAAATCAGAATTTTAAGAATTTTGAATAATTTTTTATTTTCACTAATTTTATCTTTTATACGGGCGCTCGAATTTTATCGAAGTATCATCATCATGTTAACAGAAAAAACATAACCGCAGTGGGTTTTGTCTTTATACAGTGCGAATCACCTTTATCATTGTTGCAAATATTTGAAGTAAGTTCTTCAATCATTCAAGATGTCATTTTTTGACAAATATGGATAATATATCTACTACTCTACTGTTTGTTTATACATACATAACCACAGATCCTGCAGAACCGGATAATGTCACATGCGTAGTTGTTTGTTAAGAACGTCACGGCACTCGGCGCCTAGATGTCAGATTCAAGTAAAGCGTAGCACATATTTACCAATATATTACGTCCATTGGTCCAATGTTGAATGAAAATTCCCTAAATATAACTAAAACGCCTTGGTCGAAACGCCTTGCTGGACCTATTATCGACTTCCATATTACTTTGACTTTATTCCCCACCTTGGTAATATACACTTAAATTTTACTTGAAAATGGCCTGTGGTGATTTGGTCGCCGACCTATTTATTGGTAGGGCGATTTTACGTCAATTTGACTTTAAATGTTGCTTGGGCAAGTGCGTCATGATTTTTCACAGGAATGTTTTTAATGGCAAATATGTCTTTTTTGATGTAAGGCACCAAATTTATTTTAATTTAAAAAACATGACGTATATAATTTTAGAAAAATTCGCCAAATTTCATAAAAAAACCTTTTCCTTATTAGAAGGCTAATATTAGAATACACAGAGATGACACACCAACATCTTCTAGAAAGAACACCAGTCAGTGTTGTGTACAACTTGTTACCTCCTTCAAAGAAAAACTTGAACCGTGGTATATGGTGATTGACCTCAGCCGGATATTGACCTGCTCAATAGTGAGGTCACAATTGCCTATAACACCCTACCCTAAAATAGCTATCTATCAGATTATCATATTTATTAAGATTAGCAATACTTTTAGGAGGTTGACAGATCTGGATGTAGTTGGATACTCACGTTCTTTCTTTGTTTGTTTCGCACTGCCTGGAGTCCTATATTAGTAGGCGCCCCAGACTAGTGCCAGGTAATATAGAAATTTAGATATCTAGATAATCGTTAATAAGAATAAATTGTGTGTGCAGACGCCAAAAGAAGGGAAATATTAGGGAGGAATTTCTCTTCACTCAAATAGATATGTTAATGTAACAAAGTATATAAATTTATTCATACAAATTAAATTTGGAATAGCAAACAAAATGAAATAAAAATGGTTGGTAAATCTCAAATAAACATTAATTGCACACAAATAAAAATCAGATAAACAGCAAGAACTTCAAGAAAAAGAAATTATCAATTCACTTACATATGACAAAACAATAAGATAAAGATGGTTGCATGTTACTGTGTGTTTTTGTTTATTTAACGTCGGCCTGTTTCCGCGACTATGGCCAATCACCGACGTCATGGAGCAGTTTCACTTCACTATCCTGGAAATTTTACCGAACCCCTGCCTTTCTGTAAGGAGGCTGGGATCTTTAACGTGCCCAACATCGCATGGACACGGGACCGACGGCTTTACGCCCCCTCCGAAGGGCGGAACGCGCAGACATTCAACTTGCTCAAATACAATGCCAGAACCTCGGCTCATGTTAATGTTACAGTTTGTACTGGAAAAGTGAAAGGAGTACGCTGGGATCGAACCCAGTACCCTTCGGTTCAGAGGCACACGTTCTTACCCCTGAACCACCGAGGTTGTTGCATGTTACTAAAATACTAATGTTAGCCACTTGAGCTTTATATGTAAAATAAAATGCTGTATTTTATAGCTCAAAAGCAAACACAAATTATTAGGTAAATCACTTGACGTTTGTCAATCAATTTGATTAATTTTTCAATTAGTTAACTGGCCGGTGCTTGGAGTGAGGCTTCATTTAAAAAATATTTTCCTACGTGAAATTTCTACATTAATTATTGAAAATAAGAGATATTGAAAAAAATGTACAGGTGAGATATTTTACAGACAAAATTTGCTAATTACAATTTCAAGAACTATGTGTTTAAATTCATAGAGACAAAATTCAACAGATTAAATAGGAAATTTACAGTTATCCTTATAGCATCTCGCTGACACTGTTTAAGTTCAAATTTCTTTACGTTATATTGGAAAGTTCAAGTTATAAGGCTTCAGATATTAGACTGCTGCATGAAAAATTCTGTTGGTTCAGAGAAAAAGAGTTACACAGAATCACCAAATGTTATTGTATTGAGTTAACTGATGACCTTATGAAGATGCCTTCCAAGTAGGATCAACTATGATGGCCTGATACAGGTTAACAGACTCCAATAAGAGAGAAGCTGGAGAAAATGAGTGGTACTTTCCACTGGCGGTTATCGGGCTGGTGGATTTATTGCCCCAATACTAGGAAACCATTTGACAACTATGTCGATGTTCTGAATTCGCTTGACGGAAACTTTGCAAATCGCAATTAAAACGTGAATTTGCTCAAGTGAAATTCACTGCTAACTGACTCAAACTTCAGTAACATGCAGGACTTCTTTCTGATTAACGAAAGAAATGTATCGGGTCGGAAACAAAGAACCACAACTTAACTCGCGTTTTTATGCTAACCACAACTTTTATTTAAATTCGAAAACCGCTCAAATGACTTTAAATAATCACCGACAATTATTATTTGATAGTATAGATAACAGAAAGGGTTTTATCACCTTTTTAAGGATAATTCTTAGCCACCGAAACTAAAAGGTGTTGACTCGATAAGCGCCAGGATGTGTCTCCCACGAGGTAACGTGCTGTGTCGTTCAGCTCTCACCCCGCTTTCCTGACGCCTCACCTCCCGTGTCTACAGTTGAAGGTTTTGCCGGGAACTTTGTGCAACGGTTCAAACGGTCGTTCTTGGATGACATCACCGATCGGAAAATTACAGACCCAGTAGCAACGATATTTATTTCTTGGAAATATTCCTTCAGCAAAATGCGACGCATTATTTACTAAAAAAGCTATATTGCGTCTTTAGATATTTGAATTTTAACGTACCAATTAGAAATGCAGTAAAGGGGTTTACGGTACTTGAAGATTTAGCGACTTTTCATCAAAATAATTTTGAAAACACAACCTTGAAGTACTTAATATAGACAGGGTTTTTGGTATTATTTAGATGCTTGGGGGGTTTCTAAGTGTTTTTAAACCAGTAATGATTCCAGGTAAAAAGTGAATCGTTACAAACTATCAGTGTCACATTCCCTATTTAACTGCAAAAACTATGAACAAGGAAGGAAATTTAGAAATATGCCTAGTTCAGTAACTAAAGAAGTTATACAGTTTAAAAAATTCAACATAGAGCGTGTCATTGGTTTTTAGTGATTTTTATTTTAAAAAATCACTAATGAGTAGAACGCGACTTTTGAATTTTGAAAAAAAATTCTCCAAAAGAGTGCGGTTTAGGACCCTGGAACCGAAATCCGAGGTCAGTATTCGGCCCATTTTGATAAAATTTGGTAAGCACCTTCCTTTTACAAGTGGCTTGGATAAATTAGTTAGCCAGAAGGACCAAGCTAGTTTTTCCCAGAAAATTTTGTCTTTCCTTTTGAGAAAATTTTCCTTCTCTTGAAGTAACAAAGCTATGGCAACCAAATTTGGTGCACGCGTTTATATCATAACAAACAGCATGCACCAAAATCTGGATCTCTACGCTAAAAGAAGAAAAAGTTATAATTTTTTAAAGAAAATATGATTTTTCTTCTTAAAAAGTCAAAGTCGTCGCGATTCGAAACGTCAAAATTGACACGCTCTAGATCAAGAACCTATGACCCATGATTAACACATTTTTATTCTTAAGACTTAAAGTCGACCAGAGATTTTTTATGAAACATCCAAGTCGATCGAAATCTCAATTGGCACCAACATGTCACATCAATTGCAGAAGCGGCTGCTAAGAAATTAGGTTTCCTCTTCCGGGCTCGCAAATATTTTTCACCAGCTAATCTCCATACCTTATATACTTCACAAATAAGACCAAACCTCGAATATTGCTCTCACATCTGGGGTGCTGCTGCCACTTCTACACTCGCTATCCTGGACTTCATTCAGAAGAGAGCTATACGTCTCTTCGGTGACCCTACCCTCACCCAAAGGCTGCCATCCCGTGCTCACCGACGTTCCGTTGGTGATCTCTCTCTCTCTTTTATAGATATCTGCACGGGCACTGCTCAGATAAGCTTTCTTCCATAGTTCCTCCACCTGCTGCCCCCAACAGATCTACCAGGGGGACAGAGCGAATGCACCCTTTACCGTCTAGGTCACTAGACATAGAACATCTTGTTATGCCCGCTATTTTGTCCCGAGGACTTCCAAGTTGTGGAATTCCTTGCCGGCACATGTTTTTCCTTCTCCCCCGAACCTCCAAACCTTCAAGTCCAGAATTAACAAGTTGCCTCTTTCCTACTTGTCGACACCCACGGTACGATAGTATTTAGGCTGTAAGCCCTCGTAGTGTGTTGTTGAAATGAAAAAAAAAGTCGAAAAACTTTCTGAAGAGCGGCTGGTTTTGCATGAAGTTAGGCTACCTTGAACAAATCACGTCAGTGGAATTTTTTACAGAGAGGGGTTAAAAATTATTCGCTCAAATGTCCAAATTTGCGACATTCTGCAAGCTAATCACGACGTGTACGTTACGTCTTGAATTAATATAGTGCCCGATTAATCTTGATTTACTATTAAAGATTACGTTTTTATACACAGATTGGGTTAATTGATTGAATCTATTAAATAAATAACCGTTTTAAAACTTTTCAGGTCAAAATGATTTTTACAATAATTATTGCTTGACACTCACATTTCATCTCATAAATGTCATATTGTTATAACTCGTTTTAGGAGAAGTTCGTCTATAGTTTTTGCAACAAGTTAGGTACTATCTGTTTGTGTGAGCGTAATTATTTATAAGCTGCTTATTAATGAGATGGTAAGTAAACTCAGTTTTCTGTGTATAATATAATATAGGTTAAGGAGTTGTGTCAAAATAATCCATTTTAGTTCTCCCATTTTTACATTGTGATTTTTTGAACACGCTTTTCTGTCATTTTTACGAGTTTGGCATATATTATATAATTTTAAAAGGCTTTTAAACGTTCATATTGTCTACTTATATCATTACATTAGGTTTTTGTTGTTAATTTTAATAGGAAAGTGCTTTAATAAATATCCTTTTTAAATGAGCTGTGCATTTTCAGTGGTATATATATATATATATATATATATATATATATATATATATATATATATATATATATATATATATATATATATATATACCTATGGCGAATTATTGTCAAAATGACATTTTAAAAATTTGCTGTTTAAAAATTAAAAATATTCTGAAATCTAAGTGAAAAGAAGATAATTTGGTTTACCATGCAATGATCTAGAAATTCCAGGGATGTATAGGAACTATTGGTTACGGGAAAAAATTATGGGCAGTTAATTGAAGTAAAAATTTGGAGAACCAAATTGTCAGTGTCAAGAAGATGCCGAGCAATATTTAATTTTTGTATTATATTAGGATACAAATTGCATTAATTTCAGACACAAGTTTAATACTTCTTGTAAGATGCATTGTAAAAGTTAAACACAAATAAACTAAACTAAACTAAACTTAACTTATGTAACTGTGTAACCGCGCATATGGCTATAAATCGAATCTCTATTTAACTCTACATACGCGGCGAGCATTACTTTTCCATTTCAATAGCCTAATTTTGTAATTAAATGCCAAATTGGAAGGCCTATTCCGAAATTCAGTTGGTTTTTCTTCTTCTTCTTACAAGGATAATTCAGTTAAGCTGAGCAAACTGGCTATCCAGTAGCAACAGTTTGTCAACAAAATGTTAAATAATACTTCATACGATTCATATTGATGCAGCAAGTAAGTTACGGCAATGAACAATATTATAATTAGTGAACTGTCTTTAAAAAATCACTAATGAGGAGATCCCGACTTTTAAATTAATTTTTTTTTCTTCAAAAGAGCGCTAATTTGGCCCCCTTTAACACATATCCGGGATTAGTTTCACTTTATATATATATATATATATATATATATATATATATATATATATATATATATATATATATATATATATATATATATATATATATATATATATATATCTGTGTGTGTGTGTGTGTGTGTGTGAGTCGCTTGAATAAGTTCGTTAGCCAGAAAAATCGGCCTAGGTTTTCCCGAAAAATTTGGGTTTTCTTTCTAAAACAACTTATATCTCCGGAAGTAACAAAGTAAGAGTAACCAAATTTGGTACGCGTGTTTCTATTCTAAAGAGTGAACCATGTACCAATTTAGGTCTCTAAGTTTAAAGAGAATAAAGTTATGGGCAGTTAAAGAAAAACAAATTTGGAGTTTTCCCAAAAGGCCAAAGTCGCGATTTGAAACGTCAAAATTGGCAATGTTTTGGCAAATAACGTGAAACAAATACGGATTGTGAAAAGAAAATGTTGCAAGAAAAGTGTTCTCCGAACTCTTAAGTCTCAGCTTCAACAGTCATTGGCCTAGATTTTACTAAAACCTTTACAGAAAATTCATTTCAAATAGACCCTTTCTCTGATTCTTTGGCTGTCGGTTTAGTTAAGTTGAGGCTTTCGCTGTAGGTTTAGTTAAGTTTATAGTTGTTTAAAGGTTGTTCACCCATCACACCCTAAATTTAACATAAATAATTTGAAACTCGGAGAATGGAATGCTTAGCAGAAAGAAAGTGATGTTCTTTAAAAAAAAACTTATAAAAATTCGCTACTACCACGCTTTTGCTGCGCTCAGCCATTTGTTAACTTGCTGAAGAGAGAACACTTAATAAATTTTTAAGCTCTGCCCCCTCGGTTTCAGAAACCACCCACGTATTCAAGCTTGATTTGCAACATGTTAAGAAAGGCGAAGTAATATTTCACAAGTAATATTTCACATTTAATAAAACCCGAATCATATGTCTGCCTCACGTATGTCAAGTATTGTGCCTCTAAACTATTTTTAATATATGCAGTTATGAAACCAAATACATAAGATGCGTCGCAAATCTCGGAATACCTCAGCTTCTTGGTCACAAAAAGTAATATTATGATATTAGGACATCCAAATGAGTGATATAATTTAACGCATATCTTGGGGTAATCTAGATTTTTACTGTAACTGTATTTTGAATCATGGTGGAATTTTGTACCGACTATGCAGAGATACAGGCGTATTTTTAGTAAGATCGTTATTGAAAAATATTGTGAGAGTACGACACTGTCGCCAAATCGGTGCGTAACCAGATAGTATGTTGCAAACAGTAACAAATAAATTTATCTCATTGACGAACTTCGCTACAGCACACTAAAAAATTAATATCTATTTGTGATTTATTCTTGATAAAGAGAAAAAATAAAAAAGTCTGGACGCAGCAAGTGCTTTATGGTAGTGAAATCTCATAAAAATGTTTTTAATAGAAAATATATCTTTTCTTTTAACAAAAGCACGCATGAAATTGGGTTGCCAGTAGAACCTCGGTGGTTCAGAGGTAAGAGCATGTGCCTCTGAACCGAAGGGTACTGGGTTCGATCCCAGGTTTCTCCTTACACTTTTTTAGTACAAACTGTAACATTAATATCAACCGATACTGCACGTTCCGCCCTTCGGAGGGGGCGTCAATCCGTCGGTTCCGTTCCCATGCGATGTTCTGCACGTTAAAGATCCCTACCCTCCTTACAGAAAGGCAGGGGTTCGGCAAATTTCCAGGATAGTGAGGTGAAACTGCTCCCTGGCGTCGGCGATTGGCCATAGTCGCGGAAATAGGCCGACGTTAAAGAAACAAAAAACACACACACACACAAGGGTTGTCAGTATAACCTATATAGTGTGTCCCAAACTGGATGGGAATGTATTGCTTTCTCCGTTATTATTAGAGATAGACACACGGTTGAATCAGCTATGTTTTGTAGAATTTCATGTTCGTTCCAAATATGACTTGTATTTTGCACTGCCTCTTTTTCTTTTGGGTTATTTTGAAAAAACCAACATTTGTCGATTTGTTTTTTCTTCAATATCTAAGTAGGCGTTGATCTGACATGTCTAACACTTGCACATTATCAGGACACTTTTTTAAGAGTAATATTTTTGTGCTATTCTCAACTTTGGATTGTGATTTGCTTTTGAGCTACATGTATTAAGGTTTGTTTTCATTATAGCAGCCATATTGAATTTTTTTACTCAGGTGGTAGCCCGTGAAAATATCTTTCCAATTATGTACAACATGCTTGAGAAATCTTGTAATTTCACTGACAATTTTGAGAAAAACGGTTTTGAGGATAGTAGGCTATGAAATCTAATACCAGAAAACAAATGACAAAAAAAAGTGTTCAAAAAGCAGTAGACCATGGAGTGTAACAATAAACTTCTACTTTTAACATACGTTTTCGTAATGATTCACGATAGAAAATAGGAACTTTGAGCACACCAATGAATCGGCCCAGTATTACAAATGATATTTTACATTACAACATTATCCTAAAAAATTGTTATGATTTAATTAAATAGGTAAACCTAGTAAATAACTAAATTTACTAACAGAACTCAACAAAAAGTAGACTAATCATTTACGAAGACGCCTTTGAAAATTGTTTGATTTTTAAACGTAAGTCAACTGAAAAACAACAGAAGAAGGGTTGCTATGGATATAACACTATCGCGAAAATTAAGAATACTGTTATTCTTAATTATCTAAACAATTTGAGGTGTACTCAACATGTTTCTAAAAATGTTGTACTAAATAGTTTGTTTCTTGTTTATTTTAAATATTATTCAACAATATGTTCAGTAATGAAGAATACTTTGACATGTTGGAATGTTATATTTGTTTAACCGAAATATGGAGGCAGCTGCAAATTCATATCAAAACAACCACCCAGAAAGGCGACAACCAAACACCAAAATATTTCGCAGGACAGTGACCAATCTGTTGAACGATGGTAGCTTCCACGCAAAGAAACTACCAATGCCTAAAAATGAAGAAAGAAATAATGCCGTCTTACAGGTTTCAAACGAAAACCCTTCGCAATCTGTTCGGTTTTATGGTGAACAAATTGACGTTCCAAAAAGTACGGTACACCTTATATTAAAACAAAGTCAATACCATCCATACAAACCTACAATCGTACAAGGCTTAAATGTTGACGATTACCTTAAGCGACTTCAATTCTGTAGATGGTATCAAGGACAATGTCAGCAAGATGAAAATTTTCATTTGAAAATAATATGGACTGATGAATCCAGATTAACAAATTGTGGTGTGTATACCGCCAGAATAGGCATTATTGGGCAATTGAAAATCTCCACCTAAAGGAAGAAAGATGATTGCAAGACAGATTTGATATTAGTGTTTGGTGTGGCTTATTAGGTAAAAAACTGTTATTTTTATTTGTATATTAGACAGTTAATTTTAAAAAAATTCAGGTAACTTCATGGTTGGTCCGTTCTTTTTTGAAAATAATTTAACTGGGAAAACGTGTCTTAATCTATTGAGAAATGATATCTTACCAACAATTAGAAGAGTTCATGATAATTTAGGCGAGATTTGGTACCAAGAAGACGGTTGTACAGCTCATAACGCTAGGATCGTCAAGGAATTCTTGTACCAAAATTTAAAGAATCGTGTCATTTGTAACAATGTGCTCGAAGTCCTGATATAACACCCATGGATTTTTATTTTTGGGGTACTCTGAAGAATGATGTGTATAAATTCGTTCCACCACAAAATATCAATGAATTACGAAACAGAATCACAGAAGCTATAAATCATATTAACCAAAACACCCTCACCAGAGTTTGCAGGCATGTTTCAAAAACGTGTATAAGTGCATTGACCAAAACGGTGGCCATATTGAACAATTTCCGTTTCCAATTGTGTTGTTTTGTGGAGTTTAAGTTTATATTTGTTATTGCCGAGTTTCGTTATTAAACTGTTTCACATAATATTACCTAGTATTATTACCTAATTTAGTATTGTAAATTAAATCACAATATTTTTTTATCGTGAATCATAACGGAAAATTATGTTAAAAGTATAAGTCTATTGTTAGACTCCATGGCCTACTACTTTTTGAATATTTTTTTTTTGTAATTTGTTTTCTGGTATTGGATTTCTAAATTTCTCTAAATTTGAATTAAAAATCCTAGGAAAGACTTTGAATATAATATAAAGGCCAAAATTGTGGGGGTTCGTAGATTACAATATCAACAATAATTTTAATAAAGGTAGTTAGGCATATTATAAGATATTCTTGTCCTATTTAGCTAGTTAAAATAAAGTTACGTTGTTGTTTGTCAGAAAAAAAGTACTTTATTTTGTTTATTATATACATATAAGGGAGAACAAAATATTCAGAAAGAAAAGAAAAGGGCAGAACCGCTAAAAGAAATGGATAATTTTCAATTATATTTACAAAATCATAAAAAAAAGAGAGATAATATTTATTTAGGTCCTGAACTCATTAGAACTCCGTCAGATAAGTGTTCTTTTGCTTAATAAAGTGTTTGAAAGCTAGCCGAGGTAAGGGAAAAAAAAGAAACAGGTATATATATATATATATATATATATATATATATATATATATATATATATATATATATATATATATATATATATATATGTAAACAGATTATAAGTTTTTCTTAATTTTATTTATCATTATAAGTACATCCCAACACTTAATGCAGTAAATACAATATTATAACAATTGATACATAATCGTGGGAAGTAAAACTAAATAATACAATAAAAATACATCACTATTATATATATATATATATATATATATATATATATATATATATATATATATATATATACACACTTTATTTGTTTGCTGTACGTTTGTGATTTCTTATTGGTTTGCGTGGACTGCAGTTTCGAACCTTCCCGGTTCATCATCAGCACGCTACTGGATGCTATCGCTTCTGTCTGGTCTACGTTTTTTTTTTTTAATTTTTTTTTAATTTCAACAACACACCACGAGGGCTTACAGCCTAAATACTATCGTACCGTGGGTGTTGACAAGGAGGAAAGAGGCAACTTGTTAATTCTGGACTTGAAGGTTTGGAGGTTCGGAGGAGAAGGAAAAACATGTGCCGGCAAGGAATTCCACAACTTGGAAGTCCTCGGGACAAAAGAGCGGGCATAACAAGATGTTCTATGTCTGGTGACCTGGACAGTAAAAGGGTGCATTCGCTCTGTTCCCCTGGTAGATCTGCTGGGGGCAGCAGGTGGGGGAATTATGGAGGAAAGCTCCTCTGAGCAGTTCCCGTGCAGATATCTATAAAAGAGAGAGAGGTCACCAACGGCACGTCGGTGGGCAAGGGATGGAAGCCTTTGGGTGAGGGTAGGGTCACCGATGAGACGTATAGCTCTCTTTTGAATGGAGTCCAGGATAGCGAGTGTAGAAGCGGCTGCTGCACCCCAGATGTGGGAGCAGTATTCGAGGTTTGGCCTTATTTGTGAAGTGTATAAGGTATAGAGATTAGTTGGTGAAAAGTATTTGCGAGCCCGGAAGAGGAAACCCAATTTCTTAGCAGCCGCTTCTGCAATTGATGTAACATGTTGGTGCCAATTAAGATTTCGATCCACAGAAATGCCAACAAGAGAAAAGGACTCATTACTTTGAATAACTTGGTTGTTCATTGTGATGGGTCTAGGGCTGCTGTATCTCTTGTGAGAAAGAAAGCAAGACTTAGTTTTGGTGGGGTTGAATTGTACAAGATTTCTACTTCCCCAGTCTAATATTTTTTGGAGGTCTACGGAGACAGAACCCTCCATGAGTCTGCGATCCTCATCTAATTGGGCTAAAGAGACAGGCTTAGAATATTGTATGTTTGAGTGGAGGGTGCTGTCGTCCGCGTAACTGTGAACTGGGTTGGATGTGCTAGAGAGGAGGTCATTGATGTGGAGAAGAAACAAAGTAGGGGCTAAAGCTGAACCTTGAGGAACTCCTGCATTAATTGGATACAGTTTAGAGGAATGGCCATCCACAACAACAGATATGCTCCTGTTGGAGAGGAAATTTGCTGTCCAGGTACAAAGTTTTGGTGGTAGGCCATAGGCCGGAAGTTTATTAAGCAGCGCTGCGTGCCAGACCTGGTCGAATGCTTTGGATATGTCTAGAGCAACAATCTGGGATTCACCGTGTTGTTCCATAGACTTGTTCCAAGAATGGGTGACAAAGGAAAGGAGGTCGGCAGTCGATCTGCGCTGACGGAATCCATACTGCCTGTCGTGGATTAGACTGTGTTTTTCAAGGAATTTTAGTAGTTCGGTGTTTATATACTTTTCCATCACTTTAGAGATGACTGAAAGGAGAGAAATAGGCCTGTAGTTGCTAGGAAGCGCTTTGGATCCTTTCTTGGGGATGGGTTGTACTCGAGCAGTTTTCCAGTTACTAGGGAATATGCCTTTATTGTAAAGCCGGCATCCAACGGCGCGTGGCTTGGCGAGCTTGGCGCGCGATTTAGCGAGCCACGCGTCGTGGGAATGAGAACGCTCGTGCGTGCGACAAGCTTTACGGCGCGGCTCGGCGTTCCCGTCAGTTGTCGGTAAATTTGGCACGAGTCAAAGGATGGACGAGCATCGTAGGCTCGACTTGTCCGAGCTTGCTCAAATCCGATCCCACCATTCCCACGTAGGCTTGGATAAACGAAACTTTTTCGCAGTTTCAGTAGCGTTCTTTATATTATCGTGGAGAAAGGTGGTTTTAAATAGTCGGGTCTAAATTTTTTAATTTCTCGAATAATGGAGTGGTCAAATGAACTTGTGATAGAATTTTTGGAACTTTACGAAGGAGAACCAGCAATTTGGAATCCAAAGGACCCAAACCACAAAAACCGAAATTTAGTTCATGATAGTTGGAAAAGAATTGAAGCTAATTTAAGTGTAAAATGCACTGTGGCGGAACTTAAAAAGAAAAAAGATGCATTGATGGCAACTTTTAGGAAACTCTTCCAAAAAGTAAAAGCAACCACTGGAACCGGCACAGGGACTAACGAAGTTTTTAAGCCAGACTGGTTTGCATATGAATATATGCATAGATTTTTACATGGAATATACAAACCCAATGAAACAACAAATTCAGAGGTATGTTAATATATTTTATTAGTATATTAGTTACCTACAAATAATAAAGTTCAACAATTCTGGAAATAATTATTCTTTGAGATATTTTATTAACACGAATAGTGTATACAGGGTGTCCCATAAATAATGGTACACAATGAAACTGCAGATTCCTCAGTTGAAAATGTCATTTATATTTAGTCTTGAAATTATTCAAAGAATATTCCCCTGAATTGTTTTAGATTTATTATATGTAGATAAGTGTTGCTTTTATTGACTGAACTTTTATTTATTTTCACCCAAGAAATGAAGGTTTTGAATACTTAAAGTAGGATCCAATCTCTCTCAAACCAATATCCGGATAATAATGAAAGTTTTAAAATATTTATGTGGCTTTAGTTTTCCGAACTTTAAACGTTATTTTGCCATGGTACAGCGCCTTGTCCTGAAAAATAATTCGCATAGCTGTCCCTTACTTCTTTGGCATCCTGTCCAGGTCTTCTAGCAACTTGTCGCAGAGGTAAGAATGAAGTCATCTTGTCATTTTCTGCCCTCCATGACCCAGGAATTATTTGACCATCAATATCATTGTCTAACAAATCCGGGGATAAATACCTTGTGTTTGATGTTCTGCTGTTACGCAAGAAATTGTGAAGTAGCACACATGTCATAGTAATTTCTGTCACTCTATCTGGCTCGAGAAGCATAGGTTTTCTAAATATTCTAAAAACAGATGCCAATATTCCAAATGCGTTCTCTACGAGTCTGCGGGCGCGTGAAAGGCGATAGTTGAAAATTCGTTTTTGGCTGCCTTTGTCGTACATTCCCGGATATGGTTTTAACAGGTGAGTAGACAAAGCAAACGCATCATCCCCCACAAACACATATGGCAATGGCTCTTTAGATGAAGGTAAAGGTTCATCTGGAGGCAACATTAATTCATTTTTATCCAGCTTCTGAAATAGCGTTGTATTTCGAAATACCCCGCCATCACTAATCCTCCCTTGGCACCCAATATCGACGTAAATAAATTCATAATTAGCGTTTACCAATGCCATGAGTACTACGCTAAACGTTCCCTTGTAATTGAAAAACTCGGTCCCGCTGTTCATTGGAGCTTCGATGACTATATGTTTCCCGTCTATGGCGCCCAAACAATGCGGGAAATTCCAATTCATCTCAAATTCTTGGGCTATTTTGCGCCATTCATCTGGTGTTTTGGGTAACTAAAAAAAATACATAATAAGGTAAAAAAAGTGCGAATAGCGCAAAACTTTTTTTTTCGGAAAGGCAGAATAGGTAGATAGTTATCGGAGCTACAAGGCAATCTTATACGTCTGAATAGCTGAAAATCGATAAGTGTATAAAAATTAATAGACAAAAGATAAAAACGCAAATTTTTCCAGATCGCCTTATAGCTCAGAAATAATTTTATTACAGTTTTTTCCCAAATCTTTCATAATCCTGTTCATTATTTCTCTTTTATGCTTCAGGTAGTAGAGGACGTAGCGAATATAACAACTGAAAATACCGACCAAAACAAGCCTAATAGACCATCAGACGGGGAAAATAAAATAGAAAATAATTCTTCAAACTTAACAACAGCTCCATGTGCCACAAAGCCTACAAATGAAGCCAGTAAAGCTAAATCTGCTGTTGTAGTTGGACAAAAAGGAAAAAAGAGAATGGCGCAAACTATGGCTGCTAATAATGAAACTCGCATGGAGGAAGCCTTCCAACTCTTAAAAAAAGTAGCTGAACCCGAACCAACCACTTCGGATGAATGTTCATTATATGGCGAGTTGCTTGCAACGAAATTAAGATCGTTAGATCCATTGACTAGAGGAATTGCAATGCTGGAAATCGACCAGTTAATGTTTGGCCATATCCATAAACAAAAATACTCATTCCATCAGGATCCCCAGTCTAATACCTCATATACTCCTTGGCCTGGTCAGCCCATGGGATACCCATCCACATCTAATCAACCCGTGGGATACCCATCCACACCTAATCTGCTATCACCTCAGTGTTCGGACTCTCGTCCGGTATCTGCAACAAGTTATTTTTCTCATTCATCAGCGAGTACTTCTGCCTTAGCAGATTATGTCGCCTCACCTTCAAATAAGGATACTGAAGAGTCCCACGACAATCCACGTGACACGAGCCAAGACCACGACTTATTAGATTTAGATTCACACATGCCTTTTGTATAGTTATATTTAAGAGTGACCATGAGTGTTTATTTCAGTTACCATTAGTGTTTATTTCAGTTAACATTCCTTAATAAAAAGATAAACATACTTACGATTATTTTATCTTTGAGTTCCTTATTCAGCGCTCTGCATACATCCTGAACACATCTTGACACCGTTTGAGCCGAAAATTTAAACAAGTACGACAAACTTGCAAAGCTGTCTCCAGTAGCCAAGAATCTTAAAGTTACAGCCAGTCTCTCTTGAATAGGTATACTTTCCCTCATATTTGTGTTCTTTTTGGCTATAACTGGGCCAATTTTATTTAGCAAAAATTCAAAATCTGTTGATGACATTCGACAAAAATTTTGAAAATAATTTGATGGTTCACGACGTAAGTCGCCTAACATGTCTGTGACATTATATCTGCAAAAAAACTGACATTATATCTCCATTCATTAAATGGACGTTAGGTAGGTACTACTACTTAAATGCAAATTGTTTTATTTTTAACCATACAGGATGGGGACTTTAACTGAAATAAATTCATTTAAAATTCAGGTATTTGTTTTTTTGAAAAACGCTCGGAACCGTTGACTTTTCATTTTAGTTGCCGTTTTTTTGATGATTATTTGATGTATATGATATGGGGACTCTAAAAAAAGGTATAATAGCTCATTTGATTCATATAATATTATTATAACAATTAATATCGATAATAGTAATGGTTGAAAATACAATAGTATACATATTTCGGTTGAAAGTTTTCATAATTGTCTCGAGAATTGGTTGACCTCGACGATTCGCACCTTGGTCCCCTCGACAGTAATGAAACACTTCCCACCTCGATATGTAATATACTATTACTTACCTATTTCGACTTTTATATAAAGAGGCCACCCACCATCGTCTTTTTCTTTTTTCTTTGTTTTTTTTTAAATTATGTTCAATGCCCATAATAATAAAACTTGCTGCACAGGCAGCAATACGCCGTTTTTGTTGCAAACTCATTTCTTGTTCTTTCCTTCACGATGGCTACCTACTCCTGCCACAGAATACACTGCACTGCTTTCACTGCTAAGCAACTTGGCAAGTCCAGATCAACGGTTAAAAAAATAACGGTCGTGCGCAATTCAGCACTCGGCGAGTCCTTCCAGGCGCCGTGGGAAAGCAACCACGCTCGTTGATTTGCCACTTGGCAAACTGACTTGTCAACTTGCGAACTGACTTGCCAAGCCGATAACTCGCCAAGCCACGCGCCGTGGGATGCCGGCTTTAAGATATCTGAAACAGACGAGTCAGGACAGGAGCAAGTTCTGGTGCGCATTTTTTGAGAACAATTGCTGGGATCTCGTCAAGGCCAGAGGCTTTCCTGGTATTAAGAGAAGAGAGCATCTACGTCGGAGATTGTAGGTGGCGCATGCGCCATGAGCTTCTATTGGTCGGTTTCCTGTTCTCTGATTGGTTGTGCCTTCGGACTGTGTCGTGTGTATCGGTCTCCTGTCTTGATCACTGTGGTTTAATACTTTGTCTATTTGTATGGTATTTATTAAATTTTGTTTAAATGTTTGTACTTGGATTTGTTCTGGCATTAATTGTTTTCTATTGTTTGTTTGTTGAATGTAGTATTGTTCACAGATTTCCATTTTTTTGTGGTCTTTAATATGTTTCATTAGTTTTAATTGGGTGATGTCTGGTTTTTGGTGTTTTGTGTCGTGAATGTGTGTAGCTACGTTTGATTTGTAGCTAGGTATGTGGATTTTATCCAATGCTGTTATATGTTCTTTGAATCTTGTTTCTATTGATTTCTATGTCATTCCTATATATTTTTTATTGCATGTGTTACATTCTATTTGATATATTCTGTTTAATTCATGTGGGTTGTGTTCTTGTTTTTTATTTATTTTGTTTATTATTTTGTTTTTGGTTTTGTAGCTCATTTTTAAGTCATATTGTTTGAGTGTTTGTGTTATTTTATTGATGTGGTGGTTATAAGTGAATGTTGTGTATTTTGTGTTTGTTTCTGGTGTTTTGTTTTCGGTTTTGTTGATTTGTTTGCTTTTGATTTGTTTTACTAGTTTTTCTATTGTTTTTTTGTTGTATCCATTTCTTTCTGCTATTTGTATTATGATGTTGTACACCTTTTCTCGTTCGTCGTTATGAAGTGGTATATTTAGCATTCTGTTTATTAAGTATCTGTATGCGGCCATTTTGTGTGTATGTGGGTGTAGTGAGTGTTTAGGTATAGTGATGTCTGTTTGTGTGGGTTTTCTGTATATTTTGTATTCAATCTGGTTTTCTTTTCCGATTAGTGTTAAGTCTAGGAAGTTTATGGTGTTGTTTGATTCTTTTTCTATTGTAAATTTTATGTTTCTGTTAATTTGGTTTATTTTTTCGAGGATATTGTTTATGTTGGTTTTTTGATTGTCGTATATTATTAATATATCATCGACGTATCTTATCCATTTGATGTTTGGGTCTGTCTCTTTTATGATGGTGTTGATTTTATCTTCTAACTGTTGTATGTATATTTCTGCCATAATGCTTGATAGTGGAGATCCCATTGGTAGTCCATCTTCTTGGATGTAGTATTCTCCGTTGAACTCAAAGTAATTTTGTTTTAATATGATGTTTAATATTTCGCTAATTTGTTGTTTTTTGTTGTTATTTTGCATTTTATTTTCGATTATATTTGTAGTTTCGTTAATTGGTATATTGGTGTACATATTTGTTATGTCAAATGAGGCAAGTCTTGTGTTTTTGTTTATGTTTATATTTTCTAGTTTATTTACTAGTTCTATGGAGTTTTTTATGTTAAATTTGTTTTCTAGTTGTAATTCTTGTTTTAGTACTTGCTCCATTTCTTTAGCTATTTTGTAGGAAGGTGCATCTTTGAAGTTGATGAGTGGTCTTATTGGGTATCCCGTTTTGTGTATTTTTATTATTCCTGTCATTGGTGGTGCTTTAGGGTTGTTGTTATAATAATGTGTTGTTTTTTGGTTGAATATTGTCTTGTGTTTTTTTATGATGTTTAATATTTGATTTTGGAATTTTTTAGTTGGGTTTTCGTTCAGTTTTTTGCATTTGTTTGTTGAGATGAAAGTGTTTGTTTTTTCTATATAGTCCTGTGTTTTTATTGCTATTAGTGCGTCGCTTTTATCTGTTTTTGCTATTGTTATGTTGTTATATGTGACTTTGTTTCTTATTTGTTTGATCATTTTTTCATGTGTATGGTTTTTTGATTTAGTCTTGTCAATAATTTTGTTTATTTCTGTTGCTAGTTGGTTTTTCAGTGGTTCTAAGTTTGGGCTATTTATTGAGTTTATCGCGTGTTGTGTGTCCACTATTATGTTCTCTATTGTAGATTTTTTTGTATCTAAAGAGTTGGTTTTTATGTTGTTTTCTATGAATTATTTTTCTTCTTTTGTGAATTTTGTGTCTGTTATGTTTATAAATCTATCCTGAAATATGTGGTGTGTTGTGGTTGTTATGTTTACATTATCTAGTTTGTTCTTTTTAAGGTTGTGTAGTTTTTTGTTTATTTTCTCTAATTTGTGTTTATAATCGGTTTTTATGTTGTGCATTATATTGTTATATGTTTGTGTATTCCTAAAGATATATATATATATATATATATATATATATATATATATATATATATATATATTATATATATATATATATATATATATATATATATATATATATATATATATATATATATTTATATATATATATATATATATATATATATATATATAGTGTTTTTATAATTTATTAAGGTATTTTGTTTCTCAGAGGGGGTTCTGGCACTATGAAAACTTCTCAATGAAGCTGACAAAAATTTAAATTAAATAATTTATTTCTTAAAACAAAAGGATTGATCAACTTATTAAGAACTGGGCAAATGAAATGAAACCAAAATTTTCAAAATACTGATTATAATTAAGGCTAAATGAATTATGAATACAATATAATAAATGAAAATGAGAACACTTAAACAACAAAGCTGTCAAAAACGATACACTATTCTACTAATCTCTCTAGCTAAATTGTACTTGTGAATTTATTTTAATTTAAAAAGGAATGTTTTTGTTTGTGTAGTATTCTTGTTTTATGTATAATTACCACATTAACTGCTTATAATATTTGGAAGAAACAATACAAAGTCTTATGAATGTCTCACCACAATTTTTTCTTGACAATATTGATACCTTCGAACACCTTTTTTATCTCATTCTTCGGCCTTAATACTTCTATCTATAATCAAACTCTGATTCGTTAATATCTCCCAGTTCCCTGTACACCTTGATGTTATGTCTGTGATGATGTAAAAGACTCACTTATGTCGGTTTTATTGATGTTATCCAATTTTTCTCGCTCTCTAAATTCTGTGTTTCTGCTTTCTAACAATGTGATGTATGTATAATAATATATGCCTTTTTTGGCTGGTAGTTTACTTCAAAAAAAACTTTTAGCATTCTTTTCCTACTGACAACTTGTCATTCCCTCTTACTTGATTTCTTTTTTCCTACTACTAAGTCTTATTGCTATGGATATATAGTTGGTTAAAACGTTACAATTTTGCTTTCATTTCATATAATAAATATGGGAATTGCCAATTGAAAACTATATTGAACTTTTTTTATTAAACTGATTTTTTCCAAATCTAAAGGCTCGCAAATTTACTTATGGATTCATATTGTATAATTTTCAAAATGATTCCATTTGTGTGTATTTAAAATTTATATTATTGTTACTTGTCGTCTGACAACAGACTCTACCTCAACAAATTTATTTAATCAGGTATAAGTCCCCTTACATCCACCAAAATTCTTTTTTATATTATTTGTTTGTTTTTACTATGCTGAGAATGAATTACCGACGAACATTTTTCAAAAACTATGATATCATAGCAATATATATAATTAATAACCCAAACAATTCTCTAAATTTTAAATCAGTTTGTTTTCTTGCAAGAGCTAGATGTACATTAAGTCACTTGACCATTTTGTGTGATTTAATTTTTGAATTTAATTTAAGGGAAAACAAACACACTTTTGTGACTACCTACCTTCATACATATATTACCTACATATATGATTCCATAAACTGATGGCTTTAATATCAGCCTATATTTAAAACCAAATTGGCATTAACTGTGACCGCAAACAATTTCCTCTCTGAACCATTAAGCGATTTCCGTTTATTGAAAGCCATAATGTTTTAAACGTAGCCACCAAATGCCACAAAGTTTTTTAATTTGTATTACACAATCTGGATTACACATAATAATTAATGAATGGTTTACTTTGCGTTTTAGACATGAACAGAGTGATAACCCGGAAACTAAATAACATTTGATCTTTTCAATAATTATCCATTTAAACCACTTTACTGTCAATAATTGTTAAGAACCTCGGTGGTTCGGGGGTAAGAATGTGTGCCTCTGAACCGAAGGGTACTGGGTTCGATCCCAGGGTACTCCTTTCACTTTTTCAGTACAAACTGTAAAATTAACATCATCAACCGAGGTTCTGGCATTGTATTTGAGCAAGTTGAATGTCTGCACGTTCCGCCCTTCGAAGGGGGCGTAAAGCCATCGATCCCGTGTCCATGCAATGTTGGATACGTTAAAGATCCTTACCCTCCTTACAGAAAGGCAGGGTTCGGCAAAATTTCCAGGATAGTGAGGTGAAACTGCTCCCTGGCGTCGGTGATTGGCCATAGCCGCGGATCTACACGTCACATTTCAAAAGAAGAACGTAAATAAAAAAATTAGTTTAATTTTAACAATAATTTATTAAAAGTCTTTACTAACTGAAGCCTATGCCTATTGGTTACTGCTGGGTTGTCACTCTTGGCTTGAATGGTAGCAGTGTCATTTGGCAAGCAATAAACGCCAAAACACAACAAATGTATGTCTGTTGATTAGGTGTAATCCTAAGATGTTAAAGTATTAATGAAAAAAAGGCTGGACGCAGCAAGTGCGTTATGGTAGTCAATTTTCATAGAAATTATTTGGCACGAAATATTTTTTGTAACTTTTTTTCTTTTAACGTAGAAATATAAATTTTGGCATATAGTTTCCATTTAATATCGTAAACTTACGTACCAAATTTGGTTACCACATCTTTTCTATTATTTGAGATAAATTTTTTTTTTCTAAAGAAAACCCTAAATTTTCCGTGAAAACCTGGTTCCATTCTCTTGGCTAACAAACTTATCCAAGCCACGTACAAAAAGGAAGGCACATGCTAAATTTTATCAAAATCGGTCCATTATTTTTTGAGTTATCAGTGTGATATATATATATATATATATATATATATATATATATATATATATATATATATATATATATATATATATATATATATATATATATACACAGGGTGTTTCTAAATTGATTCTTCTCCTCCAAGTTACAGCCTTTTGAAATTTTGGCAAAAAAAAGTTTTCATTAAATTTCTCCGTTATGGAATAATTTTCAAAAACGAAATTTTGCAGATGTATAAGGCTAACAAAATGACAGTTTTAAATGGAGTTTGTAGCCCTATAATGTTATCCCCAAAGGGGAAAAAAACCTACCCTTACATTATTTTTTATCAGTACTTTTTATTGTGTGTTCCGTTTTCTATTAAAAAATAATTTAGAAAGAAGGGTTCATTTAGCAACTTTTTTATGTCTGAACGTTTTCTCATATAATTGTTAGTTTCATCACAAAAAAATAAAACATTACTCAGATCGATGTCATATGAATTTAAAGAGTGGTTGTTATTTGTTGAAAAATCAAGTACGTGGTAGGCTATCAAATAACGTCATAATTACACTAATATTAATTGTTCTGGTTGTTGTCAATCTATCAAGAATTTTTTAAACACTTAGAACAAATAAGTGAATAAAATGGTAAATTATACCAATTCCGAAATGGCAGATATGCATTTTGAATATGGTCGTGCTAATGGCAATGGATTAAGAGCACAGTGCCTCTACACTGAGTTATATCCAAATTGAACTGTACCCCATCACAGCATATTCGCACGCATTCATCAACGTCTGCAAGAAAAAAGAAAATTTTCAAGAAGTGCCGCCGATTGCGGGCGTTCTAGAGAGGTAAGAACTGTAGCACTTGAAGAGGATGTCCTCATTTTAATTGAAGAATCTCCTGGTACAAGTACAAGAAGAATCGCTCAAGTCTTAAATGTCAGCTATTCCGCGGTATTTAGAATTTTAAAAGAACAACTTTGTATCCCTACCATATCCAACGAGTTCAAGCGCTTTTACCTCGTGATTTTTCACCTTGTTTAATTTTTTGTCAATGGATGCTTCAAATGATCACGCAAATTCCACAGTTCTTATCTCGTATTTTATTAACCGATGAGGCCAAATTTTCACGAGAATCTATTAGAAATTTTCATAATAACCACATATGGTCTGAATAAAACCCACACGAAATTACGGAATCTCATTTTCAGCACCAGTTTTCATTAAATGTGTGGCTTGCTGTCATTGGTGATGACTTAATTGGACCATATTTTCCTCCGATAAGACTAAATGGAGAAGTGTACTGTCGTCTACTCGAAGAAGAGTTGCCCCTACTTCTTAAAAATATTTCTTTACAAATTAGACAACAAATGCGCTACATGCACGACGGGGCTCCGTCTCATTTTAGTATCAACGCTCGTAACTACTTGAACGAGGTTTACCCAAATCGTTGGATAGGTCGTGGAGGCCCACAGAATTGGCCTGCCCGATCTCCTGAATTGAATCCGTTCGATTTTTGCCTGTAGGATTTTCTGAAAACCTTAGTTTATTCAAGTCCTGTTGAAAACATCGATGACCTCAGCAATCGTATTATCGCATCATGTGATGTTATAAGAAACACACCCGGAAACAGACTAGAGTCATGCGTTTTCTCAGAAGGGGGGCATTTTCAACATTTATTATGATGATACGTACTGACATTTTGTTAATATTTCTTTTCGTTTCTTAGTTTGTTAATTATTAATTATAAAATAGTAGTACAATAGTTGTTGTTTCTTATTATGAATTTTTGGAAATTAGTAAAATCCAGAACAATACATATTAACATATTAGTGTAATTATGACGTTATTTGACGGCCTACCACGTACTTGATTTTCTAGCAAATAACAACCTCTCTGTAAATTCCTGTGACATCGATCTGCGTAATAATTTTTTTTGTGTGATGAAACTAACAATTATATGAGAAAATATCAAGACATAAAAAAGTTGCGAAATGAATCCTTCTTTCTAAATCTTTTTTTTTTGAATAGAAAACGGTACACACAATAAAAAGTACTGATACAAAATAATGTAAGGGTAGGTTTTTTCACCCTCTTGTGATAACATTATAGGGTTATAAAATCCTTTTAAAACTGTCATTTTGTTAGCCTTATGCATCTGCAAAATTTCGTTTTTTAAAATAATTCCATAACGGAGAAATTTAATGATAACTTTTTTTTGCCAACATTTCAAAGGGCTGTAACTTGGAGGAGAAGGGGTTTCAAGAAAAACTTTATAAAAAAGACACCCTTATTTTTCGCCAAAGAATCACCCTATATATATATATATATATATATATATATATATATATATATATATATATATATATATATATATATATATATATATATATATATACCTATAAAGTCTGACCTGCAACAGACCTCGGATTTGGGTTCCAGGGGTCCTAAATCGCGCTCATTTGAAGACATTTTTTCAAACTTCAACAGTCGCGATCTCCTGATTAGTGAATCTCTTTTAAATTAATAAAATTGAAATTGACCCCGGATATGTGTTCAAGTGGACCTAGTTCCCGCTTATTTAAAAACATTTTTCAAAAATTCAAAAGTCGCCGTCCCCCCATGAGTGACTCTTTTCTACGAAGATTCATTAAAAAACCTGATTCTGAAATTGGATTTGGTTCTTAATGATTCTACTTTTCGAGCATTTAAAAAAATGCTTCAAACCTTGATATTGGGATATTGTAATAAGCCATCGTTTTGCAAATATTTCACAAAGTCTTGTTTTGCACATATAATTATTTTCGCATATATTTTCTACCCTGATCTCATGTCTTTGAACGTAACCCTGGCAGGTGACTTATACCATACGTTCATATAAATCTAAGAAGTATCCTAGTAGATGAGAAGGGAGCGAAGTTTTCAGGTCACGTATTCAAGTAGAAGCACAACAGAAATCCCACAAGACAGATTTATGTCGACCGTGATTGAATTTGCTATCATGAGTTTTATTCTTTCTGTGGTCATAAAAGATTGCCAACTTACTTCTTTGTATTTTCATAAAGTGAATTTATCTGTGAAATTTCTTGAATCCAACCATTTTTAAGAGCATATGGTGGAAAATAACCGAACACATCAAATGGTAGCTCATCAAATGATATCCTTATATTCTTTAACGATAAGATTTTATCTGCTCTCATTTTTTTTTAATTTTTTCTCCAGAAAAGTTTATACAGGGCATGATAATATTATAAAACATTGTTCTGCAAGAAAACTAATTGGAAAGCATGGATCATTGTTGAAAACTAGACCAATCTGAAAAAGTCTTGGTCGCAGCTCACAAAACGCTAATGCGTAGTAATGTACGACTACCAGAATTATAAATTTTGACGTTAAATAAATTGGAACTCCGGTTTACGGCTCTAAAATTAAATTTATTTATTTATTCAAAGCTTGTTGAGTTACAATTTATTCAAAAATACGAGAACTGCAAAGACACAAGGCTAAGTCTAATACAGAACTGCTTAAAATTATAGATCTAACACATATTTAATAACTCGGGTGGTATGATGTCAGATTACATGACATCAGGCCATTGATATGGAAGTTTACAATAAAAATACTAAATTGCATTATAAAGTTAACAAAGTTAATGGTCTAAATAAATCTTGCTTAATTAAATATTCGTATTATAAGGAAACATTTACAAATGCTGAAATTGCAGAATTGCATAAACTATACTATAATGTAAACTAACAATTAGATTTAAAATATTCCTATATACTTATGCACAGAGCGATCACATAACTCCTCCATGCCCAGATGAAAACATAGGTCTTAGTGACCTAGTTTTTCAGTTTAATCTCTTCTAATAGAATTTCTCTTATCTCTGAACTTGACACTTCACTTGACACTCGGGTCATTATAATGTTTCTATATCTGTACAAACAAAACATTAGTATTATAAGTAATATGATATATAAGATAATAGTCCATATGCTAAAACTTGAATGAAATAGTGGTAATTTTATAGTCTGTAATGCATCTTTCGTATGCTGCCTGTGGTGTAAGATGGGCTGTAGATCATCAGGGTTGACTGGATATAATTTCAGTGGTGTCATTGCTATTTCTTTCTTGAAATGTAGTTGATTCATTTTGATTTATGGAATCTCCAAATGTGTAATTCGTTTCTCTTGTAAGATCGAATAATTTGTTGTCCAAATTGTATCTGGCAATTTTAGGGAATACGAATTATGTATGCACCTTCTAAGATAACAGTAACTTTGTTATTTGATCACTTTTTGGTGACTATAGTTTCTTGAGGAAACACTGCAATCCATTGATCGTCGTTTACTTTCTGTATTTTTGGGTGTTTAAGTTGAGCGGGATGCTGTATACAATTTTCGAATTTGTGGGAAAATTGCATAAGTTGAATCTCACAAGGGCTGTCTTCATTTACTTCTTGGGTACTCTGTGGCAGACATATATATTCTGCGGCACTAGTTTCTTTGCATGGGCTACTTGATAAACTGTAGTATCTCTCGTTTAGGATAAGGTATTTTTGATGTGGAATGATAGTATGGAAGGTTAAAATAGAATTTTTTATAGGTACAGAATAAAGGTGGAAATAATCATATGGTACTGACTCTGTCAAAGGTATTTCAATAAAACCGGCGGTGGTCGGTGTATATATAAAATTTACGAGCAAACAGATACGGTCTGAAGTATTTTGTGCACATCACTATTGCAAGTAATTCCTTTTCAATCGTAGAATAATATCGTTCAGAGTCATTTAATGTTCTTGAGGCATAACAAACTGGGCGGTCTGAACCTATGTTTCCTTGGCTTAATACGGCTCATCACAATGAACAACCAAGTTATTCAAAGTAATGAGTCCTTTTCACTTGTTGGCATTTCTGTGGATCGAAATCTCAATTGGCACCAAGATATCACATCAATTCGAGAAGCGGCTGCTAAGAAATTAGGTTTCCTCTTCCGGGATCGCAAATACATTACACTGGCTAATCTCTATACCTTATATACTTTACAAATAAGACCAAACCTTGAATACTGCCCCACATCTGGGGTTCAGCTGCCGCTTCTACACTCGCTATCCTGGACTCCATTCAGAAGAGAGCTATACGTCTCATCGGTCACCCTACTCTTACCCAAAGGCTGCCATCCCTTGCCCACTGACCTCTCTCTCTTTTATAGATATCTGCACGGCCACTTCTCAGAGGAGCTTTCTTCCATAATTCCTCCACCCGCTGCCCCCCAACAGATCTACTAGGGGAACAGAGCGAATGCACCCTTTTACTGTCCAGGTCACCAGACATAGAACATCTTGTTATGCCCGCTCTTTTGTCCAGAGGACCTCCAAGTTGCGGAATTCCTTGCCGGCACATCTTTTTCCTTCTCCTCCGAACCTCCAAACCTTCAAGTCCAGAATTAACAAATTTCCACTTTTGAGTTTCGCTAATAAAACCACGGCTTGGAGTGGAGATCTGGCGGAATACGCTTATACATTTGCCCAGCTTTATCAGATGTATATTTTATTTGCCATAGTTGTTTCTGTCTTTTTGTAATCATACTATATAAATCTGAACTAGTAGTTTTGTATTCTACCTTCTCACCCTTAGCCACCGATATCTTAGCAACTTCCTCAACAATCTCACTGTGTAGTTTAAGAAGCGGAGGATAATAAGGGAATAACTGGTGTATAACTGGGATAATATGGACATGGTAACGATGTAATTTGTAATAAAAATTTAATAAATAATAAAACGAATTAACAACTTTTTAAAATTAACTTAACCGAATAAATTTAAAACCAAATCTGTACATAATTAAATTAAAAATCTCGCGTCTTGACATTTTAAGAATCTAATTAAAAATCTCTAATATTAGTGTCTACATTTTAAAAGCAAAAGTTAAAGTCTTTACTTATGTCTACATAATTAAAATCAAAAGTCTTGCTAATGTTTATCAACACCATTACTTACAACCTTTGCTTGTTCTACATAATTCACAAAATGCAAACCTAATCAGTCAGCATTCCTTATACTGTACTCTGCAATTCCAATTTGTTTATTATTTATGTAATATGAGCAATTACAGGTCAATAATTATAATTTCTATGCCACCTATTTAATTATAAAAAAAGCTATTTGGATTTATGCTAGCGAATTTTCGTATAACCATTGTAATATTAATTTAATATTAAATATATTTTCACGATTAGGAATGCCCTCTTGGATATTTTTCTGTTCTATGAACAGTGTTGTATGCCACAATGTCCCCTTAACCATCCTATAGTTACAAGTGGACCAGTATTTTTCATAGAATGTATTTTATTAACAATTAGCTGAATTACGTAATTTCCGATGGGGTGAAAATACACATTCTAAATTTTCTGAACTGTACTTTTACTATCTGTTATAATTGTGGGTTGGTTTATTTGTTTCTCCTTAATATAGTCAAGGACTTTTTTTATTGCAGTTAGTTCCGCCGTGCATATGGACATGTGTTCCTTTAGATAAAGTATTTTTAGTGAATTTTCTTTTTAAAAAAAAAATCACTAATGAGGTGATCCCGACTTTTGAATTTCGAAAAAATTTCTTTGAATGAGCGCTAATTAGGCCCCCTAGAACACATATCTGGGGTCAGTTTCACTTTTTCAATTTTTATATGTTTATATATACAGGGTCGCTGATAAGTCTGGAAACGGTCGATTATCCGGGAAAATATACAAGGTGTCGAAAAAAGTTTTATACAAAAGTTTTTGGGTTCTTCAATGTCTACTAGGCGGTGATAATTTTATTTATACAGGGTTGGTCATACAGGCGTGGCACACCAATATTAATTTTTTTTAATGGAACATCCTATATATTATTCGATATTTCAATCCTTCTCTTAATTTTGAGCAACATTTATCAGAAGCATGATGTACATAAACTCAATCGTTTCCGGGTAAAAAAATAAATATAAATAAACGCTACTGTTTTTAAAATCTATTGGATGAAGAACAAAAATAAATGAAAAGTAGAATATCTCTTGAAAACAATCTGTGAGTGTGAAAAGAACCGGTTGCGATGTTTTTAACATTGTTTGAAATCCCAAGATAAGATAAGATGCCCATAAGAAACGCAGTATTATTCTTTTGTTTTAAAATGTTTCCAGGACAACGAATGTCAAACATTCATTCAGTGTCAACAGTTTTGAAACATTAGTAATTTAGTGTCAACAGTTTTTGTGCAAAATGGCAAGTTTAAGTGAAACCGAACGTATCGAAATTTTAATGATGATAGGGTACGGTGATAGAACACGAAGTTTTGCTCAAGTGGTGATTATGTTCAATGAGTTGCATCCTGAGCGGGAATCGATCTCCAAATCCACAGTTTCGAAAACTATGCATCGTTTTCACGAAACTGGCGGTATCAAGGATAAACCTAGAACTGGAAGGCCAGTAACCGTTACAAATGAAGAAAATTCTTTGAATGTAATATTGGATGTGGTGGAAAATCCGAAAACTTCGGCACAGCAATTGGCTTTAAATCACAATATGAGTCGATATTCAATTCAAAAGATTACGAAGCGGGAAAAGTTCCGTCCATATAAAATTCATTTATTGCAAGAACTGAGTGAAGACGATTTTGATCGCAGAATCGAGTTCTGTGAACTTATTATGGAGAAGTTACGCCAAAATTTTAACTTTGCCAACCACATTTTGTTTTCCGACGAATCTACATTTTGTTTGAATGGACAAGTCAACCGACACAACTGTAGGTACTGGTCAGACGAAAACCCACATTGGATGGAACAAATTCACACCCAAAGACCGCAAAAAGTAAATGTTTGGTGTGCTATTATTGGTGGACATATCATAGGACCTTATTTTATACACGGTAATTTGAACTCTGCTCGATATTTGACACTTTTGCAAGAATCAATTGTTCCAGACGTTAGTCGATTATTTCCGAACAATAACGACCCAAATCTACCAGCGGAAGAAATATGGTTTCAGCAGGATGGGGCACCCCCTCATTTTGGAATTGAGGTACGGGAATATCTAAATCAAACCTTTCCTGGCAGATGGATAGGGCGCAGGGGAACTATTGAATGGCCAGCTAGGTCTCCCGACATGACGCCGCTTGACTTTTTTTGTGGGGTCATGTAAAAAATTTAATTTACCAAAATAGACCGCAGAATATTGAAGAGTTGCAAGCAAGGATTGTGCATGAAATTAATAACATTCCTCAAAACGCTCTTGTAAATGCAGTGCAATGTTTTGTTAAGCGAATTCATTATTGTCAGGAGGTCATTGGAGAACACTTTGAACATCTTATAAAATAGGATTTCAAACGATGTTAAAAACATCGCAACCGGTTCTTTTCACACTCACAGATTGTTTTCAAGAGATATTCTACTTTTCATTTATTTTTGTTCTTCATCCAATAGATTTTAAAAACAATAGCGTTTATTTTTATTTATTTTTTTACCCGGAAACGATTGAGTTTATGTACATCATGCTTCTAATAAATGTTGCTCAAAATTAAGAGAAGGATTGAAATATCGAATAATATATAGGGTGTTCCATTAAAAAAAAATTAATATTGGTGTGCCACGCCTGTATGACCAACCCTGTATAAATGAAATTATCACCGCCTAGTAGACATTGAAGAACCCAAAAACTTTTGTATAAAACTTTTTTCGACACCTTGTATATTTTCCCGGATAATCGACCGTTTCCAGACTTATCAGCGACCCTGTATATGTGTCACACCGATAACTCAAAAAATAATGGGCCGATTTTGATTAAATTTGGTGGATACCTTTCTTCGGCAAATGGTTTGCATTAATTTGTTAGCAAGGAAAATCGGCCTAGGTTTTCCTGGAAAATTTTGTGTTCTCTTTGGAAAAAAAAATTATATCTTCCGAATTAAGGAAGTAAGGGCAACCAAATTTGGTACACGAGTTTATATCATTATACGTAAGTTACCCACCAAAATTGATCTCTGTGGGTCAAAAGACAAAAAAGTTATAGGTGTTTAAATAAAAATAAATTGGGGTTTTCCCCAAAACGTCAAAGTTGCGATTTAAAACGTCAAAATTGGCAACATTTAGGCAAAGAACTTGAATCTAATACGGGCTATGGAAAGAAAATGTCACAATAAGTATGTTTTACAAACCCTGAAGTCTTAGTTTCAACTGTCATTGTCCTTCATTTTACTAAAATTTTTCCAGAAAATTCATTTGAAATAGACCCTCTCTCTGATGTTTGGCAGTGGCCTTAGCTATAGAGTTTATCGTTTAATAATATATAATTTTTGTTGAATTTTTGTAAAAAAATCAATAAAACTCAATATATCCGTTATTATACAGGATATGAAAAAAATATTGTATACCTTAATTATAGGGCGTCTTAAGCTACATCTTAAAACAATATTTCAACAATCCCAGGCTGGCCTATAAGTCGTTGCTAATACAAATTCTCTTTTTTTTTTTAAATCAAACACGCCTTATGTTATTGCATTTTTGCATTTTCCAGCGAAATATAATGCGTGTTTGTAAGAAAAGAAATTCTGGACGCAGCAAGTGCGTTAAGGTAGCGAATTTTAATCAAATGCTTCATATTTCAATATCTCAATTTGCCTATAAGGTTTACCAAGAACACTTTAAGTTTACTTTCGGAAATTTTTGTACATTTTCAAACAATAAAGTTATTTTGATGAAACATGGCACATTATTTTTACTATATATATTTATATCACCTTCTCCTAATAAAGGTATAACTAGTTGCATACGATATTTTAATATATGTATCGATATTTCAAATTTCCCGGCTTTCTGACTCCCACAACTAAAAGGGTATTAGTGAATTCTCTATTTTTTAGCTTGGATCAGTTCGTTAGCCAGGAAAATCTGCTCAGTTGAAATACATTAAACAATGATTTGTTTTAATTAGATAGACGGATTCTTCCGGTCAGTACCAGTTCTGGGCTGACCTTAAATGTATGGAATTTCGACAACGAAATTATAATGCATGTTTTGTAAGAAAATAAATTCAAGACTCAGCAAGTGCGTTATGGTAGCGAATTTTTATTGAACGCCTCAAATTTGATTAACTCAATTTGCTATTAACCTATAAGGTTTGTTGGCCAGGAAACTAGTTTTGGAATATTTTAAGTTTATTTTCGACAAATTTGTGTACATTTTCAAACAGTCAAGTTGTTTTCATGAAATATGGTACATTGTTTCTATTATATAGGTTATACTGGTAATTAAATTTGATGTCCGCTTTCTTAAAAAAGCACATTTTTGCTATTCAAAACATTTTTATGAAAACTAACTATCATAACGCACTTGCTGCGTCCAGACTTTTTGTTTATTGGCAATAAGATCATAACAAGGACAGCTGGCTTTGTTATCCGTTTTTGAACCATCCGTATATATTTCATTTATACATATTGATATATAGTTAAGAAAATAATCGACGGGTGTATAAACCAAACCAGAATCTGGTAACAATATCGCATAGAAAACGATCATAGAAATCACATACATTGAGATAAATATTACTGGAGCCGACTGTGGGAGGGGATCATGTGGGTCGGAGATTGTGCATGGGCTCACAGCGGTAATAGAAGTAGGAGTTAATTAAAAGTTATGGTGGTGCATACTTGTTTTATATACGTATATGATATCCAGCTGAATTGGCGGTTTTCTAGCGAATCCGGCTCTCGGAAATAGAGACGAACAGTCATTACTCATTTTAATTTATTTTAGCTGCTTCGAACGAAGGTAGCTGATTTTTAGTGGATTTTCTTTAAAAAAATTCACTAATGAGGAGATCCCTGCTTTTGATTTAGAAAAAATTTCTTCAAATGAGCGCGAACTAGGCCCACTAGAACCCATATCAGTTTAAATTTTTATATGTTTATATATATATATATATATATATATATATATATATATATATATATATATATATATATATATACATATATATATATATATATATATATATATATATATATATATATATATATATATATATATATATATCACTCCGATAACTCAAACAATAATGATCCGATGTTAGCATCGTCTTCCATTGCAGGATTGATTTCATTAACTGTAAGCATAAAAAATATATTAATTTTTACAACTACAACGAAATACAATTAGCTAGATCAAAAAACAGATTGTATGCGGTTTAAAATGTATATTTGTTAGTTGAATTTATTTCAATCTATTTGGTAAATTTTTGTGTGGGATTTTTATTTTAAAATGACGTGATTTGACTTTAATAATATTAAAAGAAAAAATCAAATAAGCCGCATTCGGTACCACCAAATGCAATCTGGTTATTTTATTATTTATTAATTTACTAGCCATTTACTAGTGTTAAATAAGAAATACTCACCCTTAAGATGTGCAACGGATTCTTCCAATTTCTTTTTTTCCATAATTTCTCCGGCGGTTTCAGATGGTGTTACTTTTCTCAGTAGGTCGACTAAAAATATAAAAAAGGAGGTTTTCTAGAGTAGTTCAATAGTTACACATAGAGTAGTAAAAAAAGAAATATATATATATATATATATATATATATATATATATATATATATATATATATATATATATATATATATATATATATATATAGGTAACAATTTTAATTTTTTTTTAATCTGTTACCACTAACTACTATAATGGGTATACAATTATCCACAAACACTATTAAATTGTGGTCGTCCATTTAATTTTCTGGACACCATTTTTATTCCTTCAGGAACAACAAACCCTAAAATTGAGACACATTAAATGATAACATGCTTTTAATACAAAAATATCATGCCGCAACTAAAACAAAACGTTTACAACAAATTTACTTACATGGATTTTTGGTTACTACCACAGGCTTAGCATTAGCTCTATCATAATCATAGGGCTTCAATTCCTTCGTGATTTTGGTTTTGGGTTTGCTTCCTTTGAAAACTTTCGGGGCAGTGTCTTGCACCCGCCATTTCTCTAATAACCGGCTGGCTTCACAGCCGATGTCTCCGTCTATATGCTTCATAGCATTTAAATTGTTCAATAGGCCGCTAGAAATGGGCCCGGAAACAGGAGGTATTGGTAGTGTATATAGCCCTTGAATGGACCCAAGCAGCTATAAAAGTTATAAATTCAATCATTTTCACTTACTTTTACATCAGACATAATCAGAGGGTGAGGTATGGGTTAAGTGGTCTGCATAACAAATATTTAAAAAAATCATTAAATAATACAAAATTTATATAACGGCAATTTCTCTATGGTACCATTTTTTAACAGAAACTTTTAGATGATCACGATTTTGAATTTCTAAAACATCACTGTAAGTTAAGCGAGCTCTAATTGAAACCCCTAGACCCTAGATCATTTTTAAACACTCACGCCAATTGTAGATAAAACAAATATGATTGGCCATAAGTAACAGTGAACGAAAAGGAATTACAAGCCCAACTTTTCTATATGACTTAAGCATTTAGAAAATGTTATTATTATAATAAATTTTGATTGCAGGTCGATTCACAATAAAAATAGAAAGTTTATCTGTCAATAAACAGCTTTCGCATTTTCTACGTCGACTAAATCCTTTTAATAAGCATTGGTAGTAGATTTATTAAATTAAAGAAGACTAAAGACTAAAGGCTAAAGACCAAAGACCAAAGACCAAAGACCAAAGACCAAAGACCAAAGACCAAAGACCAAAGACCAAAGACCAAAGACCAAAGACTAAAGACTAAAGACTAAAGACTAAAGGCTAAAGACCAAAGACCAAAGACTAAAGGCCAAAGACCAAAGACCAAAGACCAAAGACCAAAGACCAAAGACCAAAGACCAAAGACCAAAGACTAAAGACTAAAGACGAAAGACGAAAGACGAAAGACGAAAGACCAAAGACCAAAGACCAAAGACCAAAGACCAAAGACCAAAGACCAAAGACTAAAGACTAAAGACTAAAGACCAAAGACCAAAGACCAAAGACCAAAGACCAAAGACCAAAGACCAAAGACCAAAGACCAAAGACCAAAGACCAAAGACCAAAGACCAAAGACCAAAGACCAAAGACCAAAGACTAAAGACTAAAGACCAAAGACCAAAGACCAAAGACCAAAGACCAAAGACCAAAGACCAAAGATCAAAGACCAAAGACCAAAGACCAAAGACCAAAGACCAAAGACCAAAGACCAAAGACCAAAGACCAAAGACCAAAGACCAAAGACCAAAGACCAAAGACCAAAGACCAAAGACCAAAGACCAAAGACCAAAGACCAAAGACCAAAGACCAAAGACCAAAGACCAAAGACCAAAGACCAAAGACCAAAGACCAAAGACCAAAGACCAAAGACCAAAGACCAAAGACCAAAGACCAAAGACCAAAGACCAAAGACCAAAGACCAAAGACCAAAGACCAAAGACCAAAGACCAAAGACCAAAGACCAAAGACCAAAGACCAAAGACCAAAGACCAAAGACCAAAGACCAAAGACCAAAGACCAAAGACCAAAGACCAAAGACCAAAGACCAAAGACTAAAGACTAAAGACTAAAGATTAAAGATTAGTAAAGGCGCGATACAGACATCAACAACAATTTTTGTAACACAATTAAAAAAACTCTGGACGCACCAAGTGCGTTATGGTAGTGAATTTTCATAAAACTATTTTTTAATAGCAATAATGTGTTTTTTTTAAGAAAGAAGGCATCAAATTTGGTTACCAGTATAATCTATATAGTAAAAACAATGTGCCATGTTTCATCAAAATAACTTTATTGTTTGAAAATGTACAAAAATTTCCGAAAGTAAACTCAAAGTGTTCCCGAAAAAACTGGTTTCTTGGTCAACCTTATAGGTTAATAGCAAATTGAGTTATTCAAATATTAAGCATTTGATCAAAATTCGCTACCATAACGCACTTACTGCGCCCAGATTTTTTTTCTTACAAACATGCATTATATTTCGATGGAAAATGCAAAAATGCAATAACATAAAGCGTGTTTGATTAAAAAAAAAAGAAAATTTGTATCACCAACGACTTATGGGCCACCCTGTGATTATAGAAATAATTTTTTAGGATGTAGCTGAAGACACCCTATAATTAATATATACAATTTTTTTTCATATCATGTATAATAACAGATATATTGAGCTTTATTGATTTTTGTTACGAAAATTCTACAAAAATTATATACCATTAACGATAAACTCTATAGCTAAGACTACTGCCAAGCGTCAGAGAAAGGGTCTATTTATTTCCATAGCCCGTATTAGATTCAACTTCTTTTCCTAAATGTTGCCAATTTTGACATTTAAATCGCAACTTTGACGTTCTGTGAAAAACCCCAATTTATTTTTGTTTAAATGCCTATAACTTTTTTGTCTTTTAACCTACACAGCTAAATTTTGATAGGTAACTTGCCTATAATGATATAAACCTGCGTATAAAATTTGGTTGCCCTTACTTTGTTAATTTTGGAGATATAATTTTTTCGAAAGAAAATACAAAATTTTTCGAGAAAACCTCGGCGGATTTTCTTGGCTAACGAACTTATCCAATTGCGAAGGGAAGGTACTCACAAATTTTGACCGTTTAAAATCGCGATTTTGACGTTTTGAGGAGAACCCAAATCTATTTTTCTTTGAATGCCTGTAACTTTTTTGTCCTTTAACCTACGGAACTAAATTTTGGAAGGTGACTTGCCTATAATTATATAAACCAGCGCATGAAATTTGGTTTCCCTTACTTTGTTAATTTTGGAGATATAATTTTTTTTCGAAAGGAAACACAAAATTTTCCGGGAAAACCTCTGCGGATTTTCCTGGCTAACAAACCTATCCAAGCCACTTGCAAAAGGAAGGTACTCATCAAGTTATATCAAAATTGGTCAATTATTTTTTAAGTTATAGGTGTGACACATAAATATATATATTTTTTCAAAATTCAAAAGTCGAGATCTCCTCCTTAGTGATTTTTTTTAAAAAGAAAAGTCACTAAAAGAGTTGGTGAACTTTACACTGAAAAATGTACATTTAACATACTCTTTCTAAATAATAATGTGACTTTTGCACATTTTTTTAAAAACAAGATAAACAAATCTGAGTAGATACATACCTGATCATCATAGTATTGTTTCTTCATTTTAATATTTATTGCTTCAAGTCTCTCTCGTATTTTCAGACGAGCGTCTAAATACTGTGCGTGAACATTTAGCATATGATGTCTTGACATTTTTATATGTTCACTGAGGAAAGCAAACACCACAAACACCACGAAAACCACACACAAACATAAACTAGAAATGTTTGAGGAATGTGAATTTTGAAATTATATAGGTAAGGTACCCCCGGCATTTTACTAGAAGAGGGAGTAATAATTACTGGTATTGAAGAGATAAGGAATTTCTAGAAAGTTAATTCCTTTACCTGAGTTATTGGTTATCGAAAAAGGTATTCTAACGGCAATTGGGTCTTATCTGAAAAGTACGTGTAAAGTTTCAGATGGGTTTTCCGTTATTGCAAATTTTATTTGCGAAAAAAAATGTTTTATACCTTGCCCCTTTTATCTAAATCGCAATCCAGCTTCAGTACATATAAAAAATACCGGCTGCATTCTATTTTTTTGAATATCTATTTGAGCCAATGGGTGGCGATTGTGGTCTAATACCATAGGCACCAAAATTTTAGAGATTAAAAAAAATATCTGTAATTTTGATTTAGGAAGTTTAAGTAAGAAATTGCGACACAAGATTTTGGTATCTTTTTTTTAACTAAAACGTATTCTATAGGGTGTTTTTATAAACGAATGGAGACGGCATTTTTTTAAACACAAATTGATAACGATATACACAAAAAAGTTGCTCATCTAAACTAACCTACCCTCCACCTTGAGCTCGATCTCAACGAAGACAGTGATTTTGAAAAATCATCCGCCGCCGGTGAGGATCGAACCGTCGACCCCCGAGTCCGTATTGGAAAGTCTGAATCGACTTTCCCGCACGGCCACGGAGGCGCTACGATATACACATAAACGCATCTTGAAATAGTTTGTTTGGGTGCGACATTATTTTACACAAAAAATAAGTAACTAAGACTAGCCTCTGCAGAATTATCACGTTTACAAGATCGTTAGAGATGAAAAAAGTAAGCTTTAGTTAAAAAAATATTTAACTTAACACTTCTGATGCCCGTTTATTAAAAGTTTCTAACTCGAGAATTGGTCAATTAATAACGGTAGGATAATCTTGCTGAAAAATGAATCCCAGTTTAAAATAAGTAGATTACCAGAAAGTCTCAAAAAACGGTGTTAGTGTTTTCAGAATTTCATTACAAAATATACGCTATGCAAGAAATTATATACCATTAGCAAGAACACCATCTCAAAATAGTTCGATATTACTAATATAATTGATAAGTACGAGAATTGAATGTGAAACTCGGTGGTTCATGGGTAAGAACGTGTGCCTCTGAACCGAAGGGTACTGGGTTCGATCCCAGGGTACTCCTTTCACTTTTTCAGTACAAACTGTAACATCAACATCAAGCGAGGTTCTGGCATTGTATTTGAGCAAGTTGAATATCTGCACGTTCCGCCCTTCGGAGGGGGCGTAAAGCCGTCGGTCCGTGTCCATGCGATGTTGGGCACGTTAAAGATCCCTACCCTCCTTACAGAAAGGCAGGGGTTTGGCAAAATTTCCAGTCTAGTGAGGTTAAACTGCTCCCTGGCGTCGGTGATTGGCCATAGTCGCGGAAATAGGCCGACGTTAAAGAAACAAAACACACACACACACACAGAGTTGAATGTAAAAAAACTTAAACGGTTAATTCAGTGCTTTAAAAAATTGTCGTGTTTACAAATTCGTTATGTATACAAATAAGTACGGCGCCATTCTGAAATGCCCTAGTTTAGCGAAAAGCAATCGACACTACAAATTTAACATTTTTAGTGAATTTTCGTACAAAAAAAAATCACTAATTTTGAAAAAACGTGTTTGAATGAGCATATATATATATATATATATATATATATATATATATATATATATATATATATATATATATATATATATATATATATATATATATATATATATATACAGGGTGTCCCTCTAACAATGGGCCAAACCCATATATTCGGATAGAGCATCAAAAATTAAATAGACTTTCATTAATACGTTTTGTCCGATTGTTGCTTGTTTTCGATATACAGTGTGTTAAATTTGACTTTGAAAAAAATTAAATCGCTCGTTTTTCTGCTAATTACTGGAATATTGATTTGGAACTTTGTAATAGGGGGTTATCGAGGATGCCGCTTCCAACCGTGATACCTATTTTGAGCTACATCATAGTTGGCGCCACCTACACTAAACCCGAATGTTTTATACAGGGGCATAACTTTTTCGATGATCAACTTTCTGCAAATCTGTTCAGAAAAACTGAAAACTAATAATTTTTTGTACGAAAAAGGTATACTTAGTTGAAACTCATAAAGTGAGTGGTTACCGAGATATTGCGGTTTTAATAATGGTGTGCATTGAAAATCTCTCAAATCTGAAATTTTATTCTGGCCCAAAGTTCATCTCTGGAGTTACAAACATTATTGTGTATGTACCAGTTGTTTCAAATAACCCCAATGGAAAATTCTAGAGGATTGAGGTCGGTGTATTTTAATCATAATTTTCTAATTCTAAATCAATTCCTAAAAATTGGGAAGTTTCTCTGGATTTAATTCGATTTCATAGAATAAGTATGTTTTTGGCAAATAAAAGATGTATTCCTGTGGACATATCACGGCGCTAATAACTATAGCAGTTGATTGGCCGGGTCAACAACTGTCAATGAAGTAGATGAAATATCTTTTGTTTTTCGTTTTCATAGGGATGTCATTTGCGTAACACAATAAACACAATCTGTCAATTTTGACAAGCACATGGTTTTTCAATTAAGAGCAGTAGGTAGTTATTATTTCTGAAATGCCTCGCCATAATGAGTTTAGCAATATTGAGAAGAGAGATATGATCTGCGTTTATGCGCAATCAAACTTCCGTAGCCACCAAGCCGCCAGATACTTGGAATTATATCCTAGTCGTAGACAACCAGATCACAAGACCTTTAGAAGATTATACGATAAATTAGGTATGTAAAAGAGTAATATGCACTCATTGCCATTGATTATTTCTGAAACGAAAGTTTTGACAAAATTCACACCTGAGGGCTGGAAAAATCGTGAAATACACATTTTGTTACACGGATGCGTATCATCTCGTCCTAATGTATTCGTAGGTGAAACTGGTTCTTTCAATTCGAAGTCGGAAGTTGGTGGACCAAGACGTCCTGTACATCAAGAGGAAGAGATATTAGTACGCCTTGCAGAAGATCCGGAAACAAGCGTAAGACGCCTCTCTGCAGCAACTGGAATAAATAAATCAAGTATTGGTAGACTTCTCAGAAAAGAAAAGTTACATCCTTACCACTTCACACCAGTGCAGAATCTTTTACCTCTAGACTTTCTATCTAGATTGGATTTTTGTGAACGCATTCGTCGGTATCAGAATGACGATCCGTTTTTCTTCAACAACATTCTATTCACTGACGAAGCGACAATCACAAGAAGAGGAGTTTTCAATTTCAAAAATGCTCACACATATGACAGCAGCAATCCTCATTTGACGCGAGAACACCATTTTCAACATGAGTTCTCCATTAATGTCTGGTGTGGCATACTAGGCGACGTGTTGTTGGGACCAATGGAACTTCCTGCAAGGCTCAATGTGGAGAACTATTCAATTTTCTTGAAAGAACAACTTCCTATTCTCTTGGAAGATGTCCCTCTAGACGTGCGCAGGAGATTATGGTTCATTCACGACGGGGCACCTGCCCATTATGGACTTCCTGTCAGAGAATTTCTGAACCAAAATTATCCGCGCCGATGGATAGGTCGAGGTGGAGATTTTCCTTGGCCTGCACGTAGCCCCGACCTCAATCCTCTAGATTTCTTCCTCTGGGGTCACTTGAAAGAATTAGTATACAAGAATATTTGTAACTCCAGAGATGAACTTTGGGCTAGAATAATCGAATCCAGTGATATATTGAAAAACGATTATCAAACTTTTTTTAAGGTGAGGCAAAATTTTGGGTTGAGACTAGAAAAATGTATTGAAGTAGGCGGAGGTCATTTTGAGAATCTTATTAAGTGAATTGTTCGATAATTGTAAATTTTTTCTTATAATTTAGTGATAATAATAATGTTAATAAAATTTCAGATTTGAGAGATTTTCAATGCACACCATTATTAAAACCGCAATATCTCGGTAACCACTCACTTTATGAGTTTCAACTAAGTATACCTTTTTCAAACAAAAAATTAGTAGATTTCAGTTCTTCTGAACAGATTTGCAGAAAGTTGATCACGGAAAAAGTTATGCCCCTGTAAAATATTCGGGTTTAGTGTAGGCGGCGCCAACTATGATGTAGCTCAAAATAGGTATCACGGTTGGAAGCGGCATCCTCGATAACCCCCTATTACAAAGTTCCAAATCAATATTCGAGTAATTAGCAGAAAAACGAGCGATTTAATTTTTTTCAAAGTCAAATTTAACACACTGTATATCGAAAACAAGCAACAATCGGACAAAACGTATTAATGAAAGTCTATTTAATTTTTGATGCTCTATCCGAATATATGGGTTTGGCCCATTGTTAGAGGGACACCCTGTATATATGTATTTAATGTTTTATGTGAAGTGTTGTAAATTATGCTTGTGAAATAAAAATATGTGACTTACATTCTGGTGTATCTACTGCCTTTTTACTTCTGCCTGGGACCTAAATAAATCTATAGCATGGATGAACTTACTCTCAAGTCAGGGAGCTTCTCTGGATAGTGGGTTTTTATTATTATTTCCAAAAGTATAGTTAGATCTTTAAAACACTGAATCTATTGTTATAAGTCCGAAATATGTTTGTTTCTGTTTAAATTTTGTAAAATATTGCCCTATCTGATTCCAGTTCTTTCCTCCCAAATACTCACATATGTATAAAATAAAATGAAGCAAGGATGTTAAATTCACACAGAACTTGAATATTTATTAACTAACACAACTGACAAAAAACCCAATATTTATTTGCTATTTATCATGTACTTCTTACTTTTGAATTTAGAGCTCTTTGTTTATCTTTTTAACAATGCCAATAAAAAAAAAACTCGGGACGCAGCAAGTGCGTTATGGTAGTGAATTTTCATAAGATTAAGATGTTTGATTTATGAAAAGAAAGGTACTACCAAAGGGACAAATAAAATACAATATCTCTAGATCAATCTTTATAGTGGGTTAATTTAATAAAATAAATAAAATAAATGACAATCAGGAATTTAATTTGTCTAAACAGCACAAAATGAAATATATATATAAAATTAATTTGGTAAATTAGCAGTTTACCTCATGGAGGGTTTTGAGAATTGTTTTCCGAAACATGCTTAGGATTCTCCTAGGTGCATAACCCACAACAAACATTTCTTATAAACAACCTCTAAAAAAGTTACAGGACCAGGAGTTAATAAGGGTGTAGGGCGAGGAAAACGAACTGTAAATATGAGTGGAAGAGCGAAAAAAATAGCTTAGTCGGATCTCTAACAGCTGCCTTTTTCAGATTTTGCAGTCGTACCTCCTTTAAATGTTTTTTAACTTATAGTAACAGATCATGAAGAAGTTCACATGTAAATAACTCAGTAAAGACAAGGAATGCAAAGGGAAAGAGTAGTGTCGACGTGCATTAGTGATGTCAAATTATATTTATCAGCAGTTGATTTATCTAAAAGTGTTGGATGTGGGAAATTCCCTAATAGTTCTCACAGAAAATAAACAATAAGTTAAAAGAAAGGAAGTTTAATACAATTTTAAAAGTGTAATTAACAAAAAACAATACAAGGTATATTTAAGTAAGGGACAAAATTCGCTTATTGTGACAATACAATGAAAGGCTGTTAATGAAAATCGTGTAAAATAATATATTTACTAACAGGTGTAAGATTTACATTTTATTATTATAATTACGTGGCAGCTGTTTCCCTCCGATATGGATAAATTATCTAAAAAAGACACATCGTTGGGAAAGAGCTGTCATGTAAAATCAATATAATATATAGGTCATATTAATAGTTTTAATATACATTTGAAAGTGAATTTAGTTCTAGTGTTATCTACTATCGACTAATTAAAGAAGACTATGTATCACAATTCCAACAGTTTAGTAAATGTAAAAGTACATGAAATATAATTCTCCAACAAAAAAAAAGAGGCAAAACAATACGCCTAGTTGGTTTTAATTTAAACGTGTTTAATTAAATCATTTCTGATAGTGGTTTGAGATGGACAAATGAACTATTTTAATTTATAATTAATTGTTTTCTACAAAAAATTTTGGTTTGTTTAAAAATACAGACGATACAATGTTTTTATATGTTGAAGCTTAAGGTTTCTCTGGTTGGCGTTTCAAGGAATTGTTACACATGTTGATTTCCTAGCAGTCCAATGTGACACCGTACATATCTCTTCTTGAACTCATTGTGACACTCGAGTAAATTATTGAGTCCTCGCGACTGAACGTTGCTTATAAAAGTCTATACACTAATAAACGGATTTGCGTAGTATGTACATATATACGAGGCCCACTCATTGTTGTTTGATGATCTTTCGCTACCTTACTTAAAACACATTCAAAGCAATCTCAATTGTCAATAAAAATTGGAATCTTCTGCCTCAGGTTCCATAAGTGCACAGTCCATTTTTGTTACAATTTGTGCATTGTGTTGCTTGGAGTTTATGCAGGTACGTCAAAAACTTTTGTAGTTTCAAAGTTTCCATTTATTTTGATTGTCCAAATAACTAATACTGTCCCATACACAAATATAAAAAGCATGATTTGGAAACAATTTTTTTTGGTCTGTAACGAACGGTTCAGATTATTTTAAAATTGCTCCAGGGGATAGGTGATAAATGATTTTGAGAAAATTGAATGTTTTTTTAAACCTTCAGTAATATTATGTTTGTTTGTTTATTACAAAACTTTGAATTTCATCAAACATCTGGTATTCTATGCTGAAATCAAATTTGGGGTTAAATGTGTAAGGGTGGAATATTGATGCCAATTTTTTTTAAGAACTAAAAAAGACAAAACATCTGAAAACGTACACAACTTGATTCTGGAATGGGATTTGTTTTGTCTTTGGCAAAGGAACACTTCATATTGTCTTTGGGTTGGGTCACTTCAGGGGGTAGGGGATCAATGGGGGGTGATTTTATGAAAATTTAATTTTTTTTGTTAAAAGTCGAGTAATATAACCTTTCAGAAGTTTATCGGTAGAGGAATACGAATATTTTCTTTTTGTTCAAGTCATGGATCCTGAAATCATTTCATGAGATAGTATTCTAACAAGAGTAGATTATCACAGCTATTTGGATGTAGTGATTTAATTTGCAATACTTTCTCGTTAGAAACGATTCTGACAATTGTAGTGGGGTTACCTTCCACTGCATTGAGAACTGACTCTTCAATTTGAGGAGGTCATTGGTATCTTTTGCATATAGAATTAGATTTTACAGATTTCAAGGCATCTATTTCCCTAAAACATCTGCAGATATGTCCAAAAATATTTCTGCTGCGTGCTATTCATCCGGGAAAACCTGTCATAATAAATTCTCACTGCTTCTTTTCCATTTTGTTTCGCTTCACCACAATGTAATAACAAATTAGCTAATTCACCCAAGGTATAATTGAAAAGTGCATTTTAAAAGCATATACAGCATCTATTACAAGGCTTGTTCAATTAAAACCCATCTTTGGTCAGGTTAGCCTTGAAAACAGTTGTAATCACTCAAATGACGTTTTGCAATGTAAGTTTTGTTTGTAAACATCACACTTATGAGTTCCTGTCATTTGTATTTAACAGCGATTTTAAGTATTGTGACTTTAAAATGGCGTTTGTTGTTAACAATCCATCTAAATATAATCAGTGTGCGGTCATTCAATTTTTGTGTGATAAAGGTTTGCAACCATTGCAAATTCAAACACGATTGCAAGCAGTGTATGGAAACACATGTTTTGCATATCCAACTGTCAAGGAATGGTTTCAAAAATTTAAGAGTGAAAGAGAGAAGATAAATGATAAGCCGCAACTAGGTGCATTGAGTACTGCATCAACAGACAGGAATGTGGCATGTGTAGAAGACCTGATTAGAGGAAATCGTCTATTGTCATTCAAAGCAATTACAGAAGATGTTGGTGTGATTATAGAATCTATCCGTAGTATCGTATACAAACTGGCTTACAGCAAAAGGTGTTAAAAGGTAATCGTTTTCAGTCGGATGAAGAAGTACTAAATGCCTTAAAAGAATTTTTCGGGCATTAGCCACAAGAATTCTTTAAGCAGGGTATACATCAGTAGGTGAAACAATGGGATATGTGCCCTAATAATAATAGTAATTATTTGTAAATATATTTGCCAATAAATTTGTTCTGAACCAAAAATGGGTTTCAATTGAACAAGCCTATTATTACCTTGATAAATAAATGACAATAACAGCCTAATTTTTTCATTCTTTCCAAAACACATTCGATACACAACATAAGACAACATAATTGCATTTATCTCATAAGCGAGATGAAAATCGACAAAATATAAAAAAAATTATCAGCACTAAATGACCTACATAACTGCTAAGAAAGAAACGTCAGTGACAGATTTTTTTTTTCTTAGAAAATTATTAGTAATGGCACCAATGTACCGCCCCTTTAAAGGTAACCACACTCTTTTAGCAGTAAAATATGTACCAGTCCGAATATCTATCACCTTCCAAATTTCATGCAGCTTGCTGGTCATGATCTTCATTTTGATATTTTTGACACATCGATCCTTACCCGATACCAAGTTTGTTTTTTCAAATGAAACCTCCGGTATATATATATATATATATATATATATATATATATATATATATATATATATATATATATATATATATATATATATATGTTTTAATATTAACTAATAAACCAGATTTTTTTTTTCAGCTTTATTTGATAATATGACAGGTTGTTGAGCAATGATTGGTATTACTCCACGGAGTTTCGAAATTTTACTTGCAATATTTTGGTTTTTTGCTAATAAGTCGAAAACCGCTAATAATAGGTAGAATATTATATAGTACTTTAAGAAAGAAAATCAATTGATCTTGCTATTCCTATATAATACAGGATGTTCGATTTGAAAATCTCACATTACCTGCCATTATATGTTCTACCTAAAGACCATTTTTATTGTAGACAGCCTATATGCAATAATTGGATTTTCATGACTATATCAACCTATTAGCAAACAGCAACAAAAAACTCAAACCTCTATCTATGCTGGTTATGGAAAGACTCTTTTGTTGTTGTTAATGAATGGAGGTTGCGAACTTTCCTAACTAATAACTTTTATTTTCTTAACGTCTTGAGATAGGTTAACAGATATATAAACACACACACACACACACACACACACAAATATATATATATATATATATATATATATATATATATATATATATATATATATATATATATATATATATATATATATATATATATATACTTTAAAAACATTACTGCAAACATAAGAGTGTCACAATACAGACATTTTTTTCATTTGAAAAAATAATGTTATGGGACGACGCCGCCATGTCATAAATATTTTCAAAATGAAGACCATAACCACTTAAGAACATAACCTAAATTCACATTTCTATCAATTTTGAATCACTATATACTTCTAATATTCCATCGAGTTTGGCCCACGCTTTACATATAATTTTGATACAAGTATATAAAGTGGTATTATTTGGTGGTTTTAAATTACAAATGCAAATTAAATTAGCTGCGATTTCTATGAAATCCTGTTTTTAGGATTGTCATTTTAGGACTAAGAGTACAACAATTATACTATTTAACTCATCTGTAAATATGTACAAAGTTTTCACATCACCAGACAGACGATCCTAAATTTGCTATTTTATGTCTATGATGGACAAACCTTCCCTTTAAATCTTCATTCATGTCCATGAGGCGTTTCTGGTATGGTTGATAATCTGCAACACAATTATAAAAAAATTAGATGCATAAAAAATTCTAGATTCTACATCTAACATTCTATATGTGAGGTATATAATAAACCTCACCTACCCAACCAATAGCCCCAATAAGGATTCAGATGAAAACCCCACTATAGACAATACAGAACCACCAAAGGACAGTTTGATCTCTTTCAAGTCTATGGTTGAATACACCAAGGCTTTAGAGATGATATCCGGTGAGATTTCGAGAGTAGGAAGATTACGACTCCATAATTGAACTACAACCCAACCTACACCTAACCACCACTCTAAAGATTAGGCAGATTAAGGCCTAAAGAGTTCTATTCCATTCATATTTTACCCAACCTCTTGAAAATGACAAATGGCTCCAAGCCAGAATGTCGAGGTTCAACAAATTCTAGAGAAAGTTCAACCAGACATATTAGTTAAGCGAATGATATGATATCTGTCCGCTTTACATAAGTCGTCACAAGTTATTTACTACCAGTTTCAATAATTTTCTGGGCATACTAGATCATTAAGTTTTCATAGCCAACTTAGAATGTTCTGACGACAGCCATATTTTTATGGGGCTGAATGGAGAATAAAACAAGCAGTATAAGTCACAAAAAATCAGAGATAGCATCACAAAAGGCTAAACTGGCTTCCACTTTTTGTAAGGAGTGTACATATGCTCATGCACTATGTTTGTATAATAGAACATTTCTTCATGACAATGGCAATTTTTTCTTGTTTTAACTTTTTTTTTCCACATATATGAAAAATAAACACTATTCCTTATCCACTTCGACTACTCTCTTATTTCAGCATGCACAACTTGACGAAACTGAGTCACCAGCGATGCCCACTTGTCATGTTACTTGATTCATTTAGATACCACTGCCATATTTTATTTGTCCACTTTTATATACCTACCAGCAATTTTTACATTCTACTAAATATAATATTACAAGATATCACCAATAATACAATTGGTCCACAAATTATCCAAGAGGTTTATGCACCAGTAGTACATATAGCATTACAACGGAAGAACTTCGGCATAGTGTTAAAATCTAAGTATATAATACAATCTGAGTGTAGCGTGACCAGCATTAACATTGCTTTCCATAATTATAATTATAAAATTTAACAATTTAAAGGAGCACCTATTATAATAACCAGTCTAGCTAATCATATAGAATCCTGTCTCATTGAATCAGACAGGATAGAAAGCTTGTCTGCTTATACTTTGTAATCAGTATGGAAAAGCTTTCTGATAATGTAACAAAATTAATCAATGACACCCACTAAGCATGGTAACTTACAAATGCTTACCGCAACGTTAGATAATTTACCATTAGGCAAGTTAAGTTTGCAACATTTCTAAATGTTTGCAGGCAAAAAACCAATGCAAACTTACAAATGAAACTTTAACGTAACTTTCAAAAATAATATCTAGTTTGCCGTGTTGTGGTTTTTCTCCATTTGTAAGCTCACGTTAAGTTACAATTGTAATGTTTCTGAAAGTTTGTTTCAAATTGTAAACATTTGAATTCCCTCCGTTTTCGGGTATGTTCGATCCTATGTCATCGTCGTCCAATAGCAACATAGCAACACCGACGCCAACAGCGAACTGACTGACAAATGACAAAGCGCCCGGCATTAATTAATGGCGGTTTGTTGTTTACTTTTTTTATAATTTCATCATCATAAGTTGTTATTTGATCTATGTCTATTTATTTTCCTGGAAGTTTTAAAGACTGAACAATCTTATTGTAGCCTGAATTGTTTGAATTTTGTAATTCGTTGTCTGGAGAGTAGATAATGAAACATGGAGTATATCGACAAACATTTCAGGTAAGAATCCCTAAAACAGCTATATATTAAATACATGTGTGAATTCATTATTCTCTTTTCTGTAGCATAATTATTTTGGTATGTCGCTATTGGTGAATTATTATAAAATGGCTGCATTTATATTTTTGTTTCTTTTTATGAAATATTATATTATTTACATGAATTTTGTTATGTCCTTAGAAGCAGCCTGGAGATGTCATACCTGGTCAGACCAATTCATTTTAAAACGTTAAATATGATTGACCTATGGAAGCATGTGGCTTATACATAGCAATTGGCATCATAATAACAGTGGAGCAGTACCCATCAAGCTGCCAGGATTGCTTATTTTACACTTGTCGCAGTATTCTATGCTATGGAACATTCATATGGGTTAACTCGTCAGCAGCGGAACATGTGTTTATCATGCAAAAAAGAGCAATAAGGACATTGTGTGCGTAGGTCCAAGAAAAAGCTGCCCTGATGTGTTCGAGGCCAATGGGATACTTAGGTACACTTCCAGCTATATCCTTCTTCAGTATATGTATTCAAAATATCCAGTGAATGATGAAGTTTGCAACATCAATACCTCAATACCAGGTACAGGCATGAATTAAAAATACAGTTCCACAAAAAGGAGAAAACAAAGCAGATGTTTGATTACTTGGGAATCAAATTCCTCAATTTTCTACCTAATGTTATTAAGATGCTTCCACTAACAAGATTACAGTAGGCACTAGTGGATGTTATAAAACAAAAACCAAGGTGAAGGAATTTATTAGTGCTCTAAACCAATGTGTATAGTGTTACATACTACTTGTATTCATTCTTTGTAGTGTGTGTGTCTGTGTGTTAGGCAAAAGCTTTGGAAGGCAAGTTCGACTAGCCACAGACTTTTTTTATAGATACGTAATTCATTGTAGTCATAATTTTGCTTTATTTTAACTCAATGTTTCTGACATTTTAGACATTGACGGTACTATACTTACTCGATAGGGATAGTTAAGACATGCGTGAACACTTTCAGAGACTGTCGTCATGTTTAAGCTATTTTCGCAGTGAAGTTGTATTCATTTACCTGTGCTTGATTTATCCATTGCATATTCTTACGTTTGCTTAATTAAACTTTCTCTAAAATCGAAATGAACGCACCATTTTAGATATTTCTTTTTCACAATAGTATTTGATATGTTGAATTTATTTTATGTAACATATGTCACCACATATTTTAGAAGCTAAAAAAAATCTTGCCTCTCAAAACAAGTAATGCTGCAGAAGGCTTCGTTTTTGTTATTAGTGTTTCACACGTTTTTCTAGACGACTAAAGAGTTATTTAGTAAAACAATATCAAAAACAATTAATTGGTATTTATTTAGAAAAAGGAATTTTTGAAATCCGTCAATTAATAACGATATCACGAGTTCAAGTTATCTATTTTGTCGCTGAGTTTTGACTAGAACTGCATTTTAGGCTAAACATGGACACTCGCTATATGTCTAACTATTTCTATCTAGTAACTATAGTCGGTACTTATAAAGACAGTGACGTACCATGTACATTTGATGGTCAATAAAGTCTATATCTATCTATCTATCAGCAGAAATGAAATTGTAAGTCTTTAATTTTTTTATGTAATAAAGATTTTATTCTAATTAACATTGTCTTGTCATTTTTTACAGTTTTACAAGACATTTTATATTATGTATAAATACACCTATATACCTATATTCAGTATTAGTTTGTAACTTGAAATAAATTCAGTTAATCAAATAAAGTTTCTTTTTTCAAAAATGCTTCGACACATTGGTTAGTATTTCGAGTTGCAGTCTTTTAAAAAAGCTATACAGTATATACCATATTTGAAAAATGACTTCATCGATAATTTCTTTAAATCAACCTTACGTTTTTGTTGACTATTTTTAAAGTTCTTACAAGTGAAGTTGTAGAAAACCAGCAGATTTAAAATTTTTATTCATTGATAACTACACAATTTTTTTCGTGCTTTCAACTCAAGATTTATAATAAAAATTTGAAAGTTGGTGGTTTTGTATCGCTTGATGTGTACTTTAAAAATAGTCAACAAAAAGCTAAGGTTGTCATTTACAAAAATTATCAATGGCATTTGATACAAATTGTATAATACATTTTTGAAAAGATTGTAACTGAGAATATTATCAGACTCCGAGCATTTTTGAAAAAAAAAGTTGAAGTAGATTAATTGGAATTATCCCAGGTTACAAACTTGCACTGTATATATAATATATACAATTGCAGATAAGTTGCAAATGTAAGTTTAAATTTTACAACTTTGCCAGGCCCTTTTAAAATTGAAGCTTGCTGTAAAGTAACATGTGTAAGTATAAAGAAAGTTTGTAACAGCTCACTACAGTAAACTTGCAGTAAAGTTACAAAAAAAACACTTACATATGTAAAGTCACTGGGGGGAAGATTTGCCATTTGCAACAAACTTGCAGGAGGCTTTCTGCAAGTTATCTATCAAACTTACACTTGCTTTGGAAAAGATTCTGCAATGTTAATGCAATATTACCTTGCTCAGTGGGCATTAGCTTAAGGGAAATTACAAGTTTGACACTATTTAAAAAAATATTACCTGGACAGTACACTTCCTGTTTTCAATACTCCATACTACATATTTTAATTAGAAAGAAGCCACTGTAGCATCAAAGGTCATAGGTTATACCTCTTGCGTGACCCTCTTACTCTTTCTCATCTTTAAGAAAACTCACTACTGCTGATTTTGTGGAAACTACCATTGCTAAAAAAGGAAATAATTTTTAAAGTAAGTTCTACTTATGTCTCCATTAATGACAATAAATTATAACAAAAACTAATTCAAGCTCACAAAACACAACAGAAAAAATCTTAGGCTTTGGACATGTGCTAAATTATTTCACCTTGGGTAAATACTTCAAAGTATATAAGATTACCTCTAAAATGATAACATAAAAAATAGGAATACATACCTTTTATATATAGTAAACATTTTTCAACTTTAATTATATAAATTCATCTCTGTTTTGTTGTTTTGCTAAAAGAGATTCGCAAATTTAAGGTGACTTTCTTAAAAACAATTCACGTAGATCCTAACTTGAATTTTGCTTTCACTTGTGTGTCTTCTTCTGATAATTTTTGTAAGGTGTTTTTGCTAAAATAAATATAATATCACGATTACCTTAATCATGGTAGTGAAGGAAAGATTTCACCGTACTATTTGATATTTAGAAAAAAACCATTAAAACATGATGTGGATATACCGTGTACGTGTTGTAGCGCTTTCCACCCTAACGGCGTTTAAATTGACAGTAGACAGTAGTACACTGCTGCATTGACATATAGTGCAAAAAGTTTTCAAGTATAAATAAGTTTTAATTTAAAATATCATACGGATTTGGTAATTCAAAATGTTTGATTATTGTACCGCAATTATTGTTTGAATTATGTCATTAGTAATTTAAAAATATGTTAGGTCCATATGTTTTCATCCTAAGAATCAAATTACATTTTAATATTTGTTAATTTTTATTATATCTGACAACCCTGCTTATTTATATTTACGAACTCTTGTGTCGCTTCGACGATTTTACATTTTTCGGGTCTAAAGTAATAAAACACACATTAATACTCTAACTATCCTTGTCAACGTTGAATGTGCGAAATGGCTATGCAATTCAAACTGATGTCGTAGATTATTTATTTCTTACTCATTAATTATTTCTTACACATTTTTTATTTTCGAACAACTTCTTTCCTCGTGGACCATTTAAGTTGAAATTTGGTTACCAACTTTATTTTGACATCTCCCTTATATGTGCAAATTTTCATTTGAATCACTGCAGTACTTAAAACAAAAAAAAATATTGCGTTTTACAAATTTCCTTTACATTTTTTATACAAAAAATTTAACCTACGGTGCTCATCTTCGAACTCATCCAAGCCATTAACAAAATCAAGGTAATCTCCAAATTTAGTGAAGATCGGTCAAGTATTTTTTGAGTTATCAGTTGGATACATATATATATATATATATATATATATATATATATATATATATATATATATATATATATATATATATATATATATATATATATATATATATATATATATATATATATATATATATATATATATATATATATATATATATATATATATATATATATATATATATATATATATATATATAAGCATATAAAAATCAAAACCGACCTTGGATATGGGTTCTAGAGGACCAAATTCGCGCTCATTTGAAGAAATTTTTCAAAAGTCTCACCATCGATACCTCTCTATTAGTGAATTTTCTTAATGAAAATTCACTAAAAGACTGATCAGTATTATCTGTTTAAAATTTTTAAGGCCACTTATATTTATGACTCACGCACTTCCTAAAACCAAACGGTAACGGCACCTATTGATGTTTGTATGATTTATACAATGCCTAAGTACTAATAAGTACCTACACTTGGAGAACCCAAATCACCACAACACTTATTTCAGAGACCTTACGATCGTTTCGTTGACAAAGTTAATATCTTCATAGGAAGAAAAATTCTGTATTCGTAAGGTCTCTGAAATATGTGTTGTGGTGATTTGGGTGTTCTCCAAGTGTACTTATTAGTGCTCACCACAGGTTCCAGTTTTCACATAGTGCCTTAGTACTACGTACAGTCAATGGACGAGTCTCTGCACTGGCTGGGTATGGTTACTGGTTTTTCAAGCCCCTTGGTGTGTGAAATGCAAACCAAGATGGTTGTTTTTTTTACGACGAGACCTCTCTACTTTCGTTTGATGTATGATAATTTTGCGAGTTATTTACTATTCTTTTTGAAGCTGAAGATATGTCGCACAATAAATGTAAATTTTTATTTATTTTACTCACAGTTTATCTGGTCTGTTTCTGAGCTTCCGTCTTGTGACTCCTTTTGATTATTTACTTCTCCTCTTCAAAAATGTACCTCCTTCTCGTTTTAAATTTTACAAAAATATTTCAATCCCTTTTTAATATCAAAAAATTTCAATCTCTTTCTTTTACTACCAAAAATTCCCCATCTATCTTTTAATACCAATTTTTCATCTCATAATTTACTAAGTGAAGATTGGAACCTGTGATGAGCACTGATAAGTACACTTGGATAACCCAAATCACCACAACACATTTTAAAAGACCTGACGATCGTTTCACTAACCAAGTTAGCGTCATCAGAGGATGAAACATTCTAAATACTTAAAAAACTAACATTAACTTATATACCGGATCGTAGGTAAAGAGATCGAACCGAGATGAGACACTAGTCGTAGGCAAATTCCAAAGTGTATTGTATTTTTATTGCCGGACAAGGTATCTGCGCTATCCCTACTGCTTTATCTAAAAAGTGTCCATCTGTAATAGTCCTGAGAAAGTCCAACGAGAGCTAAATTAACAACGATTCCTTTGGCGGCAATAACTGTATACTTATGTTATCGGTAAAACGTGCCGAAAACGTGGGAATTTTATTTAGCAAAGCAATCGATCAAGTGACTCGTAATTTCACCAGCCCCAATTACATGTCCAAAGCTCACCCATTGTAAGTTATCAAATTTAAATAAAGCGCAGATTAGATTAATGAACCGTATTTTTAGGGTTTCATGCAGAAACGGAACCCATTAGTAATAAGAGTAAGTACGCCATTCGTCCGTCCGTCCTACCATTGAAGGGCTGTATCTTTGAACCATGTTCTCTTGGTGTTGATTATGTCTGACTTGATAATCATCGTAATGGTTTCGTCTCCATCGCCTGCTACACATTGAAAATTGTTGAAAATTTAAATAATGAAAAAAACGACACGAGGAACCTATCGTGCTATACATCATTGAATTTGCAAGGAAATATGCTTTTTAAAACAGGGTGTACTTATTTTAACGGCCATATAAAAAAACAAAGTTGATGATGTTTTCTTCGAAACAGAACGTTGTACTGCGAATCAGTTCACCAAATCTGTAGAGTAGAAAAAGTGTCAATGAAGAAGTGCCTTTTGTTTTTAATATCGTTTCAAATAAGTTCAGGAAAAAATAAAAACGGAATTAACATTGTTTGGTTTTTTTCGTACACCTTCGGAAGTATTCGGAAATTAGCAAATTTTAAGATGGCATGCTACAAGGCTCATAATTTCGCATATTTGCCTCAATTTAACCCACCCTGTATCTCTTACGGTTAAGAAGATACCCATGGTGAGCCTCGAATCTATAGCACCCTGTATACAAAGATATAAAAATTGAAATTGACCCCGCATATGGGTTCTAGAGGCCCTAGTTCGCGTTCATTTAAAAAAATCGAAAAGTCTTACCATCGATAGCCAGCAGAGGGTCGATTTAAACGCCCTCGGAGGGAGGACTGGCGGGTTGCTCGAAGAATAGTTACGGCCTCGGCGGCGGAGGGTGCTCTGAAACATTTCCAGCCATTCAGGGCGTCAGGGGAGGATGGGGTGGTACCGGTCCTTCTACAAAATGGACTGGAGATTCTCCTACCTTTCCTAATCAGGCTGTATAGAGCCAGTCTGGCTTGGAACTATATTCCATCCAGCTGGACGGTGATTAGGGGGGTTTACATTCCCAAATTGGGACGTAATGACCTCCTACCCACATCACTGAGACCTCTCAGTATTACATCATTCCTCTTGAAGGGATTGGAAAAAATACTGGACGGACACATTAGGGGGAGCATCTTAGTCAACAACCCCCTTAATACCCACCAGTATGCCTACCAAACTGGCAAATCTACTGAGTTAGCACTCAATAACCTCGTCGAGAAGATCACACACTCCCTGGATAACGGGGAGGAGGCGGTGGCTGCATTTCTCGACATTGACGGATCATTCAACAATGCGTTACCTATCTCCCTCTACGAAGCCACTATCGCTAGAGGGATGGAACCTACCTTTTGTGGCTGGATCGGAAGCATGCCTCACAATCGGACCGTTATTACCTCGCTGCAGAGGGAGGTGGTCGGCTTCAGGGCTGCGAGGGGGTGCCCTCAGGGGGGAGTTCTATCCTCCCTGCTGTGGTCTCTCTTTGTGGACGATTTGCTGTCTATCCTCGGACTGTGGGAGGTTGAGGCCCAGGCGTATGCTGATGATCTAGTCATAATGGTTAGGGGCAAATATGAGGATGAACTAGCAAGTACTCTTCAGGAGATACTAAATGTAGTGAATGATTTGTGCCGGACGAAACAGATGTCTGTGAACCCCCGCAAAACGATCATTGTTCCATTTATCAGAAGAAGAAGGTTGGACAAATTAAAACCACCTATTATTATGGGGGAAACGATTCCATTTTCGGAAGAAGCAAAATATCTGGGGATTAACCTAGATAAGAAGCTCAACAGGGACATACATTTAAAAAATGTAACGCGCAGGGCTAAACTGTCCCTGTGGACATGCCGGATAATCTGTGGAAACAACTGGGGAACAAACCCCCAACAGATGTACTGGCTCTATGTAGTGGTGATCAGACCAATGATAACATATGGAGCCATAGTTTGGTGGCCTAAGGCACTTCGTGGTATCGCGAGGGCCAAACTGGCTCATCTACAGAGACAAGCTTGTCTGATGATAACGGGAGCCATAAGCACCGCACCATCAGCCGTTCTGGAGGTCCTCCTTAATATTCCACCTCTTCACATATGGTTGGAGAGGGTGACGAGGTGGACAACGTACAGACTAAAACAAACGGCCGACAGTATGCCGAAGGAAATCAGTCTGGGAGGGTTCGGACTCCTCGATGACATTGAGGGTCACGGGATTCTGGGAATGGTCTCAGACTTGATGCCTACAAAGATCAGTAGAGATTTGTCTTTCAAGACCGTCCTCTCTGAAAGGGAGGACTGGGAGCGAAATCAAACGACCCTATTGAGAGCCGATCTCTGACGGCTCCAACACCAATATGGGAGTAGGAGCCGGGGCATGTGGGGGCAGCACCGATGCTAGACTATCAGCTAGCCTCGGCAAGTACGCAACCATATACCAGGCAGAGGTGTATGCCATCGAGATGTGTGCAAGGGAAAGTATAAAAAACCAGTGCACACACAAATCGATAAAGATATATGCAGATAGCCAAGCTGCAATAAAGGCTCTTGGTTCCTACCGTTGCAATTCAAAAACGGTATGGAGTTGTAAATCTGCCCTTAACGAACTGGGCAGCTGTAGTAAGGTGTCGCTGGTCTGGATAACGGGTCACTCGGACCGTGATGGCAATGTTGCGGCCGACGCGATTGCCAGGAGTAGTGCCCAGAGAGACTTTGTCGGACCAGAACCGGTGCTGGGGATAACATCATGCACAGCAAAACGCACCTTAAAGACCTAGACGGAAAGAATGACAATCCAGTCTTGGCAAAATCTGCCAGGATTAGCTCACTCTAAGGCCTTCATAAATGGCCTGTCTGAGTCAAGGGCTAAAAAACTTCTAGAGTTAAACAGACAACAACTGAGTATTGTAGTCGGCCTGCATACAGGACACTGCCGCTTGCATCACCACATGCACCGTATTGGAGTCGGTCAGGAGATCGAGTGCCGGCTGTGTATGGAGAGTGACGAGACAGCAGAGCACGTACTGTGTTCCTGTCCGGCAGCGGACAGGACTAGATACCTGCTCTTTGGCAAGATATAGCTTGCTCCGGGGATCTAGATCAACTTTCGCCCACAAAGATTATCGACCTCTGCAGGAGGCTGGCTTTGTTGGGCGAAATATAGACTATTAGACGTGAGCCACAAAAGACATTATGGTCGCGGTGGAGTGACCGGTATGTCCCACTCACAATCAAACCTAACTTAACCTACTATCTATACCTCTTTATTAGTGAATTTTCCTAATGAAAATTCACTAAAAAGAAAATTAATATCTCGTAAAATTAACGAATTGCAGAATTTGTAACTAAACATATTATATTAATCTGATGAATCCATGCAATTTTATATAAAGTATTACTAAAATTTAATTCAGCTGCTCAGTCGAGGGCATAAGCTTTAATGTAAATTGAACAAAGGGCATATGGGCTTTTGCACAATTGGTATGGTGTAAATAAAAATCAAAATACGGTTAAATTTGTTTATTAATAAATGTTGAATTTATATAATGCAAATGAGTGAATTTATTAGAAAAATAAGGTTATATAAAACAGAATGACCATGTGTTTCCTGATCGATTCTGGCAGTTTAAATGATTATACATATAATAAGTACACTTGGAGAAACCCAAATCACCACAACACATATTTCAGAGACCTTACGATCGTTTCGTTGACCATGAAAAATTCTAAAATTAAACTACTAGCTAACGTGTATTTATATCGCGTCTAGGTAAACGAATTAGTCCGAAGTCAAGTTGTCGTCGAAGACCGATCGTTTGTTTATTGTGTAGTGAAACTACGTGGTCGAAGACCTGCTTTAATCTTCTGTTGGACAAATTTATGAGCCCTCCTCTAATATAAGGATAATAGGCTTAAATGAAAGGTACCGAGTTATTTAAGGAATCTGCACGTTCCCTTTTGATCTAGAAATTTACTATGTGGATATTGGAGCACGCCGACAAGCACATCTGGCGAGACAAACAACATCACCTCCGCTCATCTTTTTATATAGAAAACTAAACCCGGGTGTTTGGCTCACAATGTTAACTCTGACAAAGGATAAATAATTCAACTAAAATACTACATAAAAACTATATTTATATTGATTTTAATTCTTCGTGACAGTATTTATATTGACTTCATAGATACAAAGAAAACGAAAGGGTCGATCAGTCGAGACAAGCGTAGAGATTAGTATATGTATAGACCAGCCGAGTTATTGACAGTAATTTATTATTCTACCAGACACATCAGGAGTGTTTAAGCGCTCAAATGCAAAGTGAAAATAAAGGGCTTGAAATTAAAGGTGCCGCACGATTCAATGAAGTTTTGTTTTTAATCGAGCTTAATATAAAAATACTTTCTAATGAATCAAGTATAGTTTGATGTCTAACATTTTTGACAAGTTTCAAAATTTCTTTGTCAATGTGGTGATAATTATCCCATATGTGTTGTGCCACACACGACTTGTCCACCGTACCGTATCGTACATAGTGATTATACATATGTTCAAAGACTGATGACAGATAAGTAAGGTATTTAACTTTGGTCCCGTGGTCGAAGTAGCATCGGTTGGCCGTATCAGAGAAGGCCTGGGGTTGTTCAGGGCCATTTAAACCTCTAAGCACATTATTTGGCGACTCAAGGGTGCCTAGACCGCTGAAAAAATTATTGGGACCTCTACTTGGCCTGCTCTTGAAAATTAGCTTGAATGCGTTTGAGGAGCTCTTCAAATTTTCTTACTAGATGGCGGTTGCAGTGTGTGGCGGAAGGTCCAACGCCAAACGTTCTCTACAAACAACGGGTCCAGAGAACAGGATGGCTGCAATAATTAATTCGTATAAATATCTGTTGAGTTCTAGGTCATTCACATGTGGCAGCTTGTAGGATGTTCACGTTAAATACAAAACTTATCTGCATGTTAATTGTAAAAACAAAAGGTAATTGGTTATTAATACTGAATTATACGAGAACATTTTTACAAGCCACCATGAAAATAAGACAGCAACTATGTATTAAACAGATCAGTTTATGAAAGCAAATTCATTATAAAACAAGCGAGCATTACATTTTCATATTACCTCATAACGGCGTGTTGCCTTCTTATTGCTTATCTAGATGTTATAGACATATTATTATTTATTTAAAGGCTTCTTAAAAAGAGAACGTTTCAAGTTGTTGCAGGAATTTATAAAGGTTTTCTTATCTGACAAATAAATCTGACCTACCAAGTGTCACATCTGTGCAAATTAGTAACTCTTACTGACTAACAAGACGGTGTAATAGTTGACTACGACCCTAGTAAATGATGTCGATGGTTATGACGTCATCTTATGTGAGTCCCTTGACTGGTTGAATATTATAAGGATACATTAGTGAACTTTATAGCGTGGGAAAAGGTTATAAAACGTGTAAATAAACGCAGTTTTTAAAAAAGAAGACCCAAAACATTTAGAAAACTATAGGTCCCTATCCGCTTTAAGCACAATACCGAAAATAATAGGGCGGCTAATATGTGACAAGATAATAATCTTTTTAAATATGTATCAAGTAACTAGTTCTTCTCAGCATGGATTTAGACAAGGTTTCTCGACTGAACAGCAGTGACTAGCTATATACAAAAAATAAATGATAAACTGTCTTTTTTCATTTTTTTTATTTCAACAACACCAGACGAGGGCTCACGGCCTATATACTACCGTACCGTGGGTGTCGACAAGGAGGAAAGAGGCAACTTGTTAATTCTGGACTTGAATGTTTGGAGATTCGGAGGAGAAGGAAAAACATATGCCGCAAGGAATTCCACAACTTGGAAGTCTTCGGGACAAAAAAGCGGGCATAACAAGATGTCCTATGGCTGGTGACCTCGTAGATCTGTTGTGGGCAGCAGGTGGATGAACTATGGAAGAAAGCTCCTCTGAGCAGTGCCCGTGCAGATATCTATAAAAGTGAGAGAGGTCACAAACGGCACGTCGGTGGGCAAGGGATGGCAGCCTTTGGGTGAGGGTAGGGTCACCGATGAGACGTATAGCTTTCTTCAGAATAGAGTCTAGGATAGCGAGTGTAGAAGCGGCAGTGGCACCCCAGATGCGAGAGCAGTATTCGAGGTTTGGCCTTATTTATGAAGTATATAAGGTATAGAGATTAGCTGGTGATAAGTATTTACGAGCCCGGAAGAGGAAACCTAATTTCTTAGCAGCCGCTTCTGCAATTGATGTGACCTGTTGGTGCCAATTTAGATTTCGATCCACAGAAATGCCAACAAGTGAAAAGGGCTCATAACTTTGAATAACTTGGTTGTTCATTGTGATGGATCTAGGGCTGGTGTAACTCTTATGAGATTGAAAGCAAGACTGAGATTTGGTGGAGTTGAATTGTAAAAGATTTCCACTTCCCCAGTCTAATATTTTTTGGAAGTCCACAAAGACAGAACCCTCCATGAGACTGCGATCCTCATCTAATTGGGCTAAAGAGACAGGCTTGGAATATTGTATATTTGAGTGGAGGCTGCTGTCATCCGCGTAACTGTGAACTGGGTTGGATGTGTTAGAGAGGAGGTCATTGATGTGGAGAAGAAACAAAGTAGGGGCTAATTCTGAACCTTGAGTGGCTTCTGCATTAATTGGATACAGTTTCGAGCAATGGCCATCCACGACAATAGAAATGTTCCGGTTGGAGAGGAAATTTGCTGTCCAGGTATAGAGTTTTGGCCCGCAAGTTTATTAAGCAACGCTGCCTGCCAGACCTGGTCGAATGCTTTGGATATGTCTAAAGCGACAATCTGGGATTCACCGTGTAGTTCCGTAGGCTTACTCCAAGAATTGGTGACAGAGAAAAGGAGGTCGGCAGTTGATCTGCGCTGACGGAATCCATACTGCCTCTCGTGGATTAGACTGTGTTTTTCAAGAAATTTTAGTAATTCGGTGTTTATATACTTTTCCATCACTTTAGAGACGACTGAAAGGAGAGAAATAGGCTTGTAGTTGCTAGGAAGCGCTTTGGATCCTTTTTGGGGGGCGGGTTGTACTCGAGCAGTTTTCAAGTTACTAGGGAATATGCTTCTGTTGTAAGATGTCTGAAACAGACGAGTCAGGACAGGAGTTCTGGTGCGCATTTTCGAGAACAATTGCTGGGATCGCGTCAAGGCCAGAGGCTTTCCTGGTATTAAGAGAAGAGAGCATCTTTCGTACTTTTTAGTTTTGAAAATGATATCCGTCATTTTTTGCGCGACATTGGGGACTTTTGGTGGTTGAACATTTGGAAGTGGGTTGAGAGTACAATTGCCGGCGAACAACGAGGCAAAAAGTTCAGCCTTGCCCAGGGCGGTAGAAAATTTTTTATCCACTGAAACAAAAGGTGGGAAGGTGCTCTTGCAGAAATTATTCCCAGTAGATTTAGCAAGAGTCCATAAGGGTTTGCTGCCGTTGGAGCTTGAGAGAACTTAGTTTTTGATGTGGTTATTAAACGAATTTTTGCCTCAGAAGGAATGCGGACATAGCGGTTTCTTACGTCGTTAAATGATTGACGGTTTTCTTGACTGGGATTGTGTAGGAGTGTTTTGTGAGCTTTGACCTTTTCATGTCTGGCCTTGTCACAGGATTTAGAGAACCAGGGCTTTTGAGTAGCTAAAAAGGTTTTCTGTGTACGTGGAATAAATAATTCCATTTCAGCTTGGATGATTTCGGTGACATTTTGTGATATATCAGAGGGGTCAGGAAGAGAGAAGCAAACCGACGCCCATGGAAATGAGGAAAACTAATCCCGAATTTCGTCTTAGTTCGCGGAATTGTAGTGCCAAACGATACGTGGGTGTGATGACTGTGTGACCTCGGGTTGCTTTCCGCGACCAAGGGGGGCGGTGACTGATGTTTTATAGCATTCAGGTTTTGTAATAAGAAGGAGATCCAAAGGATTTGAGCTGTGTATTGGGATGCGAGGAAAGTAAGTAGGTTGCTGAACCATATTGGCTAAGGAATTACTGACTGCGGAGGCCTCCGCTGCTCTCCCTTGTGAATCGGTTTATAAAGATCATAGCCATTCCTTATTATGGACATTGAAGTCACTAAGAATAGTGACCTCGGAGGAAGGATATTCAGAAATCAGATGGTCCGTTTTTTCAGAACGGTAATCGAAGAGCTGGACAAAGTTATTGTCAGGAGGTGACCGCTAAATGCAACCAATGAATTTAGTTGCAGCCCTGAGAGTTTCATCCAAAGTATGTCTTTTCTTCTAGCTTCCAAATTGGGGAGTCTGGTGCAGGGTAGATTGCTACGGACGTATGCGCACACACCTCCATGCAATCTAAAGGGAGTAAGGAGCTCATACCCGAAAAAATTAAGGTGATTAGTGGCTGTTTTGGCACTGATTTGGGTTTCGGTGAGGAACAGTAGCGCCAATTAGCCTGGAGGAATTGGTGGACGGAGTTCAGGTTAGAATTTAGGCCACATATATTCGAGAAGGATTTGTTAGATCTTGATGCCGGCGCCTCCTGCACACCCTTCTCCCGGAGAGACGAATAGAGCGGTATTTTATCACCGACATCTTTTGTACAAGGGGGAGCCATCATGATTTTTGTTTATAGGGGAAACAGACTCATACGCCAGAACTGGAAACGTCCGTTGAGACTTCACCGGCCCCTTGATGCCCTTCAGTCGTGAAAAAAATCTATTACTATCACGTAAAGGGAAAGTCCACTACCACCTACCAATGAAATCAAAATGAAAGCGTCGTAACACTGTTTTTTACCCATCATGTGTATTCAACACGGTGGATATAAAGTTTGTTTCTAATAAGCTGGATTTCTGGGTATACGTGGGGCAATAAATAACCTTATAACCTCCTATCTCACGGACAGGCAACTATATGTCAAAATTGGAGAGGCAGAATTGGATGCGTATAACTTGCATCCTGGTACTCCACAGGGAAGTGTCGTTGGCCCACTTGTATTTCTTTTCTTTTATGTCAACGATCTTCCATACGACATAATTGGTAGTAGGGTGTTTATGTATGCAGCATACATAGCTGACGACACTTCGATTGTTGTGAGTGGTAGGACTGTAGAGGAAATTGAGCAAAAAGCAAATTCGCTATTGCAATGCTTTTAAGAATGATGTTATAAAAACAAATTAATAATCAATCATCAAAAGACGGTCTATATGGAGACGTATAACGTACAGTCTAATGAGAAGCTCAAAAGTATTAATCTGCAGATAAATAATGAAGTTATAAGAAACGAAAGCTCTGTAAAATTTTTGGGCATAGATGTTGACAGTAGGATGACATTCACTTACAATATAGATAACTTATATGTAACAAACTCAATGGGGCATTTTATGTAAGTATTAATCTTAAAAACAGCCTTAGCACCACAAACCTAATAAATATATATTATGCAATGGTATATTCTCGTCTGTCCTACAACATAGTGGTCTGGGGTCAGGCAACGGATCTGCACAGTCTACGTTGTTCGGGAGCGGATTTTGAGGGTAATATTTAATCCACCATACGGCCAGTCATGTTATGAAGTTTTTAAAAAGTATATCATTTTTACTCTGGCATCTGTATATTTGCTACGTTTACTAACTTATATACATACAGAGACGAATATATAAAAAAATATAATGTGCATTCTCATCACACTAGAAGAGGAGGGACGTTTCACTTAAAACTTCATAGCTATGAATTTTATAAGAAGTCGCCAGTTTATTCTGGCTGTTATCTTTATAACAAATTACCAGAGAATCTTCAAGGAGACTCGTTAAATTGTTTTTAAAAGAGTTAGAAAGCTGTCTACTGAAACACCGTTTTTAGAGTATCAGTGAATTTTTATCGATGACAAACGCCAAATAATTTTAATCTGTATTTATGTGATGTTTGTTTCTGGCTGTGTGTTTTTAGTGAATTTTCGTAGAAAAAATTCACTAATGGGGAGATCCCGACTTTTGAATTTTGAAAAAATTTTGCAAATGAGCGCGATCTAGGACCCCTAGAACCCATATCCGGGGTCAGTTTCAATTTTTAGTGTAACTCAAAAAATAATAGGCCGATTTTGATAAAATTTGGCACGTACCTTTATTTTGTAAATGGCTTGGATAAGTTCGTTAGTCAGGAAAATCAGATGAGGTTTTCCGGGAAAATTTTGAGTTTTCATTCGAAAAAAATTCTTATCTCAAAAAGTAATAAGCCGATATAAATAAAATTTGGCATGTACCTTCCTTTTGTAAATGGCTTTGACAAGTTCGTTAGTCAGGAAAATCGAATGAGGTTTTCCGGGAAAATTTTGAGTTTTCATTCGAAAAAAATTCTTTTCTCAAAAAGTAATAGGCCGATTTTAATAAAATTTGGCACGTATCTTCCTTTTGTAGGTGGCTTTGACAAGTTTGTTAGTCAGGAAAATCGGACGAGTTTTTCCGGAAAAATTTTTACTTTTCATTTGAAAAAATTTTTTATCTCAAAGAATAATGGGAAGATTTTGATATAATTTGGCATGTACCTTCCTTTTGTAAATGGGTTCGACAAGTTCGTTAATAAAAAAAATCGAACGAGGTTTTCCGAAAAAATTTTGAGTTTTAATTTGAAAAAAATTTGTATCTTAGAAAATAAAAAATCTATGATAACCAAATTTGGTAGGTAAGTTTACGATATAAAAAGTAAACTATACACCAAAATTTAGATTTTCATATTACAAGAAAAAAAGTTATAATAAAATATTTTGTGCCAGATCATTTCTATGAAAATTCACTACCATAACGCACTTGCTGCGTCTTTTATTATTATTTTGTACTAAAATATATTATGTACATATGTGTGGCAATTTGTAAGTTCTTATTTAGTTGTATTTTAGATTTTTTTAGAGTATATCTCTAAGATGTTTTGATAAATTCATTTTCTAATTGTTTAAGCCTTATTTTTTTTAATTGGCTTTTAGAGTGTTTTCGCTTTATAAAAGGATTTCTTGTTAGATGTTTTAAATTTTTGGACATCTATGATATCTGTTTTTGTTTTCTTATATGCTTATATTTTTATATAATGCCGACATGTCTTATCTCCTGGATTTTGTAGCACAAAGATCAATAAAGATTATGATTACTATTATTATTATTATTATTATTATCATCGTTAAGTTTAAATAACATGCTGCGATCTTGGTAAAACTTTGGACACAGTTAATTACAGCCTCCTATTATATAAACTGGAGCATTATGGAGTGAGGGATGTTACCTTGAAGCTGTTCGGATCTCACCTATGTCATCAAATAAATAGTCTGGACGCAGCAATCTGGTAGCGAATTTTCGTAAAAATCTTTATAATGGCAAATACGTAATGTTTATAGAAGGACATTTAGTTGACAGTATAACCTATATAGTACTTACAATGTACCATATGTAATTAAAATAACTTTGTTGTTTCAAAAAGTACAAACATTTTCCGAAAATCAACTTAAAAAGTTCAAGAAAAAATTGGTTCGATTTTCCTGGCGAACACACCCCTTCAAGCTATTTACGCACCTGCCAAGATATAATTATTCACAAACAGCTTTAGGACCAAAATCGAAAAGAGAATATTAAAATTTGGAAAAAATTTTTTTTATAAAAATTTACTATTTATTCTTACAGAAATTGCCTTCAGTAATGTTACACGAAATTATATTTTTCACAAAAATTTGACAAAAATTTTTTAACAATAGGTTACTAAACATTTATTATTAATTACCAACATATAAAAAAAACATTTCTGCGAAAACTTTTCAAATTCAGCCACTATTTGAGAGCGGCATCTTGATTTTTTCGACCAGTGATACAAACAAAAAGCTCTCCGAATGTCTCATTCACATGGGTCTCCGCTATCTATGACTAAAAACACCCTATCACAATTTGTGATATGTGTTTGTGGTATGGACCCAAAACGTGAAAAGTTGCAAAACAACTGAAATAACTCAAAAACGATGAACGATATATTTTTTTACCTTACAAACATTCATTATAATTCGATGGAAAGTACAAAAATACAATAACACAAGGCGTGTTCTATTAAAAAAACAAATTGCGTATCACCAACGACTTATGGGCCATCCTGTGATTTTCAAATTAGGTTTATAAGATGCACCTCGAAACACCTTATAATTAACGTATATAATTTTTTCTAATATCTTGTATAATAACGGATATATTGACCTCTACCGTAGAAATGCGTCACCCTGTATATGTGTAAACAGACAAAAATTAAACTGACCCCGTATATTTAAGGGGTTCTAGTTCGCGCTTATTTGTAGAAATCTTTTTAAAATTCATAAGTCGCGGTGTTCTCAAGAACGAAGTTTTTCTACGAAAATTTGCTAAAATATAAACTATTAAACCATAAACTCTATAGCTGAAACTACTGCCAAAGTATCAGAAAGAGGGTCTATTTAAAATGGATTTTCCGACAATATTTTAGTAAAATGAAGGACAATGATCGTTGAAGCTGAAACTTAAGGCTTTGTAAAACACACTTATTAAGATATTTTTTATACATAATTCCTATTTGTTTCAGATTCGTTGTCTGAAAATTGCAAATTCTGACGTTACAAATCGCGGCTTTGACGTTTTAAGAAGAAAAATTAGAAAATTTTCAAAATATTTTTTCTGATACTTCTTGACCTTTTTGCGTCAAGAAAACATAACCATTGTATGTAATATTCAATTGGTTTGGTTAGTCACACAAAATATTTTTCCTGTGCTGTCCTCACCACTGGCAGCCAAAATATTTTTCTTCAAATGCCTATAACTTTTAATCTTTTAACTTAGAGATCTGAATTTTGGCATGTAGGGTAGGTTTGGTAGCAGAAACGGATATGTAAAATTTGGTTGTCATAGATCCATTATTTTCGAAGATAAAAAAAATCGAAAGAAAACCGGAAAGTTTCCCGGAATATATATATATATATATATATATATATATATATATATATATATATATATATATATATATATATATATATATAAACACAGATCTCCTCATTAGTGAATTTCTACTTTTACGAAAAATTCGCTAAAAATATTCAAAAGGAAAAATGAAAGCTGTGTACCAATACATGTAAACATAGGCGTACCGATCCATATTAGGGCCATTCCTATGTAAAATCTACATCAATGACCTGCCGAAATAAACATAAAATTTGAAAAACTCTGCATGTATGCTGATGACATGAGTTTTGTAAATGTGTCGAATATAGAAAAGGATCTGGATAGAATTAATGAGAACTCTATTGAAAACGCAAATGAATAAATCCAGGCTAGGTAAATATAGGTAAAACCCAAAAGCTAAGGATCGATGTGAGTGACAGAGCTAGAAATTCTTTAAGCAATCTCTCCTGGCAAAGTCATGTCAGCACTCTGAAAAGAAGACTTGCAGTTGCCCTGTTTACAGTTAAAAAAAACGAAGACTAAAAAAACACGCTTCAGGATTATGGTATTAAAGACAATAAAAAATATTTCGTCTTTTGTGCATTATTTAAAAAAAATAAAAAAGTATAATTTATTAAAGTAACGCGTAATATTCTCCAAAACATTATCTCAACAGTTTAAATATAAATACCAATGTGTCCCATCAGTGTGAAGGCTGACGTGCACATTTTGTGCACATTGTGCAAATTTTACTCAAACAGGGTGTTAATATACAGAGTGTTGCACCAGACTTTTTTTAAAAACGAAGCAACCTGTATATTATAGCATTTTTGAAAGGTCACGTCGATGTTGATCAAACTGATACCATATTGTGTTGAGTTATTTTCAACAGTTATCCAAATACAGGGAATTAAACGCTAAAAAGTGGTCTTCTATATACTTCGACATGTTTAGTCATAATACATTTTGGGCGAATTTTAATTTAAAAAACTCGTTAATAGAGAGATATCGATTGTGAGACTTTGCAAACGTTTTTTCAAGTCAGGACGAATTTGGGCACCTAGAATCCGAAACAACCAAGGTCAGTTGGAATTTTTATATGCATATATATATATATATATATATATATATATATATATATATATATATATATATATATATATAGGGTGATTGCTGAGAAGTGCTCATTAGAAGTTTATGACCTTCTCATCCGATTTGACAGCTGAAAATTTGGATTCGGCCATTATACAATATTCCTATTCTGATTAAAATAGTTTCACTACTCTAGCACTTCCGGTTATACCGGAAGTCGCTACCAACTTCGTTATTTTAAATGAAACACCCTATATATTTTTGAATTTTCAGAAAGACGATCCAATTTGGGATAGATCTTATGTAATACTTTCTGCACTTATCATTATTAGTGTTTGGAATATTGGCGATTTTTGAAAAATATTTGTTATCACAGCTCTTTTTATAATTTGATATATCCTTGTAAAGTGTAAATCTAGAAAACATATTTTTGGACAACAGATTGCTGGTAACTATGTCTTGCAAAATTATTGGAATGAAAGTCTATTTTTTATACAGAGTGTGCGATAATAGCCTGACAAAATATCGAAATTCAAGCGGGTATAACTTGATTTTTTCAAATGGAACACCCTATATATTTCTATTCCAAAGCATTTTACAGACATAACTCTGCAACTTTTATTAACTATGTCCTATACCTAAATAGCATAATTTCTGAGATATTGTTAGTTTCCTGAAGTGATATATTTAATATCGCAGCAGAGAATTTTAATTCCAATGTTTTCATGGCGTTGGATTATTCAGTTTCTTTTTATATTCATGATGACACGCTGACAATCTGAGAACAATATTAAAAAGTCTGGACGCTAAAAAGTCTGGACGCAGTAAATGCGTTATGGTAGTGAATTTTCATAAAAATATTTTAAATAACAAATATTTGTTTATTAAAAGAAAGCAAGCATTAAATTTGGTTACCAGTATAACCTATATAGTAAAAACAATATACCATATATCATCAAAATAACTTTATTGTTTGAAAATGTACAAAAATGTTTCGCAATTAACTTAAAATGTTCCCAAAAAAACTAGTTTCCTGGCCAACGACCCTTATTAAAAACCACCCACCCTTGTGTAATTTGTCCTCCAGAGTCCAACGCACTTGTCAGATTTCTCCTAGCTCAAACAATTAGCAAGTTCTGTAGAAAAAAGAACGTCAATTTATTGTAGCCTTATCATTGTAAAAATGTAATAGCAGAACTATTAAAGTAACATGACAATCATACACTAACATTGAATGAATTTAATTCTTATTTATAGAGTAAAGTTACGCTAGATTAGATTATATACAGTGAACGGGGAAAAGAAAACAACTTGTGATGGAACCATAGCTGAAAAATTCAACGTAATTGTTCAATGTGACTTCCGTTTTGGTTCAAACACTCTGAAATTCTTGAATGTACTCCAGCGGTGGTCGTTCTTCGTATCTCATCTGGATCTAACTCGGCAAAAGCTTGCGTTATGCGTTGGATTAGCTCCTCTTTAGATTGGACATGCACCTCATAAACCTTGGACTTTATTATACTCCACATATAAAAATCACAAGGTGTCAAGTCCAGCGATCTTGCTGGCCAGTGCCAAGGGCCGTTTTGGCCTATCCATCTGTCATAAAATATAGCATTCAACTGATGATACACACCTATGGTATTGTGCGCTGGAGCCCCGTCCATCTGGTACCAACAATTGAGTGATGAATTTACAGACAGACTCTCCACAAATGGCATCACCACTGTTCTCAGGATCTGAATATACTTCTCAGACGTGAGCGTGCCATCGTAAATATGAAAACACACTCGGTCGTCCATTATCATGCAGAAAACATTACAACTGAATCTCTGCTGGAAATTCCTAGTTCGTGTCATATGCAGATTTTCAGCTGCCCAGTAATGCTGATTTTTCATATTTCGCAAACCCTCTCTGCCAAAGTTAGACTCATCAGTCCAGATTATTTTGCTCAAAAATGTAGGATCTTCCTGCACTCGTATCAGTAGGTGTTCGCAATAGTTTATCCGCATCTCGTAGTCGCTAACACGCAGGTGTTGCACAGGAATAAAAGAGAAATTATGCATTTTATGCTTCTTCAATATTCGTTGAATGATCCAGTAAGGCATGTCTAAGTCACTAGACGCATTTCTTATGGAATTTGTTGGCATTGCATGAAAGTATGCAAGAACTGTGACTTGGCATGTTTCCTCATCTTCAAGTTTGCCTCTACAAATTACCCGTCTTGATGTTATACTTCCATACCTTGAAAACTTTGATTGTCCAAAGGTGCCGAGTTAGGAAACTTTTCATTGAATGTACATGTTCTTTCAATAATTCTATTGCAGTCACCGTGAATAATGAATATATTCATGATATCTTCATTACTGTAGCGTATCCTACTTCCCATCACGCCTTTAACAAAAGCAAGTTACTAATTTTACTGCTGTCACTAAATTAAACTATGTGTCAAATTTCAGTTTTCTCGCCTGACATTGCAACATAAGCCTCCTATTTCCATAAACGAACTCATGTATAAATTCCAATATAGATTCCTCGTTGGAGTGGTGGATATCTCAGAAATTATGCTATTTAGGTATAGGACATAGTTAATAAAAGTTGCAGAGTTATGTATGTAAAATGCTTTGGAATAGAAATATATAGGGTGTTCCATTTGAAAAAATCAAGTTATACCCGCTTGAATTTCGATATTTTGTCAGGCTATTATCGCACACCCTGTATAAAAAATAGATTTTCATTCCAATAATTTTGCAGGACATAGTTACCAGCAATCTGTTGTCCAAAAATATATTTTCTAGATTTACACTTTACAAGGATATATCAAATTATAAAAAGAGCTGTGATAACAAATATTTTTCAAAAATCGCCAATATTTCAAAAACTAATAATGCTAGGTGCAGAAAGTATTACATAAGATCTATCCCAAATTGGATCGTCTTTCTGAAAATGAAAAAATATATAGGATGTTTCATTTAAAATAACGAAGTTAGTAGCGACTTTCGGTATAACCGGAAGTGCTAGAGTAGTAAAACTATTTTAATCAGAATGGGAATATCGTATAATGGCCGAATCCAAATTTTCAGCTGTCAAATCGGATGATAAGGTCATAAACTTCTAATGAGCACTTCTCAGCAATCACTCTGTATATATATATATATATATATATATATATATATATATATATATATATATATATATATATATATATATATATATATATATATATATATATATATGCCACCGATAACTGGAAAAGTTATTAACCGATTTTTATGAAACTCGCCAAGAATGTTTATTTTGGTAATAGCTTGGATAATTTCGTCAGCCCAATCGAACCAGTTTATCGAAAACATTTTGGATTTAAAAAAATAACAAAGTTATCTTGGTGACATTCGGTTAATATGTTGCCTTCGTAAACACCTTAGTTCGTACCAAAATTCAACTTTGTAGGTTTATATAAAAGTGAGTTATACAAAGTAAAACATTTAATGAAAATTAGCTACCATAACGCATTTGCTGCGTACCGAAACTTTTACTGTGAATTGCGTTTATGCATAGTAATAACAACTATTTATTTTTTAACATACAGATTATTAATCTTTCGCGAAATTTAAAAATACCTGTACAACAACCTCTATATTTTGCACTTGGTGAATGCAGAATTTCATAAGCTTTCTTATGATGCCACATTTGTATAAGTTAAATTAAATGCAAAAGGAGTTGAAGCTGTTCAAATTTCTTATTTGTGCATACTTGAAATCTTATTGAATGCAAACTATCGCAAGTCGTCTTGCAAAGATTTCTTTGACTCTGTTCAACATACTTCTAAAAGCTGTTTGTATACGATTTTTTATGCCTTACTTACCAGCTTTAGAACTGCTGGTCACCTTTTTAATAGTTGGCTGGTGTGGTATACTTGCAATATGGTAGGTGGTAGTGGAATTTTCCTTTACGTGATAGTAAATGATTTTTTTCACGTCCGAGGAGGTACCACCCCATACATCAAGGGGCCGGTGAAGTCCCAACGGACGTTTCCGGTTCTGGTGTATGAGTCGGTTTCCCTTATAAGCAAAAATGATGACGGCTCCTCCTTGTACAAAATATTCCGGAGGCAAAATAACCCTCCATTCGGATCTCCGGGAGAGGGGTGTACAGGGGGTGCCAGCATCGAGATTTACAATATCCTTCTCGAATATATGTGGCCTAAATTATAACCTGAACTCCTTTCACCATTTCCTCCAGACTAATAGGCACCAACTCCTTTTCCTCACCGAAACTCAAAGCAGTGCCAAAACAGCCACCAATCACCTTAATTTCCCGGGGTATAAGCTCCTTACTTCTTTAAGATTGCATGAAGGCGTGTGCGCGTACGTCCGTAGCAATCTACCCTGCACCAGACTCCCCAATTTAGAAGCTGGAAGAAAAGACATAGAGTGGATAAAACTCTCTCTCTCTCTCTCTCTCTCTCTCTCTCAGGGCTGCAACTAAATTCATCTGTTGCATTTACCGGTCACCTTCTGACAACAACTTTGTCCAGCCCTTTCATTACTTTTCTGAAAAAACCGACCATCTGATTTCTGAATATCCTTCCTCCGAGCTCACTATTCTTGGTGACTTCAATGTCCATAATAAGGAATGGCTAGGATCTTCAAAAACCGATCCACAAGGAAGAGCAGCGGAGGCCTTTGCAGTCAGCAATTCTTTAGCCCATATGGTTCAGCAACCTACTTACTTTTCTCGCATCCCAACACACAGCTCAAATCCCTTGGATCTCCTTCTTACTACAAATCCTGACTGCTATAAGATATCAGTCACCGCCCCCCTGGGTCGCTCAGACCGCGGCATGGTCACTGCTTCCTGCGCAATGCAACCCGAGGTCACACAGTCATCACACCCACGTATCGTTTGGCACTACAACTTCGCAAACTGGGACGAAATGCGAGATTACTTTTACTCATTTCCATGGGCGTCTGTCTGCTTCTCTCAACCTGGCCCCTCTGATATCTCACAAAACGTCACCGTAATTATCCAAGCTGGCATGGAATTATTTATCCCACACACACAGAAAACCTCTGCAGCCACTCAAAAGCCCTGGTTCTCCAAATCCTGTGACAAGGCCAGACTTGAAAAGGTCAAAGCTCACAAAAAACTTCTACACGATCCCAGTCAAGAAAACCGTCAAGCATTTAACGACGCAAGAAACCACTATGTCCGCATTCTTTCTGAGGCAAAAAACTTGTTTAATAACCACATCAAAAACAAAGTCCTCTTAACCTCCAGCGGCAGAAAACCCTTCTGGACTCTTGCTAAACCTATTGGGAATAATTTCTGTAAGAGCACGTTCCCACCTCTTGTCTCAGGGGATGAAATTGTTTCTACCGCTCTGGGCAAGGCTGAACTTTTTGCCATGTTGTTCGTCGGAAATTCTACTCTCAACCCATCTCCAAATGTTCAACCTCCAACAGTCCCCAATGTCGCGTATAAAATGACGGATATCATTTTCAAAACTAAAAAGGTACGAAAGATGCTCTCTTCTCTTAATACCAGGAAAGCCTGTGGCCTTGACGAGATCCCAGCAATTGTTCTCAAAAAATGCGCACCAGAACTTGCTCCTGTCCTGACTCGTCTGCTTCAGACATCTTACAATAGAGTCATATTCCCTAGTAACTGGAAAACTGCTAGAGTACAACCCGTCCCCAAGAAAGGATCGAAAGCGCTTCCTAGCAACTACAGGCCTATTTCTCTCCTTTGAGTCATGTCTAAAGTGATGGAAAAGTATATAGACACCGAATTACTAGAATTTATTAAAAAACACAGTCTAATCCACGACAGACAGCATGGATTCCGTCAGCGCAGATCAACTGCCGACCTCCTTCCCTTTGTCACCCATTCTTGGAACAAGTATATGGAACTACACGGTGAATCCCAGATTGTCGCTCTAGATATATCCAAAGCATTCGACCAGGTCTGGCACGCAGCGCTGCTTAATAAACTACCGGCCTATGGCCTACCACCATAACTCTGTACGTGGACAGCAAATTCCCTCTTCAACCGGAGCATTTCTGTTGTTGTGGATGGTCATTCCTCTAAACTGTATCCAATTAATGCAGGAGTTCCTCAAGGGTCAGCTTTAGCCCCTACTTTGTTTCTTCTCCACATCAATGACTTCCTCTCTAGCACATCCAACCCAGTTCACAGTTACGCGAGTGACAGCACTTTCCACTCAAATATACAATATTCTAAGCCTGTCTCTTTAGCCCAATTAGATGATGATCGCACACTCATGGAGGGTTCAATCTCCGTAGATATCCAAAAAATATTAGACTGGGGAAGTAGAAATCTTGTACAATTCAACCCCACCAAACCACAGTCTTGCTTTCTTTCTCATAAGAGATACACCAGCCCTAGACCCATCACAATAAACAACCAAGTTATACAAAGTAATGAGTCCTTTTCACTCGTTGGCATCTCTGTGGATCGAAATCTCAATTGGGACCAACATGTCACATCAATTGCAGAAGCAGCTGCTAAGAAATTAGGTTTCCTCTTCCGGGCTCGCAAATACTTTTCACCAGCTAATCTCTATACTTTATATACTCCACAAATAAGATCAAACCTCAAATACTGCTCCCACATCTGGGGTGGTGCTGCCGCTTCTACACTCGCTATCCTGGACTCTATTCAGAAGAGAGCTATACGTCTCATCGGTGACCCTATCATCACCCAAAGGCTGCCATCCCTTGCCCACCAACGTGCCGTTGGTGACCTCTCTCTCTCTTTTATAGATATCTGCACGGGCACTGCTCAGAGGAGCTTTCTTCCATAGTTACTCCACCTGCTGCCCCCAACAGATCTATCAGGGGAACCGAGCGAATGCACCCTTTTACTGTCCAGGTCACCAGACATAGAACATGTTGTTATGCCCGCTCTTTTGTCCCGAGGACTTCCAAGTTGTGGAATTCTTTGCCGGCACATGTTTTTCCTTCCTGATAGTATTTAGGCTGTAAGCCCTCGTGGTGTGTTGTTGAAATAAAATATAAAAAAAACTATCTGCTTTGTATATCTACAAGGAAAAAGTTCTTTGAAAATTTTCCAAGAGTTTGCTGGCCATGAAATGTTACGTCCTCGACCAGTCCGGTGGTTTCCTATCCATGGTTTAAATATTGTATTCGTTCGGTAAAAATGAGGAGGGGCATCATCATGTGTTATCATCGATCGACGCGTTTTAAGACCGACATCTACCTTTAAGTTGGATAAATCATCCTCTAGAAATCTACGGTAGGGTTCTCCATTAAGAAGATCTTTAAAAAGAATGAGAGAAACTTTGTCGCCTATAATTCCTCCCCACACGTTCAAGGACCATTGAACCTGAAATTTTACTTGACTTATCCAAAGTGGATGTTTTTGACAGCAATATTGCATATTACATTTGTTATCTACGCCGATATCATTGAAAGTTGCTTCGTCACGAAACAGAACAATATTTATTATAAATGTCTGGAAATACTTCAATCATATTTGAACACACCAGAAAAATTGGCTCCGTTTTCCTTATCTCAGCCAGCAAGTGATTGATAAGACAAAATTTGCGTTTTTCTATTATCCTGTTAACTGAGGATCTGCTTATACCCTAAATATATTCCATTTGTCATATGCTCATCTGATAATTATCTTTAATCGCTAATAAAACCTAAAATTCGCCATATTCATTCATTATATGACGATTATCATCAGATTTTGCTGTATATTTGGGGCTACAACTTTCATCAAAGCGTGTTCTTCGTTATCAAACGCCTCTGGTCTTTGATGTCGAGCTGAAGGATATTTTTGGCTGTAAATTCCGTGCGCCGGTAGACAGTTTCTATCAGTCTCTCCCAAAGCGTACACCATGTTACCTAACTCTTCATCAGTAAAATTTGTTAACGAACGTAATGTTAAGTTAGCAGAGAAAATTTCTTGAAAAATTTCTTGAAAAACACAGTCCAATCCACGACAGGCAGTACGGATTCCGTCAGTGCAGATCAACTGCCGACCTCCTTTCCTTTGTCTTGGAACAAGTCTATGGAACTACACGGTAAATCCCAGATTGTCGCTTTAGACATATCCAAAGCTTTCGACCAGGTCTGGCACGCAGCGCTGCTTAATAAACTACCACCAAAAGTATGTACCTGGACAGCAAACTTCCTCTCCAACCGGCGCATTTCTGTTGTTGTGGATAGCCATTCCTCTAAACTATATCCAATTAATGCAGGAGTTCCTCAAGGTTCAGATTTAGCCCCTACTTTGTTTCTTCTCCACATCAATTACCTCCTCTCTAGCACATCCAACCCAGTTCACAGTTACGCGGACGACAGCACCCTCCACTCAAATATACAATATACTAAGCCTGTCTCTTTGGATAGATGACGATCGCAGACACATGGAGGGTTCTGTCTCCGTGGATCTCCAAAAAATATTAGACTGGGGAAGTAGAAATCTTGTACAATTCAACTTCTGAACGTCTTGTACAATTCAACCCCACCAAATCTCAGTCTTGCTCTATTTTTCATAAAAGATACACCAGCCCTAGAACCATCACAATAAACAACCAAGTTATTCAAAGTAATGAGTCCTTTTCACTTGTTGGCATTTCTGTGGATCGAAATCTCAATTGGCAACAACATGTCACATCAATTGCAGAAGCGGCTGCTAAGAAATTAGGTTTGCTCTTCCTGGCTCGCAAATACTTTTACCAGCTAATCTCTATACCTTATATACTTCACAAATAATGCCAAACCTCGAATACTGTCCCACATCTGGGGTACCGCTGCCGCTTCTACACTCGCTATCCTGGACTCCATTCAGAAGAGAGCTATACGTCTCATCGGTGACCCTACTCTCACCTAAAGGCTGACATCCCTTGTCCACCGACGTGCCGTTGGTGACCTCTCTCCCTTTTATAGATATCTGCACGGACAGTGCTCAGAGGAGCTTTCTTCCATAGTTCCTCCACCTGCTGCCCCCAACAGATCTACCAGGGAAACAGAGTGAATGCACCCTTTTACTGTCCAGGTCACCCGACATAGAACATCTTGTTATGCCCGCTCTTTTGTCCCGAGGATTTCCAAGTTGTGGAGTTCCTTGCCAGCACTTGTTTTTCCTTCTCCTCCGAACCTCCAAACCTTCAAGTCCAAAATTAACAAGTTGTCTCTTTCCTTCTTGTCGACACCCACAGTACGATAGTATTTAGGCTGTAAGCCCTCGTGATGTGTTGTTGAAATAAAAAAAAAGAACAATAAACAACGAATAATCAAACAACGATAGACACCAAAACAGTACAAAAATTAGCTTAGCAAGATATTATTTGCAAAACGTCAACGGCAAGATGTGTCAAATATATATTTTTTCTGTTGTCTACGTTTTAATTTCTCTCCAGGGCTACTCTGATTTGGGTAATAATGTGTAATGTGTAATTATATTAAACACATTCCAATAAAAATGAAAACTTTGAACAGCTGTACCTCTTCTTGTAATTTAACTTATAAAAATATGATATAAGGAAGCTCGTGATTTGTTACCTTCAACAAAATCAAAATATCTGGGTTGCATTTGAAGAAAAAAGTATTTTTAATTTCCGCCAAAGAGAAATATCCTGTATATTAAAAATAAATAGTTATTATTACCATGCATAAACGCGATCTGAACTAAAAGAAAAACAATTATTATGACAAAAAGCCGATACTATTATCTCAAACATTTTGATGGATACAAATTTCTGAAGTAGACCTTTTTTTAAATTTAACTTCCTCTAGTTGCAGAACGGTTGAAAATAAACCAAACATTATGGTATCGACTTGATCACCATCGAGGTGGCTTTTCAAAAAGTGGTACAACACTGTGTATTTTAATACTCTGTGTGAATGGAAATCATTTTAAAATATACACTCGTCGAACACGTATTGCCTGGAGAAACCCACATTTTAAAATATAGTCTCAGTGAGGAGCTATTTTCTCCGCTTAGACAACCGATGGGACGTCTTGTAAAACATTCTAAATAAAAGTGTTGTTAAAACCAAAATTCGTTCTTTGCAGTCGTAGAATTTTCAGTAAGTGCCAGGTGTCTTGTTTGTTTCAGATTTTTTCTGCCAATAGCTGGTCGCCTGTTTAACACATATTTCAAACATCTTACTGAATTCCTCCTGGTTGTTTATATCAATTAAGTCGTTGTCTTCTTCTGGATTATTTCGCCATATACCACCTCTTGATAAACTGCCAGCGCTCTCATCCAACTGCAGTAACGACCCAGGTACTGAAAAAGGCATGTTAATCATTAGATATTGTGTGTGTTGTCTTTGTTCATGGCTGCGGTCGTCGGACCAATCGCACATTTTTTAATCATTAGATACATTTTACAAAATAACCTAATATAGTCTGGGAAATCTTAGCTGATTATTTTTAAAATTTAATTCAATCGTTGCGTTTTGATTCCATACACTGGTTTTCCTGCAATACCAACCTCCAACTTACCTTCTGCTTTGCAGCAGGTTAACTTGATTAGTCAGCCGAGACTTTGGTTCAATATTTGCTGATGCATTCTGATCATAATTAAAAACGCAAACCGGTTTGACACACTACAGTTCATCAGTGCGCTATAGTAATTACAGTTAGAATACACCCAAAGTAATTCGGATAAGGTAGCCTGCCCTAGAAAACTTTATGAGACGGCGACCATATGGTACATCTTAAAATGTATTCGCTAACGCATTATATGTTTGAATTCTAAGTAGGAAAAAATGAAAACTACGAATAATATTTTTAAGGAATTTTCTTAAAAAAGATTCACTAAGGAGGAGATCGCAGCTTTTGAATGTTGAAAACTTTTTTCGAATGAGCGCAAACTAGGACCGCTGGAACCCAAATCCGTGGTCAGTTTCAGACATTTTATATTCGATAAACAGAAATTCTGTGTTTTCTTTCGGAAAGTTCTTATATCTCAGGAAATAACACAGTTATGTAAACCAAATTTGGCACACTTGTTTACATTATAAAAAACTCTGGACGCAGCATGTGCGTTATGGTAGTGAATTTTCATAAAAATGTTTTTAATAGCAAATATGTACCTTTTTTTAAGAAAGCAGGCATCAAATTTGGCTACTGGTATAACCTATATAGTAGAAAGAATGTGCCATCCTTTCATCAGATTAACTTTATTGTTTGAAAATGTACAAAAATTTCCGAAAATAAACTTAAAGTGTTCCCAAAAAAATACTGGTTTCTTGGTCAACCTTATAGGTTAATAGCAAATTAAGCTATTGAAATTTGAAGCAATTAATGAAAATTGGTCACCAGAACGCACTTGCTGCGTCCCGAATTTATTTTCTTACAAACATGCATTATATTTCGATGGAAAGTGCAAAAATGCAATACCATTAGGCGCGTTCGATTAAAAAAAAAAGAAAATTTTTATCACCAGCGACTTATGGGCCATCCTGTGATTGTAGAAATATTTTTTAAGATGTAGCTCAAGACACCCGATAATTAATGTATACAAGTTTTTTCGTATCTTGTATAATAACGGAGGGTCTATTTGAAATGAATTTTCTGGAAATATTTTAGTAAAATGAAGGACAATGACGGTTGAAACTAATACTTCAGGGTTTGTAAAAGATTCTTCTTGAGACCTTTTTTTCTCCATAGCCCGTATTAGATTAAAAGTCTTTGCCTAAATGTTGCCAATTTTGACGTTTTAAATCGCAACTTTGGCGTTTTGAGGAAAACCCCAATTTATTTTTCTTTAAATGCCTATAACTTTTTTTGTTTTTTGACGAACCAAAGTTGGGTGCCCTTACTTTTGTAATTCCGGAGATGTGATTTTTTTTCGAAAGAAAACACAAAATTTTCCGGGAAAACCTGGGCCGATTTTACTGGATAACGAACTTATCCAATCCACTTGCAAAGTCATGCAAAATCGGCACATTACTTTTTGATTTATCGGTGTTATTACACACACACACACACACTTATATATATATATATATATATATATATATATATATATATATATATATATATATATATATATATATATATATATACAGGGTGTCCCTCTAACAATGGGCCAAACCCATATATTAGGATAGAGCATCAAAAATTAAATAGACTTTCATCAATACGTTTTGTCCGATTGTTGCTTGTTTTCAATATACAGTGTGTTAAAATTGACTTTGAAAAAAATTAAATCGCTCGTTTTTCTGCTAATTACTGGAATATGGATTTGGAACTTTGTAATAGGGGGTTATCGAGGATGCCGCTTCCAACCGTGATACCTATTTTGAGCTACATCATAGATGGCGCCACCTACACTAAACCCGAATGTTTTACAGGGGCATAACTTTTTCGATGATCAACTTTCTGCAAATATGTTCAGAAAAACTGAAAACTACTAATTTTTTGTTCGAAAAAGGTATACTTAGTTGAAACTCATAAAGTGAGTGGTTACCGAGATATTGCGGTTTTAATAATGGTGTGCATTGAAAATCTCTCAAATCTGAAATTTTATTAACATTATTATTATCACTAAATTATAAGAAAAAATTGACAATTATCGAACAATTCACTTAATAAGATTCTCAAAATGGCCTCCGCCTACTTCAATACATTTTTCTAGTCTCAACCCAAAATTTTGCCTCACCTTAAAAAAAGTTTGATAATCGTTTTTCAATATATCACTGGATTCGATTATTCCAGCCCAAAGATCATCTCTGGAGTTACAAATATTCTTGTGTACTAATTCTTTCAAGTGACCCCAGAGGAAGAAATCTAGAGGATTGAGGTCGGGGCTACGTGCAGGCCAAGGAAAATCTCCACCTCGACCTATCCATCGGCGCGGATAATTTTAGTTCAGAAATTCTCTGACAGGAAGTCCATAATGGGCAGGTGCCCCGTCGTGAATGAACCATAATCTCCTGCGCACGTCTAGAGGGACATCTTCCAAGAGAATAGGAAGTTGATCTCTCAAGAAAATTGAATAATTCTCCACATTGAGCCTTGCAGGAAGTTCTATTGGTCCCAACAACACGTCGCCTAGTATGCCACACCAGACATTAATGGAGAACTCATGTTGAAAATGGTGTTCTCGCGTCAAATGAGAATTGCTGCTGTCATATGTGTGAGCATTTTTGAAATTGAAAACTCCTCTTCTTGTGAATGTCGCTTCGTCAGTGAATAGAATGTTGTTGAAGAAAAACTGATAGTCATTCTGATACCGACGAATGCGTTCACAAAAATCCAATCTAGATAGAAAATCTAGAGGTAAAAGATTCTGCACTGGTGTGAAGTGGTAAGGATGTAACTTTTATTTTCTGAGAAGTCTACCAATACTTGATTTATTTATTCCAGTTGCTGCAGAGAGGCGTCTTACGCTTGTTTCCGGATCTTCTGCAAGGCGTACTAATATCTCTTCCTCTTGATGTACAGGACGTCTTGGTCCACCAACTTCCGACTTCGAATTGAAAGAACCAGTTTCACCTACGAATACATTAGGACGAGATGATACGCATCCGTGTAACAAAATGTGTTTTCACGATTTTTCCAGCCCTCAGGTGTGAATTTTGTCAAAACTTTCGTTTCAGAAATAATCAATGGCAATGAGTGCATATTACTCTTTTACATACCTAATTTATCGTATAATCTTCTAAAGGTCTTGTGATCTGGTTGTCTACGACTAGGATATAATTCCAAGTATCTGGCGGCGGCTTGGTGGCTACGGAAGTTTGATTGCGCATAAACGCAGATCATATCTCTCTTCTCAATATTGCTAAACTTATTATGGCGAGGCATTTCAGAAATAATAACTACCTACTACTCTTAATTGAAAAACCATGTGCTTGTCAAAATTGACAGATTATGTTTATTGTGTTACGCAAATGACATCCCTATGAAAACGAAAAACAAAAGATGATTCATCTAATTCATTGACAGTTGTTCACCCGGCCAATCAACTGCTATAGTTATTAGCGCCGTGATATGTCCACAGGAATACATCTTTTATTTGCCAAAAACATACTTATTCTATGAAATCGAATTAAATCCAGAGAAACTTCCCAATTTTTAGGAATTGATTTAGAACTAGAAAATTATGATTAAAATACACCGACCTCAATCCTCTAGAATTTTCCATTGGGGTTACTTGAAACAACTGATACATACACAATAATGTTTGTAACTCCAGAGATGAACTTTGGGCCAGAATAAAATTTCAGATTTGAGAGATTTTCAATGCACACCATTATTAAAACCGCAATATCTCGGTAACCACTCACTTTATGAGTTTCAACTAAGTATACCTTTTTCGAACAAAAAATTAGTAGTTTTGAGTTTTTCTGAACAGATTTGCAGAAAGTTGATCATCGAAAAAGTTATGCCCCTGTAAAACATTCGGGTTTAGTGTAGGTGGCGCCATCTATGATGTAGCTCAAAATAGGTATCACGGTTGGAAGCGGCATCCTCGATAACCCCCTATTACAAAGTTCCAAATCAATATTCCAGTAATTAGCAGAAAAACGAGCGATTTAATTTTTTTCAAAGTCAATTTTAACACACTGCATATTGAAAACAAGCAACAATCGGACAAAACGTATTGATGAAAGTCTATTTAATTTTTGATGCTCTATCCGAATATATGGGTTTGGCCCATTGTTAGAGGTACACCCTGTATATATATATATATATATATATATATATATATATATATATATATATATATATATATATATATATATATATATATATAAACATATAAAAATTGAAACTGACCCCGAATATGTGTTCTGGGGGGCCTAATTAGCGCTCATTTCAAGAATCTTTTTCAAAATTCAAAAGTCGGGATCTCCTCATGAGGGACTTTTTTTTAAAGAAAATTCACCATGTTACAAAATCAGGATCTTTGCGTGAAAAGAAAAAAATTTATAACCATTTTAGTTTTTCCTCTTAAAATGCGAAAGTCGCGATTCGAAACGTCAAAATTGACATGTTCTAAATAAATAACCTGAAACTAATATGGGTTATGTAGAAAGAATGTCGTAAGAAGTGTGTTCTATATAGCCTTAAGTTTCCGCTTCAGCCGCCATTGTCCTTCATTTTAGTTAAACGTTTGCAAAAAAATGAATTTCAAATAGACCCTTTCTCTGATGCTTTGGCAGTAGTTTCAGTTATATGGTTTATTATATATATATATTAATACATGAAGAAACAATTTTGTACCCCTTTTTAAACATATTGCGAGCACGGGGCAGTGTGAGATTAGAGTTCATATAAAGAACGAGAGCAGAAAGATAAAACGTGTGTATAATCTGTGTTACAAATATGTAGATTAAACAACGCTTTTTCTAATTACTCAGTCGGATTCCCAGTTATCAGGGGTCAGCTGACGATTATTATATTAATCTGTCGATGTTAAACATATTACTCTATGGTCGAACAAATGTATAGGGATGCGTTCATAGGTTCATACTGAATATTAAACTTTCAGTTCCTAAAAAAGTAACTACAAATTTTGTAGAATTTTAGTGAATTTGCGTAGAAAAAATTCACTAATATAAGGAACTCGCGACTATTGCATTTGGAAAAAATGTCCTTTAAATGGGCGCGAACTGGGTCCCCTAGAACACATTTTCGTTATATATATATATATATATATATATATATATATATATATATATATATATATATATATATATATATATATATATCGCACCGATAACTGAGAAAATACTAGGCGGACTTGGATAAGATTTGGTGGGCGCCTTCCTTTTATAAGTCGCTTGTTTAAGTTTGTTAGGCAGGAAAATGTGACCAGTTTTTCCTGGAAAATTTTAGGTTTTCTTCCGGAAATATTTATAGCTCTGGAAATGACAAAGGTATGGCAACCAAATTCGGTATGCGGCTTTATATTATAGAATACGTTCCGCCCTTAGGAGGGGGCGTAACACTGTCGGTCCCATGTCCATGCGATGTTGGGCAAGTTAAATATCCCTACCCTCCTTACAGAAAGGCAGGGGTTTGGCAAAATTTTCAGGATGGTGAGGTAAAACTGCTCCCTGGCGTCGGTGATTGGCCATAGTCGCGGAAATAGGCCGACGTTAAAGAAGCAAAACACACACATACACACACAGTTCAGATTTTCAATATTTTTTCATTTATTTAATTTAATTCTATTTCTATTAGTTAATTTTCTTGTACAAAATGTTCTTTTGATAGAGATTTTTTTAATAAATGAATTTAATGAATTTTCTTTGAAGAAACGTTTGTTGCGAATTTTTGTATGAAAAACTATTCAATTGATGGAACATGTTTTAAACGAAATTAATCGAAAATAAGGTTTTAATGGATTTTCGTGCAAACAAATTATTTTATATCCAATTTTAATTACAGATTAGGTATATAATTTGAATTTTATGTCTTCTTTTTGCAAAAGTTTGTGTAAAAAGATATTTAGCCAGTTTTCGCAGATTTTTTTTGTGCTTCGTAGAAATCATTTTTTGTAAGATGTTTTTGTGACATTTTGGTAAATAATGATAAATGTTTAACAAGTGATTACAAAATAAAAGGATTTTCTTGAAAAATTGTTTGCAAATTTTCATCAAATTTTTGTTGTGCCGTCGAAAATGTTTTTGTGAAAAATTTTATTTTGGTAGGTGGGTAAATAACTTAAAATGGTTGGTTGGCCAGGAAAATCGGAACAGTTTTTTAAATTTATTTATTTTTATTTTTATTCGCGAATTTTCTTGTACAAAATATTCTTTTAATAGCGATTTTTGTTATAAATGAATTTAATGAATTTTCTTTGAAGAAACATTTGAGAATTTTTGTATGAAAAATTATTCAATTGATGGAACACTTTTTAAATGGAATTCGGCAAAAATAAGGTTTCAATGGATTTTCGTGCAAGCAAATTATTTTATTTTTAATTTTGATTATAGATTAGGTTTATAATTTGAATTTTATGTATGCTTTTAGCAGAATGTTGATGCCTGCTTTCATTAAAAAAAGACATATCTACAATAATTTTTTTAAATGAAAATTCACTACCATAACGCACTTGCTGCGTCCAGACGTTTTTTAAATTAATTTTACTGTCAAAATTTGACAAATAGAATAGATACCAGCAAACCAAAAGAAGCAGAAACCAATAATAAAGTAAAAGAAGAGCTAGGCGTAGCCTTGTAAAGAATTCTCGCATCCCACCAGGAAGAAGTTAAAGCTCTATGACCAACACTAAAAATTCCAGTTTGGAAGCAATTGAAAAGCATCTTATGACCTGAGGGAGGATGAAATAAATGCGCTGGATGACAGATGATATCATAGATATTATGGACGTTAGACATGTCGAGAAGAATAGAAGCCAACGAACACAATACCAGGGCCTCCACAAACTAATTCCTAAGGTCAGAGCGGCCAAGGGTAGTGATTTTCTGATGCGTGTGACCAAATCGAGAACTTGAAGCAATGCATAAATTTTTAACATGTACAAAGGTAGTGCTGCAAATTGAATCAGAATTTCCACATAGCTGTAATTCTCTATTCTCCGCAGAAAGACATTCTCATGAAATAAATTTATCACAAACAAAATATTCGTATTCATATACACATAAACTTCTGAAACCTTATATTACTCGAGTTTTAACGAAAAAATGTCAAGTTTCCCCAAATCACCCCTCATCTATCGCTTACCCATTGGAGCGATCTTACCCAAAAGCACTTCGAAGCGTTCCTTTGTCGGCTGCTTACTGTATACCAAACTTGAAGATAATATCTCAATTCTTTTGAAAGTTATTGCCGATACTAAAAGACAGACGTTCAGGTCGACAGACCGATCGACCGACAGACAAAAAATGTTTGTTCCAGAATCAACTTTTCTATATGTTTTGAGTTTTTTCACGCCGTTTTAGCAAAAAAAAACTTTGAAATTTTTATCATTGATATTCCACCTCCACACATTCAACTGCTAATTTAATTTCAGCACAGAATAGCAAATGTTTGATGCAATGGGAAGTTTTCTAATAAGCAAACCCTAAAACGTTATTATTGCTCCATGTTTTAACGAAGATGTGTCAATGTTCACCAAATCACCCCCCAGTCATCCCCTACCAAAAAACAACTTTTTACCCAAAAAGAATTCGAACCGTTCGCTTGTTGGGTGCCAATTGTATACCAAATTTGAAGACGATATCTCATTTCGTCCAAAAGTTTTCGTGGCTCAGATAGACATACAGACCGACTGACAGATAGCCCGACAGACAAACAAAAATCGATTCCAAATTGTGTTTCTATATTTTGACACTTTTTACGACATTTAAACGACAAAAATTTTTGACTTTTTCGTCGCCGATGCCATACTTCTACACGTATTGATGATGTGGAAGTAAAATCTGTACCGAGAGGGTACGTTATGGTAGTGAAGTTTTGTATAACTGATGTACGAAATCTTTATGCAAAATATAAGCATATGAAAATTAAAACTGACCCCAAATATGCGTTCTAGCGCTCCCAATTTGCGCTCATTTCAAACAATTTTTACAAGTTTCAAAAGTGACTATTTCCTGACTACTAAATTTTTTCCAGGAAAATGCACTAAAATTATGAAAGTTGCTGGGTATGCTACAAAATAGGCAGGATGAGCTGTATGAATGGTGTGCGTACATTGAACAATAATTTTATGACGTTAGGTTAGGAATGAAGAACATGAATCACTATCAATACGGGAAGGAAACCACTAAAGATAAGTAGTGAATATCGTTACCCTGGCAAGGAACGCAAAAGTGTCAGGCTCGCGCCAAATTCGCGTAGAGATTCTTAAACTGCTGATTAAGGTGGATTCTTTGGAGCTTTATTTAAACTTTTCAACTATGTACACAACACCAGAACAATACAAATGATTGGTAAAATCTACCTTTTAGGCGATTCTGGAGAGACCATATGCTAAACGCTGCAGTGATCTCAGCAGATAATCACTCAAGAAGTAGTGAGTCGCATTACCTTGGCAACGATCGCTAGAGCGTCAGGCCCAATTCAATTTACTTAAGAGATCTTACAACTGCTGATTAGCGAGGATTTCCTGAAAGCTTTATTTAAACTCTTCAACTTAGTACACAAAGACGGAACAATACAAATAATTGGTGAAATCTACCTTTTAGAAGAATATAGAGAAACCAAATATTAAACGCTGCAGTGATCTCAGCAAAGAATCAGTCCGATGAGTCAGGTCCCCAAAAATTTTCACGGAAAGTATATCTTCCCGAATATACAGTGGCTTTTAGGCAGGTACAAACTTTTTTGGACAAGTCCTCTCTCAATTTACGTAGAAATACTTAAATGATGCCAAAGTTAAAACATGGGAAAAGTGAAAAGCAGTTGGTTAAAAGCATTGCACAATGAACTTATCAATCTTCTTATGAAATACTTTTATAAGAGTTATCTACAAATAGAAGTTTAATTTTAGGTAAGTAAATTATTCAGTACCTTTTATACCTCGCAGTTCAGCTGACATCGTGAATAAGTCACGTTAAAAAAATCAAAAGCTGTCTGCATATTATTGCAATAATTGCTCTTAAAATATCTTAGAAAGTACCGGCCCTGAGCAGGTGCTGGGTACAAAATACCTTTAACCAGGTTCTGTGCATATTTACGTAGAAATACTTATACAGTGCTAAAGTTGAATCTACGGAACGTGAAAAGCACTCTATACCATTCTCAGCATTGTGAGCTTATCACTCTCTCATAAAATCTGTTCATAAAAATTAGCCTAAAATATTCTTAGCAGATTTTATATCTCGCAGTTAAACTGACACGGTAAATAGAATGTCAAAAAAACAAAAGTTGTCTACATCTTATTATAATAATTGCACTTGAAATATCTCAGAAATAACTACGGTCGCTAAAATGATAATTAGGTATGGGTACAAGTAGGTATAGATGAGTGATTCTGTACCAGCCGCCAGCCTCTTGCGCATCCATCTGACTTTTGGAGGTTAGATTGCGCTAGGGAATAGAGTAGGGTTATATGTAAATACACGCCGCATCCACTGACCACCAGATGGCACAGAGATTACAGCACGCTTAAATGATCTCCACCCACTAGCCTTGTCCTCTTGAGTAGGACGTAATGATTTGTCGTTAGATGGTGTTAAGAAATACAGTACAGTTGAATGCTAGAGCCGTGCATCGGTTACCGACCATCAGATGGCGCTAACGAATTCAATTTAAATTTTAATTGTAGATTAGGTATATAGATTGAATTTTATGTATGCCTTTAGCAGAATTTTGTGTAAAAAATATTTAGCCAAATTTGATGCCTGCTTTCATTAAAAAAAACTTCTGGACGCAGCAAGTGCGTTATGGTAGTGAGTTTTCATAAAAATGTTTTTAATAGCAAACATGTTTTTTTAAGAAAGCAGGCATCAATATATATATATATATATATATATATATATATATATATATATATATATATATATATATATATATATATATATATATATATATATATATAGTAGAAACAATGTGCCATGTTTCATCAAAATAACTTTATTGTTTGAAAATGTACAAAAATTTCCGAAAGTAAACTTAAAGTGTTCCCGAAAAAACTGGTTCCCTGGGCAACCTTATAGGTTAATAGCAAATTGAGCTATTCAAATTTGAAGGATTTAATGAAAATTCGCTACCATAACGTACTTGCTGCATCCCAAATTTCTTTTCTTACAAAGATGTATTATATTTCGATGGAAAATGCAAAAATGCAATAACATAGGGCGTGTTGGATTAAAAAAAGAAAATTTCAATCACCAACGACTTATGGGTCATCTGTAATTGTGGAAATATTTTTTAAGATGTAGCTTAAGACACCCTATAATTAATATATACAATTTTTTTTCGTAACTTACATAATAACGGATATATTGAGCTTTAAAGATTTTCACGAAAATTTGACAAAAATGATATACCATTAAACGATAAACTCTATAGCCAACACTACTGCCAAAGCATCAGAGAAAGGGTCTATTTTAAATGAATTTTCTGGGAATATTTTAGTAAAATGAAGGACAATGACGATTGAAAGTAAGAGTTCAGGCTTTGTAAAGCATTCTTCTTGAGACATTTTCTTTCTATAGCTTATATTAATTTCAGGATCATTGCCTAAATATTACCAATTTTTAGATTTTAAATCGCGACTTTGACGTTTTGAGGAAAACCCAAATTTATTTTCCTTTAAATGCCTGTAACTTTTTGTCCTTTAACCTACAGAGCTAAATTTTTGTAGGCAGCTTACATATGATGATGTCAACCAGTTGTCCTTACTGTGTTAATTCCGGAGATACAATTTTTTTTCGAATGAAAACCCAAAATTTTCCCGGAAAACCTCGTCCGATTTTTCTCACTAACGAACTTATCCAAGCCATTTACAAAATAAAGGTATGTGCCAAATTTTATTAAAATCGGTCCTTTATTTTTTGAGTTATCGGTGTGACACACACACACACACACACACACACACACACACACACACACACACACACACACACACACACACATATATATATATATATATATATATATATATATATATATATATATATATATATATATATATATATATATATATATATATATATATATATATATATAAGCATATAAAAATTGAAACTGACCCCGGATATGGGTTGTAGGGGTCCTAGTTCGCGCTCATTTGTAAAAAATTTTTCAAAATTCAAAAGTCAGGATCTCCCCATTAGTGAATTTCTTCTACAAAAATTCACTAAAAAGACATATCTATAATTAAAAATACTTTTATGAAAATTTACTACCATAACGCACTTGCTGCATCCAGACTTTTTTTAAATGAATTTTACTGCAAAAATTTGACAAATAGAATAGATATCAGCTAACCAAAAGAAGCAGAAACCAATGATAAAGTCAAAGAAGAGCTAGGCGTAGCCTTGTAAAGAATTCTCGCATTCCACCAGGAAAAAGTTGAAGCTCTATGACCAACATTAAAAATTACAGTTTGTAAGCGAGTCAAAAGCATCTTATGACCAGAGGGACGAGAAGCAACTAAATGCGGTGGATGTCAGTTGATATCATAGACATTATGGACGTTAGAGATGTAGACAAAAACAGAGGCCAACGAACGCAATATCAGGGCCTCCACAAACTAATTTCTAAGGTCAGAGCGGCCAAGGGTAGTGATTTTCTGCTGAGTGTGACCAAATCGAGAACTTGAAGCAATGCATAAATTTTTAACATGTACAAATATAGTGCTGCAAATTGAATCAGAATTTCCACATAGCTGTAATACTCTACTCTCCTCAAAAAGACATTCACATGAAATTAATTTATCACAACGAAAATATTCTTATTCATGTACCCATAAACTTCTGAAACGTTATATTACTCGAGTTTTAACGAAATGTCAAGTTTCCCTAAATCACCCCTTATCTATCACTTACCTATCGAAGCGATCTTACCCAAAAGCACTTCGAAGCGTTCTTTTGTCGGCTACTTACTGTATACCAAACTTGAAGATAATATCTCAATTATTTTGAAAGTTATTGCGTATATTAAAAGAGAGACGTTCAGGCCGACAGACCGATCGACCGACAGACAAAAAATGTTTCTTCCAGAATCAATTTTTATATATGTTCTGAGTTTTTTCACACTGTTTTAGCAAAAAAATATTTTTATCATTGATTTTCTACCTTCATACATTCAACTCCTAATTTAATTTCAGCACAGAATAATAAATGTTTGATGCAATGGAAAGTTTTTTAATAAGCAAAGCTTAAAACGTTATTATTGCTCCATGTCTTAACGAAGATGTGTCAATGTTCACCAAATCACCCCCCAGTCATCCCCTACTCAAAAACAATTTTTTACCCAAAAACAATTCGAACCGTTCGTTTGTTGGGTGCCAATTGTATATCAAATTTGAAGACGATATCTCAATTCGTCCTAAAGTTATCGCGCGTCAGATAGACATACAGACCGACTGACAGATAGCCCGACAGACAAACAAAAAATCGATTCCAAATCGTGTTTCTATGTTTTGACACTTTTTACGACATTTAAAGGAATTTTTTTAAATTTCTGTCGCCGATGACATACGTCTACACGATGTGGAAGTAAAATCTGTACCGAGAAGGTATGTTATGGCAGCGAACTTTTGTAGAACTGATGTACGAAATCTTTTTGCAAAATATAAGCATATGAGAATTAAAACTGACCCCAAATATGCGTTCTATCGCTCCTAATTCACGCTCATTTGAAACAATTTTTACAAGATTCTGCTGGTTACTGAATTTTTTCCAGGAAAATGCGCTAAAATTATGAAACTTGCGTGGTTGTTTTAAAACAGAACCGCTGAGCTCTAATGAGTCGTTATGGAGACAATCTACAAAATAGGCAGGATGAGCTGTATGAATGGTGTGCGTACATAGAACAATAATTTTATGACGTTAGGAATGAAGAACATGAATTACTATCAATACAGGAGTGGAAACCACTTAAGGTAAGTAGTGAATATCGTTACCCTGGCAACGAACGCAAAAGTGTCAGGCTCAGGCCAAATTCACGTAGAGATCCTACAACTGCTAAATAAGGTGGATTCTTTAGACCTTTATTCAAACTTTTGAACTATGTACACAACACCAGAACAATACAAATGATTGGTAAAATCTACCTTTTAGACGATTCTGGAGAGACCATATGCTAAACGCTGCAGTGATCTCAGCAGATAATCACTCAAGAAGTAGTGAGTCGAATTACCTTGGCAACGAACGCAAGAGCGTCAGGCCCAGGTCAATTTTACTTAGAGATCTTATACCTGCTGAAAAGCGAGGATTTCTTGAAAGCTTTATTTAAACTCTTCAACTTAGTACACAAAGGCGGGACAATACAAATAATTGGTGAAATCTACCTTTTAGAAGATTCTAGAGAAACCAAATGCTAAACGCTGCAGTGATCTCAGCAAAGAATCAGTCCGATGAGTCACGTCCCCAAAAATTTTCACGGAAATTATATATTCCTGAATATACAGTGGCTTTTAGGCAGGTGCAAAATGTTTTTGGGTAAGTCCTCTCAAAATTTACGTAGAAATATCTAATGATGCCAAAGTTATATCATGAGAAAAGTGAAAAGCAGTTGGTTACAAGAATTGCATAGTGAAAGTTCACTATGCAATTCTTGTAATGATATGTATCAATCTTCTTATCAAGTCTTTTCATAAGAGTTATCGAACAATAGAAGTTAAATTTTAGGTAGGTAAATTATTCAGTACCTTTTATATCTCGCAGCTCAGCTGACATCGTGAATAAGTCACGTTAAAAAACCAAAAGCTATCTGCATATTATTACAATAATTGCTCTTAAATACTACCGGCGCTAAGCAGGTGGTGGGTACAAAATATCTCTGCATATTTACGTAGAAATACTTGTACAGTGCTAAAGTTGAATCTACGGAAAGTGAAAAGCACTCGATACCATTCTCAACATTGTGAACTTATCACTCTCCCATAAAATATTTTCATATAAATTAGCCTAAAATATTCTTAGCAACTTTTATATCTCACAGTTAAACTGAAACTGTAAATAGAATGTCCAAAAACCAAAAGTTGTCTACATCTTATTACAATAATTGCACTTGAAATATCTTAGAAACAACTACCGGCGCTAAGGCGATAATTAAGAATGGGTACAAGTAGATATAGATGAGCAATTCTGTACCAGCCGCCAGCTTCTTGCGCATCCGCATGACTTTTGGAGGTTAGATGGCGCTAGGGAATAGAGTACGGTTAAATATAAATACACGTCTCATCCACCGACCACCAGATGGCGCCAGAGACTACAGTCGCTTAAATGTTCTCCACCCACTAGCCTTGTCCTCATGCGCATGATGTAATAATTTGTCGCTAGATGGTGTGAAGAAATACAGTGCAGTTGAATGCTAGAGCCGTGCGTTAGCCACCGACCACCAGATGACATTAAGGAAAACAGTGCGGTTAAATGCTAGAGCCAGGACATATAACAGGTGGCTGTGATTTTAAATTTAACCCAATGGATGAGGAGAATGTCATATGAATAGAGTACGGTTAAATGTAAATACACGCCTCATCTACCGACCACCAGATGGCGTCAGAGACTACAGTACGCTTAAATGTTTGCCACTCACTAGTCCTCATGCGCATGACGTAACGATTTGCCATTAAATGGTGTTAAGGAATGCAGCTGTTCGCTCAAGCTGAATATAGACATACTTGCATTTGTCAATTCAACAAATAAACCTATGTTTACAAACAAGCTATTCTTTATTTACCGTAATTTTATCGTTTAACTGTTTATTATGCGAAAGTGACTGCAAACCACGTTACCCTACAATTGTAAACACAGAAAAATGGATACAACATGGCGGCGTTGTCGCCATTTGTTCGTTCAAACGCATGCGCTACTCTACTAATCGACTGGCTGTGTAGTACGATTAAATGTTCTCCTCCTGTCAGCCTTATTCGCAAGCGCGTGACATAGAGATTTATAGCTAAATTGAGTTAAAGAATTAAGTAGAGTTGAATGCTAGAGCAGTGCATCAGCCACCGACCACCAGATGATGTTAAGGAATACAGTACGGTTAAATGCTAGAGCCAGCACACAACCATATGGCTGAGATTTTAAATTTAACCCGTTGTATGAGGAGGATGTGATATGACACCAACGCATAGTGAGCGCTACAGCGGAGAGGATGTCATATGACACCTTTGCATCTGCCCTTCATCCATTACGTTTTTTTTCTACCTAGATCAATTCATTACTTCACATACCCATGATGTCATCTAGTGTGCGAAGAAAAATACCATCAAAATTGATTAAGTCTATGGTAAATAAGTAAAACTATGATTGAAGATGCTGTTATAGTGAAGAAGGGAACTTTACAAATAGATTTACTATCTCTTCAGATCTTCAATGATATAAAACCAAAAAAACGTCTTATAAAAGTATAAGCTCAATAGAAAAGTAGTTTCCGAAGGCAATTGTTTATTTGTAGAACCATAAGATAAACCTGTATTTATTTTTTCAACCGAATACTAAACCAGTTTTCTATAAATTACATTTATCAGTTACTTCCAGGTGTCAAACAAGAGCTAGTCGTAGCGTAAAAACGTTCGAATCCCACCAGGAAGCAGCTGAAGATCTATGGTCAAATATAAAAAATGCCATTTTGAAAGCGAGCGAAAAGTATCTTAAGACTAAAGGGAGGGTCAGCAAAAAGTGCGGGAGGACATATGAGATAGACATTATTGACGTTAGACAAGTGGACAAGAATAGAGGCAAACGCGCACATTCACTGACCTCCACAACTCATTCCTAAGAAGGTCAGAGCGGCCGAGGGCGGAAATTTTCTGGTCAGTATGACAAAATCGAGAACTCAATGCAATGCCTAAATACTTCAACAATATATATATATATATATATATATATATATATATATATATATATATATATATATATATATATATATATATATATATATATATATATAAGAGAAAACAAAATGAAAATGAATTGTGAAGAGAGACAAATAATCTCTACACTTACATTTAGCAAGGAAGAGAGTCACACTATTTCTCAAATTACTTTAAATTCAATTCAAAATTTAGATATGGAACATTTGGGGTTTTAAAATCAGTCTCGAGTTGTTTAGATTATTTGTGGTATTGAAGGTTGTGACGATGGTGTTCAGCTTATCAAGCATGCCCTAAACATGTGAGTGACCACCTTCAGGATACCAATCAGAGCTGTGGCGATAGCTATCAGCGAATTCCTACAGTATGCCAAACCAAAATATTTTTATCTTAATTTTGAAAATTTAATTTGCTTAAATAAAAAACTATTGTTGGCAAACAAACTTATACAACCTATTCAAAGGAACACACATGTTAAGTTATCATTTTTCTATGAATATTAGCTAAAAAATAAATCTATGAAAACAGATAATAGCTATCAAGTTCCATTTCTATTTGATGTGTATGAAGTACTATTTTAAATGCTATACTGTGTGTTTTATAATACCGTATTCTGTCTGTTGTATTAATAAATAAATAAATAAATAATCTAATTCCATTTTTATTTGCTGTACACGAATTATTATTTTACATGCTGTACTGTCTTTTACTATATTGTATTGTCTTTTTGTATTAATGACGTTAAAAAAATAATTGTGTAGTTCCATTTTTATTTGTGCAATGTCATAAATTCAAACTACTTAACTAAAGACTAATTGTTAGTTGACAAACTTATCCAGGCTATTTACCAAAGGAACATGCATGTCAATTATCATTAAAATTAGTTCAATCATTCGAGTTTGAGTTATCATCGTGACATATAAATGCGATTGTAGCTATAAATACCAATATTATTTATAGTTGAAAAAAGAACTTTGGTTGATAATGATATGGCTAGTGGACGTGAAGAGGGAAGGAGAGAGGACACCAACGGCACGTCGGTGGGCAAAGGATGGCAGCCTTTGGGTGAGGGTAGGGTCACCGATGAGACGTATAGCTCTCTTCTGAATGGAGTCCAGGATAGCAAGTGTAGAAGCGGCAGCAGCACCACAGATGTGGGAGCAGTATTCGAGGTTTGGTCTTATTTGTGAAGTATATAAGGAATAGAGATTAGCTGCTGAAAAGTATTTGCGAGCCCGGAAGGGGAAACCTAATTTCTTAGCAGCCGCTTCTGCAATAGATGTGACATGTTGATGCCAATTCAAATTCCGATTCACAGAAATGCCAACAAGTGAAAAGGACTCATTAATTTGAATAACTTGGTTGTTCATTGTGATGGGTCTAGGGTTTGTGTATCTCCTATGAGAAAGAAAGCAAGATTGTGATTTGGTGGGGTTGAATTGTACAATATTTCTACTTCCCCAGTCTAATATTTTTTGGCGATGCACGGAGATAGAACCCTCCATGAGTCTGCGATCCTCATCTAACTGGGCTAAAGAGACAGGCTTAGAATATTGTATATTTGAGTGGAGGGTGCTGTCGTCCGCATAACTGTGAACTGGGTTGGATGTGCTAGAGATGAGGTCATTGGTGTAGAGAAGAAACAAAGTAGGGGCTAAAGCTGAACCTTGAGGAACTCCGGCATTAGTTGGATACAGTTTAGAGGAATAGCTATCCACGACAACAGAAATGCTCCGGTTGGAGAGGACATTTGCTGTCCAGGTACAGAGTTTTGGTGGTAGGTCATAGGCCGGGAGTTTATTAAGCAGCGCTGCGTGCTAGACCTGGTTGAATGCTTTGGATATGTCTAGAGCGATAATCTGGGATTCACCGTGTAGTTCCATAGACTTGTTCCAAGAATGGGTGACAAAGGAAAGGAGGTCGGCAGTTGATCTGCGCCGACGGAATCCATATTGCCTGTCGTGGATTAGACTGTGTTTTTCAAGAAATTTTAGTAATTCGGTGTTTATATACTTTTCCATCACTTTAGAGACGACTGGAAGGATACACCAACCACGTTGTCGCCATTTGTCCGTTCAAACGAATGCGCTACTCTACTAATCTACTGGCTCTGTGGTACGATTAAATGTTCGCCCCCTGCCAGCTTTATTCTCAAGCGCGTGACGTAGATAGTTATCGTTAGATGGCGTTAAAGAATGCAGTAGAGTTGAATTCTCGAGGCGTACATCATTGACCATCAGATGGTGTTAGGGAATACAGCGCGGTTAAATGCTAGAGACAGGCCACAGCCACCAACAATCAGATGGTTAAGATTATAAATTTTAGCCCTTGAATAAAAAGGGTGTCATATGACATTAACGCATAGTGAGTGCTATAGTGGGGAGGATGTCATATGACATATTTGCACCTGACGTCGATATGTTTCGTTTTTTGTAACTAGATCAATTCATTAGTTCACATACCCATGCTGCCAATCACTCTTCTCACAAATTCTTTCATAATAGTTAGCCAAAAATAGAAGTTAAATAATTTTAGATGTGTAGGCAAATATTCTTTAGAATCTTTCACCACAAATATGTCACGCAAAAAAAAAACAAAGTTAGTTAACATATTATTACAATAATTTTACTTGGAATATATTAGAAACTACCGGCCCTAATTAAGGATGGGTAAAAGTAGGTTAGATGAGCGATTATGCGCCAGCCTCTTGCGCATTAACGTGACTTTAGAAGGTTAAAGGCGTTAGGGAATAGAGTACGCTTAAATGTTACAGTCATGTCTTAGCAGCCTAGCACCAGATGGCACTAGGGAGTACAGTGGGGTTAAGGAGTCGCGGGCCAAAGGACTCCAGGGGGCAAGCTGAGGAAGTGGAAATAACAACATAAACTCCCGATGAAGCTTTCCCCAAGACCGTCATGCGCGGTAAAAATCCGCATCCTGCACGAGGTGACCCTGCTATTAACTAAACATGACGGATCTAGACAAGGAGGTCGAACTAAACTCCCCCAATCTACGGTGTCACGTGACCCGTGCCTATGGATGGATGGCACCAGGGCGATGGTGTCGTGAACGGAACCTCTGGAGTACCAGGCAACCCTCCAGAGTAACCCGCCTTGCACCACACAGGGGGTTCTGATGGTGTGGACAGTATTTCCCCCATTCTCGTGGGAACAACATGAAGATTATAAATACATATAAAACCAAAACCAATGAGGCTCGAGGAGTGGCTCCGGCTACAGACTTGAGCCTTGAGTCTATCCCGGAAACGGAGACGAGCCAGGGTGCGGCAGCGGACTCTGGAGGTCCCACGACCGGCGTAGATACGGGGGATCAGGGGGTAGCTTCGGCCAGAGACCTGTCCCCGGCACCCAAGCTGGAGGCTGGGTCCCACCGGAGGGCGGCGAGCTCCGCGGACTCCGGGGGCCCCTCCACCAGTGAGGACTCTACTGTTAGAGTAGAGGGACTGCCCCGGCAGTCCAAGCGTCTTTCCGGGGCGCAAAGAAAGAAGCTCCGGAGGGCGCAAAAAATGGCGGCCGGGACCTGGACGGTCGAGAAACCTGTAAAGGCGCAAGAGGGGAGTGCGGGTCAGAAGAGGACGCGCTCGAACTCTAGCACGCCCACTACAGACAGACGTTCCAAAAGGGCCAGGGTGCCTGTAAAGGCGCAAGAGGAGAGTGCGAGTCGGAAGACGCCGCGCTCTGGCTCTAGCACGCCTACTACAGACAGACCTCCCAAAGGAACTAAGGCCGGAACACCGGCGCAGACTGGCTCTTACAGGGAGGCTGCGGAGGGCCTCGGGATGGCGGTGATTGACAGACGCCATCCTGAGGTCACGCTAGACCAGGGGAAGGCGGACCTGATTCAGGCTGCGGTGGTAGCTGCAGTGGACTCTCTTCAGGAAGGGGAGAGCCCGCCTCAGTTCCACCGGACGCGCCTGACGGGGGGCATCCTCTGGATAACCTGTGCCGGCCCGCAGTCGCGGGACTGGCTGCGGAAAACGATCGGGGGCCTCGGTCAGATTTGGGAGGGGGCGGACTTGACAGCCGTCGAGCCCAAGGAACTCCCAAAGAGACGCAAGGTCCTCGTACGGATCCCTGACACCGTCCCGCAGGAGACGGTGATCAGCAGACTTAAGATCCAGAACCCTGAACTGGGGACGCAACACTGGTCGGTTCTAAGCAGGAAGGCAGAGGAGAAAGGACAGACGCTCGCCTTCTCGATCGACCCGACATCTTACAGAGCCCTTGAAGGAACCTCCTTCAAGGCATTCTGGGGCATGGGAAGGGTTAGCTTCCGCCCACTGGGGAAGCAATTAAGGGTTAATGGGACTTAGGTTCCTTCAGGTCAACCTCCAACACAGTAGGGCAGCCACGGCCGGACTACTAATGGCTCTGAGGAACACGGATGTGGCCCTCATCCAGGAACCGTACTCCTACAAAGGAGAGATCAAGGGACTCGGCGGAGCTAATGGAAAGCTCATCTACAGCAGGTCCAGCGAGAATCCGAGGGCCTGCATTTTTGTCAGGGAAGGGATAGAGTTTCTCCCTCTAATGAATTTCTGTTCCAGGGACCTGGCAACGATCAAAATCCGATGTGGAGGAGCGGATGGGCTGAGGGACATTACTGTCGCGTCAGCCTATCTGCCAGGGGACAGCACGGACCCTCCTCCACCCAACGAATTGGAGCAGCTGATGGTGGGTAGCAGAGCAGGTGGATGGCAGACCATCATCGGCATGGATGCGAATGCGCACCATGAGTTGTGGGGTAGCTCGGACACAAACTCTAGGGGTGAGGCACTTTTACAATTCTTTATGAAATTTAATTTAGACATATTGAATAGAGGTAATAAACCGACATTCGTCACAACACGGCGTGAGGAAGTTTTAGACCTAACAGTTTCCACCCAGTTTCTGGGTGACTTTGTTAAAAGCTGGGCTGTGTCTGGGGAAGTGAGTAGCTCAGACCACAGATACATCCGGTTTGAAATCGCCAAAGTCGAAAGAGAAACGGTATGGTACCGGGACCCCCGCAAGGCGGACTGGGAAGCCTACAGGGCAGACCTAGCTGTGGAACTGCGGGGGGTTGAGAGGGCCATAAGGGATTCAATAGACCTCGAGATTGCAGCAGTCCAATTGCGAGACGCAATTACCTCGGCCTATAACGCCAACTGCCCCCTGAAAATGAGGGTGTCCACCAGGAACGTCCCATGGTGGAACGAGGACCTCAGGCAAAGGAGGACGCAGGTTCGTAAGCTGTTTAACGCGGCCAAAAGGTCGGGAGCATGGGATGAATATAGACAGGCCCTATCGACCTATAACAAAAGACTGAGGGACGCCAAGAAGGAGTCGTGGAGGAGGCACTGCGAAGAAGTGGAAAACATGTCCGAGAGTGCTCGACTACACAAGATCCTGTCTAAGGGCCCTCAGACTAACATAGGCTCCCTTAGAACACCCACGGGAGGCTTTACAAGCTCGGGGGAGGAAACTATGGAAATTTTACTCCAGACGCACTTCCCCGGCTGTAACATAATAAACCAATCACCTCCGGACTGGGTACACTCAGAAATAGAGGCGCCTTATAGGCGGGCATCTAGAGTAGACTGGACAGTTGCTAAAGAGGTGGTTACCTGGAGCAAAATCAGATGGGCCATTAACAGCTTTAAGCCATACAAATCGCCGGGATTTGATGGAATAATGCCCATCATGCTCCAACAGGGGATAGATATACTGGCGCCGGTGCTTACCCTCATTATGAGGGCCAGCCTGGCTCTGGGGTACATTCCGAGGGCATGGAGACTGGCCAGGGTTGTATTTATTCCTAAACCTGGGCGTCCAACAGACCAGGCAAAGTCCCTGAGGCCAATAAGTCTCATGTCCTTCTTGCTGAAAACAGTGGAAAAACTGCTCGACCGGCACATTAGGGGCGGTGTACTGGAAGCATATCCTCTACACTGCGGACAATATGCATACAGAGCAGGATTCTCAACAGAAACAGCACTGCACCAACTGGTGCTGAAACTGGAGAATACGCTGGAGAACAAGGAGGTGGCGCTGGGGGCCTTCCTAGACATAGAGGGGGCCTTTAGCAACACCTCGTTCGGATCGGTTCTGGCAGCTGCCCGGGAGCGTGGAATAGAGGAGACCTGCTGCAGGTGGATCGGTTCCATGCTCAGGGACAGGGCGGTGTTCACCTCACTCGCGGGAGGGACTCTGCTGGCGGGGGTCGCGGCGGGGTGTCCGCAGGGGAGCGTTCTGTCTCCCTTGCTCTGGTGTCTAGTCGTGGACGGCCTGCTGGGGAGGCTCTCGGGAGGGGGGTATGAGGTACAGGGCTATGCGGACGACATTGTCATCATAGTCCGAGGAAAGGTCACACAGGCAGTGTGGGAGCGTATGCAGACTGCACTGAAAGTGGTGGAAGGGTGGACGGTTGATCAAGGGCTCGGGGTGAGCCCCGAGAAAGCAACCGTCGTGCCGTTTACGAGGAGGAGGAAGTGTGAAAGCCACAGAACTCTCACTCTATACGGTAGGAGCGTTCCAATGGCCAGGGAGGTAAAATATCTTGGGGTCGTATTGGACTCTAAGCTAACCTGGAATGGTCACATTGGAAAAATACTGCGTAAGGCAGTCATGACCTTAGCCGTCACTAGGCGGCTATATGGAAAAACGTGGGGACTAAGACCTAGTATGGCCCACTGGCTGTACACAAGGGTGGTCAGACCATCGTTAACATATGCGGCACTGGTCTGGTGGCCTAAGGTGACACAATCCAGTGCCAAACAAAAACTAGGCAAGATCCAAAGGATGGCTTGCCTAGGCATCACAGGGGCCATGTCTTCAACCCCAACAGCCGCCATGGAGGTGTTGCTGGATCTACCCCCCCTACACTTCGTTATTATGGGAGAGGCCAGGCTAGGACTATACAGACTAGCCTGCAATGGTAGACTGAAGATCAACCCAGGCTTCAGGGGCCACTGCAAAATTCAGGAGATCGTGAAGGAACCCATGCTTGAAATGAGGTCAGACTTCGCGAGCCCGCGAATGTGCAGGGAAAACAACTTCACAGTGGAAATCCCTGATCGCGGGGCATGGCGGGAGGAGACACCGGGCATACCACGGGACGCGCTCGTCTGGTTCACGGACGGATCTGGCGGGGAGCGTGGGACGGGGGCAGGTGTTTACTCGGAAGGACCGAGGGTAAGTCACAGTATTTCCCTCGGAGCCCATGCAACGGTGTTTCAGGCCGAGATGTACGCCATCCTGCACTGTGTGCGGGAGAACAAGAGGAGGGGCTACACCAACAAGCGGATCCTCATAGCCACAGACAGCCAGGCAGCCCTTAAGGCACTAAGTAGCCCACGGGTAAATTCCTGGCTGGTGAGTGAGTGCCGAGACGAGACGAGCGACCTGGCTGGGCAGAATGAGGTGACCCTCATCTGGGTGCCGGGTCACTCGGGGGTCAAAGGCAATGAAGAAGCTGACAGTCTCGCAAAGAGGGGGTCAGCAGAACCATTTATGGGACCAGAACCGGCTCTGGGCGTGTCAAAGAGCACTGCCAGGGGAGCCATTAAGTCCTGGGTCAGAAACCAACACAAGGTGTACTGGGCGGACTGTCCAGGGCTCAGACATGGGAAGTCAATAATTGACGGACCCAGTTCAAAGAGAGCTGTGGAGCTGCTAAACCTTAGCAGAGGACAGCTCAGAAACACAACAGGTCTCTTGACGGGACACATGGCCGTCAAGAAACACCTACATAAAATGGGGCGGTTCGAAGGGGACCTCGCATGCAGACTCTGCGGCGAGGGGGAGGAATCAGCCCAGCACATCTTGTGCGAGTGTATAGCTCTGGACCGGAAAAGACAACTGATCTACGGTCACTCTAGACCGGAGACAGAGCAATATAAAACTTCACCCTACCAATCGCTGTGCAGACTAGTTCAAGGCACAGTGATTTTGGAATGGGTGGAGTAAGACTAGGGGTATGCACAATCAACCAAGGGTTGCGGTGCTATCGGGGCGGCAAGGCCGCGGACGAGCCCTGAGGAAAAAAAAAAGGGAGTACAGTACAAATAAATGTTCACCACCCTCCAGCCTCATGCGCGTGACGTAAGGAGTTGTCGTTAGATGGCGTTAAGAAATGCAGTACGGTTGAACGCTAGAGCCGTGCATCAGCCACCGACCACCAGATGACGTTAGGGAGTATAATAACGTTAAAAGCTAGAGCTCTATCTACCTAACCTATTTTAGAAAATGCCATGCTGCCATTTCTACTAGAACGTAGAACTAACTTTGAGATTTGAAATGAAACACTGTCTATAATCTTATTTGTAAATCTCTATAAAATTCTTATCATTGATACCTAAAATATATTGTCAGTGGTCCTGGCTCGTGGATTGTAGTTATTGCAGCTAGGTATTAAAATGGACTGTATCGTGTTATGAATATTGATTACTTGCAAACGCTTAACTCAGGTAAACAGGCTGGTGATAAAGTTTAGAGTAATAAGATAATCTGTAAGCAGGCAAACCTAAAAGAACACGTCCGCACAATTTTTATTTTCAATTTAGAATTTCTTAGCTAATACTAGTGTATACAGGGTGTTGTACAAATTAAATATCACGTCAACGTCACCTTTTTTAAATGAAAAACCCTGTATATTATTGCATTTTTGGATTCCCTGGAAAATTATAGATATGTTTCATGTTGAAGCCTTGAGTAGTAGAAAACAAGTTTTGCATCAAACTACAATCCTCTGTTCAAGATTTTTCTCAACAGATGTCTGAAGAAAAAAACGGAAAACGCTTTTATTGTAAATTTTTACTGCTCAAAAAACATCGGTGTTCAAAAACCATTGAAGTCACTTGCCCATCTTTACCAGGGATGGTTACCAAAAGAAGGACTTCGGTAAGGCTAGATGTATTCTCACCATAATTAGAAACGCAGACCGGTTTCGCTCTAATTAGAGCTCGGCAGTGCACTATACTAATTGCAGCGAGAACACGCCACACAATGTGCTATGAGCCTGGCTACCATATCTGTATTAATTTATAGGTGTGCTGTCGCTGTAATTAGTATAGCGCACTGGCAAGCACTAATTGGAGCAAAACCGATGTGCTTTTCTAATTATGGTGAGAATACATCTAGGCTTACATACATTGCCCTTGTATTAGGGAAGAAATGGACCAGGACTGAACATTTACAAAATCGTTGGTTATACACAGTCTCTATTTCTAACATTTTGTGTCGTGACAACATACTACCTGGTTCCGCAACGAGATGGCGACCCTGCTGTGCATCTCAATGTGCAGAGACGTCGATGTTGACATCGGGGTTAACATCGATAGTAGGGATGCCGATCTTTTGAATAGATATAGATTTTCGGACTCGATCTAGATCGAAACGAGGAAGATCGATCCATGAATAAATCGACAGGAATAAGATCGATTGTGTGGAAATTGATTATTTCAATTATCGAATAAAAAACATCTAACATACAATTTTCGTGTCATTTCTAATTTACAGCGCCTTCTAGTTCTGTTTCACAGATTTTTTTCAACAACACACCATCAGTACTCACAGCCTACATACTATCGTACCGTGGGTGTCGACAAGGAGGAAAGAGGCAACTTGTTAATTCTGGACTTGAAGGTTTGGAGGTTCGGAGGAGAAGGAAAAACATGTGCCGGCAAGGAATTCCACAACTTGGAAGTCCTCGGGACAAGAGAGCAGGCATAACAAGATGTTCTATGTCTGGTGACATGGACAGTAAAAGGATGCATTCGCTCTGTTCCCCTGGTAGATGTGTTGGGGGCAGCAGGTGGAGGAACTATGGGGGAAAGCTCCACTGAACGGTGCCCGTGCAGATATCTGTAAAAGAGAAAGGTCACCAACGGCACGTCGGTGGGCAAAGGATGGCAGTCTTTGGGTGAGGATAGAGCCACCGATGAGACGTACAGCTCTCTTTTGAATGGAATCCAGAATAGCGAGTGTAGAAGCGGCAGCTGCACCCCAGATGTGGGAGCAGTATTCGAGGTTTGGCCTTATTTGTGAAGTATATAAGGTGTAGAGATTAGCTGGTAAAAAGTATTTGCGAGCCCGGAAGAGGAAACCCAATTTCTTTGCAGCCGCTTCTGCAATTGATGTGACATGTTGGTGCCAATTGATATTTTGATCCATAGAAATGTCAACAAGTGAAAAGGATTCTTTACTTTGAATAACTTGGTTGTTCATTGTGATAGGTCTAGGGCTGGTGTATATCTTATGAGATAGAAGGCAAGACTGAGGTTCTGTGGAGTTGAATTGTACAAGATTTCTACATCCCCAGTCCAATATTTTTTGGAGATCCACAGAGACAGAACCCTCCATAAGCTTGCGATCTTCATCTAATTGGTCTAAAGAGACAGGCTTAGAATATTGTATATTTGAGTGGATGGTGCTGTCGTCCGCGTAACTGTGAATTGGGTTGGATGTGCTAGAGAGGAGATCATTGATGTGGAGAAGAAACAAAGTAGGGGCTAAAGCGGAACCTTGAGAGGCTCCTGTATTAATTGGGTACAGTTTAGAGGCATGGCCATCCACGACAACAGAAATGCTCCGGTTGGAGAGAAAATTTGCTGTCCAGGTACAGAGTTTTGGTGGTAGGCCAAAGGCCGGAAGTTTATTAAGCAGCGCTGCGTGCCAGACCTGATCGAATGCTTTGGATATGTCTAGAGCGACAACCTAGGATGCACCGTCTAGTTTCATAGACTTGTTCCAAGAATGGGTGACAACGGAAAGAAGGTTAGCGGTTGATCTGCGCTGACGGAATCCATACTGCCTGTCGTGGATTAGACTGTGTTTTTCAAGAAATTTTGGTTATTCGGTGTTTATATACTTTTCCATCACTTTAGAGACGACTGAAAGGAGAGAAATAGGCCTGTAGTTGCTAGGAAGCGCTTTGGATCATTTTTTGGGGACGGTTTGTACTCGAGCAGTTTTCCAGTTAGTAGGGAATATGCCTTTATTGTAAAATGTCTGAAACAGACGAGTCAGAGCAGGAGCAAGTTCTGGTGCGCATATTTTGAGAACAATTGCTGGGATCTAGTCAAGGCTAGAGGCTTTCCTGGTATTAAGAAAGGAGTGCATCCTTCGTACCTTTTTAGTTTTGAAAATGATATCCATCATTTTATGCGCGACATTGGGGACTGTTGGTGGTTGAACATTTGGAGGTGTGTTGAGAGTAGAATTGCCGGCGAACAACATGACAAAAAGTTCAGCCTTTCCCAGAGCGGTAGAAACAATTTCATTCCCTGAAACAGGAGGTGGGAACAACACAATGTTGCGATTTATATTTTAAATCGAACATTTTCGAAAGATCGATCTTTCGATCTTTTAATATATTTAAACAACAAATCTGGTTATGAATTTTAAAATCTTGATTTTACCAGTCTTTGATAAGTGGCAAAGGACAAACTACGCCAACAGTTTGGTTAGCTAACATGAATAATTTGTTTTGTACTTAGTAGTAGTATGTAGTGACACACAAAGCTCAGAAAACGCTCCTACACAATCCCAGTCAGGAAACCGTCAACCATTTAACGACGCAAGAAACCGCTATGTCCGCCTTCTTTCTGAGGCAAAAAACTCGTTTAATAACCACATCAAAAACAAAGTCCTCTTAAGCTCCAGCGGCAGCAAACCCTTCTGGACTCTTGCTAAATCTATTGGGAATAATTTCTGCAAGAGCACGTTTCCACCTCTTGTTTCAGGGGATGAAATTGTTTCTACCGCCCTGGGCAAGGCTGAACTTTTTGCCTCGTTGTTCGCCAGCAATTATGCTCTCAACCCACCTTCAAATGTTCAACCACCAACAGTCCCCAATGTCGCGCATAAAATGACGGATATCATTTTTAAAACTAAAAAGGTACGAAAGATGCTCTCTTAATACCAGGAAAGCCTCTGGCCTTGACGAGATCCCAGCAATTGTTCTTAAAAAATGGGCATCAGAATTTGCTCCTCTCCTGACTCGTCTGTTTCAGACATCTTACAATAGAGGCATATTCCCTAGTAACTGTAAAACTGCTCGAGTACAACCCGTCCCCAAGAAAGGATCCAAAGCGCTTCCTAGCAACTACAGACCTATTTATCCGCTTTCAGTAGTCTCTAAAGTGATGGTATATAAACACCGAATTACTAAAATTTCTTGAAAAGCACAGTATAATCCGCAACAGGCAGTATGGATTTCGTCAGCGCAGATCAACTGCCGACCTTCTTTTCTTTGTCACCCATTCTTGGAACAAGTCTATGGAACTACACGGTGAATCCCAGATTCTCGCTCTAGACATATCCAAAGCATTCGACCAGGTCTGACACTTAGCACTGCTTAATAGACCCCCGGCCTATGGCCTACCACCAAAACTCTGTGCCTGGACAGCAAATTTCCTCTCCAACCGGTGCAATTCTGTTGTCGTGAATGGCCATTCATCTCAACTGTATCCAATTAATGTAGGAGTTCCTCAAGGTTCAGCTTTAGCCTCTAATTTATTTCTTCTCCACATCAATGACCTCCCCTCTAGCACATCCAACCCAGTTTACAGTTACGCGGACGACAGCACCCTCTACTCAAATATACAATATTCTAAGCCTGTCTCTTTAACCCAATTAGATGAGGATCGCAGACACATGGAGGGATCTGTCTCCGTGGATCTCCAAAAAATATTAGACTGGGGAAGTAGAAATCTTGTACAATTCAACCCCACCAAATCACAGTCTTGCTTTCTTTCTCATAAGAGATACACCAGCCCTAGACCCATCACAGTGAACAACCAAGTTATTGAAAGTAATGAGTTCTTTTCACTTGTGGGCATTTCTGTGGATCGAAATCTCAATTGGCACAAACATGTCACATCAATTGCAGAAGCGGCCGCTAAGAAATTAGGTTTCCTCTTCCGGTCTCGCAAATACTTTTCACCAGCTAATCTCTATACACTATATACTTCACAAATAAGACCAAACCTCGAATACTGCTCCCACATCTGGGGTGCTGCTGCCGCTTCTACACTCGCTATCCTGGACTCCATTCAGAAGATAGCTATACGTCTCATCAGTGACCGTACCCTCACCCAAAGGCTGCCATCCCTTGCCCACCAACGTGCCGTTAGTGACCTCTCTCTCTCTCTCTCTCTCTCTCTCTCTCTCTCTCTCTCTTTTATAGATATCTACACGGGCACTGCTCAGAGGAGCTTTCTTCCATAGTTCCTCCACTTGCTGCCCACAACAGATCTACCAGGGGAACAGAGCGAATGCACCCTTTTACTGTCCAGCTAAATAGACATAGAACACCTTGTTATGCTCGCTCTTTTGTCCCGAGGACTTCCAAGTTGTGGAATTCCTTGCCGGCACATGTTTTTCCTTCTCCCCCGAACCTCCAAACCTTTAAGTCCAGAATTAACAAGTTGCCTCTTACCTCCTTGTCAACACCCACGGTACGATAGTATTTAGGCTGTAAGACCTCGTGGTGTGTTGTTGAAATAAAAAATAATTAAAAAAATCCGATGATGATTTCAGTTATCTGAGTCTTAGCAACCATGGTATATAATAATTGTATAATGTCTCCTCCTTTATTTTGTGTTTGGGAAAAGTTAGATAAACGGAAAGAGGCCACTCCAAGGTAAATGCGTTTGTTACTTTATTGATAAAACCTATTTCATTACTTCGAAAAAATGATGCGCTTTTGATATTCATTATTTTAAACAAAAAAATTAAAAGATCAAATATTTTAGGTAACTATTTTTGTAGTATTTGAACCTCCAGAAGATACTTATACTATAATAAATCTAAATCAAATACTGATAACACTCTGGTTATAAGTAAAAACATTCAAGTATACGTATATTCTACGAAATATCAATAGTCGTTTAATATGGTGGATCTGTTTACATGAGTGAACCTCAAAAGAAAAGATGTACCAAAGTTATAAAACAGTTTTGACACAAAAGCAGCTATAAAAAAGCCATTTAGATTAAGGTTAGTCTTTTGGTTCCTTAAACAACAATTTTGCAAATGATGTAGCTACTAAAACACAATTAAAAAGCAATCAGTTATGTAAAAGCTGTGTGACACCTATAAATCATATTAGGTACAAATCTTATGAAAAGGCGGCAGATGTATATATATATATATATATATATATATATATATATATATATATATATATATATATATATATATATATATATATATATATATATACACGACGTACTGGGAAACTAATTACAGTGGTGCCGAATTGTTATATATTCATAACGTAATCAGTGCTGCAAGAAACATTTTATTAGGCGAGGATTATAATATATTTAATACCTACTTACTGGTATGAAAATTGTTTCAACTATAAAATTAGGCAAATGTATTCAAATAAAAAATATATTTTTATCTTAAATTTTGCAAACCAAAATACTTTTATATAGATTTAAATCTTTTTGGGGTAATCTGAATCATTTTGGTTTTTTCGCCACTCACTGATTCATCATTGAAATTTGTAAATGATTCCAGGGGAGAAATTTCAATATACAATATATTTTTTGATAGACATTCCTTGGTATTTTTTTTTCAGAAAAACGGGTCCAATGGGGCTGGCCAACGAACTCGTCCAAGCTATTAACAAAAGAAATGTACTTGCCGAGTTTGACCAAAATCAGATAATGATTTTTTGAGTTATCGTATTGTTTATATATATATATATATATATATATATATATATATATATATATATATATATATATTTATATATATTTATATATATATTTATATATATATATATATATATATATATATATATATATATATATATATATATATATATATATATATATATATATATAGTATTAAGTTTTCGTGACGGTAATAGTGTTATTTTCTTAAAAAATTGTGGGTGCTTGTATCTCTCCAATTATTGCACAATATGTTATAGATGATTTACTTGAAACATGTATACCAAAATTAAATTTCAATATTCCTTTTTTAAAAAAATATGTTGACGACATTATTTGTAGTATTCCTCTAAATTCATCAAGACACATTTTACATGTTTTTAATTCTTACAACCAATTTATTAAATTTACATTAGAAGAGGAAACAGATAACAGTGTACCATTCCTAGATACAAAATTAATCAGAACAAACGATAACAACATAATTTTAGATTGGTATATAAAGCCAACTAGTTCTCAAAGGTATATTAATTTTCATTCAGATCATTTATTTAAAACTAAAATTAACATTTTATTAGGTTTAAAAACTAGAATATTAAAGATATGCCATCCTTCTTTCCATGAAAAAAATTTAAGAAAACTTTATAATATTTTTGTTAACAACTCTTATCCTCCCAAACTACTTAATAGACTCTTATACAATTGTTCAAACAATCACCATTACAATACAAGACACTCTCTACAAACAGTATCAAATTTATCTGACAGACATAACACCCTCATAATTTCGAGTTCGGAAGCATCTAACTTTTTTTACATATCAATCCCATACATTAAGAGTATTTCGAATAAGTGAAAGTTTATATTTAAAGATGAAACCAATTTTAAAATAACGTTTCGATATTCAAAAACAATTAATAACATTTTCAGTAAACTCAAAAGTAAGGATGAAATTTCCAAAGTGTCTGGAGTGGTATATTGTATTCCATGTAATAATTGTAGTTTAAGATACATTGGCCAAACAAGCAGAGTTCTTAAAGATAGGGTAACACAGCACAAAAGTGATATACGTTTACAAAAAAGAACTTGCGCTTTGTCTGAACATAATCTCGACACTGGCCACAATATAAATTTTAGTGATGTTTCTATTTTACACTGTGAAACCTTAAGTAATAAAAGAATGTGTTTAGAAGAATTAGAAATTACTTTTAACGACAATTTAATAAACTTAAAGAAGGATAATAATTTTAGAAATCACTACCCCTATTTATATTTCCTAGACAAAAACAAAAAACAAATTCAAATAGACAATTGTTAGCTTCATATGTCAGTTTGGCACTTTCCGACTTCAGTCAAATTTAAAAAACGGTTTTTTTCATGTTTGTATTTTCATAATTAGTTATAGTAAAACTCACGTTAGATGTAAGTATTTTAAAACTTTTATATTTTTCCTAAGTAAATTGAAAACTTTTTCCTTTCCATGTTGTAGCCTTGAGAATGGAATAAACTTTTCCGAAAGCTCGGCTGTTAATAAAGATTTTTATTTTGCAACTGACGGCTTTCCCACAATTTTTTAAGAATATATATATATATATATATATATATATATATATATATATATATACATACATAAACATACACAAATTCAAACGAACCCTGGTTCCGGGTTCTAGGGGCCCTCATTTGAAAAAAAATGTTTGCAAAGTCTCACCACCTCTCTATTAGCGAACTTCTTTTGGCTTTTTTTTTCAATAAAAATTCGCTAAAAGTGAAAACAGTCAACTTTAAATCTGCTTAAACAAACGATGTTTCGGTGATTTATTACATCATCAATGGTGCAAAAAGATACTACGAAATTTCAAGATCGATGTTTTAAACACCGATACTGCTCGACAAACATTGGTGTTGAAAAATCATCAGGTAAACGTTGAACATAAGGTACAGATAATAGTGACAGTTACGAAATGCAAATTTCAACCGGTAAATTGCTTGCATATTTACCGACTATAATTTTTTTTCTTGTCCATCGCATTTGTTTCTTTCGCTTATAAAACGTTGGAAATATCAGTAAGTAATAATGATAATAGTAATAATAATAATTACAAGAAATAACGGAAAATAGAAAGTAGATATAATGCCAAAATTGATGTGAGAGTTAATAATATCAAAAATTGAAAACTCACCGAGTATTTCGTCGCAGGAAATGGACTCGAGCACAGGTTTTATTAAATCGTTATAAACAAGGCTTGGGTAAAGGTGAAAGGTTCAGTTTAAGCAGAACCCTTCCCCCAACCTCCTGACCTACCCCTGACTATCAATTTGACTAATCAAAACGCTGGGGACAGGAGAACTATTAGGTAATTAATACTGGCATACATCAAGGTCATGCGAGCATAATACCCAATATGTGCGTTACCTCATGGTTGTCCTTCCCTCAGCGTTGTAATTAGACAAACTGATGGTCACGGCAGGTCAGGAGGTTGGGGGAAGGGTTCTGCTTAAACTGCACCTTTCACCTTTATCCAGGTCTTGTTTATAACGATTTAATAAAACTTGTGCTGTAGACCATTTACTGCGGCGAGACACTCGTTTAATTTTTCAACTATTTACATTATTATTAACTCCCGATTATCAATTTTGGCATTATATCTACTTACTATTTTCTGTCCTCTGTTATGATTATTATTATTATTACTTACTGATGTTTTCATTTAATTAAAAAGACGTTAACAGAAACGGCTGCTAAGCAATTAGATTTCCTCTTCCGGGCTCGCAAATACTTTTCAACAGCTAATCTCTATACCTTATATACTTCACATATAAGGCCAAACCTCGAATACTGCTTCCACATCTGGGGCGCCGCTGCCGCTTCTACACTCGCTATCCTGGACTCCATTCAGAAGAGAGCTATACGTCTCATCGGTGACCCTCCTCTCGCCCAAAGGCTGCCATCCCTTGCTCACCGACGTACTGTTGGTGACCCCTCTCTCTCTCTCTCTCTCTCTCTCTCTCTCTCTCATAGATATCTGCACGGGCAATGCTCAGAGGAGCTTTCTCCCATAGTTCCTCCACCTGCTGCCTCCAACAGAGCTATCAGGGGAACAGAGCGAATGCACCCTTTTACTGTCCAGCTCACCGGACATAGAACATCTTGTTATGCCCGCTCTTTTGTCCCGAGGACTTCCAAGTTGTGGAATTCCTTGCCGGGGCATGTTTTTCCTTCTCCTCCGAACCTCCAAACCTTCAAGTCCAGAATTAACAAGTTGCCCCTTTCCTCCTTGTGGATACCCACGGTACGTTAGTATTTAGGCTGTAAGCCTGGTGTGTTGTTGAAATGATAATTTAAAAAAAATGCAATATAAATCCTAAACATTACCATAATACAAATTTGTATCATGGTATACCTATTACATTAAGTCTTATTTTGTAATCTAATTTAGAGTTGAATTTTTATATCTGGCAACACAGCTTCACATATATCGTTCTGTGACGTCACTTGCGACATGCGCAGTTTGTCTGTACCCTATATTCAACGTTTACCAAACATCGATATGATAACATCGATAGTAATAAACCATCGACCACAAAACATCAACCTTTCCAATCATCGATGCTTTTTAAAGATTTTAATATTAAATTAATATGAAACCTGCATTTACATGATTTAAACTAAGTGAAGATTGGTACCTGCGATGAGCACTGATAAGCACACATGGAGAATCCGTTATGTTATGTTTTTTGTTTCTTTAACGTCGGCCTATTTCCGCGATTATGGCGAATCACCGACGCCAGGGAGCAGTTTCACCATACCATCCTGGAAATTTTGCCGCACCCCTGCCTTTCTGTAAGGAGGGTAGGGATCTTTAACGTGCCCAACATCGCATGGACACGACGGCTTTACGCCCCCTCCGAAGGGCGGAACGTGCAGACATCCAACTTACTCAAATACAATGCCAGAATCTCGGTAGATGTTAATGTTACAGTTTGTACTGAAAAAGTGAAAGGAGTATCCTGGGATCGGACTCAGTACCCTTCGGTTCAGAGGCACACGCACTTACCTCTGACCCACCGAGACTCTTTGGAGAATCCAAATCACCAAAATACATTAAAAAAACCTGACGATCGTTTCACTAACCAAGTTAGCGTAAACAGAGGATGAATAATTTTAGAATGATGGCTCTAACTTGATTAGTGAAACGATGGTCAGATTTTAGTGAATTTTCTAGAAAAATTCACTAATGAGGATATCCCTACTTTTGAATTTTGAAAAAACTTCTTCAAATGAACGCTAATTAGGCCCCTCAGAATATACATCCGAGGTCAGTTTCAATATACATACATATATATATATATATATATATATATATATATATATATATATATATATATATATATATATATATATATATATATATATCTCACACCGATAACTCAAAAAATACTGAGCTGATTTTGCTTAAATTTGGCGAATACTTTCCTTTTGCAAATGGCTTGGATATGTTCGTTAGCCTAAAAAATCGGCCCAGGTTTTCCCGAAAAATTTTGTGTCTTCTTTCAAAAAAATTATATCTCCGGAATTAACAAAGTAAGGCCAACCAAATTTGGTACGCGGGTTTATATCCTTGTAGGTAAGGCATCTACCAAAATTTAGCTCTATAGATTAAAAGAAAAAAGTTATAGGCATTTAAAGAAAAATAAATTGGGGTTTTCCTCAAAACGTCAAAGTTGCGATTTAAAACGTCCAAATTGGCAATTGGCAATTTAGGCAAAGAACTTGGATCTAATACGGGCTATGGAAATAAAATTTCTCGAGAAGAATGTTTTACAAACCCTGAAGGCTTAGTTTCAACCGTCATTGTCCTTTATTTTACTAAAATATTTCCAGAAAAATCATTTCAAATAGACCCTTTCCCTCATGCTTGGCAGTAGCATTAGCTATAGAGTTTATCGTTTAATGGTATATAATTTTTGTCGAATTTTCGTAAAAAATCAATAAAGCTCAATATATCCGTTATTATACAAGATATGAAAAAAATTGTATATATTAATTATGGGGTGTCTTGAGCTACATCTTAAAAAAATATTTCTACAATCACAGGCTGGTCCATAAGTTGTTGGTGATACATTTTTTTTTCAAACACGCCTTATGTTATTGCATTTTTGCATTTTCCATCGAAATATAATGCATGTTTGTAAGAAAACAAATTCTGGACGCAGCAAGTGCGTTATGGTAGTGAATTTTAATCAAATGCTTCATATTTGAACAGCTCAATTTGCTATTAACCTATAAGGTTGACAAAGAAACGAGTTTTTTCGGGAACACTTTAAGTTTACTTTCGGAAATTTTTGTATTTTTTCAAACAATAAAGTTATTTTGATGAAACATGACACATTGTTTTAGTGAATTTTCTTAGAAAAAATTCACTAATAGGGAGATCCCGACTTTTTAATTTTGAAAAATTTTTTTCAAATGAGCGCGATCTAGGACCCCTAGAACCCATATCTGGGGTCAGTTTAAATTTTTATATGTTATATATATATATATATATATATATATATATATATATATATATATATATATATATATATATATATATATATATATATATATATATATATATATATGTATCACACCCATAACTTAAAAAGTATTTAACCGATTTTGATAAAAATTTCGTGTATACCTTCTTTTTGCAAGTGGCTTGGATAAGTTTGTTATCCAGGAAATTCGAACCAGTTTTTCCGAGAAAATTTTGGTTTTCCTTCTAAAAAAAATTTGTATCTCCCAAAGTAACGAAGCCACGGCAACGAGATTTGGTACTTAGGTTTCCATTGTTAATGGTATGCTATATACGAAAATTTAAATGTCTAGTTTAAAAGAAAAAGAAATTAGAGGCATTTTAATTTTTAAAAATTTGGTCACCCTGGCGGTCAGAGAAGCGAGCAAGACCAAAATATTTGTGTGTTAAACAAAATCTATTAAATATTATAGACAAAGATTAACTTTTCTTGGCGTACAAAGTTTAAGAAGTTTGAGTAAAATTAATTTGAAAATGTTATAATTCTTCCTTTGAAAGTGACAATTGTGCGGCATAGAGAAAGCAAATAATAATTTTCTATGTGTTTGTTATACGCTTTTGTCTAACGTTACATTAAATTACATAGACCGCATGCAAGCAGCTAGTAAAATCCGCTCGATAGGCTTGAAGGGGTAGGTATGTTTAATTTTAGGTGGGAGACTGTACAGCGTAAGTATTATAAATGATAACCCCCTTTTATTTTCGTTATTTCTTGGCTAATTGATCAGTTAAAAATTTTATTTTCAACAATTTTTAACGTAGTTTCTGAATCTGCTATCGCTTTTTAAGACTTTTGAAAAATGTACGAGGTGGAACAAAAAATATAGTTTTTTTAAAATGGAACACTCTGTATTTCTTTACACATTATAGTTTGTAGATTTTTTCTGATTACAAAAATATATAGTTATAGTACATTTAAGTAAGCAGTTTTTAAGTTGTGATGAAATATGTAAAACGACAAATCTGTTTACGTATTACTCAACAATATACGAAGTAGCCTTTGGAAATAAAATTTTAACTTTGTATAAACGTCAAAAAGGTTAAGATTTACTGCTGCTATTTCTGTAAGGAGTCTTTATTGTGTGCAAAAAAGCGATCATGTCTCATCATAGTTTAGAGAACAGGCGTAGAATTTTGGAAATATTCTCATATTTTAATAAAAAATGACTGCTTCACAAAGGGAGTTTAGAAGACTGTACCCGAATGAGACTGTGCTGGCAAAGGAACATTAAAGAAAATTTACAATCAATTTTGTGACACAAATTTATTAAAGAATGCAAATAGAAGAAAAACGAGGAATACTATTGGTGAGGAAATACAAATGAATATTCTATTATCAGTTATAGAAGACCCAAGTCGGTCTACTTATTTTGTAGCTAAAGATTTAAATGTTAGCCAAAGCAGCGTTATACAACTTTTAAAAAGAAATAAGTATAAACCTTTTCACATTCTTCCTGTTCAACACTTAACCGAAAATGATCGTCGACAGAGAATACTCTTTTGCCAACAAATTATTGAAAAATACAATGAAAACAATGATTTTTTTGCGAAATGTGTTTTGGACTGATAAGTCGTCTTTTTCTACAGCTGGTTTGTTTAATAGACATAACAAATATCATTGTGCTACAGAAAATCCACATATGGAAAAGCAAATAAAAAAACAAGGACGTAAAACTGTCAATGTGTGTTGTGGAATACACCAAAACCAAATAATTGGTCCATTTTTTTTACATACAAATCTCACAGGTGTAGTGTATCTCCATTTGCTAAAAGAGCAAGTTGAGGAATATTTGGCCGACTTGCCAGTTATTCTAAATTTAAGAGCAATATGGCAGCAAGAAGGAGCTTCCCCACATAACGTTAGACCTGTGACGAACTACTTAAACCAAAAATATGACATCTGGATAGGAAAAATGGTCCCATCCATTGGCCGGCCAAAGGCTCGATTTCAATCCGCTAGATTTTTACCTTTGGGGTGCTCTCAAGAACAATATTTATAGTGAAGAATCATCGGGTGACACTGTGCAATTAAAACAGCTTATACGACGAGAAATAAATTCTTTTAACGAAAATGCAGCGGTATTTGAAGATGTGTGATCAAATTTTTTACGGCGATGTTTCAATACATTAGAAAACAACGGAAGTTATGTAGAAGATACAATGTAAATCTTTATATTATTTTCTAATTTTTGTAAGTTTGATACTTTTATTTTATATGTTTCCTTGTGTATGGTTTCGTTATATATTTTGTTGTGACAATCATTGAATAGATATCTTAGCTAGTTTTGTATAATAATTAACTAATTATTGACAAATCATATTTTTAGGATAAACTAATAGTTTGACGTTTGTATACAAAATTAAAATTTTGTTTCCAAAGGCTACTTCCCCTATTATTGAGTAATACGTAAACAGATTTGTCGTTTTACATATTTCATCATAACTTAAAAACTGCTTATCGAAATGTGCTATAAGTATATATTTTTGTAATCAGTATAATATATAAAAAAATAGAGTGTTTTATTTATAAGAACTATATTTTTTGTTCCACCTCGTAGATTTTGTAAAATTCTTAAAAGCCGATAGCAGATTCAGAAACTACATTAAAATTCGTTCAAAATAAGTTTTTGAACGAATCAATTCGCCCAGAAATAACGAAAATAAAAGGGGGTTATCATTTATAATACTCACCCTGTACCTATTTAAAATACAATATGAGAAATACGCTTTAAACAGCTGTTTAGTAAAAATAAAAACATTAACCAATTATTAATCTGCGAAATCATCGATCATTAAAATGATTGACTCATTGACGTAGCTAAGAGTACCGTTCGCATTTTGCAACAAGGTTGTGATCATTTTAGTGAATTTTCTTAAAAAAATTCACTAATGAGGAGATCCCGACTTTTGAATTTTGAAAAAATGAGCGCTAATTAGGCCCCCCAGAACACATATCCGGGGTCAGTTTCAATTTTTATATATATATATATATATATATATATATATATATATATATATATATATATATATATATATATATCACACCGATAACTCAAAAAATAATGAGCCGATTTTGATTAAATTTTGTGAATAAACTACTTTCCAAGCAAATCGCTTGGATAAGTTCGTTAGCAAGGAAAATCTGTCAAGGTTTTCCCGGAAAATTTTGTGTTTTCTTTCAAAAAAAATTATATCTCCGGAATTAACAAAGTAATGGCAACCAAATTTGGTACCCGGGTTTACGTTCTTATACGTAAGTCACTCACCAAAATTTAGCCCTATAGCTCAAAAGACAAAAAAGTTATAGGCAATTAAAGAAAAATAAATTGGGGTTTTCCTCAAAACGTCAAAGTTGCGATTTAAAATGTCAAAATTGGCAACATTTAGGCAAAGAACTTGAATCCAATACGGGCTATGGAAATAAAATGTCTCAAGAAGGATGTTTTACAAACCCTGAAGTCTTTGTTTCAACCGTCATTGTCCTTCATTTTACTAAAATATTTCCAGAAAATTCATTCAAATAGACCCTTTCTCTGATGCTTGGCAGTAGTCTTAGCTATAGAGTTTATCGTTTAATGGTATATAATTTCTGTCGAATTTTCGTAAAAAATCAATAAAGCGCAATATATCCGTTATTATACAACATATGAAAAAAATTTGTATATATTAATTATAGGGTGCCTTGAGATACATCTTAAAAAATATTTCTACAATCACAGGGTGGCGCATAAGTCGTTGGTGATACAAATTTTCTTTTTTTTTAATCAAACACGTCTTATGTTATTGCATTTTTGCATTTTCCATCGAAATATAATGCATGTTTGTAAGAAAAAAATTCTGGACGCAGCAAGTGCGTTATGGTTTCGAACTTTATTTGTTTATGTAGAAATCATTGCTTGTGAAATTTTTAAAAAATTTTGGTAATTAGCACTTAATGTTTAACAAGTTATTGTAAAAAAAATGTTTTTGAATTTTCGCAAAAAAGTTGTTTACATTTTTTTTGGTAAGTTTTGTCGAAAAGCTTTTTGTAAATAATTATATCTTGGTAGGTGGCTAAATACCTTGAGGAAGTTCGTTGGCCAGGAAAATCGGGCCAGTTTTTCGGGGATATTTTAAGTTAGTTTTCGAAAAATATTTGCCCTTTTTCCAACAACAAAGTTATTTTGATAAAATGTGGTACATTGTTCCCACTATAGAGGTTATACTGGTAACCAAATTTGATGCCTGCTTTTCTTAAAAAAAAGACATTTGTTATAAAAACATTTTTACTACCATAACGCACTTGCTGCGTCCAGAGTTTTTAAACAATCTTGAGGCATATAGAATATTTAGCAAAACGAATATAATGTGTTCCACACGGAAAAACACCAGAGATGCTGATACTGTTTATACAAAATGCATTAGTTATTTCCCTTGTTAACTAATTATATTGAAATTAATTATGTGGTGTTTAACCAGTAACGGCAATTATCTCAATAATGGACGTTTATCACATACATTTAATGCTGTTTCCATCAAAATATTATCTATTGAAAATCTTGTGTCAACATCATTTTTTAGTGAATTTTCTCAAAAAAATTCACTAATGAGGAGACTCGGCATTTGAATTTTGAAAAAATTTCTTCAAATTAGCGTTAATTGGGTTCCCCAGAACACATATCCGGGGTCAGTTTCAATTTATATATATATATATATATATATATATATATATATATATATATATATATATATATATATATATATATATATATATATATATCACACACCGATACCTCAAAAAATAATGGGCCGATTTTGATTAAATTTGGTGAATACCTTCCTCTTGCAAATGGCTTGGATAAGTTTATTAGTCAGAAAAATCGGCCCAGGTTTTCCAGAAAAATTTTGTGCTTTCTTTAAAAAAAAATTATATCTCCGGAATTAACAAAGTAACGGCCACCAAATTTGGTACTCGGGCTTACATCCTTGTACGTAAGGTACGCACCAAAATCTAGCTCTGTAGGTTAGACAGACAAACAAGTTATAGGCATTTAAAAATATATAAACTGGCGTTTTCCTCAAAACGTCAAAGTTGCGATTTAAAACGTCAAAATTGGCAACATTTAGGCAAAGAACTTGAATCTAATACGGCCTATGGAAATTATATATAGGTTATACTGGTAACCAAATCTGACGCCTGCTTTCTTAAAAAACACAAACATATATTTGCTATTAAAAACATTTAAATGAAAATTCACTACCATAACGCACTTATTATATCCTTGTACGTAAGGTACACACCAAAATTTAGCTCTTTAGGTTAAAAGACAAAAAAGTTATAGGCACTTAAAGAAAAATAAATTGGGGTTTTCCTCAAAACGTCAAAGTTGCGATTTAAAACGTCAAAGTTGCGATTTAAAACGTCAAAATTGGCAACATTTGGGCAAATAACTTGAATCTAATACGGGCTATGGAAATTATATATAGGTTATACTGGTAACCAAATCTGACACCTGCTTTCTTAAAAAACACACACATATTTGCTATTAAAAACATTTTTATGAAAATTCACTAGCATAACGCACTTGCTGCGTCCACACTTTTTTTTAAATGTGGTAGTGATTTGGATTCTCCAAGTGTGCTTATCACGATCTAAACTGTTCCCACCTATGAGTAATTTCAAATTTTAGATAAATTTGATTTGATTTTAAAGCCTCTGTGGTTCAGAGGTAAGAACGTATGCCTCTGAACCGAAGGATACCGGGTTCGATCCCAGAGTACTCCTTTCACTTTTTCAGTACATACTGTACAATTAACATCAACCGAGGTTCTGGCATTGTATTTGTGCAAGTTGAATGTCTGCACGTTCCGCCCTTCGGAGGGGGCGTAAAGCCGTCGGTCCCGTGTTCATGCGATGTTGGGCACGTTAAAGATACCTACCCTCCTTACAGAAAGGCAGGAATTCGGCAAAATTTCCCGGATAGTGAGGTGAAACTGCTCCCTGGCGGCGGTGATCGGTCATAGTCGCGGAAATAGGCCGACGTTAAATAAATTAAAGAAAAAACACACACACACATTTGATTAAGATACAACAAGATCACTAAATGCTGCAAGGGTACAAAAAAAAAACGTCGAAAACACAAAAAAAACGGATGCGATAATACGATAGAACATTGATGCCTATAGCAGTGACAATAAACTATAAACTAGTGATCTGATAATTTATTATGAGATCATTGCTATAAAGTGCTAAGAATTAAATAAATAGATAGTCAATGCATATAAGTATAGCAGAAAACTACTTTTGCTTCAAACCACAATTTTCTGTTCAAGATTTTTGTCAACAGATGGCTTTAGAAAAAAACAATCGTAAAACGTTTTTACTGTGAATTTTAGAACTCATAGAGAAATCTGCTTAAACATAGTCTATGATGTTTCGATGGCTCACTACATCCTCGATGGTGCAACAAGATACATCGAAATTTCAACATCGATGTCGTAAAACTGTCGATTTTTTTGCCCATTCCTACCATCTAGTACCAATAAATTCTTACAGTAAACATGAATGGGTAACTAAATAAAAAACGTGGTTTTTGAGTATAAGAAAAATGTGACTTACCATGTCTCCACCTGCTGGTATTGGTTTCCAATTTTGTGATGAACTTTCTTCTTCTTCTTGAATTTGTCATTATAACTACAATTACGTTGAACAAGTTAGCTCGATTTAACCAAAAATGTTAGTGGTTTCTGATTTGCGGTTTGCACTTATTGCAGATAGGTATTATAGTGGACTGTGGTCTGTTATGAATATTAAATCACTTGTAAACATTCAACTATTAATAAAAAATAATTATTAAACTATTTTACAATTTATGTACGTTAATATAGGCGGCACGTGTTTGTTAAAACACGTGGTTTGAATATGAATTGGAAAGGGATAAAACGAATGATAAATAACAGGTACGAAGTATGAAGTACGAAGTAAAGCTCTTAGTAGCTGACGAATGAATGAATTGAAGTAGTTTTGAATTTTGAAGCCTTGAACTTGAATTTTGCTTGTCAGATTACTCGAATGCTTGTACATGCGCACAATACACTGTCGTTATATGTCAGACCCTTGTGACGCTGAGGCTGCACTGTTATAAATATGAAATTGCGCGGTAAAACTACTAATATATCTATACCTACTTTTGCCGTTTCATATAAACATTAATTTCTTTTTAGTGAATTTTCTTAAAGAAAATTCACTAATGAGAAGATTCCGACTTTTGAATTTTGAAAAAATTTCTTCAAATGAGCGCTAATTAGGCCCCCTATAACACATATCCGGGGTCAGTTTCGATTATATATATATATATATATATATATATATATATATATATATATATATATATATATATATATATATATATATATATATATATATATATATATATATATATATATATATATAGGTATCACACTGATAACTAAAAAAAGAATGGGCCAATTTTGACAAAATTTGCTAAATAGCTTCCTTTTATAAGTGGATTGGATAAGTTCGTTATCCAGGAAAATCGGCCGAGGTTTTCCCGGAAAATTTTGTGTTTTCTTTAGTAAAAAATTCATATCTCCGGAAATAACAAAGCAAGGGCAACCAAATTTGGTACGTCGTTTTATATTGCTATAGGTAAATTACCTGCCAAAATTAACCGCTGTAGATCAAAAGACAAAAAAATTATGGGCATTTAAAAAAATTGGGTTTTTCCTCAAAACGTCAAAGTGACAATTTGAAACGCCAAAATTCGCAACATTTAGGCAAAAAACTTAAATCTTATACCGGGTTATGGAAGGAAAATATCTTAAGAATAATGTTTTACACCCCCTGAAGTCTTAGTTTCAACCGTCATTGTCCTTCATTTTACTAAAATGTTTCCAGAAAATTCATTTCAAATAGACCATTCTCTGATGCTTGGCAGCAGCCTTAGCTATAGAGTTTATGGTATATAACTTTTGTCGATTTTCGTAAAAAATCAATAAAGCTAAATATATCCGTTATTCTACAAAACATGAAAAAAAAATTGTATACATTAATTATATTTCTAAAAACAGTTTTTTGAAAAGCGTTCGGGAACTAAACTGCAAATTTACCGAATATTCGCTACCAAAACGCACTTACTGCGTCCAGATTTTTTTCTTACGAACGCATCATATTTCGATAAAAATGCAAAAATGCATTAACGAATTTGTTCTACGACAATTAGCTAAAAAATTATAGACCGTTAAACCATAAACTTCACTAAACCTACAGCGAAAGCATCAGCCTAAGTAAACCGACAGCCAAAACATCAGAGAAAGACTCTATTTGAAAATTTGCCGACAATAGGCATGGATGCAAAATGATAATGTTTTGTATCCTCCTACTATGTCGAAAAGCATAACTATTGGACAATTGTTAGTCCCTTTATTAATCTTATTTTTAAAGGGGTAGCAGGTGGTAGTGGAATTTTCCTTTACGTAATAGTAAAGGATTTTTTCACGTCCGAGGAGGTACCACCCCATACATCAAGGGGCCGGTGAAGTCCCAACGGACGTTTCCGGTTCTTGGTGTATGAGTCAGTTTCCCTTATAAGCAAAAATGATGATGGCTCCTCCTTGTACAAAATATTCCGGAGACAAAATACCCCTCCATTTGGATCTCCGGAAGAGGGGTGTACAGGGGGTGCCAACATCAAGATTCAACATATTCTTTTCGAATATATGTGGCCTAAATTCTAACCTGAACTCCGTCCACCATTTCCTCCAGGCTAACAGGCCCCAACTCCTCTTCCTCACCGAAACCCAAATCAGTGCCAAAACAGCCACTAATCACCTTAATTTCCCAGGGTATGAGCTCCTTACTTCCTTTAGATTGCGTGGAGGCGTGTGCGCATACGTCCGTAGCAATCTACCCTGCACCAGACTCCCCAATTTAGAAGCTGGAAGAAAAGACATACTATGGATAAAACTCTCTCTGTCAGGGCTGCAACTAAATTCATCTGTTGCATTTACCGGTCACCTTCTGACAACTTTGTCCAACTCTTTGACTACCTTTCTGAAAAAACCGACTATCTGATTTCTGAATATCCTTCCTCCGAGGTCCACTATTCTTGGTGACTTCAATGTCCATAATAAGGAATGGCTAGGATCTTCAAAAATCGATCCACAAGGGAGAGCAGCAGAGGCCTTTGCAGTCAGCATCTCTTTAGCCAATATGGTTCAGCAACCTACTTACTTTCCTCGTATCCCAACACACAGCTCAAATTCCTAAGATCTCCTTCTTACTACACAACATGAATGCTATAAGATATCAGTCACCGCCCCCCTTGGTCGCTCAGACCACGGTATGGTCACAGCTTCCTGCGCAATGCAACCCGAGGTCACACAGTCATTACACCCACGTATCGTTTGGCACTACAACTCCGCAAACTGGGACGTCAAGCATTTAACGACGCAAGAAACCGCTATGTCCGCATTCTTTCTGAGGCAAAAAACTCGTTTAATAACCACATCAAAAACAAAGTCCTCTTAAGCTCCAACGGCGGCAAACCCTTCTGGACTCTTGCTAAATCCATCAGCAATAATTTCTGCAAAAGCACGTTCCCACCTCTTGTCTCAGGGGATGAAATTGTTTCTACCGCCCTAGGAAAGGCTGAACTTTTTGCTTCGTTGTTCGCCGCCAATTCTACTCTCAACCCATCTCTAAATGTTCAACCACCAACAGTCCCCAGTGTCGCGCATAAAATGACGGATATCATTTTCAAAACTAAAAAGGTACGTAAGATGCTCTCTTCTCTTAATACCAGGAAAGCCTCTGGCCTGGACGAGATCCCAGCAATTGTTCTCAACCAATGCGCACCAGAGCTTGCTCCTGTCCTGACTCCCTGTCCTGACTCGTCTGTTTCAGATATCTTATAATAAAGGCATATTCGCTAGTAACTGGAAAACTGCTCAAGTAGAACCCGTCCCCAAGAAAGGATCCAAAGCACTTCCTAGAAACTACAGGCCTATTTCTCTCCTTTCAGTCGTCTCTAAAGTGATGGAAAAGTATATAAACACCGAATTACTAAAATATCTTGAACAACACAGTCTAATCCACGACAGGCAGTATGGATTCTACACGGCGAATCCCAGATTGTTGCTCTAGACATATCCAAAGCATTCGACCAGGCCTGGCACGCAGCGCTGCTTAATAAACTACCGGCCTATTGCCTACCACCAAAACTTTGTAGGTGGACAGCAAATTTTCTCTCCCACAGGAGCATATCTGTTGTTGTGGATGGCCATTTGTCTAAACTGTATCCAATTAATGCAGGAGTTCCTCAAGGTTCAGCTTTAGCCCCTACTTTGTTTCTTCTCCACATCAATAACCTCCTCTCTAGCACATCCAACCCACTTCACAGTTACGCGGACGACAGCACCCTCTACTCAAATATACAATATTCTAAGCCTGTCTCTTTAGCCCAATTAGATGAGGATCGCAGACTCATGGCGGGTTCTATCTCTGTGGATTCCAAAAAAATATTAGACTGGGGAAGTAGAAAACTTGTACAATTCAACCCCACCAAATCATAGTCTTACTTTCTTTCTCATAAGAGATACACCAGCCCTAGACCCATGACAATAAACAACCAAGTTATTCAATGTAATGAGTCTTTTTCACTTGTTGGCATCTGTGTGGATCGAAATCTCAATTGGCACCAACATGTCACATCAATTGCAGAAGCGGCTGCTAAGAAAATAGGTTTCCTCTTCCGGGCTCGCAAATACTTTTCAGCATCTAATCTCTATACTTTATATACTTCACAAATAAGACAAAATCTCGAATACTGCTCCCACATCTGGGGTGCTGCTGCCGCTTCTACACTCGCTATCCTGGACTCCATTCAGAAGAGAGCTATACGTCTCATCGGTGACCCTACCCTCACCCAAAGGCTGCCATCCCTTGCCCACCGACGTGCCGTTGGTGATCTCTCTCTCTTTTATAGATATCTGCACGGGCACTGCTCAGAGGAGCTTTCGTCCATAGTTCCTCCACCTGCTGCCCCCAACAGATCTCTCTGGGGAACAGAGCGAATGCACCCTTTTACAGTCCAGGTCACCAGACATAGAACATTTTGTTATGCCCGCTCTTTTGTCCCGAGGACTTCCAAGTTGTGGAATTCCTTGCCGGCGCATGTTTTTTCTTCTCCCCCGAACCTCCAAACCTTCAAGTCCAGGATTAGCAAGTTGTCTCTTTCCTCCTTGTCGACACCCACGGTACGATAGTATTTAGGCTGTAAGCCCTCGTGGTGTGTTGTTGAAATTAAAAATTATCATAAAACTAAGATACAAGAGCCAAGAATCGATTTTAAGGTTGTATTCGTAAATTAAGTGATTATATTATGAAACAGAAACTATATGAATGTAAAAAAAACCTAAAATATTACTAACATTTTATTATTTACAAATGCTTAAACTGCTGTCCGTTCTTAACAGCAAGTTGTATCCTTTCCATCATATTTTCTCTAGTTGTTGGTCGAGTTTGATATACCAAATCTTTCACTCTCCCTCATAAATAAAAATCTAAGCAAGTCAAATCAGGTAGTGGCATCTTCGCCACCTAGCGGCAGATTTAGAAAGCTGAAAATAATTTCCAACATTTCCTCATGGTCACTTTACTTATGCTATTTTTTTTTCCGAAAGCTGCAGCTGTGACTGTTTTTGAGATATAGCCGGTCCGTGCATTTATTTGAACACCTTATATATACATATATATATATATATATATATATATATATATATATATATATATATATATATACATATATATATATATATATATATATATATATATATATATATATATATATATATATATATACATATAATTTAACGAATCTTGGTTTTGGGTTCCCAAATTTAGGCTTACTGAAGGAATTTTTTAAAAGCTTTTCTTCGTGACCTCATTATTAGCGAATTTTTCCTAATGAAAATTCGCTAAAAGAGATAACATTGTAATAGCAATATTTTGATATAACATCCTTCAAATACTTTCATCTTATAATGCGCCATATTGTGGCAGGAATAAAAAAGTAAAGAAATATTTCCTGAATTATACTTAAAATAACATTCCGAATAGATATTCTGAAGCTCTAGTTAACGAGATATTAATGCCGTTTTCCTAACGTATCACTTTGTACTCGTTTGCCTCCCCTCCGATGCACCTTCCAATCTTTTTTACCACTATTACATATTATGTTATGTGTGTACTATCAAAGCTTGCTAGTTTTTTTTTTGGCCGATAAAAAAGTGATTATGCCAAAACCCATACTTTACTATATATTTTGTGTATTTTAGGGGGCCTCGTTTGCGCTCATTTGAAGAAATCTTTTTAAGTTTCAAAAGTCGCCGAGGTCTTCTCATTAACAATTTTTTTTCTACGAAAATTAGCAAAAAATGATAAACTGTTAAACCATAAACTTAACTAAACCTAGAGCCAAAGCATCAACTTAACTAAACCTACAGCCAAAGCACCAGAGAAAGGGTCTATTTGAAATGCATTTTTTGTAAACATTTCAGTAAAATGAAGGACAATGGCGGTTGAAGCTGAAACATAAGGGTTGGCAGAACACACTTCTTGCCACATTTTCTTTACATACTCCGTGATTGTTTCAGGTTCTTCGCCTAAATGTTGCGAATTTGAGGAAAACCCCAATTAATTTGTCTTTAAATGACTTTTTTTTCGAAACAAAACACAAAATTTTCCGGGAAAACCTGAACTGATTTTCCCGGATAAAGAAATTATTCAAGCCACTTGCACAAGGAAGGTACACACCAAATTTGATTAAAATCGGGCCATGATTTTTTGAGTTATCGGTGTAATGCACACCGACACACACACACACACACACACACACACACACATATATATATATATATATATATATATATATATATATATATATATATATATATATATATATATATATATATATATATATATATATATATATATATATATATATATATATATATATATATATATATATAAACATATAAAAATTGAAACTGACCCCGGATATGGGTTCCAGGGATCCTAGTTTGCGCTCATTTAAAGAATTTTTTTTTAAATGTCGAGATCTCCTTATTGGTGAATTTTTATTTAAGAAAATTCACTATAAATCACAAAGATAAAATATTATGTTTAATAAAAATTTACTCAAATCCTAACGTAACGTTTAATTACTTACATTCACTTTGTAGTTACTTTTTTAGGAACTGAAAAACTGAAGTTCAATGTTCAATATAGGCGTATGAACGCATCCCTATACATACATCTGTTCGACCATAGAGTAATATGTGTTTTACATTGACATTAATATATTAGCCGTCAAACCTGACAGGGAATCAATCCTACTGTCTAATTAGACGAGGGTCTCGCGACAGTAAAAACTTGAATGAGCTTTTGTAGTTTTAACGAAATAAAAGATCTTTCTGACGTGTTGTTTACACACAGTTCTACCAACTGACCTTCTTAACCTGCCCGGACTTCAGTTTTCTCAATTAAAAGCTAAAAGGAGAAAGAAAATGAACCCTGCCATTTAGCAAGGTCATGTGAGCATAATGTACTTTTCCTTTCCCTTTTAACTGCTTCTAGCTTTTTATTAGGCAAACTGTTGTCAGTGCTGGCCAGGAAGGTCAGTTGGGATGATTGTGTGTAAACGGCACGTCAGGTAGGTCTTTTATTTTGTTAAAACGACAAAAAACACAACCAAGTTTTTACTGTCGCGAGACGCTCGTCAAGTGAGAGCAAAGTAATGTTTAATCTATTTGTAACACATATTATACATACATTTTATCTTTCTGCTCTCCTTGTTTATATGAACTTTAACTATGCCACACTGCTGCGCGTGCGCAATATGCTTAACAAGTGGTAGGTACAAAGGTTTTCTTCATGTATTATAACCCTATAGTAGAAACCACAGCCAAAAAATATTTAAGTAAAATGAAGGACAATGATGACTGAAGCTGAAACTTAAGGCTCTTTAGAACACACTTCTTACAAAATTTCTCCTACATCGCCCGTAATGTAAGTTTCAAGTTCTTTATTGAGAACTTGTCAGTTTTGACGATTTGAATCGCGCATTTTTGACGTTTTAAGAAATAAACCATAATGCTTGTGGCGGTGGTTCCGACCGCAGTGTTTCCGACCGCAGTGTTTCCGCCAACACTACTTTGTGTTTCTGCGTTAATACTCTTGACAGTTAAAAGTTACGTTATGCGACAGCCAGCTGTCAAGAACTACGGCGACTATAAGAGACACTACGCGATCTCTCTCCTTCTCTTCTCTACCAACCGCTACAGTGAACACACGTCCTCCACGCTCGGTCGGTTCTCTGCTATGTACTCGTGTACTGTTGTAATTGTTATTATATCATAAAGTTTATTATAGTTAAATGTATCATAAAGTTTAACCAAGTGAAGTAATAAAGTTATATTAAATGTTTACGTATGGATTTAATATCAACAAGTGCAATTAACATCCATATTGGTGACCCCATATCATAAAGTTTATTATAGTTAAATGTATCATAAAGTTTAACCAAGTGAAGTAATAAAGTTATATTAAATGTTTACGTATGGATTTAATATCAACAAGTGCAATTAACATCTATAATGCTTATAAGTTTTTTTTCCTTTTAAAGCAAGGATCTAAATTTTGGTACATAGTTTTATTTCATTGATTGTTATTGCCCTTACTTAGTGAAACTGGTCCATACTACATACTGACTTGGAGACTACTTCTCTGGCTTCACTGTTGGTTTTCGTTTTTGTAGGTGAAGTACGTAGCCAGCGCGTAGCTAACTGGAGCAAGTGGCCCTTATGAATTCTGGATGTTCTAGCATGTTCTTCAACGTTTCTGTGACTAGTTTCGCTTCTTGACAGCATTCTCAGACAGATTAAAATTGAATTAGTACGAAATCATGGCAACTACAAATAAAGATCTGTTGCTATGTTATGATACGATGTTTTGATCAAAAATTTTATCAAATTGAAAATAAAATGAAACACAGATGACAGAGGAGGCTTTCAAAATGTCTACGTGATGTATGTCAATATTTAACATAAAAATTGAACTAGCCTATAATAACTATGATAACAGTTTAAAAATATAATAACTAAACAATAACAGTATAAAAGCATATATAACAAAATTATTGACATACATCAACTCATTATCTTATTACAACTTTTTCGAAAGAATAGTTACATTTTTTTTCTTTGACTTATTTAATTAGAAAGAAGACTATCCAAGAAAGGGGAATTCATTAAATCAGTTTGTTCGTTTAAAACAAGGTAGCTTTTGTCGTGTGTGTGCTTTTTGACTTCTAAAGCTTTAAAAAAGTCTAGTTTACGTTTGTCATTATAAAAATGTAGTGGTTGTATGCGGTTATTTACTGTAGGTCTATGTTCGGTATCAATAATATGTTTTTCAAATGTAGATTTGTCAGCGTGGTTATTTCTAAATGCAGAAATATGTTGTTTGTATCGGGTGTTAAAATTTCTAGAAGTTTGACCTATGTATTTTGTCAGGAAACAAGATTTTTCTTTAGCGTTAAATAGTAAATCACGCGTCCTGTTGTAAGATTTAAAAACTACCTTTGTATTTGTAGAGGTATTTAAAATTTTTGAAATGTTTCCTGAAATGGTTCCAAAATAAGTTATCGAAACGTATCTGTTGTCTTCTTTGTCTCTAATATTTGGATAAATTAAATTAATCGATAATTTGTATTTTTTTCTCTCGATCATTTTAGTGAATTTTCGTAGAAAAAATTCACTAATGGGGAGATCCCGACTTTTGAATTTTTAAAATTTTTTTGCAAATGAGCGCGAACTAGGACCAAATTTTATCAAAATCGGCCCATTATTTTTTGAGTTATCGGTGTGATATATATATATATATATATATATATATATATATATATATATATATATATATATATATATATATATATATATATATATATATATACCTTTGTCCATCACTCTAAGGAGTAGGCAGATTGAGGCCTTAGAGTGTCCTTACATATTTCCTTTAGCTCTTGAAAATGGCTCCAAAACAGGAGCCGAAACGTCGAGTTTCCATAAATTCTGGACGCGGTTTAACCCGAGAACCAAGCATGTCTCACATTAAAGACCGCGGAAATCTTTCTGAACATATATATATATATATATATATATATATATATATATATATATATATATATATATATATATATATATATATATATCACACCGATAACTCAAAAAATAATGGGCCGATTTTGATAAAATTTGGCATGTACCTTTATTTTGTCAATGGCTTGGATAAGTTTGTTAGTCAGGAAAATCTGACGAGGTTTTCCGGGAAAATTTTGAGTTTTCATTCGAAAAAAATTCTTATCTCAAAAAATAATAGGCCGATTTTAATAGAATTTGGCATGTGCCTTCCCTTTGTAAATGGTTTTGACAAGATTGTTAGTCAAGAAAATCGGACGAGGTTCTCCAAAAAAATTTTGAGTTTTTATTCTAAAAAAATTTTTATCTCAAAGAATAATGGGCCGATTTTGATAAAATTTGGCATGTACCTTCCCTTTGTAAATGGCTTTGATAATTTCGATAATCGAAAAAATCGGACGAGGTTTTCAGAAGAAATTTTGAGTTTTCATTTGAAAAAAATTTTTATCTTAAAAAATAAAAAATCTATGATAACCAAATTTAGTAGGTAGGTTTACGATATAGAAAGTAAACTATACACCAAAATTTAGATTTCTATGTTACAAGAAAAAAAAGTTATAATAAAATATTTTGTGCCAGATCATTTCTATTATCTATTATTTTAACAGAATATCCATTATTAAATGCTGTTTGCTTAATTTATTTCTGCATTTAGAAATAACCACGCTCACAAATCACATTTGCAAAACATATTCAGGAGGTATGGATAAATGGGTGATTTGATGAAAATTGACACTTTTTAGTTAAAAACTCGAAAAATATAACGTTTCAGAAGTTCATGGTTACAGGAATACGAAGATTGTTTTGTGGTCAAGTCATAGACTGTAGACTGTAAATTTCTTTCATAAATATGTCTTTCTGAGGAAAATAGATTATCACAGCCATGTGAAGGTTATGAGTAGATTTGCAGCATTATTTCTCCTTCGTTTTGATGTATAATTAGTCTGGATATATTTTTGGTGGATCTGCTTCTTGTTTCAGTTTCCAACCATAGTGTCCAATTTCGTTGGTCTTTCCTAATTTCCTTCGAGAAAGTTTTCTAAATTTTTGTATTTATTAGTAATAGTACATTTTTGTTTCATTCGAATAACCTCGAAAATTGTTATTCTATATTTTCTGTTGCAGATAATTTGATTTTTTTATTTTACTGCCTCAATTTCAATTATTTCACTTCACACATGGATTAGGTATATTTTTTACGATTACATTTCAGATAGTTAATATATTATGTATTATAAATCTTAGGAAAATTAGCTTGGATAATGCTCATACGCCTGCAGGCTCGTTTTTTTCAAACCAGGGACTTAAAACATATTAGACTGCTGATTTTAATTCAAGAAAGTTATGCATATCAGAACTAGGACATAGTTACATCAACAAAACAAAATCGGTACTTTTTTAAATTATTTTATTAGCATAGAAAAGTATAACTTAATAAATTAACTGCTAATATTATTTAAAGCATTATTTAAATAATTAAATTATATCACAAACTTATGTAAATAATTTAATTATAAATAATTATCTAACATAGTAAATAAAATTACTGTCAAAATCTAAGTTAGTTATTTGCAGTCATCGAGTTATCATTAATTTCCAGTTGCCTTGATGGTTTTAGATCTCTTCTGCCAAAAATTGGTCGATTCTTCACATAATATTTCAAACATGCTACTGAATTGCATATTATTGGTTATCTCGTTGAGTGCATTGTTTTCTTTTGAAATATTACCCATGACGTTGTGCTTCTTAAAGGTGTTGTGGCCAGGGTTCCCCTCTAGCTTTGGCAACCCACTGTGTGCTAAAAAGGGGACGTTAATAATTATGTACGCTTTTGCAAAATAATATAATATAGTATAGCAAATCGTAATTGACTATTTTTAAAACTTAACGCAACCGTTGAATTTTGCCTAACTAAATCTCACTATGTGAAAACTGTAACCTGTGATGAGCACTAATAGGTACACTTGGAGAACACCCAAATCACCACAACACATATTTCAGAGACCTTACGATCGTTTCGTTGACAATGTCAACATCTTCAGAGGAAGAAAATTCTAACATAAAAAACTAGATCCCGTATATTTGTATCGCGTCAAGGTAAACGAACTAGTCCGAAGTAGAGTTGTCGTCCAAGAACGATCGTTTGTGTATTGCGCAGTGAAACAGGTCGGAGACCTGCTTTAATCTTTTGGTCGACAGATTTATGACCCTTATCTAATATAGGTTTAAAAAGGATTAGAGTTCTTTCAAGAATCAGCACGTTTCCTTTCGATCAAGAAATTTACTATGTGGATATTGGTTCATGCCGATAAAGACATCTGGTGAGATAAACAACATAAACTCAACACATCTCTTTTAAAAATAGAAAACTAAAAACCCAGATGTCTGTCTCACCGTGTTAACTTTAACAAAGGAAAAATAGTTCGACTAAAATACCCCATAAAAACTATATTTATATTGATCTTAATTCTACGTGAAAATATTTATATTGACTACATATATACAAAAACCGAACCGGTATTTAAATCAAGACAAACAGTGATTAGTATATGTATAAGCCGGTCGAGTTATTGACAATAATTTATTATTCTACCAGACAAATTAGGAGTATTTAAGCGGTCAAATGCAAAGAGAAAACAAAGCGCTAGAAATTACAGGTGCCGCACGGTTTAATGAAGTTTTGTTCTTAACAGACCTTAATATAAAAATACTTTCTAATGAATCAAGCATAGTTTGATGTCTGACATTTTTGACAAGTTTCAAGTTTTCTTTGTCAATGTGGTGGTTATTATCCCATATATGTTGTGCCACACATGATTTGTCCACCGTACCATATCGTAACTGTGCGAGATGTTCACGAAATCTGGTGGCTATGTTTCTCCTAGTTTGGCCCACGTATTTAAGATCACAATCTTTGCAACTAATCTCATAAATTCCGGACATTTCAGTGACTTTGTCTTTGGTATTACCCAACAAATTTTTTAAATTGCTTTTCGTCGAAAACGTCAAATCTAAATCGGCTTTCTTAAAAATACTTTCCAAGCCCTTTGTGATTCGTGGTTCATAAGGTAAACACACAAATTTTTTCTCAGTTTTATCATTTTTAAATGTCGTACATTCAGATACCACTTTCTTTGTTCTGTGTTTGTTAACTAATTTGTCTATTAAACCATCCGAGTAACCGTTATATCTCGCCACACTTTTTATGTATTTTAATTCTGTATTAAATCTATTTTTACTCAACGGAAAATTGATCAATCTATTTACTAAGCAATTTAAACTAGCCGTTTTTTGTGCAAACGTATGATGTGAGTCATAAGAAATATAACTAATAGTAGCCGTTTCCTTCCTATAGACATTGAATTCAAGCGAGCCTTTATTTTTAATAACTTGTACATCTAGGAACGAAAGTTTATTGTTGATTTCTATTTCTTGGGTAAATTTTATTAAATCAAATTGACTATTTAGTTTTTCAGTAAATTCTTCTACCTTACATGTAGTTGTGTGCAAAAATATCATCTACATAACGAAACCAAACTCTAAGGAAATACCCACTTTTTTTTAATTTTTTTTAATCCGTCTCAAATCTCAAATAAAAGTGGGTATTTCCCTAGAGGTTGGTGTCGTTATGTCGATGATATTTTTGCAGTGTTTAACACAAATACATGTAAGGTAGAAGAATTTACCGAAAAACAAAATAGTCAATTTGATTCAATAAAATTTACCCACGAAATAGAAATCAACAATAAACTATCTTTCCTAGATGTACTAGTTATTAAAAATAAAGGCTCGCTTGAATTCGATGTCTATAGGAAGGAAACGGCTACTATTAGTTATATTCCTAATGACTCACATCATACGTTTGCACAAAAAACGGCTAGTTTAAATTTCTTAGTAAATAGATTGATCAATTTTCCGTTGAGTAAAAATAGATTTAATACAGAATTAAAATACATAAAAAGTGTGGCGAGATATAACAGTTACTCGGATGGTTTAATAGACAAATTAGTTAACAAACACAGAACAAAGAAGTTGATATCTGAATGTACGACATTTAAGAATGATAAAATCGAGACAAAATTTGTGCGTTTACCTTATGAACCACGAATCACAAAGGGTTTGGAAAGTATTTTTAAGAAAGCCGATTTAAATTTGACGTTTTCGACGAAAAGCAATTTAAAAAATTTGTTGGGTAATACCAAAGACAAAGTCACTGAAATGTCCGGAATTTATGAGATTAGTTGCAAAGATTGTGATCTTAAATACGTGGGCCAAACTAGGAGAAACATAGCCACCAGATTTCGTGAACATCTCGCACAGTTACGATATGGTACGGTGGACAAATCATGTGTGGCACAACATATATGGGATAATAACCACCACATTGACAAAGAAAACTTGAAACTTGTCAAAAATGTCAGACATCAAACTATGCTTGATTCATTAGAAAGTATTTTTATATTAAGGTCTGTTAAGAACAAAACTTCATTAAACCGTGCGGCACCTGTAATTTCTAGCGCTTTGTTTTCTCTTTGCATTTGACCGCTTAAATACTCCTAATTTGTCTGGTAGAATAATAAATTATTGTCAATAACTCGACCGGTTTATATATATACTAATCACTATGTTTGTCTTGATTTAAATACCGGTTCGGTTTTTGTATATATGTAGTCAATATAAATATTTTCACGTAGAATTAAAATCAATATAAATATAGTTTTTATGTAGTATTTTAGTTGAACTATTTTTCCTTTGTTAAAGTTAATACGGTGAGACAGACATCTGGGTTTTTAGTTTTCTATTTTTAAAAGAGATGAGTTGAGTTTATGTTGTTTATCTCACCAGATGTCTTTATCGGCATGAACCAATATCCACATAGTAAATTTCTAGATCGAAAGGAAACGTGCTGATTCTTTAAAGAACTCTGGTCCTTTTTAAACCTATATTAGATAAGGGTCATAAATCTGTCGACCAAAAGATTAAAGCAGGTCTCCGACCTGTTTCACTGCGCAATAAACAAACGATCGTTCTTGGACGAAAACTTTACTTCGGACTAGTTCGTTTACCTTGACGCGATATAAATATACGGGATCTAGTTTTTTATGTTAGAATTTTTCTTCCTCTGAAGATGTTGACTTTGTCAACGAAACGATCGTAAGGTTTCTGAAATATGTGTTGTGGTGATTTGGGTGTTCTCCAAGTGTACCTACAACTAAATCTCGTTTGCCAATAATACCTGGGTACTTCCCACTCATATTCTGTTTTGCAGAAGGCTTACTGGATAAGTCTGTAAGACAGCAGAGTCTTTGGTCCAATATTTGCTGATGCATTATTTGTTTTAAAATGTAAATGGTGGAAAGGCAGTCTACTAAAAATATTTTTATATTATCTTATTTACCTATTTCTCTCTTAATTTCAATATTTAGTTACTCAATCGACATAACTTCACCAAATTACAAAAAGGTGGTATCGATTTGAATTTATACACTCCACTACTGATAAAAAAGTTCGGGACGCAGCAAGCTCGTTATGTTAGTGAATTTTCATTAAATGATTCAAATTTGAATACCTTAATTTTCTATAAACTTAGAAAGTTGAATTTTGGTACGTTTAAAAATTGAAACTGGCCCCGGATATGAGTTCTAGGGGTCCTAGTTTGCGCTCATTTAATTTTTTTTTGCAAAGTCTCACCATCGATATCTCTCTATTAGTGATTAAAAAAAAATTAAATTCACTAATAACTAGTTAAAAACTTTATTGTCAAAAACAATTTCTGGACGCAGCACGTGCGTTATAGTAGTGAACTTTCATATGAATTGTACACTAATAGTAATATATATTATTATAACTAATTTTTAAACTTAAGTGGGCCTTGGAGATCGCTTTTAGAGTCCCAGTTAGCGATTATTTGAAAAAAAAAATATATTTTATATGGAGCTAAAAAATTTAAATTTGGTCCTCGATATAATATGTAAGTACTGCAAGTTTGTTTAAAAAAAATTGTGTCACAAATTTCATTGAAGTTAAAAAAGTTTTTCAGAAAAGGATTAATTATTTACAAAGGGAATGTACCTGCCAAATTATAAATATGGCAGGTATTTTTCTTTATTAATTGCTTGGATGGTTTTGTTTTAGTCAACCCATCCAGTTTTTGCAAACAATGAACAACAGAAAAGGTTTTTTAAAACAAATTTGTAGTTATCCGCGATGCTCATTCTGTCATTAATGACGGTAACTGTCATCCTATATTTTGGATAACCAGGAACCTCAGTGGTTCAGGGGTAAGAACGTGTGCCTCTGAACCGAAGGGTACTGGGTTCGATCCCAGGGTACTCCTTTCACTTTTTCAGTACAAACTGTAAATTAACATCAACTGAGGTTCTGGCATTGTATTTGAGCAAGTCGAATGTCTGCACGTTCCGCCCTTCGGAGGGGGCGTAAAGCCGTCGGTCCCGTGTCCATGCGATGTTGGGCACGTTAAAGATCCCTACCCTCCTTACAGAAAGGCAGGGGTTCGGCAAAAATTCTAGGATAGTGAGGTGAAACTGCTCCCTGGCGTCGGTGATTGGCCATAGTCGCGGAAATGGACCGACGTTAAAGAAAAAGAAAAAAAGATATTTTGGATAACCATATTTAGTGAATTAAGGAGAAACACAATTTATTTCAGCAAATCGCAAGTTTAATGAAACTAGATATTTTATTGTGTGATTAAAAAATTACGGTGTGTGTTTATATCTTTTCACATGACAAATTATTTGTTAACAGTACACATTATTCACTACTGCTAAATATAAAACAAATACTTACCTCTATTTGGTGCCACGCAATTTTCTGACTTCATCATATCTTTCATTTTATCAGTTTTTTGTCTCTCTGGGTAATTCTTTTTATTTTTTAACGCTCCAACTGAAAATGTAAAGCGAAAAGATATATAATAACAATTGCTTATAAATGAAAATTGAAATTGAACAACATAAGCCAAGAGGTTTATAAAGAATATTTAGCTTTAACAAATCTTTGTACAAAACACAATATCTTTCAATTTTACAATGAGGTTTTTGAACAAACACAAGGCACGTCAATTTTATTCAATAAAATTCACCCACGAATTGAAAGTTAACAGTAAACTTCCCTTTGCAGATGTATTAGTTATTATAAACATTGGCTTTCTTGAATTCGATGTCCACAAGAAGGAAACTACCATTCTAAGTTACATTCCGATTGATTCGGATCATATTTTTACACAAAAAACGCCAGTTTAATTTTTTCAGAAATAGATTAGGTAGTACAATTTCCTATAAGTAAAAGTAGCTATAGTATAAAATTAGATTACATTAAAAAAACGACGGGACGCAGGAAGTGCGTTATGATAGCGAGTTTTCGTAAAAATGCTTTTAATGGCAAATATGTCTTGTTTTTAAAAGAAGGACATTTGTTTGGCAGTATAACCTATATATTAGTAACAATATACGGTATTTCATTAAGATAGCTTTGTTGTTTCAAAAAGTATAAACATTTTCCGAAAATAAACCTTTAAACTTCCAGAAAAAAACTGGTCCGATTTTCCTGTCCAACGAACCACTTTAAGCTGTTTACAGACCTGCCAGGATATAATTATTCACAAACAGCTTTAGGACCAAAATTGAAAGAAAAAAAATATGAAAATTTGCAAAAAACTTTTTACAGAGGCTGCCTTTAGTAATGTTACACTAAATTACATTTTTCACAAAATTTCAACAACTTTTCTTTAACAATAACCTACTAAACATTTATTATTAATTACCAACATATCAGAAAAATCTTACAAAAATAAATTCCACAGAAACACTAAAAACATTTCTGCGAAAACTTTTAAAATTCAGCCACTATGTGAGCGTGCCCATATACAGAAGCTCGATTTTTTCGACGAGTAATACAAACAAAGAGCTCTCTGAATGCGTCATTTCCATGGGCCTCCGCTATCTATTGATAAAAACGCCGTTTCACAATTTGTGATATGTGTTTGAAATATGTGCAAAAGACGTGAAAGGTTGCAAAACAATTGAAATAACTCAAAAACGATGAACGATATCAATATTTCTTCTTACAAACATGCATTATAATTCGCTGAAAAACACAAAAATGCAATAACATAAGGGGGTGTTCTATTAAAAAAGGAAAATACGTATCACCAACGACTTATGGGCCACCCTGGGATTGTCAAAATAAGTTTATAAGATGCAGCTCGATATTTAACGTATATATAGTTTTTTGTCATATCTCGTATAATAACGGATATATTGAGCGTTTCTGTAGAAAAGCGTCACCCTGTATATGTGTAAACAGACAAAAACTGAAACTGACCCCGTCTATGGGTTTTTGGGGTTCTCGTTTGCGCACGTTTGAAGAAATCTTTTTAAAATTCATAAGTCGCGGTCTTCTCAATAACGAATTTTTTTCGACGAAAATTTTCAAATATATAGACTATTAAACCATAAACTCTATAGCTGAAACTACTGCGCAGCATCAGAAAGAGGGTCTATTTGAAATAGATTTTCTGAAAATATTTTAGTAAAATGAAGGACAATGATGGTTGAAGCTGAACGCTAAGGCTTTGTAAAACACACTTCTTAGGCCATATCGTCTACATAATCCATATTTGTTCCAAATTCGTTGTCTGAAAATTGCAAATTTTGACGTTTCAAATCGCGACTTTGACGTTTGAAGAAGAAAAATTACCAAATTTTCAAAATATTTTTTTTGCTACTTCTTGACGTTTTTGCGTCAAGAAAACTTAACCGTTAGATGTAATATTCAATTGGTTTTGTTAATCATACAAAATATTTTGCTCTTGTGCTTTCCTCTGATCACCGGTGGCACTAATTTTTTTTTAAATGCCTATAACTTTTTTCCTTTTAACTTAAGGATCTGAATTTTGGCATGTAGGGTAAATTAGACTGTAGAAACGTATACGCCAAATTTGGTTGCCATAGCTCTGTTATTTTTGGATATACAAAAATTTCTGGAAGGAAAACCCAAATATGTAGACACAGATCTCCTCATTAGTGAATTTTTCATTTCACGAAAAATTCGCTAAAAGTGGCTAAATCTAACGGCTATTCGGACTGCTTAGTGGAGAAATTAATCAATTGTCACAGAACAAGGCGAATGTTAGCGTAACCTACGACATTCAGGAAAGAAAAAGTAGAAAATGAGTTTGTTTGCCTGCCATTTGGACGGCGTATAACAAAGGGTCTCGAGAGCGTTTTCAATAAAGCAGATTTGCAGTTAATTTTTTCGACAAAAAATAATGTGTTAAGCAATACAAAAGTTAAGGACAAAGCCATTCAAATGTCTGGTATCTATGAGATAAGTTGTAAAGAACATTTTGGCATAGTTGAGATACGGTAATGTAGGCAAGCCATGAGTGGCACAACATCTTTGCGAGACTAATCAAACAAAGATAAAGAAAATCTCAAAACTTATCAAAAATGTTAAACAATCAGCGAATCTAGATGCATACAAAAGTATCTATATCTCTAAGGCAATAAAAAAAACAATGTTCTTTGAACCGAGACCCTCCCTTGGTTTATAGCCCGCTGTTTGCATTCTCTCTTTGATATCGAAGAGATTCCGAAACTCGGCATGCAAAGTTATAACAGGAATTCAAAAACAACGACCGGCAATTAAATGCAATTTACAGAAAATTTGGCTGATTCGTCCCTCTCTATATAGGCTTTACCTAAGACCTAATTTGATGCTTAGTGATTAAGTAGTTTCGAATTTTTCATCCTTTGATGACCCTAACTTTGTTAGTGAAACGATAGGTCTGTGAAATATGTGTTGTGGTGATTTGGGTTCTCCAAATGTAGTTATCAGTGCTTACCACAGGTTTCAATCTTCACTTAGTGGTGCCTTACATAACGATTTTTTTGGCAAAATAGTATTATTTACTTAAAAAAAATGAAATCTTAAATTTAATGGAAAAAATTATTGAACCAAGGAAACCAAACCAAATTCAGCACAAATGTTCAAATTGTTATCCACCTCCCATTTGGTGTTGATCGTTATGAGTGTAAACACTTTGTACACTGCGCACAAAAATCTCAGGATAAATTTGCATCACTTAGCGATAATTCTTTGCTGTAGCCCCTCTAAATGATTTAGTCTGTTGAAACAAAGTTTCTATTTTAAATAGCCCCACAGAAAAATATCCAAAAACGTCGACGTCCTATCCATGTTTCAGGAAATGTGGCATCTAGATACCGACGGACACCTAAACCAAAGTGAGGAGGCGCCTTGCCTTGTTGAAATTAGATATCTTGATGTGGCACATTTTCCATGTGGTTATTTGGAAAAATTACCGCCAGAGCTGGAACTAAATCTAATTACAAGAAATTTAGGTAACATGCTGCTGTAAGATTTCATTGAAAAAAGTATGGCTCTATAAAACGCCATCCGATTATTCCCATCGATACATCTACTTTGCCATGACGTTGGCTGTTGGAGTCTTGAGTCCATGAGGATTTTACTGAGACCAATATCTTGAGCTGTGACGATTTACCGTCTCATTCGGGCAAAAAGTGGCTTCATCAGAAAAGAAAATCTTATTATGAAAATTGAGATCATTGGGAAATAGTAAAAATAAACCCATGTTTTTAAGTAATTTGGTACACAATATGCAGAGTTTTTTTAACGTGAAAATAAAATCCCAAAGATATGTGTCGAGATGACTTAGTGGTTAAAGTCCAATGCCTGACACACAAAGTAGTTAATTGGCACGCGTAGATTAATACATACACCAGGTATAAACCATACATAAACGGTAACCAAACTAAATATATACCGGGCAAAAAACTACCCGAACCAACAATCGTGAAATCTCGACCGTAATTATCGAAAATGACAGACGACATGAAACTAATTTTTTTCCAAGTGATGGTTATTAAACTGGGAGATTCAATCAATTATTAAAAGACACTATATTTGAAGCTTTATGAACGGCCTCAAATGCAGTTTTAGCCATGCGTAGATATAGTATGTTGTCGCATAATAAAGTAGAAATGTAAACAAGATCAAGCCAAGTCTCTATAAAAATGATTCTAAAATAGTTTCTTTTATCTTTTATCTTTAAACTTAACCATAAGATGTCATATAAGACCGAAAAAGTCGTGGGATGTGTTTCAATGGTAATTCTAATAAATCTGTTATTAAATGTTACGTATAATTTGAATATAATATCCCGGGCATGAAGCCGATCTAATGTATCATGCAAACAAAACGTTGGTTGACGTGTGCCTAGATGGCTGGGAAGCGTCGCACTTGCCTCATAAGCAGAAGGTTACGCGACCGAATCCAGCTCCATGAATGTATGTTTTTTATGTTTTATTTGACATTTGGAAAAACAATAGGGCACAGATATCATACGTTTTGAACACGATCTCATTTTGGTTTAAAACGCCTGAATAAGTTTGTCGCCTTTGAGTCTGAAATTATAATTTTGTTATTGTTGATATTGAAAAAACCGGTTCGATTAGGTTGACTAAAACGATATCATACTGGCGATTATTAAGGAAAAATAACTGCTACGTATATAATTTGGCAGATATTTTACTTTTAGTGAATTTTCTTAAAAAAAAATCACTAATGAGGAGATCCCGACTTTTGAATTTTGAAAAAATTTCTTCAAATGAGCGCTATTTAGGACCCCCGGAACCCAAATCCGAGGTCAGTTTCAGACTTTGTATGTTTATATATATATATATATATATATATATATATATATATATATATATATATATATATATATATATATATATATATATATATATATATATATATATATATATATATATATATATATATATTTATGTGTCACACCTATAACTTAAAAAATAATGGACCGATTTTGATAAAACTTGGTGAGTACCTTCCTTTCGCAAGTGGATTGGTTAAGTTCGTTAGCCAGGAAAATCCGCCGTGGTTTTCCCGGAAAATTTTTAGTTTTCTTTCGAAAAAAATCGATTTTTTTCAATATTTTCAAAATTAACAAAGTAAGGGCAACCAAATTTCATACGCAGGTTTATATCATTATAGGTAAGTCACATACTAAAATTTAGCTCCGTAGGTTAAAGGACAAAAAAGTTACAGGTATTTAAATAAAAATAAATTTGGGTTCTCCTCAAAACGTCAAAATCCCGATTTTAAACGTAAAAATTGGTGAGTACCTTCCTTTCGCAAGTGGCTTGGATTGGTTCGTTAGCCAGGAAAATCCGCCGAGGTTTTCCCGGAAAATTTTGTGTTTTCTTTCGAAAAAAATTTATATCTCCAAAATTAACAAAGTAAAGGCAACCAAATTTTACACGCTGGTTTATATCATTATAAGCAAGCTACCTACCAATATTTAGCTCTGTAGGTCAAAAGACAAAAAAAGTTATAGGCATTTAAACAAAAATAAATTGGGGTTTTTCACAAAACGTCAAAGTTGCGATTTAAACGTCAAAATTGGCAACATTTAGGAAAAGAACTTGAATCTAATACGGGCTATGGAAATAAAATGTCTCAAGAAGAATGTTTTACAAACCCTGATGTCTTAGTTTCAACCGTCATTGTCCTTCATTTTAATAAAATGTTTCCAGAAAATTCATTTCAAATAAACCCTTTCTCTGACGCTTGGCAGTAGTTTTAGCTATAGAGTTTATCGTCTAATGGTATATAACTTTTGTCGAATTTTCTTAAAAAATCAATAAAGCTCAATATATCTGTTATTCTACAAGATATGAAAAAAAATTGTATATATTAATTATAGGGTGTCTTGAGCTACATCTTAAAAAATTATTTTTACAATCACAGGGTGGCCCATAAGTCGTTGGTGATACAAATTTTCTTTTTCTTTTTTTTTATCAAACACGCCTTATGTTATTGCATTTTTGCATTTTCCATCGAAATATAATGCATGTTTGTAAGAAAAAAATTCTGGACGCAGTAAGTGCGTTATGCTTAATATTTGAATAGCTCAATTTGCTATTAACCTATAAGGTTGACCAAGAAACGAGTTTTTTCGGGAACGCTTTAAGTTAACTTTCGGAAATTTTTGTACATTTTCAAACAATAAAGTTATTTTGATGAAACATGGCACATTATTTTTACTATATAGATTATACTGGTAACCAAATGTGATGTCTGCTTCCTTAAAAAACACATTATTGCTATTAAAAAATAGTTTTATGAAAATTCACTGCCATAACGCACTTGCTGCGTCCAGAGTTTTCTAAATATAAATTAAGTTTCCTTCCGGAAATCTCTGTATAACTTTAACGAATTTTTTTCCTTTTAAAGAGACTTTCACTATCTACAGATATAGCAAAATCTGGTTCTTTAGCTTCATATAAAATTGAGTTTTGGCGATTTTCTCAAAAGGAGTTAGAACGCAAGATTGTTGTGATAACAGAGAGATATCGATGGTAACACTTTCGAACGAATTCTTCAAGTGTGCGCGTACTAGGACTTCTAAAATCGATGTTAAAGGTCTGTGTAAGTTTAAAGTGTTAACTTTACTAGTATGCCGTATAATAAAAGTGTACAATTCTTATGAAAATTCCCTACTACAACGCACTTGCTGCGTGCCGAAATGTTTTTCTTTTCGGTATAAGTGCCATTTATGTTAAATTAGAATTAGAATTGATTACTTTTAGTACTTTTACAATTTCACCACCAAGACTATGAATTTAAAGGGCAGGTAATAATTGAAATCACGATTTTAATAATTATTTTTATTCACTGAATTTCTAATCTACACTGCGTTAAAAGTCCGATAGCCAAATACTGACAACAATAATCAATAAATTATCACGAGTGTTGTTAAAAATTGATCTTGAGTTTTTGTTCCACCTGTCAATTAGTTACACGACAACGTATCAACATTCACAAAATCAAGTGTTTATTACTTTAGTAAAGTGAAGGAAAGCCTCATGATTCTAAAGAAAACTCGCCCTAAGTAGAAACGGTGAGAAATACTTCTTGATTCCTATTAAATTTGAGTTTTCATTTATTGAGGTAAATACTGCGATTTAAAAAAAATTGATATCTAAGGTACATTTTTTTTCATCATCATTTGGGTCAGCAAGTCTATAGAGAAATAGCAAAAAACATATGGTTGTCATTTAAAAAAATTATGATGTCATCATTCAGAAATAGGTGACGTCATAATGTTTACGTCATAAGTTGGCAATTGAAAAGATAAAATAAAGCTGTTCTATCGTTTTCCTTGAAAAAATTATATAACGCATTTATGAATTATGTTCGAAACTTTATCATCACACTGTATTTTGCAACCTAAGCCCATTGACAAGTTCTATGAACCAATGGAAAATTGTAAATTTTCTCCTGGCTATATTTTGGGAACCCGTAATTCAAGTTTTACCGTATTAAAATTAAAGGAATTTGGACAATGCGGAAAATTATATTAATTGTTATTAGAAAAAGCCATTGTCGTGCGGTATTAAGTTAAATAGAATAAGCAAAAGTCTGGGCGCAGCAACTGCGTTATGGAAGTAAATTTTCTTAAAAATGTTTTTAATAGCAATTATGTCTCTTTAATGCAAGCAGGTATCAATTTGGTCACCGGTATAACCTATATAGTAGAAACAATGTAGCATATTATTCCACCGTAACTTGTTTGAAAATGTACACAAATTTTCCGAAAATAAACTTAAAACGTTTCCGAGAAAACTCGTTTCCTAGCTAACGAAACTTAGGTTAATATCAAATTGCGTTGAATTTTGAAGCATTTAATGAAAATTCGCTACTAAAACGCACTTACTGCCTCACGATTTTTTTTACAAACATGCATCACATTTCGATGAATAATGCAAAAATGCAATAAAGAATGTTAAGAAAAATATAGGTATCACCAACTTATGGGCCACCCTGTGGTTGTCAAAATAATTTTATAATAAGATGCAGCTGAAAACACCCTATAAGTAACGTATACAATTTTTTCTCGTATCTTGCATAATAACAATTTTATTGAGCTTTACCGTAGAAATGCGTCACCCTGTATATACGTAAACAGAAAGTAAACCCAGATATGGATTCTAGGGGGGCTAGTTTGCGCTCATTTGAAGAAATCTTTTTAGAATTCAAAAGCCGCGGTTTCCTCATTAACGAAATTTTTCTACGAAAATTAGCTAAAAATTATATACCGTTAAACCATAAATTCAACTAAAACTACTTTCAAAGCATCAGAGAAAGTGACTATTTGAAATGAATTTTCTGGAAATATTTTATTAAAACGAAGGGCAATGATGATTGAAGCTGAAACTTAAGGGCTTGCAGAACACCCTTTACATAATCCGTATTTCCTTCAGGTTCTTTGCCTAAATGTTCCAATTTTGACGCTTCAAATCGAGACGTCGAGCAGGGTTTAAGGGGGATATGGCTTCAAGATGTGAAGAAGAAAGCTTTCAAGCCCGCTTTATTCGAATTTTCTGCTCATATTTCCTTTTTACTACCTACCCCGCTCAGCACACTCACTCCTGGTCCCGTAACTTCCTGTGAGGTGTGAACAAAAAAAATTTCTTGGGGTTTGTGGATCCATGGGGAGGAGGGGGTATGGGGGCAGGTTTCTGAAAACAGTTTTTTGAAAAACGTTCGGGAGCTAAACTGCAAATTTACCGAAAATTCGCTACCAAAACGTTCTTACTGCGTACAGATTTTTTTCTTACAAACGCATCATATTTCGACAAAAAATGCAAAAATGCATTAACGAATTTGTTCTATGAAATTTAGCTAAAAAAAATTTATGCACTTCTACTCACTCCTGGTCCCGTAACTTCCTTGGGGGGAGTGAACATGAAATTTTTCTTGGGGTATGTGGATTCAGGGGGCCCTAGGCAGGTTTCTGAAAACAGTTTTTTGAAAGGAGTTCGGGAGCTAAACTGTAAATTTACCGAACATTCGCTAACAAAACGCACTTACTGCGTCTAGTTTTTTTTTCTTACAAATGCATCATATTTTGATAAAAAAATGCAAAAATGCATTCACGAATTTGTTTTACAAAAATTACCTAAAAAAAATAATTATGCACCCCTACTCACTCCTGATCCCGTAACTTCCTTGGGGAGTGTGAACAAGAAAATTTTCTTGGGGTTTGTGGATCCAGGGGGGGGGGGTCTAGACAGGTTTCTGAAAACAGTGTTTTGAAAAGCGTTCGGGAGCTAAACTGCAAATTATCCGAAAATTCGCTACCAAAACGCACTTACTGCGTCTAGATCTTTTTCTTACAAACGCATCATATTTCGATAAAAAAATCAAAAATGCATTAACGAATTTTTTCTACGCAAATTAGTTTATAAAAAATTATACACCCCTACTCACTCTAGGTCCCGTAACTTCCTTGGGGAGTGTAAACAAGAAATGTTTTGGGGGAATAGGGGTGCTGTGCGGGGTAGGCAGGGTTTAAGGGGGATATGGCTTCAAGATGTGAAAAAGACAACTTTCACGCCCGTTTTATTCGCATTTTCTGCTCATATTTCCTTTTTACTAACCACCCCCGCCCAGCAGACCCCCCATTCACTCCTGGTCCCGTAACTTCCTTGGGGGGTGTGAACAAGAAATTTTTCTTGGGTTTTGTTGAGTTTTTTGAAAAGCGTTCGGGAGCTAATATGCAAATTTACCGAAAATTCACTACCAAAACGCACTTACTGAGTCCAGATTTTTTTCTTATAAACGCATCATATTTGGATAAAAAATGCAAAAAGGCATTAACAAATTTGTTCTACGATAATTAGCTAAAAAAAATTATAGACCGTTAAACCATAAACTTCACTAAACCTGCAAATACATATACAAAAAGCCTGGACGCAGCAAGTGCGTTATGGTAGTGAATTTTCATAGAAATTATCTGGCACAAAATATTTTATTATAACTTTTTTTTCTTGTAACATAGAAATCTAAATTTTGGTGTATAGTTTACTTTTTATATCGTAAACCTACCTACCAAATTTGGTTATCATAGATTTTTTATTTTTTAAGATAAAATTTTTTTAAAATAAAAACTCAAAAATTTCCCGGAAAACCTCGTTCGATTTTTCTGATTAACGAACTTATTAAATCCATTTACAAAAGGAAGGTATGTGCCAAATTTTATCAAAATCGGCCCATTATTCTTTGAGACAAATTTTTTTTCGAATGAAAACTCAAAATTTTCCCGGAAAACCTCGTCCGATTTTCCTGACTAACGAACTTATCCAAGCCATTTACAAAAGAAAGGTACATGCCAAATTTTATCAAAATCGGTCTATTATTTTTTGAGTTATCGGTGTGATACATTTATATATATATATATATATATATATATATATATATATATATATATATATATATATATATATATATATATATATATATATATATATATATATGAGACATGCTTGGTTCTCGGGTTAAACCGCGTCCAGAATTTATGGAAACTCGACGTTTCGGCTCCTGTTTTGGAGCCATTATCAAGAGGTAAAGGAAATATGTAAGAACACTCTAAGGCCTCAATCTGCCTACTCCTTAGAGTGATGGACAAAGGTGGGTAAAGGAAATATGTAAGGACACTCTAAGTCCTCAATCTGCCTACTCCTTAGAGTGGTGGACAAAGGTAGGTAAAGGAAATATGTAAGGACACTCTAAGGCCTCAATCTGCCTACTCCTTAGAGCGGTGGATAAAGGTAGGTTGGGTTGTTGTAGCTCGATTACGGGGCCTCAATCTGCCTACTCCCCAAATCTCGCCCGAGATCGTCTGTGAGGTCTCAGTGTGTTCAACCCTAGGCCTCAGAGAGATCTCTCTGAGGCCTAGGGTTGAACACACTGAGACCTCACAGACGATCTTCGGCGAGATTTGGGGAGTAGGCAGATTGAGGCCCCGTAATCGAGCTACAACAACCCAACCTACCTTTGTCCACCACTCTAAGGAGTAGGCAGATTGAGGCCTTAGAGTGTCCTTACATATTTCCTTTACCTCTTGATAATGGCTCCAAAACAGGAGCCGAAACGTCGAGTTTCCATAAATTCTGGACGCGGTTTAACCCGAGAACCAAGCATGTCTCACATTAAAGACCGCGGAAATCTTTCTGAATATATATATATATATATATATATATATATATATATATATATATATATATATATATATATATATATATATATATATATATATATATATACATATATAAATTGAAACTGACCCCGGATATGGGTTCTAGGGGACCTAGTTCGCGCTCATTTGCAAAAATTTTATGAAAATTCAAAATTCAAAAGTCCCCATTAGTGAATTTTTTCTACGAAAATTCACTAAAAGCCACCAAACTTAACTAAACTGGCAGCCAAAGCATCAGAGAAAGGGTCTATTCGAAATGAATCTTCTGTAAACATTTTAGTAAAATGAAGGGCAATGACGGTTGAATCTGAAACTTAAGGGTTTGCAGAACACACTTCTTGCAACATTTTTTTCACAATCGGTATTTGTTTCACATTCTTTGCCTAAACATTGCAAATTTTGACGTTTAAAATTGCGAGTTTGACGTTTTGAGGAGAACTCCAAAATTTGTCTCTTTAACTTTCCATAACTTCTTTGTCTTTAAAGCTGGAGACCTAAATTTTGGTACAGAGTTGACCCTTTACAATACAAACACGCGTATCAAATTTGGTTGCCCTTACTGTATTATTTCCGGAAATATGAATTTTTTAGAAGGAAAACACAAAATTTTCCAGGAAAACCTGGTCTGATTTTCCTGGATAACGATCTTATCCAAGCCACTTGCAAAGGGAAGGTACTCTGCAAATTTTATCAAGATCGGTCTATTATTTTTTGAGTTATCGGTCGGATATATATATATATATATATATATATATATATATATATATATATATATATATATATATATATATATATATATATATATATATATATATATATATATATATATATATATATATATATACAGATCTCCCCATAAGCGAATAAAAAAAATCGCCAATATAGTTTACGCAAATAGGCCGCAAAAAAATAAAAATTCTAGGAAAGAATAAAATATAAAAGATCCAGTATTCCTTTCAATGAACTGATTACTTAATTGGAAAATTTCGGTCAGCGAATTCGCTACTGACAGCAACTAAGCGGGACACAATTTGAGCACCCTATAAGTTATGACTGTTTTTATAAAATTTAAAATATGAAGCAAGATCTAGAAGAATTTTGTCAACTCTATTATCTTATGTCTCCTTATTAATCCCGACAAAATATAAATATTTTTTTTAAATTACACAAGTAACTTTCGTTGAGGTAATAGATTTAAAAAAAATGTAAAATCTGTTGCCTTAACCTTTGTTTTCTAGCTACTTTACTTAAGCAGATAATTCAAACTTGCATACGTAAAAGCCACCCTGTATAAGGAAACAAGTTTCTACCTCATGTTTCCAAAAACTTTAGATTTTATCACAATTTTCTGATACTTTGTTTTTCATTTAATTAAGCTAAAACATTTATATAAAGCTACTTACCATCTAGTATTGGCTTCGCATTTAGTTTTCGGGCCTTCTGTTTTATTTCCTCGGGGACGTCGTACCCTGAAATTGAAATATAGATTAATATGAAAAATCTAATTTTAATAAACATTCAGTGTGTTCCTTTGACGCACACTCACACACACATTTCAAATAGAACAACCTATATATTAAGCCTGCAATGAATGTAATCTATAATTCTTCAAACTGCACTGGCATTTTCTATACCTAAATTTGAACATTCTCGAGTTAATGGTGATTTTTACATAAAACACATCACTATGGCATATTTAAATGACACACGGTATATTTGTTAGATATATCTGCTATATTTAACCATTTCACTCGTACGTAAGACAATTCTGTACGCCTGAAAAGTTTTGGTTTTGAATTACTCAATATTTTTCTAGACATTTGACGAACTTTTATATATGTAGTCTGCTATAATAGCAGTAACCGTGCAAAAGTAAAACTTAGTAACTCGAGTTAGTTGGTTTTACTTCTTTTTTAATATTCCGATTGCTTGTAACGACTTTTATCTGTAGCTATTTTACGTTTGTATATAGGCCTTTTCTTCACGAATATATTTAGTGTTGCTTTATAGTAACCCGACTTGCTTTGTATGTTTTGTTTCCCGTTTGGGTGGCAATAAAAATTACCACAGTATAAAGAAGTAAGTCTAGTGCATAGTATGTAGTTTAATAATTCAAAAGAGAAGGGAACTGCCAAATTAACTCAGCTTCAACGTGTTCTGTATGTTGAAAGTGGTGCTATCACATCTATGATAGAGCTTTAACTAATCAACAATATACTGTAATGCTCTGAAAAATAGGTAGCGGTTTTCTAGACTATGTGTGGCTGCAAGAAATGATGAGCTGTTGGCTCCAACACGATTGTGTTCCACCTCAAAGCAGTGAAGGCACAAAACGCTTCTACACAATCCCAGTAAAGAAAATCGTCAAGCATTTAACGACGCAAGAAACCGTTATGTCCGCATTCTTTCTCAGGCAAAAAACTCGTTTAATAACCACATCAAAAACAAAGTCCTCTTAAGCTCCAACGGAGGCAAACCATTCTGAACTCTTGCTAAATCTATTGGGAATAATTTCTGCAAAAGCACGTTCCCACCTCTTGTCTCAGGGGATGAAATTGTTTCTACCGCCTTGGGCAAGGCTGAACTTTTTGCTTCGTTTTTCGCTGGCAATTCTACTCTCAACCCACCTCCCTCAAAATGTTCAACCACCAACAGTCCCCAATGTCGCGCATAAAACGACGGATATCATTTTCAAAACTAAAAAGGTACGAAAGATACTCTCTTCTCTTAATACCAGGAAAGCCTCTGGCCTTGACGAGATACCAGCAATTGTGCTCAAAAACTGCGCACCAGAACTTGCTATTGTCCTAACTCGTCTGTTTCAGATATCTTACAATAAAGGCATAGTAACTGGAAAACTGCTTGAGTACAACCCATCCCAAGAAAGGATCCAAAGCGCTTCCTCGCAACTACAGGCCTATTTCTCTCCTTTCAGTCGTCTCTAAAGTGATGGAAAACTATATAAACATCGAATTACTAAAATTTCTTGAAAAACACAGTCTAATCCCCGACAGATAGTATGGATTCCGTCAGCGCAGATCAACTGCCGACCTCCTTTCCTTTGTCACCCATTATTGGAACAAGTCTATGGAACAACACGGTGAATCCCAGATTGTTGCTCTAGACATATCCAATGCATTCGACCTGGTCTGGCACGCAGCGCTGCTTAAAAAACTTCCGGCCTATGGCCTACCACCAAAACTTTGTACCTGGACAGCAAGTTTCCTCTCCAACAGGAGCATATCTGTTGTTGTGGATGGCCATTCCTCTAAACTGTATCCAATTAATGCAGGAGTTCCTCAAGGTTCAGCTTTAGCCCCTACTTTGTTTCTTCTCCACATCAATGACCTCCTCTCTAGCACATCCAACCCAGTTCACAATTACGCGGACGACAGCACCCTCCACTCAAATATACAATATTCTAAGCCTGTCTCTTCAGCCCAATTAGATGAGGATCGCAGACTCATAAAGGGTTCTGTCTCCGTGGATCTCCAAAAAATATTAGACTGGGGAAGTAGAAATCTTGTACAATTCAACTCCACCAAATCACAGTCTTGCTTTCTTTCTCATAAAATATACACCAGCCCTAGACCCATCATAATAAACAACCAACTTATTCAAATTAATGTGTCCTTTTCACTTGTTGGCATTTCTGTGGATCGAAATCTCAATTGACACCAACATGTCACATCAATTGCAGAAGCGGCTGCTAAGAAATTAGGAGTCCTTTTCCGGGCTAGTAAATACTTTTCACCAGCTAATCTTTATACCCTATATACTTCACAAATAAAGCCAAACCTCGAATATTGCTCCCGCATCTGGGGTGCTGCTGCCGCTTCTACACTCGCTATCCTGGACTCCATTCAGAAGAGAGCTATACGTCTTAATGGTGACTCCAGGCTCACCCAAAGGCTGCCATCCCTTGCTCACCGACGTGCCGTTGGTGACCTCTCTCTCTTTTATAGATATCTGCACGGGCACTGCTCAGAGGAGTTTTCCTCTATAGTTCCCCCACCTGCTGCTCCCAACAGATATACCAGCGAAGAAGAGCGAATGCACCCTTTTACTGTCCAGGTCACCAGACATAGAACATCTTGTTATGCCCGCTCTTTTGTCCCGAGAACCTCCAAGTTGTGGAATTCCTTGCCGGCACATGTTTTTCCTTCTCCTCCGAACCTCCAAACCTTCAAGTCTGCCTCTTTCCTCCTTGTCAACACCCACGGTACGATAGTATTTAGGCTGTAAGCCCTCGTGGTGTGTTGTTGAAATTAAAAAAAAAGTGAAGAAGTGAGCAGAATACTGGAAAGTATGTTTGCAGATAGACTAATACGTCGACGCGGCCCAACCATAGGTCACCGGATTTATCTCCATTGGTTTTCTGTCTATGGGAAAGATTTAAGAGTAGAGTCTATGAAGTAAATGTAGCGACGAAACAACAACTGAAGGAAAGAGTCAAATCAGCATTGCAAGAGTTAGATGCAAAAGAAATTCAGAATGCAACTACTGGTGGTGTAACGAACATAATCTTAAGATGTCTGCAAGTTAATGGCCAGCAATTCGAACATTTAAATTACCAGTACTGATACCGATACGAATAGTTTTATTATTGTCAGAGCACACTATACATAAGAAAGTTCATCAGATATCTAGATATTGAATAACTGAAAACCAGAGCTTTTCATGCATTCAGATTTGTCTCACATACAAGTAAAATAGGGAGATATATCAGATGTCGAACAAATATAACCTGTGTCATTTCGATGTTCAATAATTATGTGTTTTATGTAACCATTATGACCATTAACTCGGCAATGATCAATTTTAGGGACAGGGAACGCTAATACAGTTTGAAGGACTATTATAAACAGTGGCGTCTCCTGACCAAAATGTTCGGGTGTGCGGTAACGAGTTGCTGTTAGTGGTGGTTTTAAAAATTATTAACACTAAATGTACATATATATATATATATATATATATATATATATATATATATATATATATATATATATATATATATATATATATATATATATATATATATATATATTCGACCTATATGGGAATGATACGTAAATAAATAAATTAATTTCCCACTGCAACACTAACAAATTAAAAAGTCACTTAAAACTTTAAAACACGAAAAGAACATGGAATTATTATCAAGCTCTTCTCTTCACACAAATTTGTGTTAGCGTTAGCACTGTCCGGAACGGGGTGAAAACTGTAAACACTAAAAGTAGTTCAATGTTAATATGGTACTAAATAATAAAATGTGTAAAAATCCTGGATGCAGCAAGTGCGTTATGGTAGTGAATTTTCATAGAAATGATCTGGCACAAAATATTTTATTATAACTTTTTTATCTTGCAACATAGAAATCTAAATTTTGGTGTATAGTTTAATTTTTATATCGTAAACCTACCTACCAAATTTGGTTATCTTATCTTTTTTATTTTTTGAGATACAAATTTTTTTCGAATAAAAACTCAAAATTTTCCCGGAAAACCTCGTCCGTGTTTCCTGACTAACGAAATTACCCAATACATTTACAGAAGGAAGGTACATGCCAAATTTTATCAAAATCAGCCGATTATATTTTGAGTTATCGGTGTGATACCTATATATATATATATATATATATATATATATATATATATATATATATATATATATATATATATATATATATATATATATATATAGTTTATAGTTTATTGTTATATAAATAGTACAAAGCATCTTACAAATAAGTCTAAACTTGTGACTGCAAATGATGCAATTTTGACTAAATTTTAATCTAAATGTCAATTGTTCTAAAGTTCTGTCATCTGATTTCTAATCTCGAAAATTACCTCACCTCATTATGTACCATTACAATTTCTAGAAATATGGATGGTACTTGAAATCAGTTTCTTCATTTTATTTTGATTAAAATATTTTATATTTTAAAACTTGACTCAAATTAAATTCTTATATATAAAAATTGAAACTGACCCCGGATATGGGTTCTAGGGGTCCTAGTTCCCGCTCATTTGCAAACAATTTTTCAAAATTCAAAAGTCGAGATCTCCCCATTAGTGAATTTTTTCTACGAAAATTTACTAAAATGTATTATAGTCTTTGATTCTGGAATACTGTGGTCCAGGCAAGCGCAGTTGTAATGTTTGTAAATAATGCTATCACAACGTTTATTAAACCGGCGTTCCATTCATTTGTCTTGAGCGGTATTTTTATCGCTCACTGCAGTGTTAAAACGAATGGTATTTCCTTACTATTTTAAACACATGGGTGGGGGACTGTATTGTATACCAATACAGCTCTGTCGAGTGAAGTTGTTCGGAAATAACAACGCCCACCTAACCCGAATTCATTCAAAGTTGCTATTGACCTACTCATATTTTCCTAATGAAGACGTGGTATCTACTTCATTCCAAGTCACTATTAACCGACTATTTATGAAATCAAATAAGTAAATTAAATCGATTGTCATAACATATGTAGTGTATTAAGACTAAGGGAAAAAGAAATAAAACATATTTAACTGTGCACATTTTAATTATATTTTAGGGTGATTATAAACTAGATTCACTAAAATCAAAATATACAGGTTGTTCTAATAGAAACAAGCTAGTTATCACGTTCTGAACTTCTTGAAATATGGAAGCAGTTTTCAGAGAATTCTGAATATGAGAATGACTTTTCATGCATCCGTTACAAACTTGAAACTTCTGTGATCTATAGTGACAAATATTTTTCTTTAAAATTATCTACACGAGTTATTTCCTTTACGACTTGTTTAAAAAACTCTGGACGCAGCAAGTGCGTTATGATAGTGAATTTTTATAAAAATGTTTTTTAATAGCAATAATGCGTGTGTTTCTTTTAAGAAAGCAGGCATCAAATTTGGTTACCAGTATAACCTATATAGTAAAAACAATGTGCCATGTTTCATCAAAATAACTTTATTGTTTGAAAATGTACATAAATTTTCGAAAGTAAACTTAAAGTGTTCCCAAAAAAACTCGATTCTTGGTCAACCTTATAGATTCATAGCAAATTGAGCTATTCAACTATGAAGCATTTGATCAAAATTCGCTACCATAACGCACTTACTGCGTCCAGAATTTTTTTCTTACAAACATGTATTATGTTTCGATGGAAAATGCAAAAATGCAATAACATAAGGCGTGTTTGATTTAAAAAAAAAGAAAATTTGTATCACCAACTACTTATGGGCCAGCCTGTGATTGTAGGTATAATTTTTTAAGATGTAGCTCAAGACACCCTATAATTGATATATAATTTTTTTTTCATATCTTGTATAATAACAGATATATTGAGCTTTATTGATATTTTACGAAAATTCTACAAAGATTATATACCATTTAACGACAAACTCTATAGCTAAGGCTACTGCCAAGCATCAGAGAAAGAGTCTATTTGAAATGAATTTTCTTGAAATATTTTATTAAAATGAAGGACAATGAAACTAAGGCTTCAGGGTTTGTAAAACATTCTTCTTGAGACAATTTATTTCCATAGCCCGTATTAGATTCAAGTTCTTTGCCTAAATGTAGCCAATTCTGACGTTTAAACCGCAAGTTTGACGTTTTGTTGAAAACCCTAATTTATTTTTCTTTAAATGCCTATAACTTTTTTGTCTTTTGACCTACAGAGCTAAATTTTGGTATAAAAGGATATAAATCCGCGTGCCAAATTTGGTTGCCCTTACTTTGTTAATTCCGGAGATATAATTTTTTTTCGAAAGAAAATACAACATTTTCCGGGAAAACCTCGACCGATTTTCCTGGCTAACCAACTTATCCAAGCCATTTGCAAAAGGAAGGTATTCACCAAATTAAATCAAATTCGGCCCATTATTTTTTGAGTTATCGGTGTGATACATCTATATATATATATATATATATATATATATATATATATATATATATATATATATATATATATATATATATATATATATATATATATATATATATATATATATATATATATATATATATATATATATATATATATATATATATATATATATATATAAACATATAAAAATTGAAACTGACCCCGGATATGCGTTCTGGGGGGCCTAATTAGCGCTCATTTGAAGAAATTTTTTCAAAACTGAAAAGTCGGGATCTCCTCATTAATTAATTTTTTAAAGAAAATTCACTAAAAATAAAAAAATGCAATGTCACTGAACCCATTGAATTCAGTTAACTTAAAAACTAACGACCAATTCAAAAATACAATAATATACAGGATGCTCTATTTGAAAGAACAAAGTTCACAGCAGGTTACGGTATAACCGGAAGTCGGCCATTTTGGAAAATATCACCATCTGATAGAATATTTTCGAAAACCGAGAAGCGCAAATTCTCAGTGCTCAATTTCATATAGTTTGAGAAATAATCTAATAAGCCACTCACCGTGAATGACCTGTATAATAACATATTATGGAAGGAGTGACAGTCGTTACACGTTATGTGTTAAATATTCACTTTGGAAAGGGATACACGGAAAGACTTGAGAGCTCTCCCTTAAAGCAAAGTGATTTTTTACTAACAACGTGTTTATAGCTGCACTGAATTTCAAAAGACCCGTAATCTCTATTCCACAAACCACTTATTAAAAAAATGTTTAGAGCACTGAATCCATCGAAATAAAAACTCTGGACGCAGCAAGTGCGTTATGGTAGTGAATTTTCATTAAAATGTTTTTATTGCAAATATGTGTGTTTTCTTTTTAAGAAAGCAGGCATCAATTTTGGTTACCAGTATAACCTATATAGTAAAAACAATGTGCCATGTTTCATAAAAATAACTTTATTGTGTGAAAATGTACAAAAATTTCCAAAAGTAAACTTAAAGTGTTCCCGGAAAAACTCGTTTCTTGGTCAGCCTTATAGGTTAATAGCAAATTGGGCTATTCAAATATGAAGCATTTGATCAAAATTCGCTACCGTAGCGCACTTGCTGCACCCAGAATTTTTTTTCTTACAAACATGCATTATATTTCGATGGAAAATGCAAAAATGCAATAACATAAGGCTTGTTTGATAAAAAAAAAAGAAAATTTGTATCACCAACTACTTATGGGTCACTCTGTGATTGTAGATATAATTTTTTAAGATGTAGCTCAAGACACCCTATAATTAATATTTACAATTTTTTTCATATATAATAACAGATATATTGAGCTTTATTGATATTTTACGAAAATTCTACAAAAATTATATACCATTAAACGATAAACTCTGTAGCTAAGCCTACTGCCAAGCATCAGAGAAAGAGTCTATTTGAAATGAATTTTCTGGAAATATTTTATGAAAATGAAGGACAATGACGGTCGAAACTAAGACTTCAGGGTTTGTAAAACATTCTTCTTTAGACAATTTATTTCCATAGCTCGTATTAGATTCAAGTTCTTTGCCTAAATGTTGCCAATTCTGACGTTTAAACCGCAACTTTGACGTTTTGTTGAAAACCCTAATTTATTTTTCTTTAAATGCCTATAACTTTTTTGTCTTTTGACCTACAGAGCTAAATTTTGGTCTATTAGGATGCAAACCCGCGTGCCAAATTTGGTTGCCCTTATTTTGTTAATTCCGAAGATATAATTTTTTTTCGAAAGGAAACACAACATTAGCCAGGAAAACCTATGCCGATTTTCCTGGCTAACGAACTTATCCAAGCCATTTGCAAAAGGAAGGTATTCACCAAATTTAATCCAATTTGGCCCATTATTGAAACTGACCCCGGATATGCGTTCTGGGGGGCCTAATTAGCGCTCATTTGAAGAAATTTTTTCAAAATTGAAAAGTCGGGATCTCCTCATTAGTGAATTTTTTAAAGAAAATTCACTAAAAATAAAAAAAATGCAGTGTTACGGTATAACCGGAAGTCGGCCATTTTGGAAAATATCACCATCTGATAGAATATTTTTGAAAACTGAGAAGCGCAAATTTTCAGTGCTCAATTTCATATAGTTTGAGAAATTATCTAATAAGCCACTCACCGTGAATGACCCTGTATAATAACATATTATGGAAGGAGTGACAGTCGTTACACGTTATGTGCTAAATATTCACTTTGGAAAGGGATACAGGGAAAGACTTGAGAGCTCTCCCTTAAAGGAAAGTGAATTTTTACTAACAACGTGTTTATATGTGCACTGATTTTCAAAGACCGGTAATCTCTATTCCCCAAACCACTTATTAAAAAATGTTTAGAGCAGCGAATCCATTGAAATAAATATAAGGTGGGTATTAAAATAATAAAACAAAGTTACACAGTTATAATTTTTTTCCATGAAGCGGTTTCTGAAAAACTAGACCGGCCCTGGACTAGTACAATACCCAAATTAAAGACCTGATATTTTAAGGCTTTAGTGACAGTAAAGCGCTGAAATTAATACAATAGAAATAAGTTGTGTGTTGCATTTGAAACAAAATATTTAATCACAATGTTCGATGAACAAAGACCCGTTTTGGTAATGAAGTTTTTAACATTTTTTTTTTATTTTTAAAAATTCAGTAATACTATTTGTTAAACTTATCAAATTACGCTTCTGTCTGAGCGATTACCTGCTCGTTTAAGCTGAGTTTTTGTCCCCCAAACCATGTTTTTACGTTAACGAACAGAAATAAGTCGCAGGGAGACAATTCAGGCAAGTGTTGTGGGTGCGGCAGCAATTCGTACCGCAGTTCATGCAATTTGGCCGCGACAATTCCTGATGAATATGCTCGTGTGTGATTGTGATGAAACAGCACTTTTTTATAGCCAAATGGGGCCGCGTATCCTCCAGCTTCTCATCGAACCGGTAATCTAGTTTACTGTAGTACAGCCACCTGATCGTTATTTCTTCTGCAAAAACTTCATGAGGACTTCGAGGCCTAAAAATCGTGGCCATGACCTTTCCGGTCAATGGGTTGCCTTTTCCTTTTCCGGAGCAGATTGACCCGCCTAAATCTATTGTTTTGGCGGTCGTTTCAACTCTGGCGTGTATCCAGGTTTGACCCACGGTGACGACTCTACGGAAAAACTGCTAATAATTTTGCTTAAAGTGGTCCAAACACTACTTTGACATTGACATTCGCTTGTTGTGCATTGTAAATAATAACGTCACCCATCGGACCGACACCTTTCTTACACTTAACTTATGTAAAATATTGTATACGTTCCGTACCACACGCCTACGTTTTTTGCTACTTCGGGCACTTTAGTTTGGCGATTAGCGCGAATTATATCGTGAACCTTCTCAACGGGAACCACGTCTGCTGGGCGACCAGACCGCTCCTCATCAAAAACAGATGTGCGACCACGTTTAAATTCATTGAACCAATATCTCACAGTTGTCATTAATGGTAAAGGGGGCCCATAGGCAGCATACCACATCGCTTTTATTTCTTTCCAGTTTTTTTTTAATCCAAAAATTAAAAGTGAATTGCGGATCGATATTGCATTTTTCCATTTTATTGAAAACACGAAACATGTTTGATACAAGTGATTGCCAAATAAAAATTAAGAAATGCATTGGTCTAAAATTTATTACGGTGTCTTTGACAGATGACAGTACACGACGGTAATTGCAACTTCCGCTCGCAACGCCACCTGTCTTCAGACACGCAAATTTATTGATCGACTCTCGAGCATAAGTATAACATTCTAAAACTGGCAACATTGTCAATACCACTAAGATCGAGCATTCTCAATAACCCTCTTTTCGCAAATTTTAAAAAAATTTTTTTTCATCAAGTGGTTGTGAAATAAGACCGGTCTCTTATTTCACAAACCACTTTTGAAACACATTCTGTAGCTACTGGAGTAGCATTAGATAGCTAAAAAATTTATAGAAAAATATTACTTACATCTGCTTTTAGGAGCTGTAACTGCAACTGCATTCTCCCTGGCAGAATAGGGGCTATTTCTTTTTATTTCTCTTTTTTTTACTGTTTTGCCGACAGTATTGTTTACCCCCCATTTCTTCAATACGTAACTGGTTTCACATCCAATCTCTCCCTCTATCTCTTGAGTTATTTTAAGATTTCCTAATAGGCCACTAGATGTAAGCCACTTCTTCGGAGGTGTGGCCAGAGTACGGAATGCTTTAACACAAGTAAGGAGCTGAAAAAATCGAGGTCACATTATTTTTACGTACATTAGATTGAACGTTATTAGTAGGTGATCAATAAGATTACTGCATGGCATTGTTTTCACATCCTTTAGCTTACATATAATTTTTTAGACAACAAATCTTCTAATGAGTGAAGATTCAAATCTGTAATGAGAACTGATAAGAACAATTTGGAGAACCCAATTCATCAGAATACAGTTTTTTGACCTGACGAGACTTTCGCTAACAAAGCTTGCGTCATCAGAGGGATGAATAAACTGTCATCCCTCTGATGACGCTAACTTTGTTAGGGAAAGAATCGTCAGATCTAAAGATTGTATTGTGATGAATTGAATTCTACAAATTGTACTCATCAACAAATTTTCATTATATTACCTTAACCCTTTTACTAAACCCAAGCCACGTAGAAATGCATGCAACAACGGATCATTAGGAACGATAAGAATGAGGCATTACATGTAGCATGTAGAATATATTCAACAATAACTGACTTTCTAGTGAATTCTCATTCAGAAAATCCACTAATGGGTGGTATCGATATATATATATATATATATATATATATATATATATATATATATATATATATATATATATATATATATATATATATATATATATAAGGAATACCATTTAATATTTCATATGTCATTTACTTCAAAACGAAATAGGCTGTTTAATTAAGGACGCGAAAGGCTTGACCTTTGCGCAAAAAAAATATTTTCACTAACACACATGTAGATGGCGCTGCTGTGCAAAGAAACTTGTCGATCCTAAGATCATTAATATAGATTGCGTTTAATTAAGAATTAAATTATCTTGTACGCAATGCTACACGTAACCACAAATACCTCAAAAAACGTTTGATTTTATTAAACTTGTGGATAAAAACAAATTTAATTGAAATTTAGTTCTTAATCAAAAGCAACCTATTTCAATGATCCGAGGATCGAAAACTGTTTGCACAGCAGCAACAAATACATGTGTGGTAGTAAAAATAATTGTTTTCGCAAGGTTCAAGCCTTTCACGTCCTTAATTAAACGGCGTTGACAAAGTTTAAATATCCTATTTAATTTTGAAGTAAATGGCATATGGAGTTTTAAATGGCACACCCTGGATATAAGTATCCAACTGATAACTCAAAAAATTGTGCACTGATTTGGACCAAATTTGGGAATTGCCCTTATTTTGTTAATGGCTTGGATGAGTTCGTTCATCAGAACTTAACTCCCAATTTTTCTTAACAAAAAATTAAAAAACATTTTTCAAAACGTAATATCTTTCAAATTTTTCAGGTGCTTGAAACGAAAATTTACAACTTAAAAGAACATAGATAAACATGGTGGTGTATCAATTTTCAAGCCTTCTGATTAAATAAAAATAAAGTTATTAGAAATTAATTATAAATAAAAATTAATAATCCTTGACATCACGTCAAATTCTTCAATGCAATATTTACAACGTTGGACAAAGAGAGATGACGTTACCTCTATTGCTATGCTATTTAAATAAATCGTAGATAAAAATCTAAGCAATGGAAGTTACAATCTTTGCAAGATGTCAAGCTGTACATGTTGCCAGACCTTGATAATTTGCACGTATTCAAACTTTTCATGCATAAACATCTCAAATTGTCACAATTTCTGAGAATAAAGAAAACATTAAAAAAAAAATTTTATTAGTTAGTTAAAAAACACCGCAATCCACAGCTGTATTTAATACCTGAAAATTTTGAATTACCCATTTCTCATGATTTTTAATTTATCTCTCCAATCGTAATTTACCCTATCTGACAACGTTTATGGACTGCGGTACAATGACTTTGACGTTTCATCACATTTCAACTACGAAACTGTTGTCTTTTATTAGATTTTGTGAATGTATTTTACCAATTTTATGTGTATAACGTTACAAGTAATGTTTTATGATCAGAATAAATTGTAATATGATGATGAAGTTAAGTTTATAACTGTTAACGCGCTCTAAAAACTGCTCTAAGTTTGTGTTGCCACAATGTTAATATATGTAATATAAAAATAAAGATAAATAAATATGCAAGTGAGTGAATTTAGTGCTGTATTCTTTATTATCTGAAAAGACATTTAGGCGACAAAATGGCACGTAATTTCTGTAAATTTGCAGTCTACTCACGGAAGATTTTTAGAATTTCTTTTTCAGCGGGAAAAAAAAACATTTCAAAAGATGAGTCTTTCACATTTTGCAGCAATACCTTTTTTAAACCCTGTCTACCTCGCACAACACCCATATTCGCTTAAAATTCCGTAACTTTCTTGGGAATGGTTCCCCAGAAATTTTTATTTTGTTTTGTGCCTTGATGATGGTTGTATGCATGCACAAGTGTAAGGAGAACCCCCCGCGCTTTTGGGTAAGGGAGCCGAAACCCTCTTCGTCCTGGGGGTTCGTCTTTCCATTCTGAGTGCATATAATCACCCTTAATGCATGATTCACAGAATTTTTTTAATGTTCAGCATTCTAGAGTATTTCTTTTTGAGTTTGGATATTTCCTGATTATCAATTGCTTTGTTTGATGTTGTATCCAATTTACTGCATAAATATTTACGTTAGAAATCTTGTTTTTCCTTGCCCTTCTTCACCTTATTTTTTACTGTTTCTAACTAAATAAAGTAATTTTTTATAACTTTTAATAGAAGGCTAAATCATAGTGCTTTGGTTAAAGATATTTTTATTTGTTAAAAAATTACAAAATTCACCTGCAGCTTGTAAATGTCGTTATTTCACCGATCATTAAACTTAGAGACTCTTAATTTGGCAAGTTATCCGTCCGTAGATGACGTCATATTTTTTAGATATAAACGATGTGTTTACTTATACAGGGCGTTCGTAAAAAGTGATTAAATTTGAGCACAGTCTAAGTCAGAAAACTCATTCTTTCAAATAGAACACTCTGTATTGTGTGTTGTCAAAAGAAAACCCTCATCTTTAGCTCCAACTTTTGTTAAGTACTCAATATGCTAAATCCTAATGAAACTGTTTATAGTAGCACATATGTCTTTTTAGCGAATTTTTCGTAAAACGAAAAATTCACTAATGAGGAGATCTGTGTTTATATATGTATATACACACACACATATATATATATATATATATATATATATATATATATATATATATATATATATATATATGTATATCGTACCGATATAACTCAAAAATAATGAGCCAATTTTGATGAAATTTGGCACATATATTTCTACTATTAAACTTACCCTATGCGTGGAAACCCAGACCTATAAGTTATAATAAAAAAACAGTTATAGGCATATTAATAAAACAATTTTGGGTGCCACTGGTAACAGAGGAAAGCACGAAAATAAAATATTTTGTGTGACTAACAAAACAAATTGAAATTCACATACAACTATTTAGTTTTCTTTACGCAATAGAGTCAAGCGGTAGCAGAAAAAATTTTTTGAAAATTTTATCCTTTTTCTTCTTAAAACGTCAAAGTCGCGACTTGAAACGTAAAAATTTGGAATTTTCAGACAACGAATTTGAAATAAATACGGATTATGTAGAATATTTCTCGTAATAAGTGTGTTTTACAAAGTCTTACGTTTCAGCTTCAACCATCATTGTCCTTCATTTTACTAAAATATTTTCGGAAAATCAATTTCAAATAGATCCTCATTATGATGCTTCGGCAGTAGTTTCAGCTATAGAGTTTATGGTTTAATAGTCTATATTTTAGAAAATTTTCGTAGAAAAAATTCGTTATCGAGAGGAGCGCGACTTATGAATTTCAAAAAGATTTCTTCTAATGAGCGCGAACTAGAACCCCTAAAACCCATATACGGGGTCAGTTTCAGTTTAGATATATACAGGGTGACGCACTTCTACGGTAGTAGTAGTAGCAGTGGTGGGGAGGCCAACGCCAAGCAAGTAGGCCACAATGGGCCCTTTTTGCCAACCCCAGTAACCATGCTCTACTCTTCCTTGGTTCCGTCGCCAAACCGCCTCGACCTCGAGATGAAGGCCGTGACGGTCTTCAATTGAACGGTACTTACCCAATTCCTCTGCAGAGTCCTTGATCCGAACAATTCTGCTCGAAGACTTCCAAAAGCCTCACATTCACACAGGTAGTGGTAGGACGTTTTTTCATCCTCGCCGCATTCCTGGCAAATGGGATCCCTCTCTACGCCTATCAATGTGGGGTGTCTTCTAAGGGCGCAGTGGCCTGTCAGCACCCCGAGGATGCGGCGAAGCGTAGGTCGACTCCTTCCGAGTAGCCAGACAGCTTTATCTCTTCGGCCACTCCACGAAGTCCCTCGCCTGCTTGCAGCCACCAACCGACCCCCAGTGCCTCTCCATTGCTTCCTCGGTCCACCTGTCTAAGGCGACAGAGACTGTCTTCCTACTTATCCCTATTGCAGGCTCCGGGCCACAGAACGGCCGCCGGGAACCGAGTTTTGCGAGATTATTCGCCACCTCATTCCCCGCTACACCACAGTGTCCCGGAACCCACACCAGTTGCACCTCCTTCGTCCTGGCTAGCCCTCTGAGGGAGTCAGCGCACTCCTGAACCAGTGGTGACCTGATTCTGGCCGCGCAGACTGCCCGGAGGACCGCCTGGCTATCCGAGCAAATGCACACACATTTCTCGGGACTCATCTTCACATCCTCTCTATTGGCCACAGACAGAATAGCATACGCCTCTGTTTCGAATGCCGTGATGTATGCGCCAAGAGCATAGCTCTCGCGCACCCCCAGGCTCTCGATGTATATTCCTCTCCCGGAGGATTGCTGGTCCACCAGCCGCGATCCGTCGGTGAAACAGACCAGGCTTGCGGGCTGGAATGCAACCTCATTTTCCCTCCACTGATCCCTACTGGGGATCCTGAGGGTGTATGGCCTAGTCAACCTAATATCGTCCTCGGCATCCCTCACCTTTATGGCGAAAATCGGAATTTCCTTTTCCACCTCCTTGGCGACTCTTGCATGCCCTATTACTGCTCCCTCTCCGCACGAGTTACCTGAGTCCCGGATTCTAAGATCCGACGCCATAGCCTCCCTTCTAATACAGATGGGAAGCGGTGGCAGCATCAACAGGTCCTCCAGCGCGGCTGAGGGTGTCATCCTCATAGCGCCTATGATACGAAGGATAGCCAGCCTTTGGAGTTTGGCCAGCTTCCTGCTGGTTGTTTGGTTCACACCACACTACCAGACCAACGCTCCATAGAGGATTCTCGGCCTGACGATCGCAGTGTAGATCCAATGAAGGATCCGAGGATTAACTCCCCAGGTCCTCCCTATCACACGACGCAGCTGCCAGAGGGTCGCTACTCCCTTCCTCACAACTCATTCTATTTGCGACCCTCATGTTAGTTTCGGGTCCAGGATCACCCCCAGATATTTGACCTACTTCTACGGTAAAGCTCCATATATCCGTTATTATACAAGATATGAGAAAAAAAGTATATACGCTAATTATAGGGTATCTCGAACTGCATCTTATAAACTTACCTTAACAATCAGTGGGTGGCCCATAAATCGTTGGTGATACGTATTTTCGTTTTTTAATAGAACACCTCCTTATGTCATTGTGTTTTTGTGTTTTGCATTGAATTATAATGCATGTTTGTAAGGAAAAATAAAGATATCGTTCATCGTTTTTGAGTTATTTCATTGTTTTCCACTTTTCACGTTTTTGGCACATATTTCAAACACATATCACAAATTGTGATGCGGCTTATTTATCAAGAGATAGCGCAGTCCCCTGGAGAAAAACACATTCAGAAAGTTTTTGGTTGTAATACTCGTCGAAAAAATCGAGCTGCCGTATACAGGAACTCTCAAATAGTGGCTGAATTTAAAAAGTTTTCACAGAAATGTTTTTAGTGTTTTTGTAGTAATTATTTTTGTAAGATTTTTGTGATATGTTGGTAAATAATAATAAGTGTTTAGTCTGTAAAAAAAAGGTGTTGAATTTTTGTGAAAAATATAATTCAGTGTAACATTACTGCAGGCAATTTCTGTAAAAAGGCGATTTTTTGAAAAAGAAATTTTTGCAACTTTTCATGTTTTTTTTTCAATTTTGGCCCTAAAGCTGTTTATTATTATATCTTGGCAGGTGTGTAAAAAGCTTAAAGAACTTCGTCGGCCAGTTATCGAACCAGTTTTTTTTTTGGAACAATTAAAGTTTATTTTTGGAAAATGTTTGTGCTTCTTGAAACAATGAAGCTTATTTAATCAAAAATGGTACATTTTTAGTACTATATAGATTATACTGGCAACCAAATGTACTTATTTTAAAAACAAGGCATCTTTAACATTAATAACATTTTTACGAAAATTCGTTACCATAACGCACTTGCTGCGTCGAATTTTTTTTTAATGAAAACAGGCATCAAATTTGGTTACCAGTATAATATATATAGTGACAGAAATGTACCATATTTCATCAAGATAACTTTATCGTTTGAAAAAGTACAAAAATTTTCCGGAAATAGATTTAAAATAGTCCCGAAAAAACTGGTCCAATTTTCCTGGCAGACGAATATCTTCAACCTCTTTACCCACCTACCAAGATATAATTCTTCACAAGAAGCTTGTTGACGAAACTTACAAAAAAAAATTGCATGAAAAATTTCAAACCATTTCTTTCACGAAAATCCCAAAATATTTTTTATAATAATTTATCAAACAGAAATTTACTATTAATTACCAAAATTTCAGAAAAAATTTACAAACAGTGAATTCTACAGAAACACAAAAAATATTGCGACAACTGTCTATTGTTTACGAAAAAAAATTGGTAAAGGAATACATTAATTTAGATTATACACCTGATTTGTAAATAAGATTGCAATAAATCTCGGGACGCAGCAAGTGCGTTATGGTAGCGAATTTTCTTTAAAATATTTTTAATAGCAAATGTCTTTCTTTGATGAAAGTAGGCATCAAACTTGGTTGCCTATATAGTAGAAACAATGTACCATATTTCATGGAAATAAATTTATTGTTTGAAAATATATAAACATTTTTCAAAAGTCTAGATGCAGCAAATGTGTTATGGAAGTGATTTTCCATAAAAATGTTTTTAATAGCAAATGCGAGCAGGCATCAATCTGATTACCGGTATAGCCTATGTGGTAGAAACAATGTATTTTATCAAAATTACTTATGGTTTGAAAATATACAAAAAATTTCCGAAAATAAACTTAAATGTTGGTTTTCTATCCAACAAACCTTACGTTAATAGCAAATTGAGTTATTGAAATTTGAAGGATTTAATGAAACTTTGGTAAATTTGCAGATTAGCGCCCGAACGCTTTTCAACAAATTGTTTTCAGAGACATTACTAGGACCTCACCTGCAGGTTTCTGAATAGTTTTTTGAAAAACGTTCGGGAGCTAAACTGCAAATTTACCGAAAATTTGCTACCAAAACGCACTTACTGCGTCCAGATTTTTTTCTTACAAACGCATCATATTTCGATAAAAAATGCAAAAATGCATTAACGAATTTGTTCTACGAAAATTTGTTTAAAAAAATTATACACCCCTACTCACTCCTGGTCCCGTAACTTCCTTGGGGAGTGTGAACAAGAAATTTTTTTGGGGTTTGTGGATCCAGAGGGGTGGGGGCCTAGGCAGGTTTCTGAAAACAGTTTTTTGAAAAGCGTTCGGGAGCTAAACTGCAAATTTATCGAAAATTCGCTACCAAAACGCACTTACTGCGTCCAGATTTTTTTCTTGCAAACGCATCATATTTCGACAAAAAATGGAAAAATGCATTCACGAATTTGTTCTACAAAAATTAGCTAAAAAAATTATGCACCCCTACTCACTCCTGGTCCCGTAACTTCCTTGGGGAGTGTGAACAACAATTTTTTCTTGGGGTTTGTGGATCCAGGGGGGGCTCTAGGCAGGTTTCTGAAAACAGTGTTTTGAAAAGCGTTCGGGAGCTAAACTGCAAATTTACCGAAAATTCGCTACCAAAACGCACTTACTGCGTCCAGATTTTTTTTCTTATAAACGCATCATATTTCGATAAAAAATGCAAAATTACATTAACGAATTTGTTCTAAAAAAATTAGCAAAAAAAATTATGCACCCCTACTCACTCCTGGTCCCTTAACTTCCTTGGGGAGTGTGAACAACAAATTTTTCTTGGGGTTTGTGGATCCAGGGGGGGCTCTAGGCAGGTTTCTGAAAACAGTGTTTTGAAAAGCGTTCGGGAGCTTAACTGCAAATTTACCGAAAATTCGCAACCAAAACGCACTTACTGCGTCCAGATTTTTTTTAAGATAAACGCATCATATTTCGATAAAAAATACAAAAAAACATTAACAAATTTGTTCCACGATAATTAGCTAAAAAAAATTATAGGCCGTTAAACCATAAATTTCACTAAACCTACAAATAAATATCCAAACAGCTACCAAACTTAACTAAACTGACAGCTAAAGCATCAGAGAAAGGGTCTATTTGAAATGGATATTCTGTAAATATTTTAGTAAAATGAGGGGCAATGACGGTTGAATCTGAAACTTAAGGGTTCGCAGAACATTTTTCTTGCAACATTTTCTTTTCACAAATGGTATTTGTTTCACATTCTTTGCTTAAACATTGCCAATTTTGACGTTTAAAATTGCGAGTTTGACGTTTTGCGGAAAACTCCAAAATTTGTTACTTTAACTGCCCATAACTTCTTTGTCTTTACAGCTAGGGACCTAAATTTTGGTACAGAGTTCACTCTTTATAATACAAATACGCGTACCAAATTTGGTTGCCCTTACTTTGTTATTTCCGGAGATATGAATTTTTTTCTAAAGAAAACATAACATTTTCCGGGAAAACCTGGTCAGATTTTCCTGGCTAACGAACTTATCCAAGCCACTTGCAAAAGGAAGGTACTCTGCAAATTTTATCAAGATCGGTCCATTATTTTTTGAGTTATCGGTCGGATATATATATATATATATATATATATATATATATATATATATATATATATATATATATATATATATATATATATATATATATATATATATATATATATATAAACACAGATCTCCCCATAAGCGAATTTTTTTAAAAAAAAATTCGCTAAAAATTGTGTTACGGCAGTTCTAATTTTTTAGTCACTCTTTCAGAGTTTTAATATGTGCCAAAAATGTGAAAAGTTGCAAAACAATTGAAATAACTGGTAAGCGATTAATGGTTTCAAATTTATTTTTCCTACAAATATGGATTATAATTCGATGAAAAAATGCAACAAAATCAAGAGTTGTTTGAAAAAAAAAAGAAAATTTGTATCACCAACGACCAGCCTGTAATTGTCAAAATAATCGTATACGATGCAGGTCAAGACACCCTATAATTAACATATAAAACTTTTTCTCGAATATTGTATCATAACGAATATATTGAGCTTTGCCGTAAAAATGCGACACTCTGTATAAATAAAAATGGATATATACTGAAACTAACCATGGATGTAGGTTCTGGGGTGCATAGTTTCCACCCATGTGAAGAAATATTTTCAAAATTCAAAAGACGCGGTCTCAGTGATTTTCTTCTATAAAAAATTTACTAAAAATGATAGACCATTAAACTATAAACTTAACTAAAATTACTACCAAATCATCACAGAAAGGGCATTTAAAATGAATTTTCTGGAAATATTTTAGTAAACTGAAAGACAATCACGGGTGAAGCTGAAACTTAAGGGTTGTAAAACGTTCTTCTTGCAACATTTTATCCACATAACCCATATTTGTTTCAGGTTCATTGCCTAAATATTGCCAATTTTGACGTTTCAAATCACAACTTTGACGTTTTGAGGAAAACCCCAAATTTGTTTTCTTTAAATGCCTATAACTTTTTTGTCTTTTAACGCACAGACCTAAATTTTGGTACATAGTTTACTTCTTATGGTACATACCCGCGCGCAATTAGTTGCGGCAATTTTGCTGTTTTCAAAGATAAAAAAATTTGCCAAAGAAAGTACAATTTATATATATATATATATATATATATATATATATATATATATATATATATATATATATATATATATATATATAAATAATAAGTCTTTATTTTCACTACCGTCAAAAAAAAATAATACAAAATTAAAAAGAAAAGGCAGGGTACCTGCTTACACACACACACACACACACACACAAATATATATATATATATATATATATATATATATATATATATATATATATATATATATATATATATATATATATATATATAAATATATTAGTGAATTTTCGTAGAAAAAATCCACTAATGGCGAGATCCCGACTTTTGAATATTGAAAAAATTTTGCAAACGAGCGCGAACTAGGACCCCTAAAATCGACATCCGGGGTCAGTTTCAATTTTTATATGTTTATTATATATATATTTATATATATATATATATATATATATATATATATATATATATATATATATATATATATATATATATATATATATATATATATATATATATATATATATATCTATATATCTATATATATATATATATATATATATATATATATATATATATATATATATATATATATGGGCCGATTTTAATAAAATTTGGCACGTACCTTCCTTTTGTAAATGGCTTGGATAAGTTTGTAAGTAAGAAAAATAGGACGAGGCTTTCCAAAAAAATTTGGAGTTTTCATTATAAAAAAAAATTATCTCAAAAAATAAAAAAGCTATGACACCAGAACACCAGAAGTTAGATGTCTATGTCACAAGAAAAAAAGTGATAAAAAAATATTTTAGCGAATTTTTTAAAAAAAAATTAGCTTATGGGGAGATCTGTGTTTATATATATATATATATATATATATATATATATATATATATATATATATATATATATATATATATATATATATATATATCCGACCGATAACTCAAAAAATAATGGACCGATCTTGATAAAATTTGCAGAGTACCTTCCTTTTGCAAGTGGCTTGGATAAGTTCGTTAGCCAGGAAAATGTGACCAGGTTTTCCCGGAAAATTTTGTGTTTTCTTCATAAAAAAATTCATATCTCCGGAAATAACAAAGTAAGGGCAACCAAATTTGGTACGCGTGTTTATATTATAAAGAGTGAACTCTGTACCATAGCTTTAAAGACAAAGAAGTTATGGGCAGTTAAAGCAATAAATGTAGGAGTTTTCCTCAAAACGTCAAACTCGCAATATTAAACGTCAAAATTGGCAATGTTTAGGCAAAGAATGTAAAACAAATACCATTTGTGAAAAGAAAATGTTGCAAGAAGAGTGTTCTGCCAACCCTTAAGTTTCAGATTCAACCGTCATTGCCCTTCATTTTACTAAAACGTTTACAGGAAATCCATTTCAAATAGACCCTTTCTCTGGTGCTTTAGCTGTCAGTTTAGTTAAGTTTGGTAGCTGTTTGGATTTTTATTTGTAGGTTTAGTGAAATTTATGGTTTAACGGCCTATAATTTTTTTTAGCTAATTATCGTGGAACAAATTTGTTAATGCATTTTTGCATTTTTTATCGAAATATGATGCGTTTATCTTAAAAAAAATCTGGACGCAGTAAGTGCGTTTTGGTTGCGAATTTTCGGTAAATTTGCAGTTAAGCTCCCGAACGCTTTTCAAAACACTGTTTTCAGAAACCTGCCTAGAGCCCCCCCTGGATCCACAAACCCCAAGAAAAATTTGTTGTTCACACTCCCCAAGGAAGTTACGGGACCAGGAGTGAGTAGGGGTGCATAATTTTTTTAGCTAATTTTTTTAGAACAAATTCGTTAATGTAATTTTGCATTTTTTATCGAAATATGATGCGTTTATAAGAAAAAAATCTGGACGCAGTAAGTGCGTTTTGGTAGCGAATTTTCGGTAAATTTGCAGTTTAGCTCCCGAACGCTTTTCAAAACACTGTTTTTAGAAACCTGCCTAGAGCCCCCCCTGGATCCACAAACCCCAAGAAAAATTTGTTGTTCACACTCCCCAAGGAAGTTACGGGACCAGGAGTGAGTAGGGGTGTATAATTTTTTTAAACTAATTTTCGTAGAACAAATTCGTTAATGCATTTTTGCATTTTTTATCGAAATATGATGCGTTTGTAAGAAAAAAATCTGGACGCAATAAGTGCGTTTTGGTAGCAAATTTTCGGTAAATTTGCAGTTTAGCTCCCGAACGTTTTTCAAAAAAACTGTTCAGAAACCTGCAGGTGAGGTCCTAGTAATGTCTCTGAAAACAATTTGTTGAAAAGCGTTCGGGCGCTAATCTGCAAATTTACCAAAGTTTCATTAAATCCTTCAAATTTCAATAACTCAATTTGCTATTAACGTAAGCTTTGTTGGATAGAAAACCAACATTTAAGTTTATTTTCGGAAAATTTTTGTATATTTTCAAACCATAAGTAATTTTGATAAAATATAGTACATTGTTTCTACCACATAGGCTATACCGGTAATCAGATTGATGCCTGCTCGCATTTGCTATTAAAAACATTTTTATGGAAAATCACTTCCATAACACATTTGCTGCATCTAGACTTTTGAAAAATGTTTATATATTTTCAAACAATAAATTTGTTTCAATGAAATATGATACATTGTTTCTACTATATAGGCAACCAAGTTTGATGCCTGCTCTCATCAAAGAAAGACATTTGCTATTAAAAATATTTTAAAGAAAATTCGCTACCATAACGCACTTGCTGCGTCCAGGTTTTATATATATATATATATATATATATATATATATATATATATATATATATATATATATATATATATATATATATATAAACCTATAAAAATTTAAACTGAACACGGATATGGGTTCTAGGGGTCCTAGTTTGCGCTCATATGAAGAAAGGTTTCAAGAGTCAGGGTCTCCTCATTAGTAAATTTTCTAAGAAAGTTCGCTGAACATCAAAAAGCCTTAATCCTACCATAAATAGTTATTCTAAGGAAACGGTCTAAGACAACACTTTGCAAAGCTCAGACTGGAAAATGTACATTTAACTACGCCTATTATAAATGAATATTGTATCATGTGATGAGCACTAATACGTGCCCTTGGAGGACCCAATTACTCATAACACATTTTTTAGTCCTTTCTATCGATTCGCTAATAAAGTTAGCGTCATTAGAGGGATGAATAAACTGTTATTTATTAATATTAATAAATATCAGCATAAACAGTTTATTCATCCTTCTAGTGATGCCAGCTTTGTTAGCAAAATAATCATCTGATCTAAAAACCATGTTGTGGTGGTTTAAGTTTCTCACGGTTTACTTACGCTTTTCATATAAAAGTTGCAAAAAACATATATTTAGATTGGCGAAGTTAGTAAAATTTTCTTTGTTTCTTTAATGGCAAACAAATCTTTATTTAGCTGAATTATGATAAAATGTACTAGAAACATACCTGAGCATCAAATCTTTGACTTTGTTTCTCCCCCACAATCATCTCCCGTGCTTTTAGACTATTGCTCAAATAGTTGGCGTAGTCGTCGAGTAGTGCATCTCCTGACATTTTGGACGATTATCAACTAAGAAAAATATACAAACACCACCGAAGCACAAACAAGAAATGATCAAGCCAGATAAATTTTTGAAACATATAACCGAGGTACCCCGAAACTTTACTAGAGGGGGTAATGGCCAAAGCTATTAAAAGAGGTAACAATTCTTAGAGCTGTAAAAATTAATCCCTTCAACTTAACATTTTGGTTTCGGAAAAGTGATTTAAAAGGCATTTAGTTTTACCTGCTCAATCAGAAATGACAATATGAATTTGTATGTTATTGGTATCTAACGTTTTAACACCATAAAAATTTCTATAATGCTTTCCGTTATTGCTAAACGTGTTTGTTAAACTAATAGTTCCAGTAGCTAAATATTAAACGGTCATTTTCGTAAAATTGCAAAGCTCTACTTAAAATACATATACATGGTATTGTTTACATAGTTCAAGTTACCCAACTAGAAACAAACATTTAGTGCTCATTTTTTTAGTGAATTTTCATTAAAAAAATTCATTGTGAGGAGATCTCGACTTTTGAATTTTGAACAAATTTCTTCAAATGAACGCTATTTAGGCCCCCTAGAACACATATCCGGGGTCAGTTTTAATTTTTATATGTTATATATATATATATATATATATATATATATATATATATATATATATATATATATATATATATCCCAAGCAACATTTAATGTCAAATTGACGTAAAATCGCCCTACCAATAGGTCGACCCAGATCACCACAGGTCATTTTCAAGTAAAATTTAAGTGTATATTACCAATGTGGGGAATAAAGTCGAAGTAATATGGAAGTCGATAATAGGCCCAGCAAGGCGTTTCGACCAAGGCGTTTTAGTTATATTTAGGGCATTTTCATTCAACATTGGGCCAATGGACGTAATATATTAGTAAATATGTGCTACGCTTTACTTGAATCTGACATCTAGGCGCCGAGCGCCGTGACGTTCTTAACAACGAACTACGCATGTGACATTATTCGGTTATGTAGGATCTGTGGTTATGTATGTATAAACAAACAGTACACTAGTAGATTATTGTCCATCTTTGTTAAAAAATGACATCTTGAATAATCAAAGAACTTACTTTAAATATTTGGAACAATGATAAAGGAGATTCGCACTGTATAAAGAAAAAACCACTGCGGTTATGTTTTTTCTGTTAACATGATGATGATACTGCGATAAAATTCGAGCGCCCGTGTATAAGATAAAATTAGTGAAAATAAAAAATTATTCAAAATTCTTGAAATTCTGATTTTGGAGGATTGGTGATGTAAACAACACAAAACTATCCTGTCGTCATGGTATACAAGCATTATTTAATGTTTTTTCGAACTAAAATTTGATTACACTTTATTCAACAAAACAATATTTTTCATTTTCCAATGCAATCAAGATGGATACCGCAAAATTAAATTAATATGGCTGCCCTTATAACATTATTGACCTGAAAGTTAATTTTGCCCTATTTTTTTTACCTATAAGTCACCATGCCTAATGACAGGGCAAACTAACCAAACTTTGAAGGCATTTTGTCCTATTATGGGAATTTCAACTATATAGTAAACGAACTTTGTTTGAATTTATTAGAAATGAAACACTTTCGTCTATAAAAATATAAATTACTTATATCCGTGGACAGCCGAGAGACATATAGGAATGATTATACAGCGTTTTTGGTCTTTGATTCCATAATATATAGACATTAATAGAAGATAGAAACAAAATAAAATAAGTAAATAAACATAAAGATGACAGCTGACTGTGTTGCCAATGCTTCACTCCATTTGGCATGAAAAGGGATGTATTATATTGAAGAGGGAAACATGCTGATTTGATACGAGCATATAATTGAAATTCAGTTTTACTTTCATATACCTAGTAGTAGTAGCCGATCAAGTTGTCATACTTTTTTAGGATTTACACAGAGAACATTATCGAAATAATAATTATTAATATGAAGCGAACTGAATACAAGCATTCTCTACTACTCTATAATAATTTGTAGTATGTCTGTAAACTTTTATTGGTTTCAAAGGGGGCATTGTAACACTATATTTGTTACTGGTGCACGCACATTCACAACAAGAATAAACTTTTATTGATGAAATTTATCAACTGACACACCTTTAAGATTCACAAATGTATTTCACTGCTGTACACTTTGAACTTTGAGGACAATTTTTATTTCAAGTCATATTTTATGGCTATTTTCAACTTGAAGGTAGGCAATTTGACTTGGCAGACCATTTCTGCAGTAATTATGACTTTATAGCCGATCCGAAAGCCATTTTAGGTTAGCTCAGTGACCAAAATATTTCCTGTGCTGTATTGCACTGAAATTGGTAATATATATGTAAGCTGGACTTCATAAGAAGACCTCCAATTTACTATACCACAGAGACATACTGCAGGTTAATATTAGGTAATAAATTACCTTAAAGTAGGTATTTCAGGTATCTGGGCTTAGTAGTCGATTTTCAGTCCAATTTAGGGCACACTTCGACCTAAAAGTTACCAACTCTGGAATTGGAACACAAAAGTATATTCAAGTATATTTTATGAGTAAAATTGAACCAATTTTTTCCCAATTTAGTTACTTCTAAGTTACTGACTTTGGAGTAATTTTAATAGTCAAAAATAAGCTAGTTCGGAGCCGCATTTCCAAATTTGTAGTCATTATGACAATCAACGAAATATTTTGGTTAATTATTACTAAATTACAACTTGGTTAGGTTATTTGGACTCGAGTGCTTGTTAACATACCTTAATTTGTTGCTTGGGATATATATATATATATATATATATATATATATATATATATATATATATCACACCGATAACTCAAAAAATAATAAGCCGATTTTGATTAAATTTTATGAATACCTTCCCTTTGCAAGTGGCTTGGATAAGCTCGTTAGTCGGGAAAATCGGCCGAGGTTTTCCCGGAAAATGTTGAGTCTCCTTTCTAAAAAAATTCATATCTCCAGAAATGACAAACTAAGGGCAACCAAATTTGGTACGCGGGCTTATGTCATTATAAGTAAACTACCTACAAAAATTAAGCATTGTAAGTTGAAAGATAAAAAGCTATGGGCATTGAAAGAACAATTAATGGGGGTTTTCCTCAAAACGTCAGAGTCGCGATTTATTAAAACGTCAAAATTGGCCAAACTAATAGGAGCTACGGAAAGAAAATGTCTCAAGAAGAATGTTTTACAAAGCCCGAAGTCTTAGATATAATTTTTGTCGAATTTTCTTAAAAAATCAATAAAGTTCAATATATCCGTTACAAATGTTATGACATTAATTATAGGGTATCTTGAGCTACATCTTATAGAAAAATTCGACAATCACGGGCTGGCCGTTGGTGATACAAATTCTCTTTTTTTTAATCGAACACGCCTTATCGGATTTTTGCATTTTCCATCGAAATATATTGCATGTGTGTAAGAAAAGAAAATCGGGACGCAACAAGTGCGTTATGGTAGCGAATTTTCATTAAATGCTTCAAATTTGAATAGCTCAATTTGCTATTAACCTATAAGGTTGACCAAGAACCCAGACGTGGCACATTGTGTCTACTATATAGGTTATACTGGTAGCTAAATTTGATGCCTGCTGTCTTAAAAAAACACACACATATTTGCTATTAAAAATATATTTATGAACATTCACTACCATAGCGCACCTGCGGCTTCCAGACTTTGTATTTTAAATAGATACAAAAACATAAAAAACGGCAGTTTAATATGTGAGTCATGTATAGTAATATTATTGGACACAATAAGCTTCCTGTTGCTTTGGTCCTGATATAAGTAGTAAGTTTTAGAGCACACGAAATTGAAAACTTTTCCTTTTAATATCTTAAGGCTATTTATATTCTTAGTTAATTAGCCTTATGAATCAAGACATAATATGGATTAGAGCGGTATTAGCAGCTGACTTGTTGAAGCGCAGTTGTGGCATACTGAAGAGTTCATAAGCAGAACGAAACCGGTCTGTATCTTCTACTGTCCTTTAGTAATGAGACATAAAATATAGGCTATTCAATTAGAAAAAGTTAAGTTACATCCGTTTAAACTGTTTCAAATTCAGCCACTATTTGAGAGCACCTGCATACGGTACCGTAGTTTCACATAAACAAAAGCGTTAATGGCGCTATTTGCACGAGACTTCGCCATCTATTTGGCACCAAAGACGTGAAAAATTGCAAAACACGTGAAAGTACTGGAAAACTACGAACAATTTTTTCTCCTCACAATAATATAGGGAAGGGTTCTTTAAAAACAATTAGTATAAACAACAATTACGGGTCATCCTGTACTTATTGGAGCGTAGGCTTGGCATACTGAGGAGTCCATAAACGGGACGAAACCGGTCTGTGTCTCACACTATATATATATATATATATATATATATATATATATATATATATATATATATATATATATACAGAGTGGTCGCTATTATTTTGCACACTATTGCTATCTTCTAAACCTTTAAAGATACAGAGTCGGTTGAATTACGAAAATGTTGTACAATTTCATGCTTGTTAAGAATTTGGAATGAGATTCCCGGTACATAAGTCGTTAATGAAATATCCTGAAAAAACTGCAAAGTTGTGTTTTCTACCTACCTTTTTTTCTTATTTAAGTGAATGCTATCAGATTTGGTAGCTTCACATATGTCGTCACGAGTTATCTACTGCCCGTGTGAAAAATGTTGTAGGCCTACTACATCATTAGGTTTTCATAGCCAACTTTGGATTTTATTAGGGCACCAATATTGGATTTTTAGAAGGTGTAATAAAGACAGAAGTACGATTTCAATGATGTGTGTCACTGCGCTATCAAATCTTAATAACTACCGCTAAAAATTTGTTTTCAATGAGAATCTAATTGCCATGAAATCAAAATGTCGACATTTGAGGAATAATCGATTAAGGAAATAATATTTTTCTCCTTCAGGGCTCGTCCGCGGTTTTGCCGCCCCGATAGCACTGCACCCTTGTGAAATAATATTACCGTCAGTGACCAATTTTGACATTTTAGTTGCATATTCAATGCATATATATATATATATATATATATATATATATATATATATATATATATATATATATATATATATATTAATATATATATATATATATATATATATATATATATATATATATATATATATATATATATATATATATATATATATATATCACACCGATAACTCAAAAAATAATAAGCCGATTTTGATTAAATTTTATGAATACCTTCCCTTTGCAAGTGGCTTGGATAAGCTCGTTAGTCGGGAAAATCGGCCGAGGTTTTCCCGGAAAATGTTGAGTCTCCTTTCTAAAAAAATTCATATCTCCAGAAATGACAAACTAAGGGCAACCAAATTTGGTACGCGGGCTTATGTCATTATAAGTAAACTACCTACAAAAATTAAGCATTGTAAGTTGAAAGATAAAAAGCTATGGGCATTGAAAGAACAATTAATGGGGGTTTTCCTCAAAACGTCAGAGTCGCGATTTATTAAAACGTCAAAATTGGCCAAACTAATAGGAGCTACGGAAAGAAAATGTCTCAAGAAGAATGTTTTACAAAGCCCGAAGTCTTAGATATAATTTTTGTCGAATTTTCTTAAAAAATCAATAAAGTTCAATATATCCGTTACAAATGTTATGACATTAATTATAGGGTATCTTGAGCTACATCTTATAGAAAAATTCGACAATCACGGGCTGGCCGTTGGTGATACAAATTCTCTTTTTTTTAATCGAACACGCCTTATCGGATTTTTGCATTTTCCATCGAAATATATTGCATGTGTGTAAGAAAAGAAAATCGGGACGCAACAAGTGCGTTATGGTAGCGAATTTTCATTAAATGCTTCAAATTTGAATAGCTCAATTTGCTATTAACCTATAAGGTTGACCAAGAACCCAGACGTGGCACATTGTGTCTACTATATAGGTTATACTGGTAGCTAAATTTGATGCCTGCTGTCTTAAAAAAACACACACATATTTGCTATTAAAAATATATTTATGAACATTCACTACCATAGCGCACCTGCGGCTTCCAGACTTTGTATTTTAAATAGATACAAAAACATAAAAAACGGCAGTTTAATATGTGAGTCATGTATAGTAATATTATTGGACACAATAAGCTTCCTGTTGCTTTGGTCCTGATATAAGTAGTAAGTTTTAGAGCACACGAAATTGAAAACTTTTCCTTTTAATATCTTAAGGCTATTTATATTCTTAGTTAATTAGCCTTATGAATCAAGACATAATATGGATTAGAGCGGTATTAGCAGCTGACTTGTTGAAGCGCAGTTGTGGCATACTGAAGAGTTCATAAGCAGAACGAAACCGGTCTGTATCTTCTACTGTCCTTTAATAATGAGACATAAAATATAGGCTATTCAATTAGAAAAAGTTAAGTTACATCCGTTTAAACTGTTTCAAATTCAGCCACTATTTGAGAGCACCTGCATACGGTACCGTAGTTTCACATAAACAAAAGCGTTAATGGCGCTATTTGCACGAGACTTCGCCATCTATTTGGCACCAAAGACGTGAAAAATTGCAAAACACGTGAAAGTACTGGAAAACTACGAACAATTTTTTCTCCTCACAATAATATAGGGAAGGGTTCTTTAAAAACAATTAGTATAAACAACAATTACGGGTCATCCTGTACTTATTGGAGCGTAGGCTTGGCATACTGAGGAGTCCATAAACGGGACGAAACCGGTCTGTGTCTCACACTATATATATATATATATATATATATATATATATATATATATATATATATATATATATATATATATATATATATATATATACAGAGTGGTCGCTATTATTTTGCACACTATTGCTATCTTCTAAACCTTTAAAGATACAGAGTCGGTTGAATTACGAACATGTTGTACAATTTCATGCTTGTTAAGAATTTGGAATGAGATTCCCGGTACATAAGTCGTTAATGAAATATCCTGAAAAAACTGCAAAGTTGTGTTTTCTACCTACCTTTTTTTCTTATTTAAGTGAATGCTATCAGATTTGGTAGCTTCACATATGTCGTCACGAGTTATCTACTGCCCGTGTGAAAAATGTTGTAGGCCTACTACATCATTAGGTTTTCATAGCCAACTTTGGATTTTATTAGGGCACCAATATTGGATTTTTAGAAGGTGTAATAAAGACAGAAGTACGATTTCAATGATGTGTGTCACTGCGCTATCAAATCTTAATAACTACCGCTAAAAATTTGTTTTCAATGAGAATCTAATTGCCATGAAATCAAAATGTCGACATTTGAGAAATAATCGATTAAGGAAATAATATTTTTCTCCTTCAGGGCTCGTCCGCGGTTTTGCCGCCCCGATAGCACTGCACCCTTGTGAAATAATATTACCGTCAGTGACCAATTTTGACATTTTAGTTGCATATTCAATGCATATATATATATATATATATATATATATATATATATATATATATATATATATATATATATATATATATATATATATATTAATATATATATATATATATATATATATATATATATATATATATATGCAAAGTGTTTCCCCGGATCGACGAAGCATTAAGTGAAAGAGACTGTAATTTCTTGAGTTGAAACTTAATTTTCTGAAAACAAACCCTGCTTGAATGGAAAATAATTTGTGTCATAATTGCAATTTTGAACAATCAAATATGTTTTGAAAATTTACAAATTATGATATCATGGAGGCCGATACTTGATGTAAATTCGTGGTCAACTTAGGTAAATGAACAAATTGACTTATACTATTTTATAGAATATATATATATATATATATATATATATATATATATATATATATATATATATATATATATACTATAGAACTGCTGCAGTCAAGTGACAGAACCAGGTGTTTTTCAGTTATCTTTATTGTGACTTTTGTGTTTTATACAAGTAAAAGCTTAGGCTTATTTTCTAAAGCACAGTGTATCGATAATTAAATGAATATAGAAAATGCACTGTTATAGTGTATAAGTGTTTCGACGTACATATAGGAAAAAACTTGGAAAAAGGCATTTTGCACCAATGTATAATTATCTACTTATGGTCGATAGTTACTAAAATATCTTCAGTGTTATTATTGTAATAATATGTAGATAACTTTCGGTTTTTCTATCTGGCATATTTATAATGTCAGCTTACCTGGAAGAGATAAAAATCACTGACTAAATACTATTGTACTACCTAAAACTTAACTTCTATTTTTGGATTATTTGTTTAGAGCGGTAGTTTCTAAGCTGTCTTAAGAACAACTGGAATGTAAACAACTTTCCCCTTTACGACTGCGTTATCAAGGGTGTCAGATTAACTGATAAAAGCAAAACAATGTACCGTTATATTTCACTGAACTAACTTTGTTGTGTGAAAAAGTACAATAATTTTCCGAAAATAGACTTAAAATGTTCTCAAAAGAATTTATCCGATTTCCCTAGATAACAAACCTCTTTAAGCTACGCATATTTACATGCCTGCCCAGATATACTTAGGTATTCAACACAATTTACATGACATTTTGCAAACAATATCTTAAGGAAAATCCAACTCAGATCTGACGTGATGTAACTCGACCTAAATGAAATATCTATTAGGATGACTTCATTTTATCGACAGAATAATTTTTCTGAGTGATAAAAAGAAACTTTCATATCGAAGTACAAAAGGGTAGTAGATAAATCAAAGTGTTCACAGGCAGATTGTGTTACACTGTCTTCACAAAGCGTACACTTTGTCACTGGAAAGACCCCTGGAGTTGAACAGTAATGTATGTATATGTGCGGCCTGACCCGCGTAATAAACGTTTAAATGTTTAATGAGCCTGGTCCACCCCTTCAATATAATCACGCCTATTTATTAAACTATTTACACCCTCATTTTGCCAGATTATCACATATGCCTAGTCACATTCATTTGTTACCACTGAACAGTGGAGACTCGTCATTTAATTTTACATCTTAGCAATAACACTATTAAAGCTGGAATAAAATCGAATTTCTCAGAAAAAAATCCGCATATTTTGTATAAAAAATGTAAAAATTAATTATTACAATACAGAATTTAAATATTTGGAAACAAATATTACAAGCGCAGTTAAAAATGCGGCCTGAAAGGACTTGATGTAGCATGTACCTTAATAATCATCATCATTATAATAGTATAAAGGCGATGTCGCCTTAAAGCTCCAAAGATGGGCTCTCTGTCTTACAGCAGTTGTTTTCATTTAATTGTAACTTCCGTATTTTATCGATTATGCCAAATTTGTGTACCCGCAAAAAAGCTGTTTTCATAATATTATATAACTTTTTACTATGGAGTAATTTTTAATAAGTACGCATAAACTGTGATTTGTCCACGAGTTGATTGCATAATTGTGTCAAGGAAAGTTCATATTTTAGATCTGTGTCTCTCTCCCCCCTAATAAATCAAACAGATTTATTAGGGAAATTGTAGCTATTGTGTGTGGCAACAAAATACATGAAATATTTCAGACAAAGGTAAACTTTTTTTGCGCTAAAAGAAATACGGGAGGAACTACACTGAGAACTGAATACCTTTTGGTGGTGAATTTTAAACAAAGATTCTGGAACTAATATGATATATGAATCAAAAATATTGAACGAAGTGCTTTCGCGAGGTCCTGTAATTATGTTTACACTGTTACTCTCCTTCATTTGGTCGAAATATTAAAAAAGCTCGGGACGCAGCAAGTGCGTTATGGTAGTGAATTTTTATTAAATGCTTCAAATTTGAATAACTCAATTTTCTATAAAGTTAGAAAGTTTGATTTTCGTATGTAGTAAGGTCTTTCCTATAGGGAAAGACATCCACCAAATTTAATTTAAAGTACTTTGTAATTTTCGGAGAAAAAAATTTTTCGAAAGAAAACTTAAATTTGAATAACTCAATTTTCTATAAACTTAGAAAGTTGAATTTTGGTGCATAGTAAGGTCTCTCCCAAGGAAATATACACAGTAAATTTCATTAAACCAGCTTTGTTATTTTCGGAGAAAAAAAATTTTTTTTTTAAAGAAAACTCAACATTGTCCCAGAAAACCTCGTCCGATTTTCCCGGCTAACGAACTCATCCAAGCCATTAATAAAATAAAGGCACTTTCCCAGTTTCATTAAAATCAGTTATATATTTTTTGAGTTATCAGACGGATATATATATATATATATATATATATATATATATATATATATATATATATATATATATATATATATATATATATATATATATATAAATTGAAAGTAACCCCGGATATGGGTTCTAGGGGTCCTAGTTCGCGCTCATTTGACAAAATTTTTGCAAAGTTTCACCATCGATATCTCTCTAATAGTGAATTTTTTTAAATAAAAATTCACTAAAAGCGTTTGTAATAGACTCTTCCTATAATTACAATTTGGAGAACCAAGTTCGCAGTAAAGTTTTCAAACGACGATCGTTTCGATAACAAAGTTAGTGTTATCAGAAGATGACTATTTGCTAATATATTACTTCTGTTTACCACTTGGACGTAAAGAACGTAATAAAAAGTCTAGACGCAGCAAGTGCGTTATGGAAGTGAGTTTTCATAAAAACGTTTTCAATAGCAAATGCGAGCAGGCATCAATCTGATTATCGGTATAGCCTATGTAGTAGAAACAATGTACTATATTTTCTGGAAATAACTTATTGTTTGAAAATGTACAAAAATTTTTCGAAAATAAACTTAAATCTTGGTTTCCTCGCCAACAAACCTTACGTTAATCGCAAATATTTCTACAGGTGGTAGTGGAATTTTCCTTTACGTAATAGTAAAGGATTTTTTCACGCCCGAGGAGGTACCACCCCATACATCAAGGAGCCGGTGAAGTCCCAACGGACGTTTCCGGTTCTGGTGTATGAGTCGGTTTCCCTTATAGGCAAAAATGATAATGGCTCCTCCTTGTATAAAATATTCCGGAGGCAAAATACCCCTTCATTCGGATCTCCGGGAGAGGGGTGTACAGGGGGCGTCAACATCAAGATTTAACATGTCCTTTTCGAATATATGTGGCCTAAATTCTAACCTGAACTCCGTCCACCATTTCCTCCAGGCTAACAAATCAGTGCCAAAACAGCCACAAATTACCTCAATTTCCCGGGGTATGAGCTCCTTACTTCCTTTAGATTGCATGGAGGCGTGTGCGCATACGTCCGTAGCAATCTACCCTGCACCAGACTCCCCAATTTAGAAGCTGGAAGAAAAGACATACTATGGATAAAACTCTCTCTCTCAGGGCTGCAACTAAATTCATCTGTTGCATTTACCGGTCACCTTCTGACAACAACTTTGTCCAGCTCTTTGACTACCTTTCTGAAAAAACCGACTATCTCATTTCTGAATATCCTTCCTCCGAGGTCACTATTCTTGGTGACTTCAATGTCCATAATAAGGAATGGCTAGGATCTTCAAAAACCGTCTTTACAGTCAGCAATTCTTTAGCCAATATGGTTCAGCAACCTACTTATTTTCCTCGTATCCCAACACACAGCTCAAATCCCTTGGATCTCCTTCTTACTACACAACCTGACTGCTATAAGATATCGGTCACCGCCCCCCTTGGTCGCTCAGACCACGGCATGGTCACTGCTTCCTGCGCAATGTAACCCGAGGTCACACAGTCATCACACCCACGTATCGTTTGGCACTACAACTCCGCAAACTGGGACGAAATGCGGGATTACTTTTCCTCATTTCCATGGGCGTCTGTCTGCTTCTCTCATCATGACCCCTCTGATATCTCACAAAACGTCACCGAAATTATCCAAGCTGGCATGGAATTATTTATCCCACGTACACAGAAAATCTCTTTAGCCACTCAAAAGCCCTCGTTCTCTAAATCCTGTAACAAGGCCAGACTTGAAAAGGTCTAAGCTCACAAAACGCTTCTACACAATCCCAGTCAAGAAAATCGTCAAGCATTTAACGACGCAAGAAACCGCGGTGTCCGCATTCTTTCTGAGGCAAAAAACTCGTTTAATAACCACATCAAAAACAAAGTCCTCTTAAGCTCCAACGGCGGCAAACCCTTCTGGACTCTTGCCAAATCTATTGGAAATAATTTCTGCAAAAGCACGTTCCCACCTCTTGTCTCAGGGGATGAAATTGTTTCTACCGCCCTGGGGAAGGCTGAACTTTTTGCTTCGTTGTTCACCGGCAATTCTACTCTCAACCCACCTCCAAATGTTCAACCACCAACAGTCCCCATAGTTGCGCATAAAATGACGGATATCATTTTCAAAACTAAAAAGGTACAAAAGATGCTCTCTTCTCTTAATACCAGGAAAGCCTCCGGCCTTGACGAGATCCCGGCAGTTGTTCTCAAAAAATGCGCACCAGAACTTGCTCCTGTCCTGACTCGTCTGTTTCAGATATCTTATAATAAAGGCATATTTCCTAGTAACTGGAAAACTGTTCGAATACAACCCATCCCCAAGAAGGGATCCAAAGCGCTTCCTAGCAATTACAGGCCTATTTCTCTCCTTTCAGTCATCTCTAAAGTGATGGAAAAGTATATAAACACCGAATTACTAAAATTTCTTGAAAAACGCAGTCTAATCCACGACAGGCAGTATGGATTCCGTCAGCGCAGATCGACTGCCGATCTCCTTTCCTTTGTCACCCATTCTTGGAACAAGTCCATGGAACAACACGGTGAATCCCAGATGGTTGCTCTAGACATATCCAAAGCATTCGACCAGGTCTGGCACGCAGCGCTGCTTAATAAACTTCCGGCCTATGTCCTACCACCAAAACTCTGTATGTGGACAGCAAATTTCCTCTCCAACAGGAGCATATCTGTTGTTGTGGATGGCCATTACTCTAAACTGTATCCAATTAATGCAGGAGTTCCTCAAGGTTCAGCTTTAGCCCCTACTTTGTTTCTACTCCACATCAATGACGTCCTCTCTAGCACATACAACCCAGTTCACAGCTACGCGGACGACAGCACCCTCCATTCAAATATACAATATTCTAAGCCTGTCTCTTTAGCCCAATTAGATGACGATCGCAGACTCATGGAGGGTTCTGTCTCCGTGGATCTCCAAAAAATATTAAACTGGGGAAGTAGAAATCTTGTACAATTCAACCCCACCAAAACTAAGTCTTGCTTTCTTTCTCACAAGAGATACACCAGCCCTAGACCCATCACAATGAACAACCAAGTTATTCAAAGCAATGAGTCCTTTTCTCTTGTTGGCATTTCTGTGGATCTAAATCCTAATTGGCACCAACATGTCACATCAATTGCAGAAGCAGCTGCTAAGAAATTAGGTTTCCTCTTCCGGGCTCCCAAATACTTTTCACCAGCTAATCTCTATACCTTATATACTTCACAAATAAGGCCAAACCTCGAATACTGCTCCCACATCTGGGGTACCGCTGCCGCTTCTACACTCGCTATCCTGGACTCCATTCAAAAGAAAGCTATACGTCTCATCGGTGACCCTACTCTCACCCAAAGGCTGCCATCCCTTGCCCACCGACGTGCCGTTGGTGACCTCTCTCTCTTTTATAGATATCTGCACGGGCACTGCTCAGAGGAGCTTTCCTCCATAGTTCCGCCACCTGCTGCCCCCAACATATCTACCAGGGGAACAGAGCGAATGCACCCTTTTACTGTCCAGGTCACCAGACATAGAACATCTTGTTATGCCCGCTCTTTTGTCCCGAGGACTTTCAAGTTGTGGAATTCCTTGCCAGCATATGTTTTTCCTTCTCCTCCGAACCTCCAAACCTTCAAGTCCAGAAATAACAAGCTGCCTCTTTCCTCCTTGTCAACACCCACGGTACGATAGTATTTAGGCTGTAAGCCCTCGTGGTGTGTTGTTGAAATTTAAAAAAAAATTTAGTTATTGAAATTTGAGAGATTTAATGAAAATTCGCTACCAAAACGCACTTACTGCGTCCAGATTTTTTTCTTACAAAAATGCATCATATTTCTATAAAGAAATGCAAAAATGCCTTAACGAATTTGTTCTACGAAAATTAGCTAAAAATTATAGACTGTTAATCCATAAACTTAACTAAACCCACAGCGAAAGCATCAACTCAACTAAACCTGCAGCCAAAGCATCTGAAAAAGGGTCCATTTGAAATGCATTATCTGTAAAAATTTTAGTAAAATGATGTACAGTGACGGTTGAAGCTGAAACTTAAGGGTTTGCAGAACATTCTTCTTGCGACATTTTCTTTATATAATCCGTATTTGTTTCAGGTTCATTGCCTAAATGTTTCAAATTTTTCCAACTTATTTTTCTTTAAATGCCTATGTTTTTTTTGTCTTTAAACTTAAAAACTTAAATTTTGGCACGTGAATCACTATTTATAATTCAACCACGCGCACCAAAGTTGTTTGGCCTTACCTTGTTATTTCCGGAGATATAAATTTTTCCCGAAAGGAAACACAATATTTTGCGAGAAAACCTGGGCCGATTTTCCTGGCTATGAAATTATCCAAGTCATTTGCAAAAGAAAGGTACTCACCAAATGTGATTAAAATCGCCTCATTATTTTTGAGCTATCGGTGTGATGCGCACACACACACACACACACACACACACACACACACACACACAATATATATATATATATATATATATATATATATATATATATATATATATATATATATATATATATATATATATATATATATATATATATATATATATATATATATATATATATATATATATATATATATATATATATATATATATATATATATATATATATATATATATATTTATTGAAAGTGACCCTGGATGTGGGTTCCAGGGACGCTAGTTTGCGCTTATTTGAAACATGTTTTCAAAACTCAAAGGTCGGGATCTCTTTATTAGTGAAAATTCACTAAACATCACAAGATAAAATATAATGTTTAATAAAAATTCACTAAAATCCTTACGTAACGTTCAATTACTTACATGAATTTTGTAGTTACTTTTTTAGGAACTAAAAAACTGAAGTTCAATGTTCAGTATGAACGTATGAATGCATCCGTATACAAACATGTTCGACCATAGAGTAATATGTGTTTTACATTAACATTAATATATTAGTCGTCAAACCAGAGGGGGAATCAATCCTACTGTCTAATTAGACTAGCGTCTCGCGACAGTAAAAACTTTGATGGGTTTTTTTTTGTAGTTTTAACGAAATAAAAGACCTTCCTGACTATGCTGTTTACACACAATCCTACCAACTGACCTTCCTGACTTGCCCTGGCATCAGTTTCCCTAATTAAAAGCTAAAAGGAGAAAGAAAATCAACCCTGGCAGATAGCAAGGTCATGTGAGCATAATGTACTTTTCCTCCCCTTTTAACTTATTCTAGCTTTTGATTAGGCAAACTGATGTCAGGACTGGCCAGGAAGGTCAGTTGGGAGGATTGTGTGTAGCAGGCACGTCAGGGAGGTCGTTTATTTCGTTAAAACGACAAAAAACTCATCCAAGTTTTTACTGTCGCGAGACGCTCGTCTAATGAGAACAAAATAATGTTTAATCTACTTGTTATATATACTATATATATACACATATTATACATACATTTTATCTTTCTGCTCCCCTTGTTTATATGAACTTTAACTATGCCAAATATCACACTGCTTCGTGTGCGCAATGTGCTTAACAAGGGGTAGGTACAAAGTTTTTCATCATGTATTATAATCATATAGTAGAAACCACAGCGAAGACATCAGGGAAAGGGTCTATTTGAAATGAATTTTCTGGAAATTTTTAAGTAAAATAGAGGACAATGATGACTGAAGCTGAAACTTAAGCCTTTATAGAACACACTTCTTAAAAAATTTCTACTACATCGCCCGTAATGGAAGTTTACAGTTCTTTATTGAGAACGTGTCAATTTTGACGTTTTAAATCGCGACTTTTGGACGTTTTATGAAGAAAACTATAATGCTTATACCTTTTAGCGATTTTTTTTAAATTTGCTAATGAGGAGATCGGTGTTATATATATATATATATATATATATATATATATATATATATATATATATATATATATATATATATATATATATATATATATATATATATATATCCGACCGATAACTCAAAAAATAATGGACCCATCTTGATCAAATTTGGTGAGTACCTTACTTTTGCAAGTTTTCCCGGAAAATTTTGTGTTTTCTTTCTAAAAAAATTCATATCTCCATAAATAACAAAGTAAGGGCAACCAAATATGGTACGCGTGTTTGTATTATAAAGGGTACCAAAATTTAGGTCTCTAGCTTTAAAGACAACAAAGTTATGGGCAGTTAAAGAAATAAATTTTGGAGTTTTCCTCAAAACGTCAAACTCGCAATTTTAAACGTCAAAATTGGCAATGTTTAGGCAAAGAAAGTTGAACAAATACCGATTGTGACAAGAAAATGTTGCAAGAAGAGTATTCTGCAAACCCTTAAGTTTCAGGTTCAACCGTCATTGCCCTTCGTTTTACTAAAATATTTACAAAATATCCATTTCAAATAGACCTTTTCTTTGGTGCTTTGGCTGACAATTTAGTTAAGTTGGTGCCTTTTTGGATATTTATTTGTAGGTTTAGTGAAGTTTATGGTTTAACGGTCTATAATTTTTTTTAGCTAATTTTCGTAGAACAAATTTGTTAATGCATTTTTGCATTTTTATCGAAATATGATGCGTTTATAGGAAAAAAATGTGGACGCAGTAAGTGCGTTTTGGTAGCGAATTTTCGGTAAATTTGCAGATTAGCTCCCGAACCCTTTTCAAAAAACTGTTTTCAAAAACCTGCCCTGGGCGGGTAGGTAGTAAAAAAACCTCGTGCGATTTTCCTGACTAACAAACTTGTCAAAGCCATTTACAAAAGGAAGATACATGCTAAATTTTATTAAAATCGGCTTATTACTTTTTGAGATAAGAATTTTTTTCGAATGAAAACTCAGAATTTTCCAGAAAAACCTCATCCAATTTTCCTGACTAACGAGCTTATCCAAGCCATTTACAAAAGAAAGGTACATGCCAAATGTTATCAAAATCGGCCCAATATTTTTTGAGTTATCGGTGTGATATATATATATATATATATATATATATATATATATATATATATATATATATATATATATATATATATATATATATATATATATATATATATATATATATATATATATATATATATATATATATATATATATATATATATATATATATATATATATATATATATATATATATAAACATATAAAAATTGAAACTGACCCCGGATATGGGTTCTAGGGGACCTAGTTCGCGCTCATTTGCAAAAATTTTTTCAAAATTCAAAAGTCGGGATCTCCCCATTAGTGAATTTTTTCTACGAAAATTCACTAAAAGGAAATATGAGCAGAAAATGCAAAAAAAAAAACGGGCTTAAAAGTTGTCTCTTTTTCACATTTTGAAGCCATATCCCCTTAAACCCTGCCTACCCCGCACAGCACCCCTATTCCCCCAAAAAATTTATTGTTTACACTCCCCAAGGAAGTTACAGGACCAGGAGTGAGTAGGGGTGTATACTTTTTTTTAGTTAATTTTCGTAGAACAAATTCGTTAATGCATTTTTGAATTTGTTATCGAAATATGATGCGTTTGTAAGAAAAAGATCTAGACGCAGTAAGTGCGTTATAGTAGCGAATTTACGGTAAATTTGCAGTTTTGTTCCCGAACGCTCTTCAAAATACTGTTTTCAGAAACCTGCATAGCCCCCCCCTGGATGCACAAACCCCAAGAAAAATTTCTTGTTCACACTCCCCAAGGAAGTTACGGGACCAGGAGTGAGTAGGGGTGTATAATTTTTTTTAGCTAATTTTTGTAGAATAAATTCGTTTATGCATTTTTGCATTTTTTGTAGAAATATGATGCGTTTGTAAGAAAAAAACTGGACGCAGTAAGTGCGTTTTGGTAGCGAATTTTCGGTAGATTTGCAGTTTAGCTCCCGAACGCTTTTCAAAAAACTGCTTTCAGAAACCTGCCTAGGGCCCCCTAAATCCACAAACCCCAAGAAAAATTTCTTGTTCACACCCCCTAAGGAAGTTACGGGACCAGGAGTGAGTAGGGGTGCATAATTATTTTTTTAGCTAAATTTCGTAGAACAAATTTGTTAATGCATTTTTGCACTTTTTTGTCGAAATATGATGCGTTTGTAAGAAAAAAATCTGGACGCAGTAAGTGCGTTTTGGTAGCGAATTTTCGGTAAATTTGAAGTTTAGTTCCTGAACGCTTTTCAAAAAACTGTTTTCAGAAACCTGCTTAGACCCCTCCCCCCTGGATTCACAAACCCCAAGGAAAATTTTCTTGTTCACACTCCCCAAGGAAGTTATGGGACCAGGGGTGAGTAGGCGTGTATAATTTTTTTTACCTAATTTTCGTAGAACAAATTTATTAATGCATTTTTGCATTTTTTATGGAAATATGATGCGTGTGTAAGAAAAAAATCTGGACGTCGTAAGTGCGTTTTGGTAGCGAATTTTTGGTAAGTTTGCAGTTTAGCTCCCGAACGTTTTTCAAAAAACTGTTTTCAGTAACCTGCCTAGCCCCCCCTTGGATCCACACACCCCAAGAAAAATTTCTGGTCCACACCCCCCAAGGAAGTTACGGGACCAGGAGTAAGTAGGGGTGCTGATCGGGGTAGGTAGTAAAAAGGAAATATGAGCAGAAAATTCGAATAAAGCGGGCTTGCAAGCTGTCTTTTTCACATCTTGAAGCCATATCCCCCTTAAACCCTGCATACCCCGCACAGCACCCTTATTCACTCCCAGTCCCATAACTTCCTTGGGGGGTGTGAATAAGAAATTTTTCTTGTGGCTTCCAGGTGAGGTCTTAGTAATGTTTCTGAAAACAATTTGTTGAAAAGCGTTTGGGAGCTAATCTGCAAATTTACCAAATTTTCATTAAATCCTTCAAATTTCTATAACTCAATTTGTTATTAACTTAAGCTTTGTTGGTTAGAAAACCAACATTTAAGTTTATTTTCGGAAAATTTTTGTATATTTTCAAACCATAAGCGATTTTGTAAAATAGAGTACATTATTTCTACTACATAGGCTATACCGGTATTCAGATTGATGCCTGCTCGCATTTGCTATTAAAAACATTTTTATGGAAATTCACTTCCATAACACATTTGCTGCATCTAGACTTTTGAAAAATGTTTATATATTTCCAAACAATAAATTTATTTCGATGAAATATGGTTCATTGTTTCTACTATATAGGCAACTAAGTTTGATGCCTGCTTTCATCAAAGAATGACATTTGGTATTAAAAATGTTTTAAAGAAAACTCGCCAGCATAACGCACTTGCTGCGTCCAAAGTTTTTTTTTTATTTTACCGCAAGGATCCAAATTTTGGTACATAGGTTGATTATTATGATATAAACCAGCGTACCAAATTTGGTTATCATGGCTTTGTTGTTTCCCGAGATATAAAATTCCGAAAGAAAACACATAATTTCCCGGGAAAAACTAGTCCGATTCCCTGGATAACGATCATATCTAATCGACTTACAGAAGGAAGGTACTCACCAATTTTCATCACAATCGGTCTATCATTTTTTGAGTTATTGGTGTGAGACATAAATATATATATATATATATATATATATATATATATATATATATATATATATATATATATATATATACACATATATATATATATATATATATATATATATATATATATATATATATATATATATATATATATAAACATATAAAGTCTGAAACTGACCTAGGATTTGGGTGTGGTGATATTTGAAATGGTTCTCAAACAGAATAAATTTATTAAGCTCTGCCTGGGACTCGAACTTACGTCGGGTCAGACATGTAAAAATTGGCAACCTAACGTTAGACGGTTTGTCCACTGAACCACGTTGGCTTTTATTTTATTGTTTTTCCTTTTTTTTGCCGTTATTCACAGATATTTTAACTGCCCTACAACTTTATACAATTGAAATTAACAAAAAGAAGAAGTATCCCTCAAAAAAAGAACACAAAAATAACAACAAGGGGTTATGCGAGTTACACCACCCGGTATGCTGTATTGATATCACGCATACATGGGGTGACAGGGTGTTAAGCAGACATTCAACGCGGACATGTGAAGACCGCTGTTTAATTAGGTTTAGCTTAGTATTTGTTTAAATTGTTTTATTAGTGAATTTTCTTTAAAAAATTCACTAATGAGGAGATCTCGACTTTTGAATTTTGAAAAAATTTCTTCAAATGAGCGCTAATTAGGCCCCCTAGAATACATATGTATCACACCGATAACTCAAAAAATAATAGTCTGATTTTGATTAAATTTGGTGAATAAATTCCTTTTGCAAATGGCTTGGACGAGTTCGTTAGCCAGGAAAATCTGCTCAGGTCTTCCCGGAAAATTTTGTGTTTTATTTTGAAAAAAATTCATATCTCCGGAATTAACAAAGTAAGGGCAACCAAATTTAGTACGCGGGTTTAGATCCTTAAGGTAAGTTAGCTACCAAAATTTAGCTATGTAGGTCAAAAGACAAAAAAGTTATAGGCATTAAAAAAAAATTGGGGTTTTCCTCAAAACGTCAAAATTGCGATTTAAAACGTCAAAATCGGCAACATTTGGGCAAATAACTTGAATCTAATACGGGCTATGGAAATCAAATGTCTCAAGAAGGATGTTTCACAAACCCTGAAGTCTTAGTTTCAACCGTCATTATCCTTCATTTTACTAAAATGTTTCCAGAAAATTCATTTCAAATAGACCCTTTCTCTGATGCTTGGCAGTAGTCTTAGCTATAGAGTTTATCGTATAATGGTATATAATTTTTGTCGAATTTACCAAAAAAATCAATAAAGCTCAATATATCCGTTATTATACAAGATATGAAAAAATTTGTATATACTAATTATAGGGGGTCTTGAGCTACATCTTAAAAAAAATATTTCTACAATCACAGGCTGGCCCATAAGTCGTTGGTGATACAAATTTTCTTTTTTTTTTTTTAATCAAACACGCCTTATGTTATTGCATTTTTCATCGAAATATAATGCATGTTTGTAAGAAAATAAATTCTGGATGCAGCAAGTGCGTTATGGTAGCGAATTTTGATCAAATGCTTCATATTTGAATAGCCCAATTTGCTATTAATCTATAAGGTTGACCAAGAAACGAGTATTTCCGGGAACACTTTAAGTTTACTTTTGGAAATTTTTGTACATTTTCACACAATAAAGTTATTTTTATGAAACATGGCACATTGTTTTTACTACATAGGTTATACTGGTAACCAAAATTGATGCCTGCTTTCTTAAAAAGAAAACACACATATTTGCAATAAAAACATTTTTATGAAAATTCACTACCATAACGCACTTGCTGCGTCCAGAGTTTTTAATAATGTCGCCGAATCATTTTACAGTTAATAAATAGATTTAATGTAGAATATTATGCTAGAATATTTTACGAGAGTTTCAACATTAAACATCGGGTGTATTACTTCCACATCGTTCATACATCGGCGATAAAAATTTCAAAAATTGTTTTTTCGCTTAAACCTCGTAAAAAGTGTCAAAACATTATTTGGAAGCGAAATTTTGTGTGTCTGTTGGTCTGTCGGTCTCTCAGTCTGGTCTGTCGGTCTCTCGGTCCGGTCTGTCGGTCTGTATGTCTGTTTGTTTGCAGCCACAGTAACTTCAGAACTAATTAAGATATCGTGTTAAAGTTTGGTATACGGCCGGCACTCTACAAACAAACGGTTCTGATTGTTTTTGGGTAAAATGGTTCCACGGAATAGGGGATGAATGGGGATGATTTGGTGAAAATTGACAATTTTTTTTTCGTTAAAACTCTAGTAATATAAACTTTTAGGGTTTGTGTATTAGAAAACTTTCAATTTCATCAAACATCTGGTATTCTGTGATGAAATTAAATTAAGGGTTCAATGTGTGGGCGTGAAATATCGGTGACAAATTTAGAATTTTTTTTCCTACAACGGTGTAGAATGTCATAAAACATACAGCAAACTTGATACTGGAACGAATTTTTTTGTCTGTCGGTCGGTCGACCTGTACGCCTGTCTGTTAGTAGGCGCAATAACTTTCAAACGTATTGAGGTATCATCTTCAAATTTGGCATCCAGTTAGCACCCGACATAGGAACGCTTCAAATTGTTTTTGGGTAATATGGCTTCAGGAGGTATGGATAAATGATGGGTGATTTGATGAAAATGGACACTTTTTCATTAAAACTCGAATAATATAACGTTTCAGAAATTCATGGGTAGAGGAATACCAAGATTTTTGTTGTGGTACAAGTCATGCACCGTAAATTTCTTTCGTGAATATGTCTTTCTGAAGAGAATAGATTATCACAGCCATGTGGAGATTATGAGTAGGTTTGCAGCACTATTAGTGAATTTACGTAGGAAAAATTCACTAATGGGCAGATCCCGACTTTTGAATTTTGAAAAATTTTTTGCAAATGAGCGCGAACTAGGACCCCTATGTATCACACCGATAACTCAAAAAATAATGGGGCGATTTTTATAAAATTTGGCATGTACCTTTCTTTTGTAAATGGCTTGGATAAGTTTGTTAGTCAGGAAAATCGGACTAGGTTTTCCGGGAAAATTTTGAGTTTTCATTCGAAAAAATTTCTTATCTCAAAAAGTAATAAGCCGATTTTAATAAAAATTTGGCATGTACATTCCTCTTGTAAATGGCTTTGACAAGTTTGTTAGTTAGGAAAATCGGACGAGGTTTTCCGGAAAAATTTAGAGTTTTCATTCGAAAAAATTTTTTATCTCAAAGAATAAAGGGCCGATTTTGATAAAATTTGGCATGTACCTTCCTTTTGTAAATAGCTTTCACAAGTTCGTTAATCAGAAAAATCAGACGAGGTTTTCTGAAAAAATTTTGAGTTTTCATTTGAAAAAAATTTTTATCTTAAAAAATAAAAAATCTATGATAACCAAATTTGCTACGTAGGTTTAAGATATAAAAAGTAAACTATACACCAAAATTTAGATTTCTATGTTACAAGAAAAAAAAGTTATAATAAAATATTTTGTGCCAGATCATTTCTATGAAAATTCACTACCATAACGCACTTGCTGCGTCCCGAGATTTTTCTTCTTCGTTTTGATGTACAATTAGCCTGGTTATATTTTCAAGATAATGTTTGTTTATTTAAGGCAATACCCAACCTTTAGTTATTTAATCTTAAGTTTTACTAATATTCATTTATTTATTACGATACCAAGTAACATATATTTGATTTAAATACCATGTATACTTCTGTGTTTGTCCTGTGTTGAAACCCCTCTTTCCGTGGTCCAGTTGTAGTGTCACAATGTCGTCTTAACGGACCCCTAGACCAGAAAATTTGTGTCCTTGTCTCATCTCCTAATTTTTGAAAATAATAATAGTGGTTATAGCGATGTACATGTAAATTGTGTTGTAACCTCTGCCCGTGGCCAAATGAGTAAATTCTCGAGGTCAATCAAATTAAACAACAACAAAAGTTTTTTCAGTTTTAAGGTGCCAAAACGGCGTTATCGAAGCTCGCGCTAGATAGGTATTTCGACAACAAAATAGTTTTCATCATCAGTAGTTCTCGCTAAGCAGTTAAGCCACAGCTACTGAAGAAGACAGCTTCGTTGTCGAAGTACGTATTTGGCGCATGAGTATGTTAGTATTTCTGTGTTTAGGGGGGGGGGTTCCTGCCTCTTGTTTCAGTTTCCAATCACAATGTCCAATTTCGTTGGTCTTTCCTGATTTCCTTCTAGAAAGTTTTCTAAATTCCTGTACTTATTAGTAATAGTACATTTTTCTTATATTCGAATAACCTCGAACATTTTTATTCTATATTTTCTGTTGCAGATTTTTTATTTTATCAACTCAATTTCAATTATTTCACTTCACACATGGATTAGGTATATTTTTTACGATTACATTTCAGATAGTAATACATTATGTATTATAAATCTTATAAAAATTAGCTTGGATAAGGCTCCTACGCCTCCAGGCTTGTTTTTGTCAAACCAGGGACTTAAAACATATTGCATTGCTAATTTTAATTCAAGGAATTTATGCATATCAGAACTAGGGCATAGTTGTATCAAAAAAAATGTTGGTAGTTTTTCATTATTTTATTGGAATAAAAAAGTGTAATTTAATAAATTAACTGCTAATATTATTTAAAGCCTTATTTAAATAATTAAGTTATATTAAAGTCTTATGTAAATAATTTAACTATAAATACGTATCTAACATCCTAAATTAAATTCCAGGTGCCTTGATTCTTTTAGATCTCTTCTGCCAATAATTGGTCGCTTCTTCACACAAATCCTCAAACATGCTACTGAATTGCATATTATTGGTTATCTCGTTGAGTGCATTGCTTTCTTTTGAAATATTACCCTCGACGATGTGCTTCTTAATGGTGTGGGGTGTCGAAGCAAGTTTCTCTGGGTTATTCGTTTTATTTCTTAACGCTCCAACTGAAAATGTAATGTTTTCTTTTGGATTGTTACCCTCGACGTTGTGCTTCTTAAAAGTGTGGGGTGTCGAAGCAAGTTTCTCTGGGTTATTCGTTTTATTTTTTAACGCTCCAACTGAAAATGTAATGTTTTCTTTTGGATTGTTACCCTCGACGTTGTGCTTCTTAAAAGTGTGGGGTGTCGAAGCAAGTTTCTCTGGGTTATTCGTTTTATTTCTTAACGCTCCAACTGAAAATGTAATGTTTTCTTTTGGATTGTTACCCTCGACGTTGTGCTTCTTAAAAGTGTGGGGTGTCGAAGCAAGTTTCTCTGGGTTATTCGTTTTATTTTTTAACGCTCCAACTGAAAATGTAATGTTTTCTTTTGGATTGTTACCCTCGACGTTGTGCTTCTTAAAAGTGTGGGGTGTCGAAGCAAGTTTCTCTGGGTTATTCGTTTTATTTCTTAACGCTCCAACTGAAAATGTAATGTTTTCTTTTGGATTGTTACCCTCGACGTTGTGCTTCTTAAAAGTGTGGGGTGTCGAAGCAAGTTTCTCTGGGTTATTCGTTTTATTTTTTAACGCTCCAACTGAAAATGTAATGTTTTCTTTTGGATTGTTACCCTCGACGTTGTGCTTCTTAAAAGTGTGGGGTGTCGAAGCAAGTTTCTCTGGGTTATTCGTTTTATTTTTTAACGCTCCAACTGAAAATGTAATGTTTTCTTTTGGATTGTTACCCTCGACGTTGTGCTTCTTAAAAGTGTGGGGTGTCGAAGCAAGTTTCTCTGGGTTATTCGTTTTATTTTTTAACGCTCCAACTGAAAATGTAATGTTTTCTTTTGGATTGTTACCCTCGACGTTGTGCTTCTTAAAAGTGTGGGGTGTCGAAGCAAGTTTCTCTGGGTTATTCGTTTTATTTTTTAACGCTCCAACTGAAAATGTAATGTTTTCTTTTGGATTGTTACCCTCGACGTTGTGCTTCTTGAAAGTGTGGGGTGTCGAAGCAAGTTTCTCTGGGTTATTCGTTTTATTTTTTAACGCTCCAACTGAAAATGTAATGTTTTCTTTTGAAATGTTACCCTCGACGTTGTGCTGCTTAAAAGTGTGGGGTGTCGAAGCAAGTTTCTCTGGGTAATTCGTTTTATTTCTTATCGCTCCAACTGAAAATGTAAAGCAAAAAGATATGTAATAACAATTGCTCTAAAAATGAAAATTGAAATTGAACAACATAAGCCAAGAGGTTTCCAAAAAATCTTTAGCTTTAACAAGACTTTGTATAAAACACAATATCTTTTAATTTAACAATGAGTTTTTTGAACAAACACAAGGCACGTCGATTTGATTCAAAAAAATTCACCCACGAATTAGAAGCTAACAGCCAACTTTCTTTTTCAGATGTCCTAGTTGTTATAAATAAAGACTCTCTTGAATTCGATGTCCGCAAGAAGGAAACTAATACTCATTATACTCCGAATGACACTCATCAAACTTTTACACGAAAAACGGCCAGTTTAAATTTTTTAGTACATAGATTAGGTAATAGAATTCCCATTAGGTAAAAGTAGATATAGTATAGAATTAGAGTACATTAAAAAAGTGGCTAATTCTAATGGATATTTGGACTGCTTAGTGGAAAAATTAATTAATAGACACAGAACAAGGCAAATCTTAGCGGAACCCACGACATTCAGGAAGGAAAAGCTCGAAAAATGCTTGTTTGTCTACCATCGCCTATCACAAAAAGTCTTAATAATGCATTTTTTTTTTTTTTTTCTTTTTTAATGTCAACAACACACCACGAGGGCTTACAGCCTAAATACTATCGTACCGTGGGTGTTGACAAGGAGGAAAGAGGCAGCTTGTTAATTCTGGACTTGAAGGTTTGGAGGTTCGGAGGAGAAGGAAAAACATGTGCCGGCAAGGAATTCCACAACTTGGAAGTCCTCGGGACAAAAGAGCGGGCATAACAAGATGTTCTATGTCTGGTGACCTGGACATTAAAAGGGTGCATTCGCTCTGTTCCCCTGGTAGATCTGCTGGGGGCAGAAGGTGGGGGAATTATAGAGGAAAGCTCCTCTGAGCAGTGCCCGTGCAGATATCTATAAAAGAGAGAGAGGTCACCAACGGCACGTCGGTGGGCAAGGGATGGAAGCCTTTGGGTGAGGGTAGGGTCACCGATGAGACGTATAGCTCTCTTTTGAATGGAGTCCAGGATAGCGAGTGTAGAAGCGGCAGCTGCACCCCAGATGTGGGAGCAGTATTCGAGGTTTGGCCTTATTTGTGAAGTGTATAAGGTATAGAGATTAGTTGGTGAAAAGTATTTGCGAGCCCGGAAGAGGAAACCCAATTTCTTAGCAGCCGCTTCTGCAATTGATGTAACATGTTGGTGCCAATTAAGATTTCGATCCACAGAAATGCCAACAAGAGAAAAGGACTCATTACTTTGAATAACTTGGTTGTTCATTGTGATGGGTCTAGGGCTGCTGTATCTCTTGTGAGAAAGAAAGCAAGACTTAGTTTTGGTGGGGTTGAATTGTACAAGATTTCTACTTCCCCAGTCTAATATTTTTTGGAGGTCTACGGAGACAGAACCCTCCATGAGTCTGCGATCCTCATCTAATTGGGCTAAAGAGACAGGTTTAGAATATTGTATGTTTGAGTGGAGGGTGCTGTCGTCCGCGTAACTGTGAACTGGGTTGGATGTGCTAGAGAGGAGGTCATTGATGTGGAGAAGAAACAAAGTAGGGGCTAAAGCTGAACCTTGAGGAACTCCTGCATTAATTGGATACAGTTTAGAGGAATGGCCATCCACAACAACAGATATGCTCCTGTTGGAGAGGAAATTTGCTGTCCAGGTACAAAGTTTTGGTGGTAGGCCATAGGCCGGAAGTTTATTAAGCAGCGCTGCGTGCCAGACCTGGTCGAATGCTTTGGATATGTCTAGAGCAACAATCTGGGATTCACCGTGTTGTTCCATAGACTTGTTCCAAGAATGGGTGACAAAGGAAAGGAGGTCAGCAGTCGATCTGCGCTGACGGAATCCATACTGCCTGTCGTGGATTAGACTGTGTTTTTCAAGGAATTTTAGTAGTTCGGTGTTTATATACTTTTCCATCACTTTAGAGATGACTGAAAGGAGAGAAATAGGCCTGTAGTTGCTAGGAAGCGCTTTGGATCCTTTCTTGGGGATGGGTTGTACTCGAGCAGTTTTCCAGTTACTAGGGAATATGCCTTTATTGTAAGATATCTGAAACAGACGAGTCAGGACAGGAGCAAGTTCTGGTGCGCATTTTTTGAGAACAATTGCTGGGATCTCGTCAAGGCCAGAGGCTTTCCTAGTATTAAGAGAAGAGAGCATCTTTCGTACCTTTTTAGTTTTGAAAATGATATCAGTCATTTTATGCGCGACATTGGGGACTGTTGGTGGTTGAACATTTGGAGGTGGGTTGAGAGTAGAATTTCCGGCGAACAACGAAGCAAAAAGTTCAGCCTTGCCCAGGGCGGTAGAAACAATTTCATCACCTGAGACAAGAGGTGGGAACGTGCTCTTGCAGAAATTATTCCCAATAGACTTAGCAAGAGTCCAGAAGGGTTTGCCGCCGTTGGAGCTTGAGAGGACTTTGTTTTTGATGTGGTCATTAAACGAGTTTTTTGCCTCAGAAAGAATGCGGACATAGCGGTTTCTTGCGTCGTTGAATGCTTGACGATTTTCTTGACTGGGATTGTGTAGAAGCGTTTTGTGAGCTTTGACCTTTTCAAGTCTGGCCTTGTCACACGATTTTGAGAACCAGGGCTTTTGAGTGGCTGAAGAGGTTTTCTGTGTACGTGGAATAAATAATTCCATGCCAGCTTGGATAATTTCGGTGACGTTTTGTGAGATATCAGAGGGGTCAGGATGAGAGAAGCAGACAGACGCCCATGGAAATGAGGAAAAGTAATTTCGCATTTCGTCCCAGTTTGCGGAGTTGTAGTGCCAAACGATACGTGGGTGTGATGACTGTGTGACCTCGGGTTGCATTGCACAGGAAGCAGTGACCATGCCGTGGTCTGAGCGACCAAGGGGGGCGGTGACTGATATCTTATAGCATTCAGGATTTGTAGTAAGAAGGAGATCCAAGGGATTTGAGCTGTGTGTTGGGATACGAGGAAAGTAAGTAGGTTGCTGAACCATATTGGCCAAAGAATTGCTGACTGCAAAGGCCTCCGCTGCTCTCCCTTGTGGATCGGTTTTTGAAGATCCTAGCCATTCCTTATTATGGACATTGAAGTCGCCAAGAATAGTGACCTCGGAGGAAGGATATTCAGAAATCAGATAGTCGGTTTTTTCAGAAAGGTAGTCAAAGAGCTGGACAAAGGTGTTGTCAGAAGGTGAGCGGTAAATGCAACAGATGAATTTAGTTGCAGCCCTGAGAGAGAGTTTTATCCATAGTATGTCTTTTCTTCCAGCTTCTAAATTGGGAAGTCTGGTGCAGGGTAGATTGCTACGGACGTATGCGCACACGCCTCCATGCAGTCTAAAGGCAGTAAGGAGCTCATACCCCGGGAAATTAAGGTGATTAGTGGCTGTTTTGGCACTGATTTGGGTTTCGGTGAGGAAGAGGAGTTGGGGCCTGTTAGCCTGGAGGAAATGGTGGACGGAGTTCAGGTTAGAATTTAGGCCACATATATTCGAAAAGGATATGTTAAATCTTGATGTTGGCGCCCCCTGTACACCCCTCTCCCGGAGATCCGAATGGAGGGGTATTTTGCCTCCGGAATATTTTATACAAGGAGGAGCCATCATCATTTTTGCTTATAAGGGAAACCGACTCATACACCAGAACCGGAAACGTCCGTTGGGACTTCACCGGCCCCTTGATGTATGGGGTGGTACCTCCTCGGGCGTGAAAAAATCCTTTACTATTACATAAAGGAAAATTCCACTACCACCTGCTATGGATTGGATTGGATCAATGTCTACCCCTTTAAAAATAAGATTAATAAAGGGACTATCAATTGTCCAGTAGTTATGATTTTCGACATAGTAGGAGGATACAAAACATTTTCATCATTTTGCATCCATGCCTATTGTCGTTGAATGCAGATTTTAAGTTAACTTTTTCGACACAAAAATGATTTAAAACATTAGTTAAATAATACAAAAGATAAGGACAAAGCCATTGGAATGTCGGGTATCTATGAGACAAGCTCTAAAGATTGTAATCTTAAATATTTCGGGCAGACTAAAAGAACAAATGAAACCAGATTTAAGGAACATTTGGCATAGCTGAGATACGGTAGTGTAGGCAAGTCATGCGTGGCCCAACATCTACGATATTAATCACCACATAGATAAAGAAAATCTGAAACTTATCAAAAATGTTAAACAACTAGCCAATCTAGATGCGTACGAAAGTTCTATGTCTCTAAGGCACTAAAAAACAAATGTTCTTTAAACCGAGCACCTCCTTTGATTTATAACCCGCTGTTTGCATTCCCTTTGTGATATCTAAGGCGTTCCGAATCTCGGCATACAAAGTTATAACAGGAATTCAGAACGACGGCCGGCAATTAAAATGTAATTTACAGAAAATTTATCTGGGATTCGGCCCTCTCTGTATCGGGCTTTACCTGGGACGTAGTATAAATGTGATACTTAGTGATTAAGTAGTTTAGAAATTTCCATCCTTTGATGACCCTAACTTTGTTAGTGAAACGATAGGTCTGTGAAATATGTGTTGTGGTGATTTGGGTTCTCCAAATGTAGTTATCAGTGCTTATCACAGCTTCCACTCTTCACTTAATGTTACCTTACATAACAATCTTTTTGGCAAAATAGCAATATTGACTTTCAAAAATTTAATGAAAAAATTATTGAACCAAGGAAAACAAACCAAATTTAGCGCAGATGTTCAAATTATTATCCACCTACCACTTGGCATTAACCGTTAGGAGTGTAAACACTTTGTACACTGCCTACAAGAATGTCAGGATCAATTTGCTTTACTTCAGCGTGAATTATTTGCTGTAGCCAGTCTAAATGATTTGATCTGTTGAAATAAACGTTCTACTTCAAATAACCGTACAGAAAAAAATACAAGGGAACGCTGTGCTCACGCAATTTCTCACCGGCGCCCTATCAACGTTTCAGGAAATGTGGCATCTAGATACTGACAGATGCCTACATCAAAGTGAGGAGGCGCTCTGTCTTGTTGAAATAAAATATCTCGATGTGGCACATATGCCATGTGGTTATTTGGAAAAACTACTGCCAGAGCTGGCAGTATATCAAATCACAAGAAATTTAGGTAACGTGCTGCTGTAAGATTTCTTTAAAAAAAGTAAGGCCCTAAAAAACGGCGTCCGATTATTCCCATCCATACATGTACTTTGCCATGACGTTCACTGGTGGAGTCTTAAGTCCAATAAATATTTTCCCGTGACCAATATCTTGAGCTGTGACGATTTACCGTCTAATTCCGCCAAAAAGTGCCTTAATCAGAAAAGAAACTATTATTAAGGAAATTGGGATCTTCACCGCAACGTAACACTAATTGTTCAGAAAACTGTAAACGGCGGTCTAAATCAACATCGCTTAACTCTTGTATCAATTGCAGTTTGTAAGGGTGATACTTCTCTCCTTTGAATAATTTTACCACTAAAGGTTATTACACGTTGTTAATTAGTACTAGTCGCCTTGTCAAATGATAAGGGTTTTCTTCAGATTTAAGCAATATATCCAAGCTGCCTTCTTCACTTACTCGAGGTCGACCTTGCCGAGGCAAATCTTTTACGGATCCCGTTTATGTGAATTTGGCAACCAATTTACTTACTGTAGATGTTGGAATTGGCGGTCTATCAGGATGTTGTTGGTTAAATAGCTCGCATGCTTTCCGATGACTTCTAAGCCTTAAGCCATATTCAATCATCATTAATATCTCAAATTCTTTCCTTGCGATTAAACGTGCCATTTTTGTTAAATTATAATTATAATTGATTACCTTTACACTTTCACTACCAAGACTTTTGAATTTAAAGGGCAGGTGATAATTGAAATTAATTCACGAATGAAATAACTGCTTTTGTTCACTGAATTTCAAATCCACGCTGCGTTAAAAGTCCGATAACTAAATACTGATAACAACAAATAATCAATAAATTATCTCGAATCTTGTTAAAAATTTATTTTGACTTTTTGATCCATCTGTCAAATTGTTACATGACAACGTATCAAAATTCACAGAATCAAGTGCTTATTACTTTAGTAAAGTGAAGGAAATCTTCATTATTCTAAAGAACACTTGCCTTAGATAGAAACGGTGAGAAATATTTCTTACTGCCTATTAAATGTGCGTCTCAATTTTTTGAAGTAAATAAAGCGATTAAAAAATTATTATGTGAGGCACAATTTTTTTTTTCATCGCCATTTAAGTAAAAATGTGGTTGTCAGTTAAAAAACTTATAATGACGTCATCATTCAGAAATCGGTGAGGTCATAAATGTAATTTTTAATTCATAGTTTGGCAAGTGAAAAGATAAAATTAACCTGTACTAGCGTTTTCTTAAGGAAAAAAAACATATTTATGAATCATGTTCGAAATTTTATCATCACACAGTATTTCGCAGCCTAAGCCCATTGGCACAAGCTCTATGAATCAAATTTTTCGATGGAAAATCGCACATTTTCACCTGCTGCACATTGGGAACCCGTAATCCAAATTTTACCGAATCATAATTACCAGACTTTGCACAATGAGGAATATTAATTGTTATTAGAAAGAGACATTGCCGTGTGGTATTAATTTAAAGATATTAAACAAAAATGGATATATTTAAAGATCTAGTGGTTGTCACTGTTTATAACCTACGGAATGTCACACGATTTAAGTGGTTTTTCATATTAAATTTATAGAAAATTTTTGGTACGCAGAAAGTGCATAGTGGTAGTGAATTTTCTGTAAATATTTCAAATTTGCATAGCTCAATTCTCTATAAATCTAGAAAGTTGAGTTTTCGTGTGTAGTAAGGTATTTATTAGTGCAACGTGGAAACCAAAATTCGTCAAAAAATCTTTGTTATTTTTTGAGATAATTTTTTTTTTCGGCAAAGTTAATGTTAAGAAAAAAAAACTGATCCGATATGGCTGCTTAACGATCTTATCCAATCTATTAGTAAAATAAAGATTCCTGCCAAATTTAACTAAAATCCGTTAATAGCTTTTTGAGTTATCGTGTGGATGTATATATATATATATATATATATATATATATATATATATATATATATATATATATATATATATATATATATATATATATATATATATACACATATATATATATATATATATATATATATATATATATATATATATATATATATATATATATATATATATATATATATATACAGGCTGTTTCAAAAAACATGCACCATCGCTCGTGGGGCAATTCCTTACTAAAAAATAAGAAAAAAAGTTCCTGTGCACATGGGCCCGGAAACTCATAGTTTCCAATATACAGGGAGTTGAATTTTAATTTTTTTTAAATTTTTTATAAATAATTTCAAAACCACTGGATTGATTTTAATGAAACTTGGAACTTGAAAGTGTATTATGAAAGTGCATATTTTCAAGTGAAAATCTGCTTACAACTGCGTCAGTGGCGTGCGTACGTGGTAACTGTAAAAACTCATTTGGGGAAAAATATGTGCGCCACTGTCTTTTTCCAATTTAATTTTGATACATCAGTTATGAAGCTTATTACATAAGCCATAAAAGCTACCTCTTGGTATTTTTTCGTTCAGGGTATCCCCTAGGAGATATGATTAATTTTATAAAAAGGGGCAAAGTACCGATTAGTCGGCGTAATAATAATAATAATAATGATAATATATGTTTACTGCAACCATAAGAATATGAAAAACAAAACATACAGTAAACATTACAGCAATAAACGTGCAAATAACTAACCTACGTAAAACTTATTGGTGATAAACATTGAAATGAATATTAGAAACATTGATAAAAAATGATAAATAAAAAATAAAAATAAAAAATGAAAAAAGTAATCGTAAAGACACCATGATTTTTCCAAACTCTTGTTTTTTGTACATTACTCAATTGACTTTAATAACAAAGCAAAACAAAATGTTGAAAGTGACCACCATTAGCGTCGTTACAATTATTTAACCTTCTGCGCAAAGATCTTCTTACTCTTCTGCAAATATTTTGATCTTCTCTAATGCGGTCAAATGCATATTCTATTCTTCCCAACAATTCTTCTCGTGTATTTACTGGTGTTTTATACACTATTTCTTTTAAATGACCCCACAAATAAAAATCGAGAGGATTCAGGTCCGGAGATCGAGGTGGCCATGACACCGGACCTCCACGACCAATCCATCGGTGACCGTATGTGTTGGCTAAATATGTTCTTACAACTGCTGCAAAATGTGCGGGCGCACCATCATGCTGGAACCACATTGTACCATTTCTCATAAAAAGCGGTAGTAACAACGGCAAATCATTTTGTAAAAAGTTTAAATATGATTCATGGTCAAGACGATTCGGTAGAACAACAGGACCAATTATGTGATTTTCAATAATAGCAGCCCAAATATTGATGGAAAATTGATACTGCGAATTTGCAACTCTTAGAGAGTGTGGGTTTTCATCGGCCCATGTATGTAAATTGTGAAAATTTACGATACCTTTTCGCGTAAATGACGCCTCATCAGTAAATAGTACACGTTTAGAAAGATGTTGGTCGTGCCTAAGTTTGTTTAAGAACCACTGACAAAACATTACCCTTGGTTGAAAGTCTCTAGGTAGAAGTTCGTGGACACGTGTAAAATGATAGGGATATAAACTTTGATCCTTCAGAGTTCTGTGAACTGATGATGCCGAAATATTACCCAGTTCGGTGGCAATAATTCTCATACTTGTACTAGGATCACGTTCAACTCTATTTAATATTGCCTTTTTAACTCGTACAGTTCGGCGGTATCTTCTGCGTCCTGAGTCAGCTTTTAAAGGTTTTAAAGAACCAGTTTCTCTCAAATGTCTTACAATACGTGGGAAAATATTTTTGTCAGGAATTCTTCTTTGCGGATAAGTGTCCTGATAAACTCGCACAGCTTGTCTAGCATTTTGATTTGTTTGTCCATAAATTAACAACATATCAGTCAAATCCGCTAAAGTGTACTTAATGAAAACCATCTTGAGAGAAGGAAATAATATTAATGAGCAGCTCAGTATCAACAAATAACTAAAAACGAAAATACTGCACCGTATCAAAATTTAAAGAATAGCACGAAAACTATTTTGACGCCTACAAAGCACTTCAAAATTGTAGAATTTAGAGAACTGTCAAAAATTATAGTTTCATGACACTTTACGATTACTGTTTTCATTACTCCAACGAATCGGTATTTTGCCCCTTTTTATAAAATTAATCATATCTCCTAGGGGATACCCTGAACGAAAAAATACCAAGAGGTAACTTTTGTGCCCTATGTAATAAGCTTCATAACTGATGTATCAAAATTGGAAAAAGACAGTGGCGCACATATTTTTTCCCTAAATGAATTTTTACAGGTACCCCGTACGCACGCCACTGACGCAGTTGTAAGCAGATTTTCACTTGAAAATATGCACTTTCATAATACACTTTCAAGTTCCAAGTTTCATTAAAATCAATCCAGTGGTTTTGAAGTTATTTATAAAAAATTAAAAAAAATATTTAAATTCAACTCCCTGTATATTGGAAACTATGCGTCTCCGGGCCCATGTGCACAGGAACTTTTTAGTGAATTTTCTTAAAAAAAATTCACTAATGAGGAGATCTCGACTTTCGAATTTTGAATAAATTTCTTCAAATGAGCGCTATTTAGGACCCCCGGAACCCAAATCCGAGGTCAGTTTCAGACTTTATATGTTTATATATATATATATATATATATATATATATATATATATATATATATATATATATATATATATATATATATATATATATATATATATATATATATATATATATATATATTTATATATTTATGTGTCACACCTATAACTTAAAAAATAATGGACCGATTTTGATAAAACTTGGTGAGTACCTTCCTTTCGCAAATGGCTTGGATAAGTTCGTTATCCAGGAAAATCCGCCGAGGTTTTCCCGGAAAATGTTGTGTTTTATTTCGAAAAAAATCGATTTTTTTTATATTTTCAAAATTAACAAAGTAAGGGCAACCAAATTTCATACGCGAGTTTATATCACTATTGGCAAGTTACATGCCAAAATTTAGCTCCGTAGGTTAAAGGACAAAAAAGTTAAAGGCATTCAAAGAAAAATAAATTTGGGTTCTCCTCAAAACGTCAAAATCGCGAATTTAAACGTCAAAATTGGTGAGTACCTTCGTTTTGCAAGTGGCTTGGATATGTTCGTTATCCAGGAAAATCCGACGAGGTTTTCCCGGAAAATTTTGTGTTTTCTTTAGAAAAAAATTAATATCTCCAAAATTAACAAAGTAAGGGCAACCAAATTTTATACGCGGGTTTATATCATTATAGGCAAGTTACATACTAAAATTTAGCTCTGTAGGTCAAAGAACAAAAAAGTTATAGGCATTTAAACAAAAATAAATTGAGGTTTTTCACAAAACGTCAAAGTTGCGATTTAAACGTCAAAATTGGCAACATTTAGGAAAAGAACTTGTATCTAATACGGGCTATGGAAATAAAATCTCTCAAGAATAATGTTTTACAAACCCTGAAGTCTTAGTTTCAACCGTCATTGTCCTTCATTTTAATAAAATGTTTCCAGAAAATTCATTTCAAATAGACCATTTCTCTGACGCTTGTCACTAGTCTTAGCTATAGAGTTTATCGTTAATGGTATATAATTTTTGTAGAATTTTCGTTAAAAAAAATCAATAAAGCTCAATATATCTGTTATTACAGAAGATATGAAAAAAAATTGTATATATTAATTATAGGGTGTCTTGAGCTACATCTTAAAAAATTATTTCTACAATCACAGGGTGGCCCATAAGTCGTTGGTGATACAAATTTTCTTTTTTTTTTTAATCAAACACGCCTTATGTTATTGCATTTTTGCATTTTCCATCGAAATATAATGCATGTTTGTAAGAACAAAAATTCTGGACGCAGTAAGTGCGTTATGGTAGCGAATTTTGATCAAATGCTTAATATTTGAATAGTTCAATTTGCTATTAACCTATAAGGTTGACCAAAAAACGAGTTTTTTCAGGAACACTTTAAATTTACTTTCGGATTTTTTTTTACATTTTCAAACAATAAAGTTATTTTGATGAAACATGGCACATTGTTTTTACTATATAGATTTTACTGGTAACCAAATGTGATGCCTGCTTTCTTAAAAAAACACATTATTGCTATTAAAAAATAGTTTTATGAAAATTCACTACCATAACGCAATTGCTGCGTCCAGAGTTTTTTTCTTATTTTTTAGTAAGGAATTGCCCCACGAGCGATGGTGCATGTTTTTTGAAACAGCCTGTATATTTAGGGTGTTTCATAAAATGTAGGACCCCACGCCGTGGGGTAATTGGGGATCTCAAAATAATCACAAAAGGTTGTATAATATATGTCCCAAACCCTGTTGTTTCTGAGATACAGGATGTTGAAGGTTTAAAAAATTGGTTATTTTTCATAATTTGTGACAAAATTTAGATAGGCAAACCAAATTTGGTACACAACATTCTATCATAGGTTGAAATGTGTGGTAAAAATTTCAAGCCTTTCAAGTATCCAGTGGCGGATTTATATGGGTTCTTTAATTCAGTTACACAAAGAATGTTAGTACGGCCCTGTAGAAATATTTTGTTGCAAATTTTAAATAGAGCATTTAATTTTGTACAAAAAGTAGGTCATGACTTATTTCCATATTTGGATTCGTCCAAAATCCTGTTGTTTTCAGGATACAGTGAATAGCGATTTAAAAAAATAAAAATTCGTTAAAAAACGTCGCCTGCTTTATATTACTTTGTTTATCATAATGGGCTGCTTAAATATAAAATAAATATGTGTAAATTTTCCATTAAATTTTAAGCCAGAGAAGAAACCCTGCATTTAAGTTTAAACAAGCTCGATGACATGCTAAAGGGATAGTGTGAGTAAGTTGCGTACGGTATTACAAACGTAGAACATCCACTCCCACGAGGCACTTGCTATAACCCGATTTTAGTGAATTTTCTTAAAAAAAATTCACTAATGAGGAGATCGCAACTTTTGAATTTTGAAAAAATTTCTTCAAATGAGCGCAACTTTTGAATTTTGAAAAAATTTCTTCAAATGAGCGCTAATTAGGCCCCCCAGAACACATATCCGGGGTCAGTTTAAATTTTTATATGTTTATATATATATATATATATATATATATATATATATATATATATATATATATATATATATATATATATATATATATATATATATATATATATATATATATATACAGGCTGTTTCAAAAAACATGCACCATCGCTCGTGGGGAAATTCCTTACTAAAAAATAAGAAAAAAAGTTACAATATACAGGGAGTTGAATTTCAATTATTTTTTTAATTTTTTGTAAATAATTTCAAAACTACTGGATTGATTTTAATGAAACTTGGAACTTGAAAGTGTATTATGAAAGTGCATATTTTCAAGTGAAAATCTACTTACAACTGCGTCAGTGGCGTGCGTACGGGGTAACTGTAAAAATTCATTTGGGGAAAAATATGTGCGCCACTGTCTTTTTACAAATTTGATACATCAGTTCTGAAGCTTATTACATAAGCCACAAAAGCTGCCTCTTGGTATTTTTTTGTTCAGGGTATCCCTTAGGAGATATGATTAGATTTATAAAAGGCAAAGTACCGAATCGTTGGAGTAATGAAAACAGTAATCGTAAAGTGCCATGAAACTATAATTTTTGACAGTTCTCTAAATTCTACAATTTTTAAGTGCTTTGTAGGCGTCAAAAGAGTTTTCGTGCTATTCTTTAAATTTTGATACGGTGCAGTATTTTCGTTTTTAGTTATTTGTTGATCCTGAGCTGCTCATTAATATTATTTCCTCCTCTCAAGATGGTTTTCATTATGTACACTTCAGCAGATTTGACTGATATGTTGTTAATTTATGGACAAACAAATCAAAATGCTAGACAAGCTGTGCGAGTTTATCAGGAAACTTATCCGCAAAGAATAATTCCTGACAAAAATATTTTCCCACGTATTGTAAGACATTTGAGAGAAACTGGTTCTTTAAAACCTTTAAAAGCTGACTCTGGACGCAGAAGATACCGCCGAACTGTACGAGTTGAAGAGGCAATATTAAATAGAGTTGAACGTGATCCTAGTACAAGTACGAGAATTATTGCCACCGAACTGGGTAATATTTCGGCATCATCAGTTCACAGAACTCTGAAGGATCAAAGTTTATATCCCTATCATTTTACACGTGTCCAGGAACTTCTACCTACAGCCTTTCAACCAAGGGTAATGTTTTGTCAGTGGTTCTTAAACAAACTTAGGCACGACAAACATTTTTCTAAACGTGTACTATTTACTGATGAGGCGTCATTTACGCGAAAAGGTATCGTAAATTTTCACAATTTACATACATGGGCCGATGAAAACCCTCACTCTCTAAGAGTTGCAAATTCGCAGTATCAATTTTCCATCAATATTTGGGCTGCTATTATTGAAAATCACATAATTGGTCCTGTTGTTCTACCGAATCGTCTTGACCATGAATCATATTTAAACTTTTTACAAAATGATTTGCCGTTGTTACTACGGCTTTTTATGAGAAATGGTACAATGTGGTTCCAGCATGATGGTGCGCCCGCACATTTTGCAGCAGTTGTAAGAACATATTTAGCCAACACATACGGTCACCGATGGATTGGTCGTGGAGGTCCGGTGTCATGGCCACCTCGATCTCCGGACCTGAATCCTCTCGATTTTTTTTGTGGGGTCATTTAAAAGAAATAGTGTATAAAACACCAGTAAATACACGAGAAGAATTGTTGGGAAGAATAGAATATGCATTTGACAGCATTAGAGAAGATAAAAATATTTGCAAAAGAGTTAGAAGATCTTTGCGCAGAAGGTTAAATAATTGTAACGACGCTAATGGTGGTCACTTTCAACATTTTCTTTAGCTTTGTTATTAAAGTCAATTGAGTACAAAAAACAAGAGTTTGGAAAAATCATGGTGTCTTTACGATTACTTTTTTCATTTTTTATTTTTATTTTTTATTTATCATTTTTTATCAATGTTTGTAATATTCATTTCAATGTTTATCACCAATACGTTTTACGTAGGTTAGTTATTTGCACGTTTATTGCTGTAATGTTTACTGTATGTTTTGTTTTTCATATTCTTATGGTTGCAGTAAACATATACTATTATTATTATTATTATTACGCCGACTAATCGGTACTTTGCCCCTTTTTATAAAATTAATCATATCTCCTAGGGGATACCCTGAACGAAAAAATGCCAAGAGGTAGCTTTTGCGGCTTATGTAATAAGCTTCATAACTGATGTATCAAAATTGGAAAAAGACAGTGGCGCACATATTTTTCCCCAAATGAATTTTTACAGTTGCCCCGTACGCACGCCACTGACGCAGTTGTAAGCAGATTCTCACTTGAAAATATGCACTTTCATAATACACTTTCAAGTTCCAAGTTTCATTAAAATCAATCCAGTGGTTTTGAAATTATTTATAAAAAAATTTAAAAAAAATTAAAATTCAACTCCCTGTATATTGGAAACTATGCGTTTCCGGGCCCATGTGCACAGTAACTTTTTTTCTTATTTTTTAGTAAGGAATTGCCCCACGAGCGATGGTGCATGTTTTTTGAAACAGTCTGTATATATATATATATATATATATATATATATATATATATATATATATATATATATATATATATATATATATATATATATGTATGTATCACACTGATAACTCAAAAAATAATTAACTGATTTTGATTAAATTTGGTGAATAAATTTCTTTTGCAAATGGCTTGGATAAGTTCGTTAGCCAGGAAAATCTGCCGAAATTTTCCCGGAAAATTTTGTATTTCAACCAAATTTGGTACACGGGTTTACGTTCTTATACGTAAGTTACCCACCCCTGTAGCTCAAAAGACAAAAAAGTTATAGGCAATTAAAGAAAATAAAATTAGGGTTTTCCTCAAAACGTCAAAGTTGCGATTTAAAATGTGAAAATTGGCAACATTTAGGCAAAGAACTTGAATCTAATACGGGCTATGAAAATAAAATGTCTCAAGAAGGATGTTTTACAAACCCTGAAGTCTTAGTTTCAATTGTCATTGTCCTTCATTTTACTAAAATATTTCCAGAAAATTCATTTCAAATAGACCCTTCCTCTGATGCTTGGCAGTAGCCTTAGCTATAGAGTTTATCGTTTAATGGTATATAATTTTTGTCGAATTTTCGTAAAAAATCAATAAAGCTCAATATATCCGTTATTATACAAGATATAAAAAAATTATTATATTAATTACAGGGTGTCTTGAGCTACATCTTAAAAAAATATTTCTACAATCACAGGCTGGCCCATAAGTCGTTGGTGATACAAATTTTCTTTTTTTTTTTTAAATAAAACACGCCTTATGTTATTGCATTTTTGCATTTTCCATCGAAATATAATGCATGTTTGTAAGAAAAAAATTCTGGCCGCAGCAAGTGCGTTATGGTAGCGAACTTTATTTGTTTATGTAGAAATCATTGATTGTGATTTTTTTGTAAAATTTTGATAATTAGTACCTAATGTTTAATAAGTTATTGTAAAAAAAATGTTTTTGGATTTTCGCAAAAAAGTTGTTTACAATTTTTTTTGTAAGTTTTGTCGAAAAGCTTTTTGTAAATAATTATATCTTGGTAGGGGCTAAATACCTTGAGGAAGTTCGTTGGCCAGGAAAATCGGGCCAGTTTTTCGGGGATATTTTAAGTTAGTTTTCGAAAAATATTTGCCCTTTTTCCAACAACAAAGTTATTTTGATAAAATGTGGTACATTGTTCCCACTATAGAGGTTATACTGGTAACCAAATTTGATGCCTGCTTTTCTTTAAAAAAAAGACATATTTGTTATAAAAAACATTTTAATGAAAATTCACTACCATAACGCACTTGCTGCGCCCAGAGTTTTTTTATACATAGAATCGTTGAATGAATACAGGGTTCTTTCCAGTTGGATGCTAATACTTAGAAGAATGTATCTCAAAATTATTATTATCATTAATTAACTTTTGAGGTCCATGATGTCAAAAATAAAAAAAAGTATTTTTAATTCCTTGGAAACGCTTAAAAAATCAAATGTAAGTCAGTAGAAGTTATTTATATTATTGTATCCACAGTTTTTTGTAACCTTTATCTAACTACTTGTGCCAGTGGCGTCCATGTTCGATGTGGTAGAAAATTTTAAAGCCTGAGCTGAAAATCATAAGTCGAATTTAGGTTGAAAAAAGTTTATAACACAAAAATTTCATCCCTACAAAGTCTCTGTTTTTTTTTACAAGATTTAAATAAAGATGACTTTAATGGTCAAATAGAATGATTGGAATCAACTATGAACAAAATTAACTAAATTGCCAAACTTTGCAACAAAATTTTGTTCTCCGACATATCAACCATAGCTTAAACGGACATGTAAATCTGTACAACTGTAGGTATCAGTCAGGCAAATTCCATAATGGATGGTGTAAGTTTATACTTGCAGCAGCCACATAAAGTCAAGCTTCTGTGTATATTTATTAACAGGAAAGCCATAGAGCAAAATTTTATAATTGCAACTTTAAAATCTGCAGGATATTTTTACTTTTGGAAAAATGCGATGTCTCAGAGTTTAGCGGATTATTTACGAACATTGTCAACTTCCATCTATCCGCAGATAAAAGATAATTTTAACAAGATGGAGCTCCCCATATTGGGACAACTAGGTACCAAAATACACAGATGCCAAATTTACTAGAATATAAATTGGACACAAGAGGTTAATTGAATCGCCAGCTTCTTCTATTCTCTATCCTTCTGAACTTCTGTATGTGGGGTTATGTTAAAAATATAGTTTACAGAAATAGGCGGCAAAAAATAAGAATTACGGAAAAGAATAAAATATTTATTAATTAATTAATTCCGGGAAAGAATAAAATATTAAAGTTCTAGTATTACTTTCAATGAACTTCTAACTTAACTGAAAAATTTTGGTCAGCGAATTCGCTACTGGCAGAAACTAAGCGGAGCACAATTTAAGCACCCTATAAGTTATGACTGTTTTTATAAAATTTAAAATATTAAGTAAGACCTAGAAGCATTCTGTGAACTTCTTTGTCTCATATCTACTTATTAATTCCAACAAATTGTATCTTTTTAGTGAATTTTTATTTAAAAAAATTCACTAATAGAGATGTATCGATGGTGAGACTTTGCAAAAATGTTTGCTAATGAGCGCGAATTTGGGCCCCTAGAACCCATATCCAGGGTCAGTTTCGATTTTTATATGTTTATATATATATATATATATATATATATATATATATATATATATATATATATATATATATATATATATATGTATCCAACCGCTAACTCAAAGAATAATTAACCGATTTTGATAAAACTCGGCAAGTGCCTTTCTTTTATTAATAGCTTGGATGAGTTCGTTAACCAGAAAAATCTGACACGGTTTTCTAGGAAAATTTTGAGTTTCCTTTCGAAAAAAAATTTTTCTCCGAAAATTACAAAGATATTTCGATAAAATTTGGTGTACATATTTCTTTGGGAAAGACCTAACTATGAGCTAAAATTCAGCTTTCTAGGCTTACAGAAAATTAAGCTATTCAAATTTGAAACATTTATGTTTAATTCCACCGCCTACATTGAATAGTTTGTATGAGATCTAGTTGTGGTTGTCATGGTAACGTAACATATGATTATTATTGCGCAGGTCTGTTAGACGCTCTAACTGACATTTACCGTATATGATATGAGATCGTTTTTATTATGTTTTTTATTTATTTGTTTGAGTGGACGAATTATTTGTGTCATTTGGGAAATTTTTATATACAAGTGCAAATAATTCCTTTATTAATGTTAGTGGGTGGATTAAACAGTGTTTGTTATATTTTATCAATACATATATACGTAAATTGTTTATAAACTGTGTATTTGCATATTGAATAAATAAATAAATATAAATGATCGAAGTTTTACAAAAGGGCTGATATTATACAGGGTGACGCGTTTCTACGGTAAAGCTGAATATAATTATTATTATATAAGAGACGAGAAAAAATTGTATAAGTTAATTATAGGGTATCTTGAGCTGCATCTTATAAAATTATTTTGACAATCACCGGCTGGCCCACAAGTCGATCGTTGGTGATCCCTACAAATTTTTTTTCGAACAGCCTTATTTTATTGCATTTTTTATCGAAATATGTTTGTAAGAAAAAAATCAAGACGCAGTAAGTGCGTTTTGGTAGCAAATTTTCATTAAATGCTTCAAATTTCAATAACTCAATTTGCTATTAACCTAAGATTTGTTGGTTAGAAAACTAACGTTTAAATTATATTGCGGGAAAATTTTTGTACATTTTCAAACAATAAGTTATTTTGATAAAATATGGCACATTGTTTCTACTATATGTTTTGCTCATAATCTTATCTCGTTTCTGTGCTTCTGTGTGCTCTGGAGAATGCATTAACAAGTCGTTATTGTAGTGTAAAATTAAAATTTACTAAATGTAGTTTTGATAAAGCAGAATGAAAAAAGTGAATTTATTGACTGAGGAGTAATATTGTGTTGTATACTGGGAATGTTGGAAAATGATCATGTTATATTCTATAAATAATTAGTTATCAACATATTATGTAAAATACTTCAACCACTTTATTTAAAACGTTAAAAAGGTGTATGTGCTTGTCATAATAAGGTTACTTAAAGCACGAGGGATATACTGTTTGGTTTGTTTTATTAGTGAATTTTTATTTAAAAAAATTCCCTAATAGAGACGTATCGATGGTGAGACTTTGCAAACATTTTTGCAAATGAGTGCGAACTAGGACCCCGAGAACCCATATCCGGGGTCAGTGAGACTTTGTACAAATTTTTTCAAATATCCATCCGATAACTCAAAAATTAATTAACCGATTTCAATGAAACTCGGCTAGTGCCTTTCTTTTATTAATGGCTTGGATGAGTTCGTTATCCCGGAAAATCGGAAAGGCTTTTCCGGGAAAAAAAATTTCCCCGAAAATTACAAAGCTGTTTTAACAAAATTTTAAGGGTATGTTGCCCTGGGAGAGACCCTACTACGTATCAAAATTCAACTTTCTAAGTTTATAAAAAATTGAGTTATTCAAATTTTGATTTTTCTTTCGAATTTTTTTTCCAAAAATTACAAAGGTATTTAAATGAAATTTAGTGTATATCTTTCCTTAGGAAAGACCTTACTACATACCAAAATTAAACTCTCTAAGTTTATAGAAAATTGAGTTATTCAAAATTGAAGCATTCAATAAAAATTCACTACCATAACGCACTTGCTGCCTCCCGCATTTTTAAGTTACACAGATAAAGCAAATAGATTAAAAGAAACTTAAATCTCTTGCCTTAACCTTTGTTTTCTAGCTCCTTTACTTAAGCAAATAATTCAAACTTGCATACGTAAAAGCCACCCTGTATAAAGAAACAAATTACTACCTCATGCTTCCAAAAACTTCAGATTTTATTACAATTTTATGATACCTTGTTTTTCATTTAATTAACCCAAAACGTTTATATAAAGCTACTTACCATCTAGTATTGGCTTCCCATTTAGTTTTCGGGCCTTCTGTTTTATTTCCTCGGAGATGTCGTACCCTTAAATTGAAAGATAGATTAATATGAAAAATGTAATTTTAATAAACATTCAGGATGTTCCTTTGACACACACACACACAGATATATATTATATATATATATATATATATATATATATATATATATATATATATATATATATATATATATATATAGGGTCATTCAGGTGAGTGGCCTATTAGATTATTTCTCAAACTACATATATGAAATTGAGCACTGAAAATTTGACATTTCGGTTGTCCGAGATTCTTTATCAGATGGAAGAAACTGCTATAAACTTAGTTATTTCAAATAGAACCGCCTGTATATTATTACATTTTTGAATTTTTCGTTTATTTTTAAGTTCACTTTCATAAACCTTTGCTAAATCTAAATTCAATAGTTTCGGAGGTATTTCAAGGTTCTTGAAAATTTTCGAAAAAATCGTAACTGCTTTGAAGGAAATAAGTCGTCTTGTAGTTGATTCTAAAGAAAAATTGTCATTCTATACATCACACAAATATTAAGTTTGTGTAGCATGTATGCAAAAGTGAGTTTCATATACAGTGCGTTCTGAAAATTGCTTCTATATTTCGAAAAGTTGAGAATGTGATAACTCGCTTATTTCAAACAGAAGAGCCTGTATATTGTGCCTGCAATGAATGCAATCTATAATCCTTCAAGCTGCATTGGCATTTTCTATACCCAAATTTGGTCATTCTCGAGTTAATAGTGATTTTTCACATAAAACACATCGCTATGGTACATTTAAATGACAAGCGGTATATTTGCTAGACATATCTGATATATTTAACCATTTCACTCGTATGTAAGACAATTATGTATGCATGAAAAGTTTGGGTTTTGAGTTAATTTTTAATTTTCCTAGATATTTTAGACGAACGAAAGTTAGTTGGTTTTACTTCTGGTTGAATATTCTGATTGCTTCTAACGATCTTTATCTGTAGCTATTTTACGTTCGTATATAGGTCATTTCCCTACGAAGATATTAAGTGCTAAGATTTATCGTAACCCGACTTGCTTTGTAATTTTTGTTTCTTGTTTGGGTCGCAATAAAAATTGCCGCAATGTAAAGACGTTAGTCTAGTGTAGAGTAGGTAGTTCAATAATTCAAAAGAGAGCTTTAACTAAGCAACAATATATTGAAAGGCTCTGAAAAAAAGGTAGCGGTTTTCTAGACGATGTGCCTCTGCAAGAAATGATTAGCTGTTGGTTCCAACACGATTGTATTCGACCTCAAAGCGGTGAAGAAGTGAGCAGAATACTGAAAAGTATGCTCGCATATAGATGGATAGGAGGACGCGGTCTAACCATCTGGCCAGCTAAGTCACCGGATTTATCTCCCTTGGATTTCTATCTATTGGAAATAGTTAAGCGTAGGGTCTATAAAGTAAATGTAGCTACGAAACAAGAATTGGAGGAAATAATCAAATCAGCATTGCAAGTGTTAGATGCAAGAGAAATTCAGACGGCAACTACTGATGTTGTAACGAACATAATCTTAAGATGTTTTCAAGTTAATGGCCAGCAATAGGAACATTTATTTTACCAGTACTGATACTGATACAAATGGTTTTATTATTGTCAGAGCACACTATACATAAGAAAGTTTATCAAATGTCTAGAAAAATATTGAATAACTCAAAACCGGAGTTTTTAGGAATTCAGTTTTGTCTCACATGCAAGTAAAATTGGGAGATATATCAGATGTCAAAAAAATATACCGTGTGTCATTTAAATATTCCATAATTATGTGCTTTATGTCAAAATCGCCATTAATTCGACAATGATCAATTTTAGAGACAGGGAACGCTAATACAGACGGACTATTATAAACTACATTCACTGAAGTCATAATTGACAGGCTTAGAAACAAGCGAGTTGTCACCTTCTAAAGTTCTCAAAATATGGAAGCAATTTTCAGAAAACTCTGCACATGAGTCTCACTTTTCATACACCTTATATAAACTTGAGACTTCTGTCATATATAGGGCAAAATATTTTTCTTTAAAATTGTCTACACGACGAGCTATTAATTTTAACTTTTTGTTTCGAAAAAAAAAAGCAATACCACTGAAACTATTGAATTTAGTTAACTTAAACATTAACGACAATATAAAAAATGCAATAATGCACAGGATGTACTATTTTAAATAACAAACTTCACAGCAGATGACGGTATAACTGGGATTCGGCCATTTTTGAAACTATCACTATCTGCTAGACTAGTTTCGAAAACCAAGAAGCGCAAATTTTTAGTGCTCAATTTCATATAGTGTGAGAAATTATCTAATAGGCCACTCACCGTGAATGACCCTGTATAATTACATATTATGGAAGGAGTGACAGTCGTCACACGTTATGTGCTAAACTACTCGCTTTGGAAAGGGATACACGAAAAGACTTGAGAGCTCTCCTTTAAAGGAAAGTCATTTTTTACTAAAAACGTTTTTATATGTGCTCTGAGTTTCACAAGACTGGTAATCTGTATCACAGGAACCACAAATAAAATAAAAATTAGTGACAGCAGAGCACAGAATCCATTGAAATAAAAAGAAGGTGGGTATTAAAAATATAAAAGAAAGTTAAAAAGTTATAATTTTTAGTGAATTTTCGTAGAAAAAATTCACTTATGGAGAGATCCCGACTTTTGGATTTTGAAAAACATTTTGCAAATGAGCGCGAACTAGGACCCTTTGAACCCCTATCCCGGGCCAGTTTCAATTTTTATATGTATATATATATATATATATATATATATATATATATATATATATATATATATATATATATATATATATATATATATATATATATATATATATATATATATATATATATATATATATATATATATCACACCGACAAGTTCGTTAGTCAGGAAAATCAGACGAGGTTTTCCGGGAAAATTTTGAGTATTCATTCGAAAAAATTTTATATCTCTGGAATTAACAAAGTAAGGGCAATTTGGTACACGAGTTTATATCATTATAGGTAAGCTACCTACCAAAATTCAGCTCTGTAGGTTAAAGGAAAAAAAAGTTACAGGCATTTAAAGAAAAATAAATTTGGGTTTTCCTCAAAACGTCAAAGTCGCGATGTAAAACGTCAAAATTGTTAATATTTAGGCAATGAACCTGAAACTAATATGACCTATGGAAGGAAAATGTCTCAAGAATAATGTTTTACAAAGTCTGAACTCTTAGTTTCAATCGTCATTGTTCTTCATTTTACTAAAATATTCCCAGAAAATTCATTTCAAATAGACCCTTTCTCTGACGCTTTAGCAGCAGTGTTGGCTATAGAGTTTATCGTTTAATGGTATATCATTTTTGTGGAATTTTCGTAAAAAATCAGTAAAGCTCAATACATCCGTTATTATACAATATATGAAAAAAATGTATATAGTAATTATAGGCTGTCTTGAGCTACATCATTTTTGTCGAATTTTCGTAAAAAATCACTAAAGTGCAATATATCCGTTATTATGCACGTTACGAAAAAAAGTTGTATACATTAATTACAGGGTGTCTTGAGTTACACCTTAAAATTAAAAAATATTTCCACAACTACAGGATGGCCCATAAGTCGTTGGTGATTCAAATTGTCTTTTTTTCAGTGAATTTTTTTAATCGAACACGCCCTATGTTATTGTATTTTTGCATTTTCCATCGAAATATAATACATATTTGTAAGAAAAGAAATTCTGGACGCAGCAAGTGCATCATGGTAGCGAATTTTCATTAAATGCTTCAAATTTTGAATCAAGGTTGACCAGAAAACCAGTTTTTTCGGGAACAATTTAGTTTACTTTCGGAATTTTTTGTACATTTTCAAACAATAAAGTCATTTTGATAAAACATGGCACATTGTTTCTAATATATAGATTATACTGGCAACCAAATTTGCTGCTTTTTTAAAAAAAACATATTTGCCATTAAAAACATTTTTATGAAAATTCACCATAACGCACTTGCTGCGTCCAGAGATTTTTTTCCATGAAGCGGTTTTTGAAAGACTAGACCGGTCACGAACTAGTACAAAACCCAAATTAAAGACCTGATATTTTGAGGCTTTAGTGACAGTAAAGCGCTGAAATTACCGCAATAGCAATAAGTTATGTGTGGCATTTCAAACAGAAAATTTAATCACAAGTTTTGATGAGTAACTACTCGTTTTAGTGATGAAAACATTTTTTTTATTTTTCAAAATTCAAAAACAGGATTTCTTAAACTTTTCAAAATACGATTCTGTCTCGGCGATAACCTGCTCATTGGGGTAGAGTTTTTGTCCCTCAAACCATGTTTCCACGTTGGCGAACAGAAAGAAGTCGCCGGGAGACAGGTCGTGCAAGTATTGTGGCTGCGGCAGCAAGTCGTACCGCAGTTCATGCAATTTAGCCACGACAATTCCGGATGAATATGCTCGGGCGTGATTATGGTGAAACAGCAGTTTTTTATAGCCAAATGGGGCCGCGTATCCTCCAGCTTCTCATCGAATCGGTCATATAGTTCACTGTAGTACTGCCCCTGATCGTTCTTTCTTCTGCGAAAACTTCATGGGGATGATTCCCTTCGACTCGCAAAAATCCTGGCCATGACCTTTCCGCTCGATGGATCGCTTTTACCTTTTTCAGAGCAAATAGACCCGCGGAAATCTATTGTTTTGCCTGTCGCTTCGACTCTGGTGTATCCTCCAACTTCTCATCGAATCGGTCATATGGTTCACTGCCCCTGATCGTTCTTTCTTCTGCGAAAATTTCATGGGGATGATTCCCCTCGACTCGCAAAAATCGTGGCCATGACCTTTCCGCTCGATGGGTCGCCTTTACCTTTTTCGGAGCAGATAGACCCGCGGAAATCTATTGTTTTTCCTGTCGCTTCGACTGCGGTGTATAATAATGTATCCAGGTTTCATCCACGTTGACGACAGGTCGGAAAAACTGCTGCTAATTTCGTTTAAAGGGGTCTAAACACCACTTCGACATTGACATTCGCTTGTTGTGCATTGTAAATAATCAGGTCACCCATCAGACCGACACCTTTCTTAACTTAACTTATGTAAAATATTGATTACGTTCCGTACCACACGCTTACGGTTTTTGCTACTTTGCGGACTTTAGTTTGGCGATTAGCGCGAATGAACCTTCTCAACGGGAACCACTGCTCTTCACCAAAAACAGATATGCGACCACATTTAAATTAATTGAACTAATATCCTACAGTTGTCGTTAATGGTAAAGGGTCCCCATACGCAGCATACCACATTGCTTTTATTTATTTCCAGGTTTTTTGATCCAAAAATTAAAAGTGAATTGCGGATCGATATGGCACTTTTCCATTTTATTGAAAACACGAAACATGTTTGATAGAAGTGATTGCCATATACAAATTAAGAAACGCATCGGTCTAAAATTTATTATGGTGTCGTTTGAGAGATGACAGTACACGACGGAAATGTCAACTTCCGCTAGCAACGCCACCTGTCTTCAGACACCGAAACTTATTGATCGACTCTCGTGCATAAAGTATAATATTGTAAAACTGGCAACATTGTCAATACCACTAAGATCGAGTATTCTCAATAACCCTCTTTTCACAAATTTTATTATTTTTTTTTCCTCAATTGGTTGCGAAATAAGATCGGTCTCTTATTTCACAATCCACTTTTGAAACACAGTTGGTAGTTATTGGAGTAGCATTCGATAGCTGAAAAAATGTATAAAAAATCATACTTACATCTGCTTTTAGGAGCTGAAATTGCAACTGCATTCTCCCTGGCAGAATAGGGGCTATTTCTCTTTATTCCTTTATTTTTTACTGTTTTGCCGACAGTATTGTTTACCCCCCATTTCTTCAATATGTAACTGGTTTCACGTCCAATCTCTCCCTCTATCTCTTGAGTTATTTTAAGATTTCCCAAAAGGCCACTAGATGTAAGCCAGTTCTTAGGAGGTGTGGGCAGAGTTCTGAATTCTTTAACACAACCAAGAAGCTGAAAAAATCGAGGTTACATTATTTTTACGTGCATTACAATGAACTTTATTCGCAGCTTATTATTAAGGTTATTGCATGGCATTTTTTTTACATTCTATTAGTGATGGGCCGTTATTTAACTGTCAGCTATTTTTAAACGGTTACCGAGCCGTAACGGTAACCACCAGTTATGGATTTATAAAAATAACGGCTTAAAAAGTAACGCTTTTTACACTAAACTAGAATTCGGAGTCGTATCTGTTTCAGTTATACTGCAACTAGGTTCGATGAATAAACATCGGTTTTCATCGGCAACTTTTATTTAACCATTTAACGGGATGAATAGCCTTGAGATTGGGAATGCTAAATATGTATGCATATACAGTATAGAGCGGACTGTACTTCATAACATTATTATTTGTACTAGTGTGCTCGCTCTCGCTCACAGCTTAAGGGACGTACGATCTTCGGTACAATAAAACGGTTTAATTTTAATTTACCCGGTTGTTGATGGGGATACGGCATACGGACACTACTACACATAGTTATTCTGTTAAACTGAGAAGCTGTTATTTTTGAAACAGTTGAGTTTCCCACTAGTATGTAAAGCCAAATATTTAATAATAAAAAATGTTGGGTGAAAAGATGAATTTCTGTAAAAACGTGTTATTACTTTCACTATAGACAACGCAAAAAAATAATTTCACGTGAAATTAAAGTACTTATTTATTTAAATTTATATACATTACCTAAGAAAACAGTTAACACGTCATTTTCGTTTGTCAGATAATAGTTATTAAATTGATAAAAAAATATAATGATACAACATTTTTTATTATCTATATACATTTAAATATAAAAAATTAAATGAATATATATATACAGGGTGTTTCCAAATTGATGCGAAAAATTTTACCGGTGATTCTTTGGCGAAAAATAAGGAGTGTCTTTTTATTAAGTTTTTCTTGAAACCCGTTCTCCTCCAAGTTACAGCCCTTTGAAATTTTTGAAACTGATTTTAAAACAACGAATATTAAAATAAGTAAATAAACAATTAATACTATATATCTTCCAATTTTTTTTAACTCAAACTCAAACTCAATTTTTTATACTGTTGACTGTTGTTTGCACAGTTTTTAAACGTGGATGATAAATATGACCAGTGAACCGAAAATGTAACTAGAGATAGAGATCTTTCTAGGAAAGAATAAAAGCATAATGTAATAACAAACCATATGTACAGAATAAAGGCAAATTACTTTACCGAAATTTTATGAGCTGCGTTATGTTATGGAGTTCTTATAATCACCCCCTGTGTAGCAATAAAAGTTCTAACGTCTAACGTCCCAAGACGAAGACGTGATAAATAATGATATTTATTGATTCTTGCTGTGCCATTGACATTTACGTAAAGACCCCTCATAATATAAATTTGTTAGAAATGACTAGTTTATAATTCCTAAAACATCTAAGTAAATACTATTATAAGACTCCTTTCTGATTTCTAAAAGTTTCACTTTAGAGTGGCAAAAGATTTACGACACGCTTATTATAATTTCTTAACCCTTTGTTTCCTTTTCATATCGACAAAATTTGCGATTTATACACTACGTGAAATAACGGGGTAAAAATACAATGCATTTATACTAGTGTGCTCGCTCTCGCTCACAGCTTTGGGAATGTAGGATACTATCGATCGACTATCCAGTTTAAAATAACTGAAGCCGTTATTTTCAATGGTTATTATTAAATAACGTTAACGGCTTCAACTGTTAACAGAAAATAACCGTTTTTCCCATCACTAGTAGAGTGTAGAATATATTCAACATTGACTGATTTATAGTGAATTTTCATTAAGGAAATCCACTAATAGAGAGGTATCGATGGTAAGAATTTCAAAAAATTTCATCAAACGAGCGCGAATTAGGGCTCCTGGAACTGATATCCAGGGTAAGCTAAGAAATTTATATATACAAACATTCAACCCCTAATTTAATTTTAGCACAAAATAACAAGTGTTTGTTGAAATTAAAAGTTTTTTCATAGATAGATCCCAAAACGCTATATTACTCGAGTTTTAACGAAAAACTTTTAATATGCACCAAATCACAACCCATCCATCCACACCATCTAAAGCGATATTACTCAAAAACATTCCTAACCGTTCGTTTGTTGAGTGCTAACTCTGTACCAAATTTGAAGACGATATCCCAATTTGTTCTAAAGTTATCGTGGCTACAAACAGACAGACATACAGACGACAGATAAACAGATCGACAGACAAACAGACAGACAGAGAGACGGACGGACGGACGGACGGACGGACGGAAAGACAAAAAATTTCGTTCCTAAACCATCTTTACATATGTTTTGATATTTTTTACGACGTTTAAGCGATTTTTTTTTTAAATTGTTGTCGGCGATGCGATACGTCTACACGTTGTGACGATGGGGAAGTAAAAATGTTTAAAAAAAATGTAACTTTCATGTAACATTACTTAAACCAAAGTTGTGGATGAACGGCAAATTTTCGTAAAAGAAATTGTTTTGTAATTTCCATGTAAAATTGTTTGTTTTAGAATGTTTGTCAAAAAGGTTTTTGGGATTAATTATAGCTTATCAGGTGTGTAAATAACCTGAAAGTGTTCGTTGGCCAAGAAAATCGTTTTTTTTTAATTTTAATCTTCAGAAAATGTTTACACTTTTCCAAGGAATAAAGTTATTTTGATGACATAATATGGTATATGGCAAAGATATACGTGCCATTTGTTTATAGTTGGCATGGGTGAGTATAAGAAAATTTATCTCGGCTACCAGAAGATGCCGTAAAAGTCAAGACATGTTTCAGAGGTAATTTTTGAAGCCTGATGGAAAGTTTTTTTTCTGTACTTAGCGCCCCAGAGTATACGGGCGCAACTTTTCCTCGCCCATAGTGAATATGACTGCAATACCTTATATTATAAGGTTTAAGAGCAATTTGCAGGAAACTATTCACCCAAGAATTAAGAAAAAAATACAATTACTGGAAGAGCTTTAAAATGAGGTGCCAACCTTCCTTCCCTATAAGGATTTTAGTGGCTAAACCTGACATAGCTAACAGTGTATACGATTTAAAACTGATCTTGGTAATTTATCGATGGGTCCTAGTTCGCGGATATGAAAAAAGCCTGGATGCAGCAAGTGCGTTATGGTAGTGAATTTTCATAAAAATGATCTGGCACAAAATATTTTATTATAACTTTTTTTTTCTTGTAACATAAAAATCTAAATTTTGGTGTATAGTTTACTTTTTATGTCGTAAACATACCTACCAAATTTGGTTATCATAAATGTTTTATTTTTTAGGAAAAATTTTTTTTCAAATGAAAACTCAAAATTTTTCCGGAAAACCTCGTCCGATTTTTCTAATTAACGAATTTGTCAAATCCATTTACAAAAGGAAGGCACATGCCAAATTTTATCAAAATCGGCCTATTATTCTTTGAGATAAAAATTTTTTCGGATAAAAACTCAAAATTTTCCCGGAAAACCTAGTCCGATTTTTCTGACTAATAGACTTGTCAAAGCCATTTACAAAAGGAAGGTACGTGCCAAATTTTATTAAAATCGAATTATTCCTTTTTGAGATAAGAATTTTTTTGAATGAAAACTCAAAATTTTCCCGGAAAACCTCGTCCGATTTTCCTGACTAACAAACTTATCCAAGCCATTTACAAAAGAAACGTACACGCCAAATTTTATCAAAATCGGCCTATTATTTTTTGAGTTATCATCAGTGTGATACATATATATATATATATATATATATATATATATATATATATATATATATATATATATATATATATATAGATAATTATATATATATATATATATATATATATATATATATATATATATATATAGATAATTATATATATATATATATATATATATATATATATATATATATATATATATATATATATAAACATATAAAAATTGAAACTGACCCCGGATATGGGTTCTAGGGGTCCTAGTTCGCGCTCATTTGCAAAAATTTTTTCAAAATTCAAAAGTCGGGATCTCCTCATTAGTAAATTTTTTCTACGAAAATTCACTAAAAGTCTGGACGCAGCAAGCGTTACAGTAGTGAATCCTCATAAAAGTGTTTATAGTAGCACATATGTCTTTTTAGCGAATTTTACGTGAAACGAAATGAGGAGATCTCTGTATATATATATATATATATATATATATATATATATATATATATATATATATATATATATATATATATATATATATACATATGTATATATATATATATATATATATATATATATATATATATATATATATATATATATATATATATATATATATATGTCGTACTAATAACTCAAAAAATAATGGGCTAATTTTCATTAAATTTGGTACGGAAAATTGTGGGTTTCCTCTCGAAAAATTTTTATATCTCCGAAAATAACAGAGATATGACAACCGAATTTGGCACGTATATTTCTACTATTAAACTCATCCTATGTGCCTAAATTCAGACCTATAGGTTGGAGGAAAAAAAGTTATAGGCATTTTAATAAAATAATTTTGCGTGCCACTGGTAATCAGACGAAAGCACAATAACAAAATATTTTGTTTGACTAAGAAACCAAATTGAAAATCACAACCGTTAACTTTTTTTGATGCGAGAAGGTCAAGAATAGCAGAAAACATATTTTGAAATTTTTATCTTTTTTCCTCTTAAAACATCGCGACTTCAAACGTAAAAATTTGCAGTTTTCAGACAACGAATTTGAAACAAACATGGATTATGTAGAAGTTTTTTGTCGTAGTAAGTGTGTTTTACAAATCCTTACGCTTCAGCTTCAAAAATCATTGTCCTTCATTTTACTAAAATATTTTCGGAAAATTCATTTCAAATAGACTTTATTACTGATGCTTCGGCAGTAGTTTCAGCTATAGAGTTTATGGTTTAATAATCAATATTTTACCAAATTTTCGTAGAAAAAATTCGTTATTGATAGGATGGCGACATATGAATTCTAAAAAATTTCTTCAAATGAGCGCGAACTAAAACCCCTAAAACCCATATACGGGGGCAGTTTTTGTCTGTTTACACATATACAGGGTGACGCACTTCTATGGTAAAGCTCAATCCGTTATTATACAAGATATGAGAAAAAAGTATATACGTTAATTATAGGGTATCTCGAGCTGCATCTTATAAACTTACGTTGACAATCATTGGGTGGCCCATAAATCGTTGGTGATACGCATTTTCGTTTTTTAATAGAACACCCCCTTATGTTATTGCGTTTTTGTGTTGTCCATGGAATTATAATGCATGTTTGCCAGAAAAAAATGATATCGTTCATCGTTTTTCAGTTATTTCATTGTTTTCAACTTTTCAGGTTTTTGGCACATATTTCAGACACATATGACAAATTGTGATGCGGCGTTTTTATCAATAGATAGCGCAGTCCCATGGAAATGACGCATTCAGAGAGTTTTTGTTTGTATGACTCGTCGAAAAAATCGAGCTGCCGTATACAGGCTCTCAAATAGTGGTTGAATTTAAAAAGTTTTCGCAGAAATGTTTGTAGTGTTTTTGTAGTAATTATTTTTGTAAGTTACTTATGATATCACTAAGTAAAGATTGGAACCTGCGATGAGCACTGATAAGTACACTTCGAGAACGCAAGTCACCACAACACATTTTAAAAGACCTGACGATCGTTTCCCTAACCAAGTTAGTTACATCCTCTGATGACGCTAACTTGGTTAGTGAAACGATCGTCAGGTCTTTTAAAATGTGTTGTGGTGATTTGGGTTCTCCAAGTGTACTTACTTGTGATATGTTGGTAATTAATAATAAGTGTTTAGTAAGTTATTGTAAAAAAAAGTTGTCGAATTTTTGTGAAAAATATAATTCAGTGTAACATTACTGAAGGCAATTTCTGTAAAAAAGGCGTTTTTTTGGAAAGAAATTTTGGCAAATTTTCATGCTTTTTTTTCAATTTTGGTCCTAAGGCTGTTTGTTAATAATTATATCTTGGCAGGTGTGTAAATACCTTAAAGAAGTTCGTTGGCCAGGAAAATCAAACCAGTTTTTTTCTGGAACAATTAAAGTTTATCTTTGGAAAATATTCTTGAAACAATGAAGCTTGTTTAATGAAATATGGTACATTATTAGTACTATATAGGTTATACTGGCAACCAAATGTACTTCTTTTAAAAACAAGACATCTTTAACATTCACTATGTGAAAACTGGAACCTGTGATGAGCACTAATAAGTACACTTGGAGAACACCCAAATCCCCACAACACAAATTTCAGAGACCTTACGATTGTTTCGTTGACAATGTCAACATCTTCAGAGGAAGAAAGTTCTTCCTTTGAAGATGTTGACATTGTCAAAGAAACGATCGTAAGGTATCTGGAATTTGTGTTGTGGTGATTTGGGTGTTCTCCAAGTGTACTTATCTTTAACATTAAAAACATTTTTACTAAAATTCGAGTTTTTTTTAATGAAAGCAGGCATCAAATTTGGTTACCAGTATAATATATATAGTGACAGAAATGTACCATATTTCATCAAGAAAACTTTATCGTTTGAAAAAGTACAAAATTTTTCCGGAAATAGATTTAAAATAGCCCGGAAAAAGCTGGTCCAATTTTCCTGGCAGACGAATCTCTTTAAGCTCTTTACCCACCTACCAAGATATAATTATTCACAAGAAGCTTGTCGACGAAACTTACAAAAAAAAATTGCATGAAAATTTTCAAACCATTTCTTTCACGAATTTCCCAAAATATTTTTTATAATAATTTATCAAAAATAAATTTACTATTAATTAACAAAATTTCAGAAAAAATGTACAAACAGTGATTTCTACAGAAACACAACAAATTTTGCGACAACTGTCTATTGTTTACGAAAAAAAATTGGTAAAAGGATACATTAATTTAGATTTTATACCTAATTTGTAAATAAGATTGCAAAAATTGTGTTACGGCAGTTCGAATTTTTTAGTCACTCTTTCAGAACTCCTGTATATGGCATCTAAGTTTTTTAGATGAATAATATAAACGAAACGTTGATTGCATCATTTCATGGGACTCTGTTATCTATTGGTAAAAACTCCCTATCATAAGTTTTAATATGTACCAAAAATGTGAAATGTTGCAAAACAATTGAAATAACTGGAAAGCGATTAACGGTTTTAAATTTATTTTTCCTACAAATATGGATTATAATTCGATGAAAAATTCAACAATATCAAGAGTTGTTTGGAAAAAGAAACTTTGTATCACCAACGACCAGCCTGTGATTGTCAAAATAATTTTATACGATGCAGGTCAAGACACCCTATAATTAATGTATAAAACTTTTTCTCGAATATTGTATAATAACGAATATATTGCGCTTTGCCGTCGAAATGCGACATCCTGTATAAATAAAAATGGATATATACTGAAACCAGGTATGTAGGTTCTGGGGGGGCCTAGTTTGCACTCCTTTGAAGAAATATTTTCAAAATTCAAAAGACGCGGTCTTAGCGATTTTTTTCTACAAAACATTAACTAAAAAATATAGACCATTAAACTATAAACTTAACTAAAATTACTACCAGATCATCAGAGAAAGGGCATTAAAAATGAATTTTCTGGAAATATTTTAGTAAACTGAAAGACAATCACGGCTGAAGCTGAAACGTAAGGGTTTGTAAAACATTCTTCTTGTAACATTTTCTTTACATAACCCGTATTTGTTTCAGGTTCTTTGCCTACATATTGCCAATTTTGACGTTTCAAACCGCGATTTTGACGTTTGGAGTAAAACCCCAATTTTTTTTTCTTTAAATGCGCATAACTTTTTTGACTTTTAATGCACAGACCTAAATTTTGGTATATAGTTTACTTCTTATGGTACGAACCCGCACGTCATTGGTTGCTGCAACTTTGTTGTTTCTAGAGATAATATATATATATATATATATATATATATATATATATATATATATATATATATATATATATATATATATAATAATATATATATATATATATATATATATATATATATATATATATATATATATATATATATATATATATATATATATATATATATATATATATATATATATATATATAATACGTTTTTATTTTCACTACAACCAACAACCAAACGAAAATAATACAAAATTCATAAAAAAATATGTAACCTTTATTATCATACTGGTGCAACACATAAATGTGTTCTATGCTCTTCCATTTAACCCCAGCATACACATTCTCTACTATATACTATATATACTTGCACATCGTAGCGCGAGACATCAGTCAATAACTCCAAACAATCGTTGCAAATGAGCGCGAACTAGGACCCCTAGAACCCATACCCGGGGTCAGTTTCAATTTTTATATGTTTATCTATATATATATATATATATATATATATATATATATATATATATATATATATATATATATATATATATATATATATATCACACTGATAATTCAAAAAATAATGGGCCGATTTTGATAAAATTTGGCACGTACGTTCCTTTGGTAAATGGCATGGATAAGTTCGTTAGTCAGGAAAATCGGATGAGGCTTTCAGAGGGAAATTTTGAGTTTTCATTAGAACAAAATTTTTATCTCAAAAAATAAAAAACTATGATAACCAAATCTGATAGGTAGATTTACGATAAAAAAAGCAAACTACACACTAAAAGCTGTATTTCTATGTCACAAGGAAAAAAGTTATAATAAAATACTTTGTGCCAGATCATTTCTATGAAAATTAACTAATATAATATATATATATATATATATATATATATATATATATATATATATATATATATATATATATATATATATATATATATATAAACATATAAAAATTGAAACTGACCACGGATATGGGTACTAGGGGTCCTAGTTTGCGCTCATATGAAGAATATTTTTGAAAAGTCACGGTCTCCTCATTAGTGAATTTTCTAAGATAGTTCACTAAAAAGTCAAAAAGCCATAATCCTACCATAAAACGTTATTCTAAGGAAACTGACTAAAAGAACACTTTGCAAAGCTCAGACTGAAAAATGTACATTTAGCTACGCCTTTTATGAATGAATATTGTAACCTGTGATGAACACTAATACGTACCCTTGGAGGACTCAATTTCTCATAAAATATTTTTTAGACCTTTCGATCGATTCGCTAATAAAGTTAAGGTCATTAGAGGGATGAACAAACTGTTATTTATTATTATTAATAAATATCGGCATAAACAGTTTATTCATCCTTTTAGTGATGCCAGCTTTGTCATCAGGTCTAAAAACCATGTTGTGGTTCTCTCACGATTTACTTACGCTTGCCATATAAAAGTCGCAAAGAACATATATTTAGATTGGCGAAGCTAGTAACATTTTATTTGTTTCTTTAATGGCAAACAAATATTTATTTATCTGAGTTATGCTAAAATATACTAGAAACATACCTGAACATCAAATTTTTTCTTTTGTTCTATCCCCAAAATTATCTTCCGTGCGTTTAGACGGGCGCTCAGACAATTGGCGTAGTGGTCGAGCAGTGCATCTCCTGACATTTTGGACGATTATCAACTAAGAAAAATATACCAACACCACCGAAACACAAACAAGAAATGATCAAGCCAGATATATTTTGAAATCTGTTACCCAGGCACCCCGAAACTTTACTAGAGGGGGTAATGACCAAAGCTATTATAAGAGATAAGAATTCTTAGAGCTGTAAAAATTAATCCCTTCAACTTAACATTTTGGTTTCGGAAAAGTGATTTAAAAGGCATTTAGTCTTTACCTGCTCAATCAGAAATGACAATATGAATTTGTATGTTATCGGCATCTAATGTGCTCCATGGATCGTTTCTACACCATAAAAATTTCTATAATCCTTTCCGTTATCGCAAAACGTTAAACTAATAGTTCCAGTAGCTAAATATTAAACGCCCGTTTTCGTAAAATTGCAAAGCTCCACTTAAATTAAATATACAGTTATTATTTATATAGTTCAGTTAACCAACCAGAAACAAACATTTAGTGCTCTTTTTTTTTTTTAAATAAGTACAAAAACATAAAAACGGCAGTTTAATATGCGAGTCATGTATGGTAATATTATTGGACACGGTAAGCTTTCTGTTCCTTTGGTCCTGATACAATTAGTAAGTTTTAGAGCACACGAAATTGAAAACTTTTCCTTTTAATATCATAAGGCTATTTATATTCTAAGTTAAGTAGCCTTATGAATTAGGACACAATGTGGATTATAACGGTATTAGCAGCTGACTTGTTGGAGCGCAGTTGTGATATACTGAAGAGTTTATAAGTAGGACGAAACCGGTCTCTGTCTTCTACTTTATATATATATATATATATATATATATATATATATATATATATATATATATATATATATATATATATATAAATGTCCTTTACTAATGAGACATAAAATATAGGCTATTTAATTGGAAAAAATTCAGTTACAGGCGTTTAAACTGGTTCAAATTCAGCCACTATTTGAAAGCGTCTGTATATGGCACCGTAGTTTCACATAAACAAAAGCGTTAATTGCGCTACTTACACGAGACTTCGCCATCTATTAGCACAACAAACGGTACAAATTGCAAAACAAGTGAAAGTACTCGAAAACTTCGAAGGATACCAATTTTTTTCACAATAATATGGGGAAGTGTTCTTTAAAAACAATTAGAATTACCAACAAATTACGGGACAACCTGTATTTGTTGGAGTGTAGGCTTGGCATACTGAAGAGTCCATAAACAGGAGGAAACCGGTCTGTGTCTCCTACTCTATATATATATATATATATATATATATATATATATATATATATATATATATATATATATATATATATATATATATATACAGAGTGGTCGCTTTTATCTTGCACACTATTACTATCTTCTAAACCTTTAAAGATACAGAGTCGGTTGAATTACGAAAATGTTGTACAATTTCATGCTTGTTAAGAATTTGGAATGAGATTCCCGGTATATCAGTCGTTAACGAAATATCCTGAAAAAACTGAAAAGTTCTGTTTTCTACCTACCTTTTTGCTATTTAAATGAATGCTATCAGATTTGGTAGCTTCACATATGCCGTCACGAGTTATCTACTGCCGGTCTCAAAAATTTTGTAGGCCTACTACATCATTAGGTTATCATAGCCAACTTTGGATTTTCTTATGGCACTAATATTGGATTTTAAGGAGGTTTAATAGAGACACAAGTACGATTTCAATGATGTGTGTCATGGCGCTATCAAATTTTAATAACTACCGCCTAAAATCAGTTTTCAATGAGAGTCTAATTGCCATTAAATCAAAATGTCAACATTTGAGAAATAATCGATTAAGGATATAATATTTTTTCTCCCTCAGGGCTCGTCCGCGGCTTTCCATTCAAGCCCTGATTGAATGGAAAATAATTTGTGTCATAATTGTTTTTTTGAAAAATCAAGTATGTTTTGGAAATTTACAAAATATGATATCATGGAGGCCGGTACTTGATGTATATTCATTGTCAGCTTAGGTAAATGAACAATTTGATTTATACTATTTTATAGAATATATATATATATATATATATATATATATATATATATATATATATATATATATATATATATATATATATATAATAAGTACACTTGGAGAACACCCAAATCACCACAACACATATTTCAGAGACCTTACGATCGTTTCGTTGACCAAGTCAACATCTTCAGAGGAAGAAAAATTCTAACATAAAAAACTAGATCCCGTATATTTATATCGCGTCAAAGAAAACGAACTAGTCCGAAGGAAAGTTGTCGTCCAAGAACGATCGTTTGTTTATTGCGCAGTGAAACAGGTCGGAGACCTGCTTTAATCTTTTGGTCGACAAATTTATGACCCTTATCTAATATAGGTTTAAAAACGACCGGCGTTCTTTAAAGAAACGCCGGTCGTTTTTAGATAAGGGTCATAAATTTGTCGACCAAAAGATTAAAGCAGGTCTCCGACCTGTTTCACTGCGCAATAAACAAACGATCGTTCTTGGACGACAACTTTCCTTCGGACTAGTTCGTTTTCTTTGACGCGATATAAATATACGGGATCTAGTTTTTTATGTTAGAATTTTTCTTCCTCTGAAGATGTTGACTTGGTCAACGAAACGATCGTAAGGTCTCTGAAATATGTGTTGTGGTGATTTGGGTGTTCTCCAAGTGTACTTATTAGTGCTCATCACAGGTTCCAGTTTTCACATAGTATATATATATATATATATATATATATATATATATATATATATATATATATGTCTGTATAACTGCTGCAGTTTCGCTGAAGTGCTCAGTTTTGTCTTATATAGAATACAGTCAAATTATATATTTGACAAAACTGAGCACTTCAGCGAAACTGCAGCAGTTATACATATACATTCTATAAAATAGTGTACATTAATTTGTTCTTTTACCTAAATTTACAAAAAGCTAATTTGTCACACTTGTAAATTGCCTTTTCTCTGTGAGATACGGAAAAATGTTATAAAGAAAATGTTAAAATCCTAAGCCTACGTTGATATTTCGTATCATTTCCATTCCGCCCTGCTTATTGACGGTATTAAAAAAATTCGTTACCAAAGTTGTTCAAAATAATATATTGAACATAATCGCTTTCTTTTCATCCCTCTATTAGACTTTTAGATATCTAAAATGTCTGGATGCAGCAAGTGCATTATAGTAATGAATTTTCATAAAAAAGCTTTTCATAGCAAATATGTCTTCTTTTAATGAAGGCAAGCATCAAATTTGGTTACCATTATATCCTATATAATAAAAGCAATGTACCATCTTTCATCAAAATAACTTTATTGTGTGAAAAAGTACAAAAATTTTCCGAAAATAAACTTAAATTGTTCCCCAAAAAACTGGTCCGATTTTCTGGCCAACAAACCTGTTGAAGGTATCTACTTATTCACAAAAAGCTTTCCGACGGATATTCAAAAAAATGTACATGAAAATTTGCAAACAAAACGAAAATCCGAAAAGAATTTTTTTACAGTAACTTATTAAACATGTATTACCAAAATGTCACACAAATCTTACAAACAATGATTTCTACGGAACGACAAAAAATTTTCCACGAAAATTGACTAACCATTTTTGTTACATAAAATTTGCCTACAGAATACATAAAATTCAAATTATATACGTAGTCTGTAACTAAACTTAAAAAAAATAGAAAAATGCAAAAAATATTTCCAAAAGAGTCTTTAGGTATAGGGAGTTGTTCAATTTGGAAAAATCGAACTAACACAGTTCGCATTTTTCCAAATTCAGTCAATATTTGAGAGAGCTCTGTATGCGACTTCTCGATTTTTTCGACAAATAATATTAAACAAAAACCTCTCTGAATGCGTCACTTTCATGAGATTTCCCTATCTATTGGTAAATATAATTGGAAATCTCCGTAAATGTCTCATTTTCATGGGACTCCGATTTCCATTGGTAAAAACGCCGTCTCACAATTTTTGATATGTTCCAAAATTTGAAAAGTTGAAAAATAATAGAAATAACTCGAAAACGATGGGCCATATAAATATTTTCTCCTTACAAGGATGCATTAAGATTGGATGGAAAATACAAGAATGCCACAATAAATGAACTGTGCCATTAAAACAAAACTTGTATCATCAACGACTTATGGGCCTTCCTGTGATGGTCCACATAAATTTATAAGATGCAGCTAAAAACATATATAAATAACTTATTTTCCTGTATTTTGTATAATAACCAATATATTAAGATTTATAGTAAAAATGCACCACCCTGTATATATATATATATATATATATATATATATATATATATATATATATATATATATATATATATATATAAACTGAAGTTGACCCCGGAGGCGCCTAGTTCGGACTCCTTTGAAGAAATATTAATAAAATTTAAAGTCGCGGTCTTTTAATTAACAATTTTTTTATAGGACAATTCGCGAAAAAGTATAGATTATTAAACCACAAACTCTATAACTGAAGATACTGCCCAATCATCAGAGGGGTCTATTTGAAATGAATTTTCTGCAAATACTTTAGTAAAATGAAGGACAATGATGGTTGAAACAGAAACTTAGGGCTTTGTAAAACACATTTATTATGACATTGCTTTACATAGCCCGTACTTGTTTTAGATTCTCCGTCTAAAAAAAGTCTGATGAAAATATATACATACCTCCCCTTAATAAGTGGCTTGATCCAGGAAAATAGGATCAGTTTTTTCCGGAAAATTTTGGGTTTCCATTCGGAAAATTCTTGTATCTCCAAAAATAACAGAGATATGACAACCAAATTTGGCACATGCGTTTCTGCCATCTAATTTGCCTAACATATTGAAAATCCGGTCTCTAAGTGAAAAGAAAAAAGATATTGCCATTTAAAGAAAATAAATTTGGGTGCCACTGGTGATCAGAGGAAAGCACAAGAACAAAATATGTTGTGTGAATAACAAGACCAATTGAATATTACACACAACGGTTAAGCTTTCTTGGTGTAAAATGGTCAATAATTTGCAGAAAAAATATTTTTAAAATTTTATAATTTTTCTTTTTAAAACGTCAAAGTCGCGATTTGAAAGTCAAAATTTGCAATTTCCAGACAACGAATCTGAAACAAATACTGATTATGTAGTACAAATGTCATAACAAGTGACTTTTGCAAAGCCTTAAGCTTCAGCTTCAACCATCATTTTCCTTCATTTTACTAAAATGATTTCGGAAAATCCATTTAAAGTAGACCCTTTTTCTGATGCTTTGGCAGTAGTCTCAGCTATAGGGGTTATGGTTTAATAGTCTATATTTTAGCAAATTTGTGTAGAAAAAATTCGTTATTCTGAAGACCGCGACTTGCGGATTTTAAAAAGATTTCTTCAAATGACCGCGAATTAGAAGCCCTAAAGCCCATATACGGAGTTAGTTTCAATTTTTGTCTGTTTATACATGTACAGGGTGACGAATTTCTACGGTAAAGCTCAACATATCCGTTATTATACAAGATAAGAGAAAAAATATATACGTTAATTATAGGGTGCTGTCTGGAGCTGCATATTATAGACCTATTTTGTCAATCACAGAGTGGCCCATAAGTTGTTGGTGATATACACTTTCTTTTTTTAATAGAAACCCCTTATCTTATTGAATTTTTGTATTTTAGATCTAATTATAAAAAAAATGATATCGCTTATCTTTTTTCAGTTATCTCAATTCTTTTGCAACTTTTCCCATTTTTGGTACATATCACAAACACATAGTACAAATTATAATATGGCGTCTTTACCAATACATATATCGCAGACCCATGTAAAGGACGCCTTCACACAGAAAGTTTCTTGGGCGTTTTGAACAAAACTAACATTTCCAACTCTGAGGAATGTTGATAACTTTTTAGTAAATATGAAAGGTTATCATGGATCTGGTTCTGTTGAGGGATCATATAAACTTGGAAAAAAAGTTAAATGGCCAGAAACAAAAAATATTTAGAGTTGATAGATTGCACAAACTAAAAATAGGAACAATAAAAAAGTTTAGTGGGCAAAGCATTTATTTTTGATAAGGTAATATTAGGTACTATCGGGGCGGCAAAGACGCGGACGTGGGGAAAAATATTAGCAGTAGGTAATAAATGATGTTTACATGTAACATATACAGAGAGCAAATTAGATGTTTTAATTTTAGGTCTTAACACAGCAGATAATATATTTTAAGCATGTGTATGTAAAAAAAATCCTTAATAGTAAATGATCAATTAGAATATAAATGTGAAAATGTACACTAAAAGATAAATAAATGTAAAAAAATATATAAAATAGCCAATAAGGAGTTTTTTAAATATTTCAACAACACACCACGAGGGCAACAGCCTGAACACTATCGTACCGTGTGTATCGACAAGGAGGAAAGAGGCAACTTTTTTCCGATAAATGTACGTTTCAATGGAATGAGCAAGTCAACCTCCATAATTGCCGCTACTAGAGTGATGAAAATTCAAGAATTTTGCGTAAAACTCATGGGCAGCATCCGGGGAAATTGAATGGTTGGGCGGGTATACGGGCAGACCACTCACTCGGGCTTTCTTCCTACGTGAAAATCTGGATGGGAAACATGTATCTGGATCTACGGGAAACTCGACGATCGTGGAAGTATTGGAAAATGACAACGCTTTGGCAGAAGAGGTTCGGTGGTGTCAGTAAGTTAGTACTCCACCACATTACGCCGCAGCTGTGCTTGATTTTCTCAGAAATTTCTTAATCACTGGATAGAACGCAGAGGTTCAATTGAGTGCCCTTGGAGATCGCCAGATTTAATACATTTAGACTCTTTTCTATGGGGAGTGCTTGTAGTCAAAAATGTATGCAACACGACCAAACTCACTTGAAGAGCTTCGTCGACGAATTGTTGAAGAATGTCGTCAGATAACGCCCGAAATGCTTTGAAATGTTCTTTCGGATATCGAAGAAAAATTGTATTATTGTATGGAACTGGGGGGAAAACAATTTGAACGTTTATTTAAATAACTTTCTTTTATTCATTGATATTTTGTCTTATTTTCTAAATCATGATATAAGTGCCATACCCAAACCAAAATTTAAAAAGTGGTAAGTTGTGAGCAGAGCTGAGAATGCTTAAAATGAGGTATTACTCAACATAGGGTGCCACTTAAAATTTTTACGCCCCTGTGTAAGGGGTAGCCACCAAAACATACGCCATCATGTATCCCCCTCGAATTCCTAATTTCAATATTTTCCAGGTGGGAAGTTTTATTTGGGACAGCCTGTATATATACAATCAGAGATCTCATCAATAGTGATATTTTTCTACGAAAATTAAAAAAAAATAAACAGTTTGAAAAAAATTTAAAAAATTGAGTCACCAAAACGAACTAAGAGACGATTATTTGTCAATTTTTAGTTATTTTCACAACTAACTGTTTATTTATTCCTCTATTTACGCGGCGCTGTTAGCGAAACGGTCGTCAGGTCTGAAAAGTGTGTTGTGATTGGAATTTACAATTTGTACTTATAGGCACTCATCACAGGTTCCAATCGTCACTCAGTAGACTCTTTTTGTTACTACAGATAATACATAACAGTAAAAATTTTACATACGATCTAATGCTATTTTGGTCGGAAGTATACATGGCATTATATCATATTAGTGAATTTTATTGAAAAAAATTCACTAATGAGGAGATCCCGACTGTTGAATTTTGAAAATCTTTCTTCAAATCAGCGGTATTTAGCCCCCCTAGAACACATATCCGGGGTCAGTTTGAATTTTTATATGTTTATATACGAGCGCAAGTCAATAAGTCCGTGACTTTTTGAATGAAACACAGGTTTTTTGACAAAAAATCATTTTATTTTTATTTCTCAACATCCTCCTTTGAGCTCTATACACTTCGTCCACCGTTTCTACATTTTTTTTATCCCTTCCAAAAAATAAGATTTCTCCATGTCCTCAAAATAGGTATTTGTTTGTGAGTCAAATCTCTTTCCGCCGAGCCACATCTTTAAGTTTGGAAACAAGAGGTACTCATTCAGAGCTAAATCCGGAGAATATGGCAGATGAGAGAACAATTTGTAGCCCAATATATGCAATTTCGCCATGGAGACTACGCATGTGTGCACCCTTGCATTGTCTTGGTAGTAATAACTTTTTTTCTTGGCCAGATGTGGTCGTTTTATCTTCAAATCGTCTTTGAATCGGTCCAATAAGTTGGTATAATAAGTGCCATTGATTGTTCTTGCCTTTGAAGGTAATCAATGTGGATTATACCCCACGCATCCCAAAAAACGGTCGCCACGACTTTATTGGTTAACAAACCCAGCTTCGGCGCCGATCCGCACAGAAAAACCCACTGTTTTGACTGCTGCTTGGTCTCTGGTGTGTTGTGGTGAAGCCATGTTTGGTCTACGGTTACGAAACGGCGCAAAAACTCGTCCCTATTGCTGCTGAACAACGCCAAACACTCCTTCAAAGTTGTGACACGATTATTATGGTCGATTGTGAGCAAACACGGCACCCATCTTGCGGATACCTTTCTCATACCCAAGTGATCATGCAAAATCGAAACCACTGAGCCATGTGATATGCTTATGGCTTCCACAATCTCCCGCACTCCGATCGGCCAACACCATATCTTGAATTTTTTTAATTGTTTCGTGTGTAGCGACCTCAACTGGGCGTCCAGAACGTTCGGCGTCATTTGTGCTTGTACGTCCGCAACGAGATTCAGTAAACCACTTTTTTACCATGTAAATTGATGGTGCAGAGTCCCCATAGTATTTATCAAGCTTAGGCTTGGTTTGAGTGATGTTTTTTCCGCAAAAAAATAATATTTGATGAGCACAAAAAAATTCACTGTTTTCCATTTTCGTTAAAACGCAAGAGGTTGTCTGCTTTCAATGGATATGTAACACAAAATAAATGACGCAGCTTGTTCAAAATTAGAGAGGAGTCAAGTGACAGATGCTCGGACTTATTGACACGCCCTCATATATATATACATATATATATATATATATATATATATATATATATATATATATATATATATATATATATATATATATATATATATATATATATATATGTTATCACACCGATAACTCAAAAAATAATGGGCCGATCTTAATCAAATTTGGTAAGTACCTTCCTTTTGCGAGTTTCTTGAACAAGTTTGTTAGCCAGGAAAATCGGCGCAGGTTTTCCCGTAAAATTTTGTGTTTCTTTCTTTAAAAATCGATATCTCTGGAAATTAGTTATAAGAGTGTTTCGCGAACCCATAAGTTTCGGCTTCAACTGTCATTGCCCTTCACTTTACTAAAATATTTACAGAAAATTAATTTCGAATAGACCCTTTCTCTGATACTTTGGCTGTCGGTTTAGTCAGGTTGATGCTTTCGTTGTTGGTTTAGTTAAGTCAGTCTATAATTTTTAGCTAATTTTCGTAGAACAATTTCGCTTTGGAATTTTTGCATTTTTTATAGAAATATGATGCATTTTTGTAAGAAAAAAATCTGGACGCAGTAAGTGCGTTTTGGTAGCGAATTTTTATTAAATCTTTCAAATTTCAATAACTCAATTTGCGATTAACGTAAGGTTTGTTGGCGAGGAAACCAAGATTTAAGTTTATTTTCGAAAATTTTTTGTACATTTTCAAACAATAAGTAATTTTCAGAAAATATAATACATTGTTTCTACTACATACGATATACCGGTAATCAGATTGATGCCTGCTCGAATTTGCTATTAAAAACATTTTTGTGAAAACTCACTTCCATAACGCACTTGCTGCGTCTAGACCTTTTTATTATGTTCTTTACATCCGAGTGGTAAACATAACTGATATATTAGCAAATAGTCGTCTTCTGATAACACTAACTTTGTTATCGAAACGATCGTCGTTTGAAAACTGTACTGCGAACTTGGTTCTCCAAATTGTACTTATAGGGGGATTCTATTACAAATGCTTTTTTTTTAATATTTCAACCAAATGAAGGAGAGTAACAGTGTAAACATAAATACAGAACCTCGCTAAAGCAGTTGGTTCAATATTTTTGATTCATAGACCATATCAGTTCCAGAATCTTTGTTTTAAATTCACCACCAAAAGCTATTCAGTTCTCAGTGTAGTTCTTGCCGTATTTCTTTTTGTGCCACAAAAAGTTTACCTTTGTCTGAAGTATTTCATGCATTTTGTTGCCACACACAATAGCTAAAATTTCCGTAATAAATCTGTTTGATTTATAAGGGGCGAGAGAGACACAGAGACCTAAAATATAAGAACCTCGATGGTTCAGGGGTAAGAACGTGTGCCTCTGAACCGAAGCGTACTGGGTTCGATCCCAGGGTGTTCCTTTCACTTTTTCAGTACAAACTATAAAATTAACATCAACCGAGGTTCTTGCATTATATTTGAGCTAGTTGAATGTCTGCACGTTCCGCCCTTCGGAGGGGGCATAAAGCCGTCGGTCCCGTGTCCATGCGATGTTGGGCACGTTAAAGATCCCCACCCTCCTTACAGAAAGGCAGGGGTTCGGCAAAATTTCCAGGATAGTGAGGTGAAACCGCTCTCTGGCGTCGGTGATTGAACATAGTCGCGGAAATAGGCCGACGTCAAAGAAACAAAAACACACAACAGACCTAAAATATGAAATTTCCTTGACACAATTATGCAATCAACTCGTGGACAAATCACAGTTTAGGCGTACTTATTAAAAATTACTCCATAGTAAAAAGTTATATAATATTAAGAAAACATCTTTTTTGCGGGTACACAAGTTTGGCATAATTGATAAAATACTGAAAAGTACACTTGGAGAACCCAAATCACCACAACACATTTTAAAATACCTGACGAACGTTTCACTAACCAAGTTAGCGTCATCAGAGAATGAAACATTCTGAATGTTTCATCCTCTGATGACGCTAACTTGGTTAGTGAAACGATCGTCAGGTCTTTTAAAATGTGTTGTGGTGATTTGGGTTCTTCAAGTGTACTTATCAGTGCTCATCACAGGTTCCAATCTTCACTTAGTAAAATACGGAAGTTACAATTAAATTAAAAGAACTGCTGTAAGACAGAGAGCCCATGGTTGGAGCTTTAAGGCGACATCGCTTTATACTGTGATAATGATGATGAGTCCTAAGGTACATGCTACATCAAGTCCTTTCAGGTCACATTTTTAACTGCGCTTGTAGTATTTGTTTCCAAATATTTAAATTCTGTATTGTAATTATTAATTTTTACATTTTTTATACAAAATATGCGGATTTTTTTCTGAGAAATTCGATTTTATTTTAGCTTTAATAGTGTTATTTTTTTGTTTAACGTCGGCCTACTTCCGCGACTATGGCTAATAACCGACGCCAGGGAGCAGTTTCACCTCACTATCCTGGAAATTTTGCCGAACCCCTGCCTTTCTGTAAGGAGGGTAGGGATCTTTAACATGCCCAACATCGCATAGACACGAGACCGACGCTTTTACGCCCCCTCCAAAGGGCGGAACGTGCAGACATTCAACTTGCTCAAATACAATAACAGAACCTCGGTTGATGTTAATTTTACAGTTTGTACTGAAAAAGTGAACGGAGTAGCCTGCGATCGAACCCAGTACCCTTCGGGTCAGAGGCAGACGTTCTTACCCCTGAACCACCGAGGTTATTAATAGTGTTATTGCTAAGATGTAAAATTAAATGACGAGCCTCCACTGTTCAATGGTAACAAATGAATGTGACTAGGCATATGTGATAATCTGGCAAAATGAGGGTGTAAATAGTTTAATAAATAAGCGTGATTATGTTGCAGGGGTGGATCAGGCTCATTCAATATTTAAGCGTTTATTACGCGGGTCAGGCCGCACATATACATACATTACTGTGCAACTTCAGGGGTCTTTCCTGTGACAAAGTGTACGCGTTGTGAAGACAGTGTAACACAATTTGCCTTTGAACACTTCGATCTATCTACTACCCTTTTGTACTTAGATATGGAAGTTTTTAGTGAATTTTTATTTTAAAAAAATTCACTAATAGAGAGGTATCGATGATGAGGCTTTGCAAATTGTTTTTCCAATGAGCCCGAACTAGGACCCCTAGAACCCATATCCGGGGTCAGTTTCAATATATATATATATATATATATATATATATATATATATATATATATATATATATATATATATATATATATATATATATAGGGTGGCGTATTGAAAACGAAACAGACCCATTTGCGCAAGGAGAACTTTTTTTAAGAAACGCTAAAACACGTCAATTTTCATATTGAGGGGGACATGTTTTGACGTAAAACTCAACTTTGTCACATCAAGCCCTTAAGGGTGGTGATAACAAACCTTATATTTTAAACAAGGATCATGGGTCGAGTGTTACATCATTTGAAAGCTCTTTCTTTTCTGAATTCAGCACACTATTTTTTTTGGAAGTTTTATCAACTCCTTTAAACATTATTCACAGTTGAAGATGCAAAAACGCATTTCACTCATTCCGATAAGAAATGTGCTGATACTCAATGTTTTGTTGGTTTGTAAACAAAAAATTAACTATGAGAACATTTTTTATCGGAATAAGAGGAATGAGGTTAATTATTTCAGTTTATCGATCGGTTTGATACTTGATAGTATTACCGAAAATTAATTTCTAAATGGTATATTCTGTAGAAGAAAGAGTTGAAATAATTACTCTTTTTTTCAAAAACGATGACTGTGCCAACCGTAGCGCAAATTCGTTTAATGAACGACATCCGAACAGACATGTTAACAGAAAGTACATTTTGGAGTTAGTTGCAAAGTTTCGACAAAGTGGTCCAGTAGCCAACAAAAAACGGGATCCTGAACGTGAATTTCCGGTTAGAAATGAGACTACTGAGATTAAAGTTTTAGGACAAATTGCTGCAGACCTAACTTTGAGCACGAGAAAATTGGCTACTGTTTCAAATATCAAAAGAAGAACTATTCAGAGAATATTGAAGTATCATAAATTTCACCCGTATAAAATTCATCTTGTACAACAACTGAATGAAGATGATTTTTATCGGCGGCTGGAGTTTTGTGAAGTTATGACTGCACGAATAGCTGGTAACGGGAACTTTCTGGCCAATATCTGTTTTTCGGACGAGTGTACGTTTTTATTAAACTCTACAGCCAATCGTCATAATTGTCGTTATTGGGCAGATAATGATCCAAGAAATTTTCACGGAGTCTACACTCAAAGTCCACAGAAATTGAATGTCTGGACTGACATTTTTGGAGGCCGTTTAATCAGACCAATTTTTCTTGATGGCAATTTGAGTGGCGAAACATATTTTGAGTTACTAGTTTACCCTCTATTAATTGACATTGTTGAAAATTATGATCGCTATCAAGAAAATCAATTAGTGTTTCAACAAGATGGAGCCCCTTCGCGTTTTTCACAACGTGTTAGGGAGTTTTTGAACAGAGAGTTTCCTGGACAATAGATTGGGCGTAGAGGTGCTATTGAGTGGCCCGCTAGATCACCGGATTTAACTCCTTTAGACTTCTTTCTATGGAGCCATTTAAAGAGTAGAATTTATGCAACAGAACCGGAGTCTCTGGAAGAATTACGACGACGCATTGTTGAAGAATGCCGTCTAATAACTCCACAAATGTCCCCGAATGTCAGAGCTCGTTTTGAACAAAATTTGTACTTTTGTATAGAAGCTGGTTGTTCACAATTTGAACACTTACTTAACTGAATAAACATTTTTGAATGCTTGGTTTTTTTTCTTAGTTCTTTTTCCGAAAAATCGACTAACTAGTTGATTTCTTATCATAATGAGTGAAATACGTTCTTGCAATCCCAACTGTTAATAATTTTTAAACGAGTTAATAAAACTTCCAAAAAAATTCGGGTGTTGAATTCAGAAAAGAAAGAGCTTTTAAATGATGTAATACTCGACCCATGTTCTTTATTTAAAATATAAGGGTTGTTATCACCACCCTTAAGGGGTTGATGTGACAAAGTTGAGTTTTATGTCAAAATATGTCCCGCTCAATATTAAAATTGACGTGTTTCAGCGTTTCTTAAAAAAAAATTCTCTGGACGCAAATCGGTCTGTTTCGTTTTCAATGCGCCAGCCTGTATATATATATATATATATATATATATATATATATATATATATATATATATATATATATATATATATATATATATATATATATATGTATGTATGTATGTATCTATCCGAAAACTCAAAAAATAATTAACGGATTTTGATGAAACTCGACAAGTGCCTTTATTTTATTAATGGCTTGAATAAGTTCGTTAGCAAGGAAAATCGACGCGGTTTTCCGGGAAAATTTTGAGTTTTCTTTCGAAAAAAATTTGTTTCTCAAAAAATTACAAAGCTGTTTAAATGAAATTTAACAGGTATGCTGCCTTATATGAGAGCTTACTACGTATTAAAACTCAACTTTCTAAGTTTATAGAAAATTGAGTTATTTAAATTTTGAATTTTCTTTAAAAAAAAATTTTTTCCGAAAATTACAAAACTTTTTAATGAAATTTGGTGGATATCTTTCCTTAGAAAAGACCTTACTACATAACAAAATTAAACTTTCTAAGTTTATGGAAAATTGAGTTATTCAACTTTGAAGCATTTAATAAAAATTCACTACCATAACGCACTTACTGCGGCCCGAACTTTTTTTATCGACCAGAAAAAAATATTCTAACGATAAAAGGAAGTCACCGTAATAGATATTTCATTTAGGTCGAGTGACATCACGTCAGATCTGAGTTGGATTTTCGTTAAGATATTGTTTGCAAAATGTCATGTAATTTTTTTTTTTTTGAATAGCTAATTATATCTTGGCATGCATGTACATACGAGTGGCTTGAAGAGGTTTGTTGTCTAGGGAAATCGGATAAATACTTTTGAGAACATTTTAAGTTTATTTTCTGCAAATTATTGTACTTTTTCACACAACAAAGTTAGTTCAGTGAAGTATAACGGTACATTGTTTTTACTATATAGATTATACCAAATCTTAGTGAATTTTCTTAAAAAAAATCACTTATGAGGAGATCCTGACTTTTGAATTTTGAAAATATTTCTTCAAATGGGCGCTAATTAGGCCCCTCAAAACACGTTTTCGGGGTCAGTTTCAATTTTTATATGTTTATATATATATATATATATATATATATATATATATATATATATATATATATATATATATATATCACACACCGATAACTCAAAAAATATAATGGGCCGATTTTGGTAAAATTTGGTGAAAACCTTCCATTTGCAAATGGCTTGGATAAGTTCGTTGGCCAGGAAAATCGGGCCAGGTTTTCCTGGAAAATTTTGTTCGAAAAAAATTGTATCTCCGGAATTAACAAAGTAAGGGCAACCAAATTTATTACGCCGGTTTACGTCCTTATAGGTAAGTCACACACCAAAATTTAGCTCTGTAGGTCAAAAGACAAAACAGTTATGTGCATTTAAAGGAAATAAATTGGGGTTTTCCACAAAACGTCAAAGTTGCGATTTATACGTCAAAATTGGCAACATTTAGGCAAAGAACTTGAATCTAATACGGGCTATAGAAATACAATGTCTCAAGAAGAATGTTTTACAAACCCTGAAATCTTAGTTTCAACCGTCATTGTCCTTCATTTTAATAAAATATTTCCAGAAAATTCATTTCAAATAGACCCTTGCATTTTTGCATTTTCCATCGAAATATAATGCATGTTTGTAAGAAAAAAAATTCTGGACGCAGTAAGGGCGTTATGGTAGCGAATTTTGATCAAATGCTTCATATTTGAATAGCTCAATTTGCTATTAACCTATAAGGTTGACCATGAAATGAGTTTCTTCGGGAACATTTTAAGTTTACTTTCGGAAATTTTTGTACATTTTCAAACAATATATAGGTTATACTGGTAACCAAATTTGATGCCTGCTTTCTTAAAAAAAACACATTATTGCTATTAAAAAATATTTTTATGAAAATTCGCTACCATAACGCACTTGCTGCGTCCAGAGTTTTTTTTTCTTTTCATTAACAACGGGCATATTTGCATTAAAAAACAATTTTGTGAAAACTCTGTACCGTAACGCACTTGCTCCGTACAGACTTTTGATATTTTCGTAAATACAGCTAGCTAGAGAGTGTGTGTGTGCGGTCATGTCTTGGCTGCGGCTACTCTGGCCATCCGCTCATTTTCTAATTTTTTTTTTTTTTTTTTTTTTTTTTTTTTAATCTCCATCTATGTTCAAATGATGATTCATTAGTTAGTTCGTCAGATCACTACACTTACATAATGGTTTCTAATTTATAAGTAAATATAATACCTTATTCATTTAATATAAACATATATACACACATAATTTTTTTTTTTTTTTTTTTTTTTTTTTTTTTTTTTTTATGATTATTACTATTATTATTATTTTAATTTATTGGGAAGGTACGGGGACACATATCTTCATGTCTTGGGGCCTATCAAGACAACTTGACTACACACAAGAGGGCCACTAACGGAATGGTATTATACACAAGGAAAGACAGTAGGTAATTCCTAATTCTAATACAGCAATAAATTACAACCTATAAAATAGTTTAAATTACTTAAATAACTAAAGGGCAATACCAATGATAGATATTGTTTACATATATACACATATATTTGTCAACATTCGCATTATAATCTAATGTTCAGAGATTTAACATGGTCCACAATTGCTTGGTATATCTTATGGTTTTGGGATTGTAATAGTTGTGGTAAATTAAAGGGAAGAGTTATATTCAATCTACAAATTTTTCCTGTAAAAAGAGCAACCTTTTCTTTTTGCAGTTCGCAATTTAGAAGTATATGTTGGCTGTCGCCCAACTCGCCACAATCACACAAAGGACTGCTGCGGAGATTCAGCCGGAAAAGATGCTCCGGTACCAAGGAGTGGTTAAATCGCAATCTACAAATTAGCTTAACAAAAGTTTTATCTACTGTTAGCTTCGTAAACCAAGGTTTAACAGGTATATTAGGTTGTATAGTCTTATAGAAGATTCCCTTAGGATCACTTTTATATTGTGCTAACCATTTGTGTTTGTAGGATCTATTTATAAACGGATATAAATCCTCATAGGGATATTTATAATCTAGCACTTCACCATGTACCAGAGCATCCTTCGCCAACTCGTCCACCCGCTCATTTCCCACTATTCCACAGTGGGCTTTTATCCAAGCAACTGTTACTATTTTACCCTGATTACCAAGTTCTTTTAAAATTTCTAAAAGTTTAACAAAAAGGTGATTTGTTTTTGTTTTGTGGTTAAAGTTGGCAATCTTGGCAACTGTACTTCTACTATCCGAGAGTATAACGAATTTATTATGGTTAATGTTTTTAATTAGATCTAATGCTTCACATATTGCAATTATTTCAGCTGACGCAATACTAAAATATGGCTTTAATTTGCCTTTTACTGCAACATCGATTTGTGGGTCAAAAATTGCCATTGCTGTATTGTGTTCTGATTTGGAACCGTCTGTATACAACTGGTAGGCATTTGGAAAATGGTCTTTCATGTCACATTCAAATATACTGTTTCTAATTTTAAGGGGAAAATTAGAATAGTCTGGAAGATATCTTGTATTTATTTTTTCTTGATCTAAGTTTATTTGGTATATCGGGTTGATGTAATTCATTTGAATTTCGTCCCTTATGGGTATAACCTGTTCTGTATAACATTCCACTGACAGAAGACTTTTTTTATTGACCCAATAAGGGCTTGTTAAATCACATATCAATAGTATATGTATTTTGGAAAGAAGCAAACTATTTTTGGACTGTAGTTTTAATAGAAATCGAGATGTTAAAATTTTTCGTCTAATTTCAATGGGAACTTCGACGCATTCACATAAAAGATTTGATATCGGAGTGCTTTTCAGTGCACCTGTACATAAACGTAGGCACCTGTTTTGCAGGACACTTAATCTGTTCAGGTGAGTTTTAGCAGCATGATCATAAAAAGTACACCCATAATCCATTGTAGATCTTATAAACGATTTATAAATCATAAGTGATATATGCGTATCGGCTCCCCACGAAACATGTGTTGTTGCTCTTAAGATGTTTATACCCTTTTCACATCTACTAATTATTTTATTGATATGGTCTCTCCACAACAGTTTTCTGTCCAACTTGATACCCAGGAAGGTCACTGTAGATTCGATATTGTATTGGACCTCGTTCAATATTACTGGTGACTTTGGGCTTTGGTGCTTCCTATTAAAGACACATATATGGCTTTTTGAAGTTGAAATATTTAACCCAACTGCAGTCAAATATCGATTGACATTTGCTAAAGATTTTTCTAGCGATTTTAATCCCTGTTCTTCTTTGCAATTGTCGACATATAAACATAAGTCATCAGCGAATTGTAATATCCTTGTTTGCAGATCTATTGTTTTGTGAAGATCGTGGGTGTATATGAGATACAGAATTGGGCTTAATATACTACCTTGTGGCAACCCCCTACTTGTAGTTCGTGGCCCCTTAAGTTCATTATTGATACTAAGATATATCTCCCTGTCTTCATACAATGATACGATTTTGGCCGCTATTGACTTGGGAACCCCTATATCGCACAATTTTGCGTACAGAATATCCAAAATAACATTATCGTATGCACTCTCGATGTCAAGAAAGGCAGCGACTACCATATTTCCATTAGTAAAGGACAGTTCAATATCAGTGACCAAATGAGCGATGCTCTCTGTTGTTGAGTAACCCTTTCTGAACCCAAACTGTGTTTCTGACAAAATTTGATTGCTTTCCAGCCATTTTTCCAAGCGAAATTTAATCATACGTTCAAATGTTTTTAGAACGCATGATGCTAATGAAATTCCTCTATATGAGTTTACGCTGTCTGGTGGTTTTCCATTTTTGAGGAAATTAAGTACTAAATATATTTTCCATGATCGTGGTATATAATTACTAGTATATATATAGTTGAAGATTTCTAGCAACTTATCTTTAGCACTTTGTGAAAGATTAGCTAACATAGCATAATGTACATTATCAAGCCCTGGTGCAGAGTTATTACTGCTTTTCAGACTATAATTGAGTTCCCCAATACTAAAGGCCTTGCTCAGAGGGTGCGGTACATTAGAAATAAAACTATTTTTGTTCGTGTGGTTTAAGACAAATGGTGGTGCCAGCTTGTCTAACATTTCTTCTGCCCATTCCGGATCATTGGGAAGCGCACGACAAACTGGTACACTGTTAATTTTCTTTATTTGGGTCCAGATGTCCGATATTTTTGTACTTCTGTTCAATTTTTCACAAAACTCTCTCCAACTTCTTCTTTTACTAACTAAGACTATTCGTTTTACAACTGCAGAACGTTTTTTAAATTCTATGAAATTTTGCGCTGAAGGGTTTCGTTTATATCTTTGAAATGCTTATTTCTTTTCTTGAATAGCTAACTTACATTCTTGATTCCACCATAATTTCCTGAATTTATTTACTTTCACTCTTGCCTTCTCTGGTATCGACTCATAACTCGCCAACAATATATTATTTAAAAATTTCTCATAATCAAAATTTTGCTGATTATTTAGACAGTAATCGTCAACCAGAGAAGTAAAGAGTTGCCAATTTGCCTCATTTAATTTCCACCTAATTCTACTATCTACATACGTTTCATTATTACCTTCTGTTGGGTCATTTAAACATGTAAAGGTTATAGCATAGTGATCTGATCCGAGAGCATCATCATGGGTTTGCCATGTAAAAAGTGAAGCTAAATCTGCTGTGCAGATTGTCAGATCAACCGCTGAACCATTGATGGAGCCTGGTTTGCGAATCAAAGTTTCGCATCCCGTATTAAGTATAACTAAACGGCATTCTTCTAAAGCAAGTAACAAATTTTGACCTGCAGTATCGTTCCATCCACAACCCCAGGCCATAGAGTGACTGTTATAGTCGCCGCCAATAACAAACGGTCTTTTAAGATTGCTAAAAAATTGTACCCAGGCAATAATCGTTACTCTTGTGGATGGTTTAACATAAATAGAATAAAGATATATACATTTTTGTCTGTTTATAATAACCTTGACACCCACACACATCACGTCAGTCGGCTGATGGTCAACTGGTATTTCTGAGAAAAGTATATTATGTTTTAATATTATTGCAACACCACCACGGCCATCATTCCTGTCGCCGCGGATCGTATTATAACCATTTACTGTAAAATTATAAGTGGATCTTAACCATGTTTCACTTATTAATGCTATATTTATCTTATGATCAAATATAAATTTTTCAAATTCCCCTTTATTTGAATAAATTGATCTAGCATTTCACTGCATCACATTAAACTCGAATTTTGTTGTTTAAGAATTAACGATACTTTGTCTTTTAATTCGTCCCCCGTAATTTTTACTGCCCCACTTATTAGGTTTTTAATTAATTCTAATAAAGAATTGCAAATTTTTTCTGTATGATTACCTTCCCGGAAATTGTAATGATATAGGGGAGGGTATGGATTTACTACAGGACGCGATAAGATGTTTGGAGTTGATAAAATTTGATTATGAGCTAACAATGTTGGATTATCTCCAACTACAGTGTTATCAGGTCGTTTCCGTTTAGTAGTGCTGACAGTTATGTAACTACTGTTTCTAGAACTGCTCTGGTTATACCCTGGTTCACTATTTTGATTATTTTTTGTTGCATTGGCGTAGCTATTTTGAAATTTGTTTGCAGCGTCTTTGTATGAAATATTTTCTGTGCCCATAATAATTTTAATATTTTTTTGTTTATTAAATTCTGGACATTGTTTTCTGTCTGTCGCCTCATGATCACCACCACAAGAAATACACCGAGGTGGTTCCTGCGATATGCATTCCAAGACCGGATGATCGCCCCCGCATTTTTTGCATCGATCTCTTCCTTTACATTGAGCTCTTATATGACCGTACTTAAAGCATTTATTACATTGAATTACCCTTTGTATGTAAGGCTCAACTTCAAAACGCAGCTTTTCAATAAAAACGTGCGATGGTAAATATTTAGTTTTAAATGATACTAATATAGTAGATGTAGGTACATATTCTGGAATTCCATCTTTTATTATTTTACGGTTCATACGGCGAACGTTTAGTATGGGTATGGAATTTATAGTTTGTATAAGAGATTCTAATTCTTTTTCAGTTATATCTAAGTCTATCCCTCGTATTATTCCTTGTCTCCTCACGAGAAATTGAGGAATATATACTTCATAATTTTTGTTAGCTAATAATTCCGATAAAATTAATTTATTTGCGCTTTTAACTGTGCGTAATTCAATTTTTAACCTATTTACGCCTACGCTAGTTATATAGCTAATCGAGTCACCTAAGTCCTGCACGCAACTTTTGATCATCCTAGCTACACCAATTCTATTCATTCTTCCAATATTACCTGTTTTACTTTGTATATATATTATATACGGGCCAGTATCTCTGTCAGAATAAAGATATTTCGTTTTGTTTATTTCTCGGTTCTCGATTGTTTTTCCTGTATGTGATTTATCAATCGTCTGTTCAAGAGATAATGACCCGTATACATTTTCACCTGCGTTAAAATGTTTTTGATTATTATTTGTTTGTAAATTTAAATTAGAATTATTAGTTTTATTACTTACCAATTCTTCCTTGCTCGTCATTTGTAAGGTGTTTGTAACTGTATTTTTTAAGATTGAGGCTGAACTTTCGCCTATATTAAGATTTGTGTTTACCTGCTGTGTATTTTTTGTTTTTCCGTTACCTCTTCGTTATCCAACTCCATGATCCAGTCAAGGGTGCCTCCCTTGTCCGGCGGGACTCTTTTATATTCTTTATTCATATTTTTTTCACTTATTATTAAGCTTATTCACTCACTAAGAACAGGAATATCCCTCGCTATGACCGTTCACCTCGAAAGCCTGCGCGCGAATGTCTAGCTAGAGATAAAAGCTAAATATTCGGCTAGGTAAATAATGTTTGGTAAGCTTTTATCAGTTAATCTGACACCTTTGATAAGGCAGTCGTAAAAGGGAAAGTTGTTTACATTTCAGTTGTTCTTAAAACAGCTTAGAAACTACCGCTCTAAACAAATAATCCAAAAATAGAAGTTAAGTTTTAGGTAGGTCAATAGTATTTAGTGATTTTTATCTCTTCCAGTTAAGCCGACATTGTAAATATGCCAGGTGGAAAAACCGAAAGTTATCTACATAATATTACAATAATAACACTGAAGATATTTTAGTAACTACCGACCATAAGTAGATAATGAAACATTGGTGCAAAGTGCAAAATGCCTTTGTCCAAGTTTTTTCCAATATGTACGTCGACACTTATACACAAAACACTACAGGGTGAGTATTATAAATGATAAACCCCTTTTATTTTCGTTATTTCTGGACGAATTGATTGGTTGAAAAACTTGCTTTGAACAATTTTTACTGTAGTTTCTGAATCTGCTTTCGCTTTTTAAGAATTTTGAAAAAAGTACGAGGTGGAACAAAAAATATAGCTTTTTTAAATGTAATACCCTATATGTTTATACATTTTATAAAATGCCGATTTTTTCTGATTACAAAAAGATATAGTTATAGCACATTTGGATAAGCAGTTTTTAAGTTACGATGAAATATGTAAAACGACAAATCAGTTTACGTATTACTCAATAATATACGAAGTAGCCTTTGGAAACAAAATTTTAATTTTGTATACAAACATCCAACTATTAGTTTATCCTAAAAATATGATTTGTCAATAATTAGTTAACTATTATACAAAACTAGCTAAGATATATATTCAATCATTGCCACAACAAAATATATAATGAAACCATACACAAGGAAACAAATAAAATAAAACTCTGGACGCAGCAAGTGAGTTATAGTAGTGAATTTTTATAAAAATGTTAATATGTGTTTTAAGAAAGCAGGTATCAAATTTGGTTACCAGTATAATCTAGTATATAGTAGGAACAATGTGCCATGTTTCATCAAAATAACTCTATTGTTTGAAAATGTACAAAAATTTCCGAAAGTAAACTTAAATTTTCCCCGGAAAAACTGGTTTCCTGGTCAACCTTTAGGTTAATATCAAATTGAGCAATTCAAATTTGAAGCATTTATTGAAAATTCGCTACTATAACGCACTTGCTGCGTCACGCATTTCTTTTCTTACAAATATGTATTATATTTCGATGAAAAATGCAAAAATGCAATAACATAGAGCGTGTTCGATTACAAAAAAATTTCATAAAAATATTTTTTAATAGCAATAATGTGTATGTGTGTTTATTTGTAAGAAAGCAGGCATCATATTTGGTTACCAGTATAACCTATATTGTAAAAACAATGTGCCATGTTTCATCAAAATAACTTTATTGTTTGAAAATGTACAAAAATTTCGGAAAGTAAACTTAAAGTGTAGGTTAATAGCAAATTGAGCTATTCAAATATGAAGCATGTGATCAAAATTCGCTACCATAACGCACTTACTGCGTCCAGAATTTTTTTTCTTACAAACATGCATTATATTTCGATGGAAAATGCAAAAATGCAATAACATAAGGCGTGTTTGATTAAAAAAAAAAAAGAAAATTTGTATCACCAACGACTTATGGGCCAGCCTGTGATTGTAAAAATAATTTTTTAAGATGTAGCTCAAGACACCCTATAATTAATATATACATTTTTTTTTCATATCTTGTATAATAACAGATATATTGAGCTTTATTGATTTTTTACGAAAATTCTACAGAAATTATATACCATTAAACGATAAACTCTATAGCTAAGGCTACTGCCAAGCATCAGAGAAAGGGTCTATTTGAAATGAATTTTCTGGAAACATTTTACTAAAATGAAGGACAGTGACGGTTAAAACTAAGACTTCAGGGTTTCTAAAACATTCTTCTTGAGACATTTTATTTCCATAGCCCGTATTAGATTTAAGTTCTTTGCCTAAATGTGGCCAATTTTGACGTTTAAATCGCAACTTTGACGTTTTGTGGAAAACCCCAATTATTTTTTTTTAATGACTATAACTAGTTTGTCTTTTGACCTACAAAGCTAAATTTTGGTACGTGACTTACCTATAAGAACGTACATCCGCGTATCAAATTTAGCTGCCCTTACTTTGTTAATTCCGGAGATATAATTTTTTTCGAAAGAACACACAATATTTTCCGGCAAAACCTGGGCCGATTTTCTGGCTAACGAACTTATCCAAGCCATTTATAAAAGGAAGGTACCCACCAAATTTAATCAAAATCGGCCCATTATTTTTTGAGTTATCGGTGTGATTCATATATATATATATATATATATATATATATATATATATATATATATATATATATATATATATATATATATATATATATATATATATATATATATATATATATATATATATATATATATATATATATATATATATATATATATATATATATATATATATATATAAACATATAAAAATTGAAACTTACCCCGGACATGTGTTCTGGGGTGCCTAATTAGCGCTCATTTGAAGAAATTTTTTAAATATTCACAAGTCGGAATCTCCTCATTAGTGAATTTTATAAAGAAAATTCACTAAAAGTATCAAACTTACGAAAATTAGAAAATAATATAAAGATTTACATTGTATCTTCTACATAACTTCCGTTGTTTTCTAAGCATCTGAAACATCGCCGTAAAAAAATTGTTCGCACATCTTCAAAAACCGCTGCATTTTCGTTAAAATAATTTATTTCTTGTCGTATAAGCTGTTTTAATTGCACAGTGGCCCCCGAAAGATCTTCACTATAAATATTGTTCTTGAGAACACCCCAAAGGAAAAAATCTAGCGGATTTAAATCGGGGATTTTAGCAGGCCAATGGAGTGGACAATTTTTTCCTATCCAGAGGTCATATTTTTTATTTAAGCAGTTCGTCACAGGTCTAACGTTATGTGGGGGAGCTCCGTCTTGCTGCCAGATTGCTCTTAAATTTAGAATAATTGGCAAGTCATCCAAATATTCCTCAACTTGCTCTTGTAACAAAATGAGATAAATAACACCTGTGAGATTTGTATGTAAAAAAAAAGGACCAATTATTTTGTTTTGGTGTATCCCACACCACACATTGACGGTTTTATGTCCTTGTTTTTTATTTGCTTTACCATATGCGTATTTTGTGTAGCCTAATGATGTTTGTTATATCTATTAAACAAACTAGCTGTAGAAAAGGACAACTTATCAGTCCAAAACACATTTCGCAAAAAAATCATTGTTTTTATTATATTTTTCAATAATTTGTTGGCAAAACAGTATTCTCTGTCGATGATCATTTTCGGTTAAGTGTTAAACAGGAAGAATGTGAAAAGGTTTATACTTAATTATTTTTTTTAAATTGCATAACGTTGCTTTGGCTTATATTTAAATCTTTAGCTATAAAATAAGTAGACCGACGTGGCTCTTCTACAACCGATAATAGAATATTCGTTTGTATTTCCTCACCAATAGTATTACTTATTTTGCTTCTATTTGCATTCTTTAATGAATTTGTGCCACAAGATTTATTGTAAATTTTCTTGAATGTTCCTTTGCCAGGCACAGTCTCATTCGGGTACAGTCTTCTAAACTCCCTTTTGGAAGCAGTCATGTTTTTATTACAATATAAGAATATTTCTAACATTCTACGCCTATTCTCTAAACTATGATAAGGCATGATCGCTTTTTTGAACACAATAAAGACTCCTAATAGAAAAAGAACTAACAAATCTTTACCTTTTTGACGTTTATACAAAATTAAAATGTTATTTCCAATTCTACTTTGTATTTTATTTAGTAATGCGTAAACAGAATTGTCGTTTTACATATTTCATCATAACTTAAAAACTGAGTATCCCAATGTACTATAACTATATATTCTTGTAATTAGAAAAAATCGACAAACTATAATATGTAAAAAAAATACAGTGTTCTATTTTTAAAAAAAAGTTTTGTTCCACCTCGTACATTTTTCAAAATACTTGAAGAGCAATAGCAAATTCAGAAACTGCGATATAATTTGTTCAAAATAAGTTTTGGAACAGATCAATTTGCCCAGAAATAACCAAAATAAAAGGGGGTTATCATCTTTAATACTCGCCCGGTACATTTTGTATATTCATTTAATTGTTGATACACTGTGTTATAGAAAATAAGCCCAAGCTTTTACTTGTATAAAATACAGTTTAAAAAAATTTACGATAAAGATAACTAAAAAGAGACCTAGTTCTGTCACTTTTAGCGAATTTTCGCAAGAAAAATTAAACTCTGTAAATTTAGGTCTCTAGCTTTAAAGACAAAGAAGTTATGGGCAGTTAAAGAAATAAATTTTGGAGTTTTCCTCAAAACGTCAAACTCGCAATTTTAAACGTCAAACTTGGCAATGTTTAGGCAAATAACGTGAAACAAATAAGGATTGTGAAAAGATAATGTTGCAAGAAGAGTGTTCTGCAAACCCTTAAGTTTCAGATTCAGCCGTCATTGCCCTTCATTTTACTAAAATATTTACAGAAAATTCATTTCTAATAGACCCTTTCTCTGATGCTTTGGCTGTCGGTTTAGTTAAGTTGATGCTTTCGCTGTAGGTTTAGTGAAGTTTATGGTTTAATGGTCCATAATTTTTTTTAGGTAATTTTCGTAGAACAAATTCGTTAATTCATTTTCGCATTTTTCATCGAAATATGATACGTTTGTAAGAAAAAAATCTGGACGCAGTAAGTGCGTTTTGGTAGCGAATTTTCGATAAATTTGCAGTTTAGCTCCCGAACGCTTTTCAAAAAACTGTTTTCAGAAACCTGCCTAGACCCCCCCTGGATCCATAAACCCCAAGAAAATTTCTTGTATATATATATATATATGTACCTGTGTGTTTGGCACACGACATATACTGTTTTTTCCTTGTTTGGACTCTTTAGTAGATCATACCTTAATGCAGGCTCGTAATGCAGTGGTGAATAGTGCGAAGAGCCGTCTCGGATTATGTGGCGGTTCTCGGCTTGCGGCAGGCTCTAGCGAGCAAACACACCTACTCCCCTGGCTCACAACACAACGGGCGGTTATGTGTTCAACCACCAACAGTCCCCAATGTCGCGCATAAAAATGACGGATATCATTTTCAAAACTAAAAAGGTACGAAAGATGCTCTCTTCTCTTATTACCAAGAAAGCCTCTGGCCTTGACGAGATCCCAGCAATTGTTCTCAAAAAATGCGCACCAGAACTTGCTCCTGTCCTGACTCGTCTATTTCAGATATCTTACAATAAAGGCATATTCCCTAGTAACTGGAAAACTGCTCGAGTACAACCCATCCCCAAAAAAGGATCCAAAGCGCTTCCTAGCAACTACAGACCTATTTATCTCCTTTCAGTCGTCTCTAAAGTGATGGAAAAGTATATAAACACCGAATTACTAAAATTTCTGGAAAAACACAATCTAATCCACGACAGGCAGTATGGATTCCGTCAGCGCAGATCGACTGCCAACCTCCTTTCCTTTGTCACCCATTCTTGGAACAAGTCTATGGAACTACATGGTGAATCCCAAATTGTCGCTCTAGACATATCCAAAGCATTCGACCAGGTCTGGCACGCAGCGCAACTAAATAATCTTCCGGCCTATGGCCTACCACCAAAACCTTGTACCTGGACAGCAAATTTTCTCTCCAACAGGAGCATTTCTGTTGTTGTGGATGGCCATTTCTCTAAACTGTATCCAATCAATGCAGGAGTTCCTCAAGGTTCAGCTTTAGCTCCTACTTTGTTTCTTCTCTACATCAATGACCTCCTCTGTAGCACATCCAACCAACTTCACAGTTACGCGGACGACAGCACCCTCCACTCAAATATACAATATTCGAAGTCTGTCTCCTTAGCCCAATTAGATGAGGATCGCAGACTCATGGAGGGTTCTGTCTCCGTGGATCTCCAAAAAATATTAGACTGGGGAAGTAGAAATCTTGTACAATTCAACCCCACCAAATCTCAGTCTTGCTTTCTTTCTCATAAGAGATACACCAGCCCTAGACCCATCACCATGACAACCAAGTTATTCAAAGTAATGAGTCCTTTTCTCTTGTTGGCATTTCTGTGGATCGAAATCTTAATTGGCACCAACATGTTACATCAATTGCAGAAGCGGCTGCTAAGAAATTAGGTTTCCTCTTCCGGGCTCGCAAATACTGTTCACCAGCTAATCTCTATACCTTATATACTTCACAAATAAGGCCAAACTTCGAATACTGCTCCCACATCTGGGGTGCTGCTGCCGCTTCTACACTCGCTATCCTGGACTCCATTCAAAAGAGAGCTATACGTCTCATCGGTGACCCTACCCTCACCCAAAGGCTGCCATCACTTGCCCACCGACGTGCCGTTGGTGACCTCTCTCTATTTTATAGATATCTGCACGGGCACTGCTCAGAGGAACTTTCCTCCATAGTTCCCCACCTGCTGCCCCCAACAGATCTGCCAGGGGAACAAAGCGAATGCACTATTTTACTGTCCAGGTCACCAGACATAGAACTTCTTGTTATGCCCGCTCTTTTGTCCCGAGGACTTCCAAGTTGTGGAATTCCTTGCCGGCACATGTTTTTCCTTCTCCTCCGAACCTTCAAGTCCAGAATTAACAAGCTGCCTCTTTCCTCCTTGTCAACACCCACGGTACGATAGTATTTAGGCTGTAAGCCCTCGTGGTATCTTGTTAAAATTAAAAAAAAAAAAAAATCACACCACTCTCTGGATACTTCCAACAGCTCACTTATTTCTTTACTGTGTGTGCCTGAAAACTGCTTGTGGAAGCCTAGAGCCTCCAATGAAATGTCGCAAGAAGTGTGTTTTACAAAGTCTTAGTTTTCAACTTCAACCGTCATTGTCCTTTATTTTAATAAAATATTTATAGAAAATTAATTTCAAGTCGGCCCTTTCTAACCTGCTTTGGCTGTAATTTTAGTTAGAGAGTTTACGGTTTAATTGTCTATAATGTTTATTGGAGTTTTGTTGAAGAAATTCGGTATTGAGGAGAGCACTATTGAATTTTGAAAAGATTTCTTTAAACTAGCACTAAGTAGTTTCTGTAGAATCCACATCAGTGGCTAGTTTCAGTTTTTCTCTGTTTAAATATATACAGGCTGAAACATTTCTACGTAAAGCTCAATATATCCGTTATTATAGAAGATACGAGAAACAATTGTATACCTTAATTATAGGGTGTCTTAAGCTGCACTTAAAAAAAATTGACAATTACAGGTGGCCCATAAGTCGTAGGTGACACCCCTTTTATTACAGGGTTTTCGCATTTTTCATGAAATTGTATTCCACGTTAATAGGTTAAAAAAAATTGATAGCGTTCTCTGCTTTGAGTTATTTCGATTGTTTTGCAACTTATTTATTTTTGGCCATGTCATAAATTATGGTACGGCGTTTATACCACTAGATAGCGAAGTCTAATGAAAATCACGCAATCGGAAAGAGTCCAAATTTCGCATAGAGGCAGCTCTCAAATATTTACTGACTAAAATTGAAACAGCCATAACTCTTTTTTTTTTAAATGGAACAGCTCGTATTTTATTTTAGAAGTGAGGGGCATGACCTCTGCTTTAGGTTTTGTATAACAGTCTCTATACCCAATACAAGCCCCAGTTTTGGAAATATTTGCATTTATAATTGCATACCACAGGGATCAGTTTAAAAATTTTCGTTCAGTTTTTTACTCAATTCTAATAACCGTTTAGCAATTATTTAGCGAATTGTCGGTGAAAACGGTTAAAATATTTAAAGTAAATTTGGTAAAAAAAAGGTAAGAATTAATTAATTTGATAGAATTATCTATGTTTACGTTTTCATAACATATAACTAGTCAATAAATTGTTTTCAAAAATGTCAAATAAGCCTAAAGACGGACTTAAGTAATGCTCATATTTCTGACAGCTCGTGACACGACAATATGAGTATTTTTCCTGTTATATTTTTTAGTGAATTTTCTTACAAAAAATCACTTATGGGGAGATCCCGATTTTTAAAAAAAAATCCTTAAACGAGCACGAACTAGGTTCCCTAGAAACCATATCCGGGGCCAGTGTCAATTTATATATATATATATATATATATATATATATATATATATATATATATATATATATATATATATATATATATATATATATATATATATATATATATATATATATATTTGTGTGTGTGTATGTATCACAACGATAACAAAAAATAATGTTCGGATTTTGATAAAATTTGGCATTTACCTTACCTTTCTAAATCGTTTCGATAAATTGCTTAGCCAAAAGAATCAAACTAGGTTTTCCGGGAAAATTTTGGGTTTTTTTTTAGATTATTTTTTTAAATTTTCTACCTAATTGCCAATTAAATATATAAATTGAATATTATTAATTGCTATCGCATTTTTTGTGTAAAAAATATTTAAGCAGTTTTCGAAGAAATTTTTTTTACATTTCCGTAGAAATCATTTTCTGTAAATTTTTAGCGATTTTTTAAAAAAAAATTCGCTTATGGGGAGATCTGTGTTTATATATATATATATATATATATATATATATATATATATATATATATATATATATATATATATATATATATATATATATATATCCGACCGATAACTCAAAAAATAATGGACCGATCTTGATAAAATTTGCAAAGTACCTTCATTTTGCAAGTGGCTTAAATAAGTTCGTTAGCCACGAAAATCGGACTAGGTTTTCCGGGAAAATTTTGTGTTTTCTTTATAAAAAAATTCATATCTCCGGAAATAACAAAGCAAGGGCAACCAAATTTGATACGCGTGTTTGTATTATAAAGAGTGAATTTTGTACCAAAATTTAGCATCCTAGCTTCAAAGACAAAGAAGTTATGGGCAGTTAGAGCAACAAATTTTGGCGTTTTCCTTAAAACGTCAAACTCGCAATTTTAAACGTCAAAATTGGCAATGTTTAGGCAAAGAATGTGAAACAAATACCGTTTGTGAAAAGAAAATGTTGCAAGAAGACTGTTCTGCAAACCCTTAAGTTTCAAATTCAACCGTCATTGCCCTTCATTTTATTAAAATATTTACAAAATATCCATTTCAAATAGACAGTTTCTTTGATGCTTTGGCTGTCAGTTTAGTTAACTTTGGTGGCTTTTTGGATATTTGTTTGTAGGTTTAGTGAAGTTTATGGTTTAACAGTCTATAATTTCTTTTAGCTAATTATCGTAGAACAAATTTGTTAATGTATTTTTGTATTTTTTATCGAAATATGATGTGTTTATGAGAAAAAATCTGGACGCAGTAAGTGCGTTTTGGTAGCGAATTTTCGGTAAATTTGCAGATTAGCTCCCGAACGCTTGTCAAAAAACTGTTTTCAGAAACCTGCCTAGGCCCCCAGTCTCCTGGATCCACAAAACCCAAGAAAAATTTCTTGTTCACATCCCCCAAGGAAGTTACGGGACGAGGAGGGAGTAGGGATGTATAATGTTTTTTAGCTAATTTTCGTAGAACAAATTCTTTATTGCATTTTTGCATTTTTTATCGAAATATGATGCGTTTGTAAGATAAATATAAGTGCGTTTTGGTAGCGAATTTTTGGTAAATTTGCAGTTTAGCTCCCGAACGCTTTTCAAAACACTGTTTTCAGAAACCTGCCTAGGGCCCCCCTGGATCCATAAACCCCAAGAAAAATTTCGTGTTCACACCCCCAAAGAAGTTACGGGACCAGGAGTGAATAGGGGTGCATATTTTTTTAGATAAATTTCATAGAACAAATTCGTTAATGCATTTTTGCATTTTTTGTCGAAATATGATGCGTTTGTAAGAGAAAAATCTGGACGCAGTACGTGCTTTTTGGTAGCGAATTTTCGGTAAATTTGCAGTTTAGCTCCCGAACGCTTTTCAAAAAACTGTTTTCAGAAACCTGACCCACTCCCCTGGAGTCCCAAACCCCAAGAAAAATTTCTTGTTTACACTCCCCAAGGAAGTTACGGGGCCCAGAGTGAGTAGGGGTGTATGATTTTTTTTAGCTAATTTTCGTAGAACAAATTCGTTAATGCATTTTTGCATTTTTATCGAAGTATGATGCGTTTGTAAAAGTAAAATCTGGACGCAGTAAGTGCGTTTTGGTAGCGAATTTTCGGTAAATTTGCAGTTTAGCTCCCGAACTCTTTTCAAAAAACTGTTTTCAGAAACCTGCCTAGGCCCCCACTCCCCTGGATTCACAAAACCCAAAAAAAATTTTTTGTTTACACTCCCCAAGGAAGTTACGGGGCCAAGAGTGAGTAGGGGTGTATGATTTTTTTTAGCTAATTTTCGTAGAACAAATTCGTTAATGCATTTTTGCATTTTTTATCGAAATATGATGCGTTTGCAAGAAAAAAATCTGGACGCAGTAAGTGCGTTTTGGTAGCGAATTTTCGGTAAATTTGCAGTTTATCTCCCGAACTCTTTTCAAAAAACTGTTTTCAGAAACCTACCTAAGCCCCCACTCCCCTGGCTCCACAAACCCCAAGAAAAATTTCTAATTTACACTCGCTAAGGAAGTTACGGGGCCAGGAGTGAGTAGGGGTGTATAATTTCTTTTTTTAGCTAATTTTCGTAGAACAAATTCGTTAATTCATTTTTGCATTTTTAATCGAAATATGATGCGTTTGTAAGAAAAAAATCTGGACGCAGTAAGTGCGTTTTGGTAGTGAATTTTCGGTAAATTTGCAGCTTAGTTCCCGAACGTTTTTCAAAAAACTGTTTTCAGAAACCTGCCCCCCTCCCCCCATGAATCCACAAACCCCAAGAAATGCACACCCCCCAAGGAAGTTACGGGACCAGGAGTGAGTAGGAGTGCTAAGCGGGGTAGGTAGTAAAAAGGAAATATGAGCAGAAAATTCGAATAAAGCGGGCTTGATTGCTGTCTTTTTTACATCATGAAGCCATATCCCCCTTACACACTGCATACCCCGCACCACCCCTATTCACTACCAGTCCCATAACTTCCTTGGAGGGTGTGAACAAGAATTGTTTCTTGTGGTTTGTGCACCCAGGTGGAGTCCTAGTAATGTTTCTGGAAACAATTTGTTGAAAAGCGTTCGGGAGCTGATCTGCAAATTTACCGAATTTCCATTAAATCCTTCCAATTTCAATAGCTCAATTTGCTATTAACGTACGCTTTGTTGGATAGAAAACCAACATTTAAGTTTATTTTCGGAAAATTTTTGTATATATATATATATATATATATATATATATATATATATATATATATATATATATATATATATAGTTTTTTTATTTATTATTATTGGCTGCGGCATCTCAGGCCATTAGCACATTCATTTCCCATCATTCAATATTTTTACAAATTTTCCAGACAAAGTCAACTTGGCTCGCCCAGGAATCGAACCCGGGACCTCTCGCTTAGCAGGCTGGCACCTAGCAACCTGCGCTACGAGTGCGTCTTTGTATATTTTCAAACCATAAGTAACTTTGATAAAATATAGTACATTGTTTCCACCTTATAGGCTATACCGGTAATCAGATTAATGCCTGCTCGCATTTGCTATTAAAAACATTTTAATGGAAATTCACTTCCATAACACATTTGCTGCATCTAGCCTTTTGAAAAATGTTTATATATTTTCAAAATATTTTAAAGAAAATTCGCTACCATAACGCACTTGCTGCGTCCAGAGATATATTTTTTTAGATTTTGGTCAATATTCATGAATGTGTAGTATGTTATTTCTAAAAAAAAAGTTTACGGATTTAAGTGAAAAAAATTGTTCGGGAATGTTCACACAAAAACTTTTAGAAGCTTCGTTGAAAAGCATTTTGTGAATATGTACGGATATTTTGGCAGGTGGATAAACAGCTTGAAGAAGTTCGTCGGTCAGGATAATCGCACCAGTTTTTTCGGGAACATTTAAAGTTTATTTTAGGAAAATTGTTGTTATTTTTCTAACAATAAGCTATTTTGAAGAAAAATGGTACACTCTTTCTACTATATACGGTGGCGCATTGAAAACGAAACAGACCGATTTGCGTCCAGAGAAATTTTTTTAAAAAACGCTGAAACACGTCAATTTTAATATTGAGGGAGACATGTTTTGACATAAAACTCAACTTTGTCACATCAACCCCTTAAGGGTGGTGATAACAACCCTTATTTTTTAAATAGGGAACATGGGTCGAGTGTTACATCATTTGAAATCCCTTTCTTTTCTGAATTCAGCACACTAATTTTTTGGAAGTTTTATTAACTCGTTTAAAAATTATGCACAGTTGAAGATGCAAAAACGCATTTCACTCATTCCGATAAGAAATGTGCTGATAGTCAATGTTTTGTTGGTTTGTAAACAAAAAATTTACTATCAGAACATTTCTTATCGGAATGAGAGAAATGGGGTTTATTATTTCAGTTTATCGGTCGGTTTGATACTTGATAGTACTACCGAAAATTAATTTCACAATGGTGTATTCTGAAGAAGAAAGGGTGAAATAAGTACTCTTTTCTTCAAAAACGATGACTGTGCCAACCGTATTGCAAATTTGTTTAATGAACGACATCCGAACAGACATGTTAACAGAAAATACATTTTGGAGTTAGTTGCAAAGTTTCGACAAAGCTGTTCAGTAGCCAACACAAAACGGGATCCTGAACGTGAATTTCCTGTTAGAAATGAGACTACTGAGATTAAAATTTTAGAACAAATTGCTGCAGACCCAACTTTGAGCACGAGAACATTGGTCACTGTTTCAAACATCAAAAGAAGAACTATTGAGCGAATATTGAAGCATCATGAATTTCACCCGTATAAAATTCATCTTGTACAACAACTGAATGAAGATGATTTTGATCGGAGGCTGGAGTTTTGTGAAATTATGACTGCACGAATAGCTGATAACGGGAACTTTCTGTTCAATATCTATTTTTCAGACGAGTGTACAGTCAATCGTCATAATTGTCGTTATTGGGCAGATAATAATCCAAGAAAGTCCACACTCAAACTCCACAGAAATTGAATGTCTGGACTGCCATTTTTGGAGACCGTTTAATCGGACCAATTTTTCTTGATGACAATTTGAGTGGCGAAACGTATTTGGAGTTACTAGAAGGTATCGTTTACCCTCTACTAATTGACATGGTTAAAAATGATGATCGCTATCAAGAAAATCAATTAGTGTTTCAACAAGATGAAGCTCCCCCGCATTTTTCACAACGTGTTAGAAAGTGTTTGAAGAGAGAGTTTCCAGGACAGTAGATTGGGCGTAGAGATGCTATTGAGGGCCCCCTAGATCACCGGATTTAACTCATTTAGACTTTTTTCGATGGGGCCATTTTAAGAGTAGAATTTCCGCAACAGAACCGGAGTCTCTGGACGAATTACGACGGGGCATTGTTAAAGAATGCCGTGTAATAACTCTACAAATGCTCCAGAATGTCAGAGCTCGTTTTGAACAAAATTTGTACTTTTGTATGGAAGCTGGTGGTCAACAATTTGAACACCTGCTTAACTGAATAAAGATTTTTGAACATTTGGTTTTGTTTTTTAGTTTTTTTAACGAAAAATTGACTAATTAGTGCATTTCTTATCGCAATGAATGAAATACGTTCTTGCAACTCCAAGTGTGAATAATTTTTAAATAAGTTAATAAAACTTCCAAAAAAAATTATGTGCTGAATTGAGAAAAGAAAGAGCTTTCAAATTATGTAGCACTCGACCCATGTTCCCTATTTAAAATATAAGGGTTGTTATCACCACCCTTAAGGGGTTGATGTGACAAAGTTGAGTTTTATGTCAAAATATGTCCCCCTCAATATTAAAATTGCCGTGTTTCAGCGTTTCTAAAAAAAAATTCTCTGGGCGCAAATCGGTCTGTTTCGTTTTAAATGCGCCACCCTGTATATGTCATACTGGTAACCAAATTTGATGCCTGCTTTCATTAAAAAATATTCTTGCCAATAAAAACCTTTTTATGAAAATTCACTGCCATAACGCACTGGCTGCAGTTGCTATTAGTAATACGTAATGTATTATAACTATTATTCAAATTGGCTAACGTAACGCGCTGACTGCGTTTAGGCTTATTTTTTTTGTCAAACCGGAACTTGAAATATATTACATGGCTGGTTTTTATTCAAACAATTTATGAATTAATATTAGTGAGAATGCATCTAGGCTTACATACTTTGTCCCTATATTAGGGTAGAAATGGGCCAGGGCTGACAATTTACTAAATTGTTAGTTGGTTGTATACAGTCTCTATTATTGAACACTCTGTGTTATTTGGAGCTGCCGTGACAACATACTTGGTTCCGCAACGAGGTGGCGGCACGTGCTTCGTGTCTTATATCTCACTTAATGTTGGAAGGCTGGCTACCATAGCCGTATTACTTTATAGGTGTATTTTCGCTGCAATTAGTATGCCGTACTGACGAGCTATAATTAGAGCGAAACCGGTCTACGGTTCTAATTGAAGACCTTGGTGCAAAAACCGGCCAAGTCCACTTTTGGGTTAAATTACGTTTTTTCACTGGGAATATAATTTAAAGCATCCCTGATCGATTGGTGCAAAAATCAGACAAGTCCGAAATATATTAATGATTTGAAATGCCCAAAGGACTCAGCTGACAGTACCCTTTGGGGCAAAAACCAGTCATGTCCAGGACTTGTTCGATTTTTGCACCAACGTTAATACTAGTGGAGTGGGAGGACATGACCATGAACGATTGCGCGCTAAGCTTATTAGACGCGTTCCGGCAAGATTCAGTCTTCTTGTTGCTTTTTATGTTTGCGTGCACGTGGCACATGGTCTGTTGTTTATCGTGTGTATTTTTACGCATAATAGTTGTGTGATAATATCAAACATGATGGCATCTGATGAAGAAGAACCTTTTATGTCATCTGGTAGTGAATATTTGCCATCTGATAGCGATCAGCCTAGTACTAGCTTAGTTATAAACAAAAAAAAATAAAAAACGAACGACAAATCGCAGGAAAATTGAAAATATTCCTTTAAATAATCCGAGTCTGATGCCAGTTGTAAACAAGGATATTTTACCAGCCAATGTAAATACTCCTTCTACAAAAAAAGGAAAAAAGAGAATACGAAATGAGGCATTATGGCAACGAAATATTAGAAAAGCAAAAATGGCAAAAGGTGAAGAGTACACTACGGCAAAAAGTGGAAAATTAATACCAGAGCGAAAAGTGGGTAACGATTGTGCTTGTCGTCTTAAATGTTTTTCGAAGATCAATGCGGAAGAAAGAAATCAAGTCTTGCAGGAATTTAATGGCTTAGCTAGTAAAGAAAAGCAAGATCTATACTTGGGTGGCCTAATCCGGGTAGACAAGGTAGCAAGAAAAAGATTGAGAACAGGAACCGGCAAAGCAAAGACTGTTACTTTCCATTACAAGGTAAGTTAAGATAATGATTAAAGTTTAGTTAGTTTCTATATAATAAATATTGGTGTAATGCAATCTAATGGCAAAACACCAACATCAAAAATTGCCAAAATATGTGGGCATTGTCACCGGATAGTTTCTATATGTTTGTGGCGGATTCACATTGTTTACTTACGGTATTTTATATTACGCCACAAAAAAATCAAAATGGCGGACACTAGACACCATTTTGGTTTTTCTTTTTTCCCTTCTATAGCCTAAACGGCTTAACCGAATTTGTTAAGTGAGGTGTCGCTGGATACATTATAAAAAAATAAAATGGCGGACGTAAGACATAATTTTCCTTTACTAAATTTACTGAACTTTGTTTTTAACTTTTTAATAATTAGATTTTTCCTTTAAAAATGGGTTCGGCTTTTATATTTTTCAAAATGATTTTTATTATTTTTGTACCTACTATTCAAAAACATTAAATCTTAAATATGCTTATATTTCAGATTCGTGTTAAAGGTACTGAATATATGGTCTGCAGACAGGCATTTTGTTCAATCCATGGAATTACCAAACACCGGGCAAATCGTATAGGGCTCACTTTAAAAGAAAAAATCGCCGCGCCACTGGACATGAGGGGTAAACATAATAATCGCCCTAACAAAATTCCTAGGAATATTATAGCTGCTATAGATAACCATATACTAAGCTTTCCCAAGCGCTCATCACATTATAGTCGAGAGAAAAACGAACGTCGGACCTATTTATCGTCTGATCTGAACGTTTCCAAAATGTATAGGTTATACTTGGAAAAATATGAACCAGATGTCTCTGAAAAACTTAAACGTGAAGAAAAATGTCAAGCAAAGATTTCGTATGACTTCTACTTTCGTCATTTTCGCGAAAACTACAATATAAGCTTTGGTTCTCCTCGTTCGGATACATGTCAGACATGCGATAGGTTGGAAAATTTAACAGCAGCAGAGCAAGATCCTGAGACCAAACATGTACTAGAGAGAGAAAAAACATTACATATTAGAAAAGCGGAAGTATTCTATACATCGATGAAAGAGAAAACCCTGCTTGCCAAGACCGATGAAACAGTAGAAGTTTTATGTTTTGACTACCAACAAAATCTTCCTCTCCCGCATGTTCCGGCTGGAGACGTTTTTTATAAGCGACAGCTGTGGCAATACAACTTTTGTATTTTTTCTGGAAAAACCGGGTTATCAACATTTTACATGTACGACGAGGCCACATCAAAAAAAAAATAGCAACGAAGTCATTAGTTTTATCCACCATTATATTACTACGCTTCTTTCCGAATCTATAACAACATTGTACCTGTTTTCTGACAACTCGTTTGCTCAGAACAAAAATCATACTATCACCAAATATTTGTTCACCTTGGTTAATCAGCGTATTAAAAATATTACTCAAGTTATTCATCAATATCCTGAGCCTGGTCATAGTTTTTTACCCTGTGACCGCTCCTTTGGCTTAATAGAAAAAGAGAAAAGAAGAAGAGAACGAGTTTACGTACCTGCCGAATGGAAAGAACTAGTAAGAAAAACTAGCAAAATGTTTCGGGTCGTAGATGTAACTCAGGACATAATAATGGACTTCACCGAGCATTTTAAACCCATTTTTAAAGCAACGTTTACCAGCCAAAAAAATAAAACAAAATTTTCTATCTCAACATTCCGATTATTTAAATATCAAAGCGGTTCTAACTTCATTGAATGTAGCACTAACGTTTCATTTCCAATTTTCGATAAATTTTCCGCTACTAAGCTTGGCACTAATTTATCGCTACCTACGACAAAGATGACCCAGGCCTATCCTTTGCCAATAAATGAAAAAAAGGTGGAAGATGTGAAGCTATTAGTTAAGAAATATGTACCAGAAGCATACCACGGTTACTACAATAGAATATTCGCGGAAGTTGGAGAAGAATCAGAACCACAAGTGGAGGCGGTAGAACCTCGAGAGGAACCTTTAGAAGACGCAGCCTATGAATCAGACTCTTCGTTTATGTAGTTCTGTACTTGAATAATATTTTATTTATGAAATAAATATTGGTTCAATAAATTTTGTGTTTTTTTTTATATTTTGGTGCAAAAGTCGGACAAGTCCAAATTTTCAAAAATCACTTTTGGTGTGATTTTTACAAAATTTCAATTTTATATTGGGCCATATAACAAATAACAATAATATCTATATTTAAACCAAAATTTGGGACAGTTGCAAATTTATTTCCAAATTTAGAAAGTTTTTTTTGATTTCTCACAAATTTTAATTTTAGGACTTGGCCAGTTTTTGCACCAAGGTCTTCAATTGTAGTGTGAATGCATCTAACCTTACAAATTTATGAATATCGAAACTAGGAGGTGGTGGTATAAAAGAAAATAAAAACAACAGTTTGTATTTTTTGTATTATTTTATTAGAATTAAAAAGTACAATTTAATAAACTCACTGGTAATATTATTTGAAAACTTAATTAAATAATTTAACTATAAGTACCTATGTAATATGCTGATTAAAATTATTGTTAAAATCAAAGTTAGTTCTTTGCAGTCATGGAGTTATGTTTGTAATTGACCGCCGCATTAAAACATTTTTCAAACAGGTTATTTATGATGTAGTCCACGTTCCCGTCTAACATCGGTAGCGCCTCATGTGCTGAAAAGGACACGTTAGTCATTATATACGCTTTTGCAAAATAATGTAATATAGTATAGCAAATCTTAATCGACTACTATTAAAACTTAATTTAATTGTCCCATTTTGCTTTACTAAAACTTATTTTCCAGCAATACCACATTCCACTCATACTCTGTTTTGCAGAAGGCTTACTGAATAAGTCTGTAAGACAGGAGAGTCTTTGGTCCAATATTTGCTGATACATTATTTGTTTTAAATTGTAAATAGTGGAAAAACAGTTTATTAATAATATTTTTATATTATTTTTTCAATTAACTATTCCTTTATTAATTCTACTATTCAGTTGCTCAATCTAAATAGCTCTGATAAATTACCAGTTAAAAACTTAGTTGTGTAAAAATGAAGAAATTTTATGTATGGCTCTAAATTGCATATGTCGACACATAATAATTTTGTGATAATAAAGTTTGAGTGATTGCGAGAAACTTCTGATTCACTTTTTTTTAAATTTCAACAACACACCACGATGGGCTTACAACCTAAATACTATCGTACTGTGGGTGTTGACAGGGAGGAAAGAGGCAACTTGTTAATTCTGGACTTGAAGTTTTGGAGGCTCGGAGGAGAAGGAAACACATGTGCCGGCAAGGAATTCCACAACTTTGAAGTCCTCGGGACAAAAGAGCGGGCATAACAAGAAGTTCTATGTCTGGTGACCTGGACAGTAAAAGGGTGCATTCGCTATGTTCCCCTGGTAGATCTGTTGGGAGCAGCAGGTGGGGGAACTATGGAAGAAATCTCTTCTGAGCAGTGCCCGTGCAGATATCTATAAAAGAGAGAGAGGTAATCAACGGCACGTCGGTGTGCAAGGGATGGCAGCCTTTGGGTGAGGGTAGGGTCACCAATGAGACGTTTAGCTCTCTTTTGAATGGAGTCCAGGATAGCGAGTGTAGAAGTGGCAACTGCACCCCAGATGTGGGAGCAGTATTCGAGGTTTGGCCTTATATAAGTATATAAGGTATAGAGATTAGCTGGTGAAAAGTATTTGCGCGCCCGGAAGAGGAAACCTAATTTCTTAGCAGCCGCTTCTGCAATTGATGTGACATGTTGGTGCCAATTAAGATTTCGATCCACAGAAATGCCAAAAAGAGAAAAGGACTCATTACTTTGAATAACTTGGTTGTTCATTGTGATGGGGTCTAGGGCTGGTGTATCTCTTATGAGAAAGAAAGCAAGACTGAGATTTGGTGGGGTTGAATTGTACAAGATTTCTACTTCCCCAGTCTAATATTTTTTGGAGATCCACGGAGACAGAACTCTCCATGAGTCTGCGATCCGCATCTAATTGGGCTAAAGAGACAGGCTTAGAATATTGTATATTTGAGTGGATGGTGCTGTCGTCCGCGTAACTGTGAAGTGGGTTGGATGTGCTAGAGAGGAGGTCATTGATGTGGAGAAGAAACAAAGTAGGGGCTAAAGCTGAACCTTGAGGAACTCCTGCATTAATTGGATACAGTTTAGAGGAATGGCCATCCACAACAACAGAAAATTTGCTGTCCAGGTACAAAATTTTGGTGGTAGGCCATAAGCCGGAAGTTTATTAAGCAGCGCTGCGTGCCAGACCTGGTCAAATGCTTTGGATATGTCTAGAGCGACAATCTGGGATTCACCGTGTAGTTCCATAGACTTGTTCCAAGAATGGGTGACAAAGGAAAGGAGGTCGGCAGTCGATCTGCGCTGACGGAATCCATACTGCCTGTCGTGGATTAGACTGTGTTTTTCAAGGAATTTTAGTAGTTCGGTGTTTATATACTTTTCCATCACTTTAGAGATGACTGAAAAGAGAGAAATAGACCTGTAGTTGCTAGTAAGCGCTTTGGATCCTTTCTTGGGGATGAGTTGTACTCGAGCAGTTTTCCAGTTACTAGGGAATATACCTTTATTGTAAGATGTCTGAAACAGACGAGTCAGGACAGGAGCAAGTTCTGGTGCGCATTTTTTGAGAACAATTGCTGGGATCTCGTCAAGGCCAGAAGCTTTCCTGGCATTAGAGAAGAGAGCATCTTTCGTGCCTTTTTAGTTTTAAAAATGATATCCGTTATTTTATGCGCGACATTGGGGACTGTTGGTGGTTGAACATTTGGAGGTGGGTTGAGAGTAGAATTGCCGGCGAACAATGAAGCATAAAGTTCAGCCTTGCCCAGGGTGGTAGAAACAATTTCACCCCCTGCGACAAGAGGTGGGAACGTGCTTTTGCAGAAATTATTCCCAATAGATTTAGCAAGAGCCCAGAAGGATTTGCCGCCGTTGGAGCTTAAGAGGACTTTGTTTTTGATGTGGTTATTAAACGAGTTTTTTGCCTCAGACAGAATGCTGACATAGCGGTTTCTTGCATCGTTAAATGCTTGACGATTTTCTTGACTGGGATTGTGTAGAAGCGTTTTGTGAGCTTATATACAAGGAAAGTAAGTAGGTTGCTAAACCATATTGGCCAAAAACTGCTGACTGCAAAGGCCTCCACTGATCTCCCTTGTGGATTGGTTTTTGAAGATCCTAGCCATTCCTTATTATGGACATCACCAAGAATAGTGACCTCGGAGGAAGGATATTCAGAAATCAGATAGTCGGCTTTTTCAGAAAGGTAGTCAAAAAGCTGGACAAAGTTGTTGCCAGAATGTGACAGGTAAATGCAACAGATGAATTTAATTGCAGCTCTTAGAGAGAGTTTTATCCATAGTATGTATTTTCTTCTAGCTTCTAAATTGGGTAGTCTGGTGCAGGGTAGATTGCTACGGACGTATGTGCACACGCCTACATGCAATCTAAAGGAAGTAAAGAGTTCATATCCCGGGAAATTAAGGTGATTAGTGGCTGTTTTGGCACTGATTTGGGTTTCGGTGAGGAAGAGGAGTTGGGTCCTGTTAGCCTGGAGGAAATGGTGGACGGAGCTCAGGTTAGAATTTAGGCCACATATATTCGAAAAGGATATGTCAAATCTTAATGTTGGCGCCCCCTGTACACCCCTCTCCCGAAGATCCAAATGGAGGGGTATTTTACCTCCGGAATATTTTGTACAAGGAGGAGCCATCATCATTTTTGCTTATAAGGGAAATCGACTTCATTCTGCAGATTGTAATTGGGGGAAGATGAACGGAACATTTAAACATTCTATATTCGATAATAAAATTTCTAGCCCCATGACTTGTATCTTTAAATTGAAACATTCCTAATTCACATGAACTTAATACCGGAGAGACTAACCAAATTCAGAACAAGAGCACCTAATATAACCTAATATAACATTAAGGATAAAGAAATTACCGCTTATACGACATATATACAAGATTTTCTTTCTCAATTTCTGCCTAATCTACTTAATGCAAAATGGCCGTCATTTATCAAAAAATTATGTGCTATTAAAACACAACCACAAAATAGAACATTTACAGAGACTGAGACAGGTGCTAAATAAAAACACTTACCTTTAACTGGTGCAGTTCCTTGTACCAAATCCTCCTTTTCAGTAATCTCATTGGCCTTGTTTTCCTTTTTGGGGGCTAACACTTTTGTTAACGTTTTGACTAAAAATATAATGAAGGTGTTACTATTTATAAGGTGCTCAGATAATTACACATTCAGTAAAATATATAATTTTAATAAGCTTTAACCCATGCTTCGAAAACTTTAAAAGCTTATCACAATTTGTTCACCTACTGGGTACTAAGTCTTAAAAATAGGCAAACTGAAGATTAATACAAAAATATAAACGAAAGTAAGGCAGATAAAGAAGTACATGACTTTGTACAGCTAAACACGACTAAACGGCTAAAACTTGAATGACTTACGATTATGAGGTACCCTGGGGTATTATTGTGGATAAGTAAATGTAGTAAACAATTAAAAACCAAAGTCGTAAACCGATAGTTGATAGACAGGCTATTCTTCTTACTTAGAGGCATTTTAACATTGGTACGACATAGGAGCGTTTCATGTGGTACAGCTGGATTTTTCAATGTTTGTAGCGGAAAGTCGAAATTTTGGGTTTCTTGGTGAAAAGGATATAAGCGGGGCGGTAGTGACTCTTTCGCAAAGGATGTTCAACTGATCAAGTGGGAAAGCTACACCGTATGAAAAACCCCTGCAGAAATAAAGTCGTGGCGTCGACAAAGAGCGCCATGCTTATTATATAGGTGAGGAGAATAAGTACACTTGGAGAACACCCAAATCACCACAACACATATTTCAGAGACCTTACGATTGTTTCGTTGACAATGTCAACATCTTCAGAGGAAGAAAATTCGGTCTCTGAAATATGTGTTGTGGTGATTTGGGTGTTCTCCAAGTGTACTTATTAGTGCTCATCACAGGTTTTAGTTTTCACATAGGTGAGAAGAGATGAGGGAAGAAACAAATAACATACCAACCCTTCAAGCAGTTATTTTCAGGATTTAATTTCTATCGCTATATCTTATTTATTTTAATTGTCTTTGGACGGTTCACAGTTTGTCGAGGTTAATACTTCTTAATTTGTTCAATGGGGAGGATGTAATATAAGATCAACGCATAGTTGGCGCTACAGTCGGGAGGATGTCATATGACATCTTTGCATCTGACGTGCATATATTACGTCCGTTTTCTACCTATATTAATTTGGCGCAAGTATGGGAAAACTGGTATAAGTCTGATATATTCGATATTGAGTTAAATAGTGGAACATGTCCGAAGTGACCAGAATAACCGCGTGAAAACTGATATAAGTAGACAAATACAATTCTGTAGGCGATATTACTTGGTGCATATGGCATAACTCAAAGTTTTTGTTGTGGAAATAGATACAAGTCTACTTGACACACTCAAATCAATCTTTAGTTGGTGTATGTCGACATAATGGTGTGTCCAATTTATTAAAGAATCACAGTATGTAAGGAAAACTGGTATATGTGGACATATTGAGTTTTAAGTATCTGTAACAGTTGATATATGTAGACTTATATCACTTTACACCAAAGTATTGCAACTTTTTAACAATATAACTCTACATGTATCAGTATACACAAAGTATCACTACAAAATGCGTAGTGGTAAGTACCTATACTTATGTCAGTATTCTCTCAGTATTGCTTGAAGTTACGTGTTTGTTGTGAGGTGTTAACCACATTATTGGATTTTTTGTTCAAGTTGAAAGTTGCGGAGTGTTGTTAACGCGAATATAAGAGTGAATTTGCCAGGATGTTTCACAGTTAATTAAGGTATTAATAACTGTTTCTTCACAAAACAATATAATACTTGACCTAGGTATTTACATTTAGTGAGGTTATGGCGTATTCAAAAAGATCAGAGTTTTTGGCTGAACTTCGAAAGAAGGTGGAGAATGAAAAATATTCCTCTAGGATTTTAGATGGTAAAAACAGTGTTCGTAATAACAAACACATTAGGTATATTTGATTTTTATAAATTTTATTACAGACGGCGAGAATAGTAGAGGCACGGCAATGTTAACAACGGAGGTATCAGCTGACAATACTAAAAGTGATGACCATATAATATGCTCTATTTATAATGGTAAACCCACTTCAAATACATCTTCTATGATATATATGTATTCTAACAACAATAAATTTCAGATTGCAGTCGTTCAGAAATCGGAGAACTGTATACGTCATCTAAGGTTACTGTTGAAGTTTGCTCCGAGGATGACTCACAGTGTGATTCACACGATTTGATTCAAGATAACGTCTTAGAAGCAGTTGAATTTTTGGGAATCCCAGACAGTATCTTGATAGATCAAATCGGAATGAGGGGATATAACAGTACTCATGAATTGGGCGGAAGTCATTGTTCACAAAGTGATAATGTGCGCCCGGACAGAATTCTCAGAACTAAAAATGAAAGGAATGTGTTGAATGATAATGGAAACAATAAAAACGAGGAGATATTGAAAAGATCTGAATACAATGAGGCAGAAAGCATCCTATACGCTGAAGAATATAACGAAGATGAGCCAATGGATGATAGTGACGCAGACCCAGATTATACTCCCGAAGTTGAAAGTGCCGATATAAAGCATAAAGAGCAGCTGGTGAAAATTGCCCAAGACGAAAACAAAGCAGAGATATCAAAACAGCCAAATCGAGAAACACGAGCAGTCCGAAATGATCGAAAATTAAAGAGAAATCTTGGACTGGAGTACAAAACAAAATATGGAAAAACAGTCAAAAAGAGAACGTGTCAAGAACTAGCAAACTGTAGACTCAAATGTAAAACCACCATACCTGATGAAAAGAGACAGCATATATTCAATATATGGGAAATTACAATAAAAGGGTTTCTTTCATAGCTTCACTAATTACAGCGCTACCCAAAAAATGTTGTAAACTGAAAACTGTTGATCCCGCGAAACAAAAAAAATAGAACTATAACTTATAATTTTCACTTACCTTTAGATGGATGTCAAAAAAGGGTTTGCAAATCCTGTTTCATGAAAACATTTGGTGAAACAAACAGGTTCATATCTGATGTCCTACAAAATAAAAATGCCTGTGCATCCGGAATTACTCACGGTGATTTAAGAGGAAAATCAGCACCTGCTAATAAAATTCCAGAAGAAGACATTGATCTGGTTCGTCAGCACATTCTTTCGATACCGTCTTATGAAAGCCATTATTGTAGGAAAAAGTCAGATAAAAAATACCTACCTCATTATTACTCTCTGTCCAAAATGTACGATGAATACAAAAAATGGATCCCTCCAAACAAGTCGCCTGTGTCACGATTTGTATACCAAGCAAAATTTCATGAATTAGGAATAAAAATCAAATCATTGAACAAAGACACATGCGCTTTGTGTGACAAATATAACATGCAACTCAGAATAACGTCCGATGAACAGGAAAAAGACAAAATACAAGACCAACTAGAAAAACACCAAAAGGATGCAGAGGATGCATATGCAGCAAAAAGAAAAGACAATGAAGCATCAATGACTGACCCATCCAAACAAGTAATAACCTTTGACCTGCAACAATGTCTGCCAACACCAGCTATCGAAACATCAGTAGCCTTTTACAAACGGCAATTGTGGACTTACAATCTGACGTTGTATCGATGTGGTGATAAAGCAGCTTTTAAATGTATGTGGCATGAAGCCGTTGCAGCAAGGGGTGCCAACCAAATAGCGTCTTGTCTTATTAAATATCTAGACCAGACAACAGATGTGAAGGAAATAACATTATATTCCGATACATGTGCGGGGCAAAATAAAAACTCCTATCTTTGTTTGATGTTCATGCTTGCTATCAAGAAACATCCCCACTTAGAGCACATTAATCATAAATTTCTCGTACCTGGGCACACCCACATGGAATGTGACGGGATTCATTCCATTATAGAGAAAAAGAAGAAGAAATATCCCCTTTCAATAGAACACCCAAGAGATTGGATGAATTTGGTCCGACTTTGTGGTTCTAAAAGACCATTTCACGTGACGGAAATGAACCAAGAGGATTTTTTTTGAATTTTCAGCACTCTTCAAAAATCAATTTCAACTGAGAAAAATCGACACAGATGGCGATAGAGTTTACTGGAAAAATATTAAATGGTTAAGGTATTCTCAGCAACCTGGTGTGGTAGAATATAAAACAAACCTTGATGATAATACACCATTTAAAAAAATAAATTTCTTACGAAAAGGATCATCATGGCCAAAGACTATAAAAGTTCCACTTTCATACAGATCTTCAAATCCCATAAGCAAAGAAAAGAAAGCAAATCTCTTGGAACTGCTGCCTTATGTTGATAAGACGTTTCATGATTTTTATAAGAACTTATTGACCAAAGAAGATCTGCAGAATACTTTACCTTATCCTGATTCGGATGGTGACAGTGAAGAGGAAACAAATTAATTAAAAATTATATTTGACGTTCAATTACGTTAAAGAAATTTCATTGTTCATTTCGTTTTTTTTTTGCTTGTTTGTGAAAAATGGTATAAGTACTTTTCTTTTAATAAATTTTGTGAAAACTGGTATAAGTGAATTTTTTTCTCTCATATACTTAAACTATTTAGATTTTTGAGAAAGCTATCAAATACAGGCCTGTTTTTTAAACAACTTCAGAAAAAATTACTAATATATTTAATCATACATAGATTTGCTAGACTTTAAACTTTACAATGCTTTCCTGAAAACCTGTGAAATTGGACATATACCAGTTTTCCCATACATGCGCCATTTGTTAGTTCACATACCCATGCTGTTATCTCATGTGCGAAGAAAAAATCATCAAGGCTGAGTTTGAATGAGTGAGGAATGATTGAGGAATACTTGAAAGTGCCTTTATTTACAAGGTCTTTCGATGCTCAATCACCTTTAACCATAAAAAGAGTTTATAAAACTGTAAACTTGATAGAAGAATGAGCAGTTTTCGGACGCAATTGTTTATTTATAAAACTAAATGATGAACCGCCTTCAGTGCGATGGTAAAAAATATATAATATATCCCCACTACCTGTACAACTATTAAAATCTGCTCCCCACTCAACTGGTTAATAGTACATTAGATCTATCAGCGTTTTTGAAATTTAATCAGATAATAAGGTGTAGAATAAGGGATGAAGATTTGTATGAGTGGTATGTATGTGTGTTACTCGATCGCGTATAAACGGCCTAACAAATTCCTGTATCACTTAATCCTTTGGTACGATGGTGAAATAGGGGTTGAAATCTTATATATAAATACACATGAATTTGCATTTACAGAAAATCAACCCTTAAGGGTGAACAAGTAGAAAAATCGATGAAAGGTGGTGTGAGAAAACTGGATACATTATGCTTAGTAACAGGAATCGTAATACAAATGCACTCCAAAAACGTATCAAACTCAGAACCTTTCCAACTACATTGCAACAGTGTTTCATAGAGTTATTTTTAAGAATGCTTAAGAATGCTTTTTTTGATAAAATAAATCACTAGAATAAAAACACCTTCAATTTAAAAAAAAAGTTTAAAAACTACAAACTTTGACGATGGTAACCTTATCCTATACTTGGACTAACCATATTTAGTGAATTGAGGAGAAACCTTATTTATTGCAGCCAATTTCAAATTTGGTTAAACTAGATATTTTAATGTGTGATTAAAAAATAAGGATGCGTTGCTACATGTTTTCTATATGACAAATTATTTGCTACCAATACACGTAATTTTCTACTTCTAGATCTAAAACAAATACTTACCTCTCTTTGGTGCAGCGCATTTTTCTAGTTTCATCATATTTCTCATTTCACCATTTTTGTTTTTTACTAGGGGATTTGCTTTTTTTCTCAACGTTTCAACTGAAAATATAAAACAAGAATGTATGTACTAAGGATAAAACCACACAAGACAAAATTTGTAAGTCATAGACTTATGTGTGTGTATATATATATATATATATATATATAGACAAAATACACGCTACTAATCAAAAACCGGAATGTTGACATTTGAGTGGAAAAATTGGCTGTCTGCCCACGGGCTTGCAAACTCTTCTGGACTATTGCTAAATCACTTTAGAATAATTTCTGCAAGAGCACGTTCCCGCCTCTTGTTTCAGGGGATGAAATTGTTTCTACCGCCCTGGGCAAGGCTGAACTTTTTGCCTCCTTGTTCGCCGGCAATTCTTCTCTCAACCCACCTCCAAAAGTTTCAACCACCAACAGTCCCCAATGTCGCGCATAAAATGACGGATGTCATTTTCGAAACTAAAAAGGTACGAAAGATGTTCTCTTCTCTTAATACCAGGAAAGCCTCTTGCCTTGACGAGATCCCAGCAATTGTTCTAAAAAAATGCACACCAGAACTTGCCCATGTCCTGACTCGTATGTTTCAGACATCTTACAATAGAGGCATATCCCCTAGTAACTGGAAAACTGATCAAGTACAACCCGTCCCTAAGAAAGGATCCAAAGCGCTCCCTAGCAACTACATGCCTATTTCTCTCCTTTCAGTCGTCTCCAAAGTGATCGTAAAGTATATAGACACCGAATTACTAAATTTTTTTGAAAAACACAGTCTAATCCACGACGGGCAGTATGGATTCCGTCAGCTCAGATCGACTGCCGACCTCCTTTCCTTTGTCACCCATTCTTGGAACAAGTCTATGGAACTACATGGTGAATATCAGATTGTCGCTCTAGACATATCTAAAGCCATCGACCAGGTCTAGTATGCAGCGCTGCTTAATAAATTTCCGGCCTATGGCCTACCACCAAAACTCTGTACCTGGACAGCAAATCTTCTCTCCAACCGGAGCATTTCTGTTGTCGTGGATGGCCATTCCTCTAAACTGTATCCAATTAATGCAGGAGTCCCTCAAGGTTCAGCTTTAGCCCCTACTCTGTTTCTTCTGCACATCAATGACCTCCTCTCAAGCACATACCACCCAGTTCACAGTTACACGGACGACAGCACCCTCTACTCAAATATACAATATTCCCTGCCTGTCTCTTTAGCCCAATTAGATGAGGATCGCCGACTCATGGAGGGTTCTGTCTCCGTGGATCTCAAAAAAATATTAGGCTGGGGAAGTAGAAATATTGTACAATTCAACCCCACCAAATCTCTGTCTTCTCTCATAAGATATTCACCAGCCCTAGACCCATCACAATGAACAACTAAGTTATTCAAAGTAATGAGCCCTTTTCACTTGTTGACATTTCTGTGGATCGAAATCTCAATTGGCACCAACATGTCACATCAATTGCAGAAGCGGCTGCTAAGAAATTAGGTTTTTTCTTCCGGGCTCGCAAATACTTTTCACTAGCTAATCTCAATACCTTATATACGTCACAAATAAGACCAATCCTCGTATACTGCTCCCACATCTGGGGTGCTGCTTCCGCTTCTACACTCACTATCCTGGACTTCGTTCGGAAGAGACCTATACGTCTCATCGGTGACCCTACCCTCGCCCAAAGGCTGCCATCCCTTGCCTAGCGGCGTGCCGTTGGTGAACTCTCTCTCTATTTTGTAGACATCTGCAGGGGTACTGTTCAGAGGAGCTTTCTTCCATAGTTCCTCCACCTGCTACCCCCAACAGATCCATCAGGGGTACAGAGAGAATGCACCATTTTACTGTCCAGGTCACCAGACATAGAACGTCTTGTTATGCCCCCTTCTTTGGCCCGAGGACTTCCAGGTTGTGGAATTCCTTGCCGGCGCATGATTTTCCTTCTTGTCCGAACCTCCAAACCTTCAAGTCCGGAATTAACAAGTTGCCTCTTTCCTCCTTGTCGACACCGACGGTACGATAGTGTTTAGGCTGTAAGCCCTCGTGGTATGTTGTTGAAATATTTATAAAAAACGGGCTAATTATTTTGTTTTTCTTATTTTATTATAATACCCTTTTCACTTTGTCAAACAGATTATTTTACTGTAAGAAAACCTTAACGGACAAAGCCTATGTATCTCTTAACACTGTAAATCTAGTTGGTGTCACAACGTGTGTATTTACTCGATTTTGAAATTGTTGGAATTTTTATACTGTGTATAATTTGGCTCAGTATAAAATATATAAGTCCCGCATAAATACAAGACGTAAATATGTATACTTTTAATATCTCAATTTATCACAGAACATTTCTCAGATCTGATTATCGTTTGGCTAACAAATTTTGAGTCATGAGGTCAATGAATAAACTGCTAGTTATCTTATTTATCCCTGTAATGATGCGTACTTTGTTGGAGAAATGATCGACAAGTCCAAAAATTGTCTTGTAATGAATTTGGTTCTTTAAAGCGTACTTTTTAATGACTTTTAGAGGCCGCACTCTTTAATCAGTTATAGAACGTAAAGGAAAGTTGTAATCTGGTATGGAAAGCAGCATTATGTAATGTTTAGAGCTTAAGATGGTTGAAGAAAAATAATTAGGTTCAAGCAATTTTGGTATATTAAAATCTGAAGAACCATTAGATGATCATTGTCAACCTATTTAGAACACTCTATAAAATGACGTAAAAATAACCCACACATCAAATGACTTTTTTTTTTTTGGCAATTTTAAACAATTTTACGATTGTAAATAATTACGAATGTTATTATTATTATTATATATCTCTGGAAATATGCCTACCAGAAGGGAATTCCGAAGATAAGACACTCTGAGAAAGAACAGGGATTCTAAACAAACCGTTTTATAAGTGGGTAAACTGACACCAAAGCGTACGCTTTTAAAAAATAAAACCGGTTTGCCTATTTAAGGTCGCGACTAGTTTCACTAAAAATCAATGTCTGGGAAGCAACGTCGATAATAGTATTGATAGAAGAGGCAGATACCTCCAGCCCTTCCTCTGCTGTCTAGAGCAGTATAGGTGACTCAAGGAAGATCCAAGGAAATAAAGAGTAGAAATTTCTCAATTTATTATTAGTGAATTTTCTTTAAAAAAATCACTAATGAGGAGATCCCGACTTTTGAATTTTGAAAAAATTTCTTCAAATGAGCGCTAATTAGGGCCCCCAGATCACATATCCGGGGTCAGTTTCAATTTATATATATATATATATATATATATATATATATATATATATATATATATATATATATATATATATATATACATCACACCGATAACTCAAAAAATAATGGGCCGATTTTGATTAAATTTGCAAATGGCTTGGATAAGTTCGTTAGCCAGGAAAATCTGCCCAGGTTTTCCCGAAAAATTTTCTGTTTTCTTTCGAAAAAAATTTATATCTCTGGAATTAACAAAGCAAGGGCAACCAAGTTTGGTACGCGGATTTATATCCTTATAGCTAAGTTACCTACCAAAATTTAGCTATGTAGGTCAAAGGACAAAAAAGTTATAGGCATTTAAAGAAAAATAAATTGGGGTTTTCCTCAAAACGTCAAAATTGCGATTTAAAACGTCAAAATCGGCAATATTTAGGCAAATAACTTGAATCTAATACGGGCTATGGAAATCAAATGTCTCAAGAAGGATGTTTTACAAACCCTGAAGTCTTAGTTTCAACCGTCATTGTCCTTCATTTCACTAAAATGTTTCCAGAAAATTCATTTCAAATAGACCCTTTCTCTGATGCTTGGCAGTAGTCTTAGCTATAGAGTTTATCGTTTAATGGTATATCATTTTTGTAGAATTTTCGTAAAAAATCAATGAAGCTCAATATATCCGTTATTATACAAGATAAGAAAAAAATTGTATATATTAATTATAGGGTGTCTTGAGCTACATCTTAAAAAATATTTCTACAATCACAGGGTGTCGTTGGTGATAAAAATTATCTTTTTGTTTTAATCAAACGCCCTATGTTATTGCATTTTTGCATTTTCCATCTAAATATAATACATCTTTGTAAGAAAAGAAATTCTGGATGCAGCAAGTGCGTTATGGTAGCAAATTTTGATCAAATGCTTCATATTTGAATAGCCCAATTTGCTATTAACCTATAAGGTTGACCAAGAAACGAGTTTTTCCGGGAACACTTTTACTTTACTTTTGGAAATTTTTGTACATTTTCACACAATAAAGTTATTTTTATGAAACCTGCTACATTGTTTCTACTATACAGGTTATACTGGTAACCAAAATTGATGCCTGCTTTCTTAAAAAAAAACACACATATTTGCAATAAAAACATTTTTATGAAAATTCACTACCATAACGCACTTGCTGCGTCCAGAGTTTTTTTCATTTAGCGAAATTATAATGCCACATTTGTCGAGTGAGTTTCGCAGCCTAAGATCATTGACTATTTCTATTAATCAAGTTTTACATGGAAAATTATAATTTTTTTCCTGGAAAATACTCTATATTTGGAACTCGTAAAATTATTTTTACGAAACTTAACTCATATATTGCTATTAAACTACAGATATAATGTCCCAAAATTCAATTTTGTTGAAGAATTGTCATTCAAGTCCTTCCGGATTACAGTTAACAAAATTTTGACAAAGCCCAAGATGAGTTGTTATTAGAAAAAGACAATACTGTGCAATATTAGGTTGAATAGAATAAACAAATTGACATATTAAAGGATCTAGAGGCTGTTGGTGGTTCTAACCTACGAAATGTCACATGATTTAGGAATCTTTTCATAACAAATTATAAACGCGCCAGATGCTTTACTTTAGTTTGTTTAAGGAAATCAGCTACTTAAATTTAGCATGAATTTGTTTAAATGGTCCACTAAATGTGAAGCCAAAAAAAAAAGGCTCTACATCTGTATTTAAGTTTAAACAAATGCAATGACATGGTAAGGAGATAGTATCAGTTGCGTCATGTATTACAAAACGTATGAAAATTCGCTACTATAATGCATCTGCTGCGCACCGACATTTTCTTCATCGAATCATTGTATGAATACACGGTTTTCTCCAATTAAATGCTAATACTTAAACATGTGAATCTTTAAATTATTATTATTTATTTTTATTCGAGTTACATGCTTAAAAAAATTAAAATAGTTCTTTTTTCCGTGGAAACATTTTAAAAAATTAGATGACAGCCAATCTATGTTATTTATATTGTTAGATCCACATTTTTGTGTTGTCTGGATCTAATTATTTGTACCAGTGACATCCATATGGGGTGTGGTACAAAATTTTAAAGATTCAGCACCGCAGATGGCTGAGAATTACACGGTAAGGCACAATTTGAACACACGATAAAATATGTTTTTATAAAATCTAAAGTATTAAGTAAGATCAAGAAGCATTCTGTCAACTTTCGTGTGAGAAACTCGGTGGTTCAGGGGTAAGAACGTGTGCCTCTGAACCGAAGGGTACTGGGTTTGATCCCAGGGTTCTCCTGTCACTTTTTCAGTACAAATTGTAACATTAACATCAACCGAGGTTCTGGCATTGTATTTGAGCAAGTTAAATGTCTGCACGTTCCGCCCTTCGGAGGGGGCGTAAAGCCGTCGGTCCCGTGTCTATGCAATGTTGGGCACGTTAAAGATCCCTACGCTACTTACAAAATGGCAGGGGTTCGGCAAAATTTCGACGATAGTGAGGTGAAACTGCTCCCTGGCGTCGGTGATTAGCCATAGTTGCGGAAATAGGCTGACTTTAAAGAAACAAAACACAGACTTTTTAGTGTCATGTACACTAGTGAATTCCGAAAAAATAAATTTTCATTTTTTTTAAATTACATTATTTAAGTAAATTTTTATTTGGGGACATAGATTGAAAAAAAAAACAAGTCTGTAGTGTTAACCTTTACATCCTGGCTAGTTTACCTAGCAAATAATTCAAAGTTTTCATACGTATAAGTTAATCTATATTAAGGAACAAATTACTACCTCATGCTTCCAAAAACTTTAAATTTAATCACAATTTTCTGATACGGTGTTCTTGATTTAATTGAGCAAAAACAATTTTTATGAAGCTACTTACCATCTAGTATTGGCTTCCCATTTAGTTTTCGGGCCTTCTGTTTGATTTCGTCTGAGACGTGGTACCCTGAAATTGAAATATAGATTAATATGAAAACATGTAATTTTTAATGATATATATATATATATATATATATATATATATATATATATATATATATATATATATATATATATATATATATATATATATATATATATACAGGCTGTTTCAAAAAACATGCACCATCGCTCGTGGGGCAATTCCTTACTAAAAAATAAGAAAAAAAGATCCTGGGCACATGGGCCCGGAAACGCATAATTTCCAATATACAGGGAGTTGAATTTTAATATTTTTTTTAATTTTTTATAAATAATTTCAAAACCACTGGATTGATTTTAATGAAACTTGGAACTTGAAAGTGTATTATGAAAGTGCATATTTTCAAGTGAAAATCTGCTTACAACTGCGTCAGTGGCGTGCGTACGGGGTAACTGTAAAAATTCATTTGGGGAAAAAATATGTGCGCCACTGTCTTTTTCTAATTTTGATACATCAGTTATGAAGCTTATTACATAAGCCACAAAAGCTATCTCTTGGTATTTTTTCCTTCAGGGTATCCCCTAGGAGATATGATTAATTTTATAAAAAGGGGCAAAGTACCGATTAGGCGGCGTAATAATAATAATATATGTTTACTGCAACCATAAGAATATGAAAAACAAAACATACAGTAAACATTACAGCAATAAACGTGCAAATAACTAACCTACGTAAAACTTATTGGTGATAAACATTGAAATGAATATTACAAACATTGATAAAAAATGATAAATAAAAAATAAAAATAAAAAATGAAAAAAGTAATCGTAAAGACACCATGATTTTTCCAAACTCTTGTTTTTTGTACATTACTCAATTGACTTTAATAACAAAGCTAAAGAAAATGTTGAAAGTGACCACCATTAGCGTCGTTACAATTATTTAACCTTCTGCGCAATGATCTCCTTACTCTTCTGCAAATATTTTGATCTTCTCTAATGCGGTCAAATGCATATTCTATTCTTCCCAACAATTCTTCTCGTGTATTTACTGGTGTTTTATACACTATTTCTTTTAAATGACCCCACAAATAAAAATCGAGAGGATTCAGGTCCGGAGATCGAGGTGGCCATGACACCGGACCTCCACGACCAATCCATCGGTGACCGTATGTGTTGGCTAAATATGTTTTTACAACTGCTGCAAAATGTGCGGGCGCACCATCATGCTGGAACCACATTGTACCATTTCTCATAAAAATCGGTAGTAACAACGGCAAATCATTTTGTAAAAAGTTTAAATATGATTCATGGTCAAGACGATTCGGTAGAACAACAGGACCAATTATGTGATTTTCAATAATAGCAGCCCAAATATTGATGGAAAATTGATACTGCGAATTTGCAACTCTTAGAGAGTGTGGGTTTTCATCGGCCCATGTATGTAAATTGTGAAAATTTACGATACCTTTTCGCGTAAATGACGCCTCATCAGTAAATAGTACACGTTTAGAAAAATGTTGGTCGTGCCTAAGTTTGTTTAAGAACCACTGACAAAACATTACCCCTGGTTGAAAGTCTCTAGGTAGAAGTTCCTGGACACGTGTAAAATGATAGGGATATAAACTTTGATCCTTCAGAGTTCTGTGAACTGATGATGCCGAAATATTACCCAGTTCGGTGGCAATAATTCTCGTACTTGTACTAGGATCACGTTCAACCCTATTTAATATTGCCTCTTCAACTCGTACAGTTCGGCGGTATCTTCTGCGTCCAGAGTCAGCTTTTAAAGGTTTTAAAGAACCAGTTTCTCTCAAATGTCTTACAATACGTGGGAAAATATTTTTGTCAGGAATTATTCTTTGCGGATAAGTTTCCTGATAAGCTCGCACAGCTTGTCTAGCATTTTGATTTGTTTGTCCATAAATTAACAACATATCAGTCAAATCCGCTGAAGTGTACTTAATGAAAACCATCTTGAGAGGAGGAAATAATATTAATGAGCAGCTCAGTATCAAGAAATAACTAAAAACGAAAATACTGCACCGTATCAAAATTTAAAGAATAGCACGAAAACTCTTTTGACGCCTACAAAGCACTTCAAAATTGTAGAATTTAGAGAACTGTCAAAAATTATAGTTTCATGGCACTTTACGATTACTGTTTTCATTACTCCAACGAATCGGTACTTTGCCCCTTTTTATAAAATTAATCATATCTCCTAAGGGATACCCTGAACGAAAAAATACCAAGAGATAGCTTTTGTGGCTTATGTAATAAGCTTCATAACTGATGTATCAAAATGGGAAAAAGACAGTGGCGCACATATTTTTTCCCCAAATGAATTTTTACAGTTACCCCGTACGCACTCCACTGACGCAGTTGTAAGCAGATTTTCACTTGAAAATATGCACTTTCATAATACACTTTCAAGTTCCAAGTTTCATTAAAATCAATCCAGTGGTTTTGAAATTATTTATAAAAAATTAAAAAAATAATTAAAATTCAACTCCCTGTATATTGGAAACTATGCGATGGTCCATGTTTTTGAAACAGCCTGTATATATATATATATATATATATATATATATATATATATATATATATATATATATATATATATATATACGGTATGCAGGTCTAGGTGTAGCAGCTCTTGGCTTGAGACTCAATGCCTATTTGCCACAAAATATTATATGCATGGCCAGTCACGATGAGTGTCATATTAGATTATTTCTCAAACTATATGAAATTGAGCACTGAAAATTTGTACACCTCGGTTTTCAAAGATACCCAGATGGTGATAATTTTCAATATAACCAACCTCTGGTTATACCACAAACTGTTATTGACTTTGTTATTTTAAATAGAACACCTTGTATATTATCAAATTTTTGAAGTTTTCGTTCATTTATAAGTTAACTTTAATCGGTATTTGCTATAGCTACATTCAATAGTTTTGAAGACATTGCAATTTTTTGAAAATTATTCCATAATAATGTCATGTTTATTAAACACACGCGGTATATTTAACCATCTCACTTCCTGCAAGACAATTTTTCATGTCTGAAAAAATCCGGATTTTCGGTTACTCAATATTTTTCTAGTCATCTGATAAACTTTCATGTGTGTAGTGTCCTATGATAGTAATAAATGACAGAGACGGAAAGTAATGTCAGTTCTGACATTAGTTTTTCACTAGTGGTTGACAAAGAACTCGTTAACATTTATTTCTTCACGTTTTCTTATTTTTATTTCAACAACACTTTCCGGGCTTGCAAATACTTTTCACCAGCTAATCTCTATACCTTATATACTTCACAAATAAGACCAAGCCTCGAATACAGCTTCCACATCTGGGGTGTCGCTGCCGCTTATACACTCGCTATCCTGGACTCTATTCAAAAGAGAGGTATACGTCTCATTGGTGACCGTACCCTCACCCAAAGGCTGGCATCCCTTTCCCGACGTGCCGTGGGTGGCCTCTTTCTCTTTTATGCACGGGCACTGTTCAGAGGAGCTTTCTTCCATAGTTCTTCCATCTGCTGCCCCCAACAGATCTACCAGAGTAACAGAGCGAATGCACCCTTTTACTGTCTAGGTCACCAGACATAGAACATCTTGTTATGCCCGATCTTTTGTCCTGAGGACTTCCAAGTTGTGGAATTCCTATCCGGCACATGTTTTTCCTTCTCCCCCGAACCTTCAAAGCTTCAAGTCCAGAATTAACAAATTGCCTCTTTCCTCCTTGTGGACACCCACGGTACGATAGTATTAAGGCTGTAAGCTCTCGTGGTGTGTTGTTGAAATAAAAAAAGACTCACCCTGAATGACCCTGTATACCAACATATAATGAAAGTGACCATCGGTACACGTTATGTGCTAAACTACTCGTATTGGAAATGGATACAAGGACCAAAAATTTGGGAGCTCTCCTTTAAATGAAAGTCATTTTATACTAACAACGTTTTATACGTACACTGTGTTTCAAAAGTCCGGCAACACGTATTCCAGAAACCACCTATTAAAAATTGTTTTCGTGCCAATAGACCTCTGAATCCATTGAAATAAAATAAGGTGGTATTGAAAATATAAAACAAAGTTACATGCATTATGTGAAACACTGTAAATGGGGGGTGGGGGGGATTATTACCGTTTATTTCATCAAATCGTGCATCGCCGATTATTAGCTTGTAGTAAAAAAAAAATTTTCGTCAAGCGGTTTCGGAAGTTTCTAGAACAGAAATGCCGTGTTATTATATTTCGATCACCAAATTTAATAAAGGCCTTAAATTCAGAGCTTACAGTGACAGTTAAGCGCTGAATTTACTGCGACTCTGAACCGAAGGGTACTGGGTTCGATCCCAGCGTTCTTCTTTCACTTTTTCAGTACAAACTGTAACATTGACAACATCAACCGAGGTTCTGGCATTGTATTTGAGCAAGTTTAATGTCTGCACGTTTTGCTCTTCGGAGAGGGCGTAAAGCCGTCGGTCCCGTGTCCATCCGATGTTGGGTACGTTAAAGATTCCTACCCTCTTTACAGAAAGGCAGCGGTTAGGCAAAATTTCCAGGATAATGAGGTGAAACTGCTCCCTGGCGTCGGTGATTGGCCATCGTCGAGAAAATAAGCCGCCGTTCAAGACACAAAACACACACACACACACACACATTTAAACCAGAAATGTAACTTCGATGTTTGATGAAAATATAACCGTCTTACAAATAAAACTATTTTTTTAATCAAAATTAAAAAATACCACTTGTTAAGCGCTTTAAAATCCGCTTCTCTCTCGGCGATGGCCTTCTAGTTTGAGCTGACTTTTTGTCTTCCGTAAATTCATTAAACTAATAACTCACGGTTGTCGTGAATAGTGAAGGGTCAGCACAGACAACATACAACATCGCTTTTATTTCTTTGCATGTTTTCCATCCAAAAAATTAAAAGGGAATTACGGAACGACACTGCACTAAAGGATCGAGCAACCTCAATAACCCTCCTTTAGTAAATTTTATTAACTTTTTTTTCATCGAGCGGTTTGTGAAATAAGAGACCGTTCACAGACTTTTGAAACACATTTAATAGTTACTGGAAAAGTATTGCACAGTAAAAAAAAAACATTTATACAAGTTATACTTACATTTATTTTTGGGAGCTGAAATTGCAACTGCATTATCCCTGGCGAAATCGGGGTTATTTTCTTTAGTTTCTCTGCTTCTTTCTGTTTTGGGGACAGGTTGGCTTACCCCCCATTTCTGCAAGATGTGGCTGGCTTCACATCCAATCCCCCCCTCTATCTCTTCAGCTGTTTTCAGATTTTTCAATAGGCCACTAGATGTAAGCCAGTTCTTAGGAGGTGAGGGCAGAGTACTGAATGATTTAACACACTTAAGTAGCTGAAATAAATCGAGGTCGCATTATTTTTACGCACATTTAGATTGAACTTTATTAGCAAGTGATCGTTAAGATTATCGCATTATTTTTTTTTTCACATTCGTTAAGTTACATTAAATTTCTTAGGTAACAAATCTTTACTAAACGCTTCACATGATTACAATATTAGAACACTAATCGAGCGCCAATTGGAACTCTTATAACCTAAACCTTTTTATTAAACTCAAGCCACGTATAAATATATTCAACCATGAATCATTAAGAACAATAAAAGTAAGCAAATACTTTATAATGACAATACAGGACACTCCGGCTGATTTCGTGTTTCAAGAATATCAGCGCCACTAGCGGATAGTGTCCTTCGAGAACGTGTAACACTAGCATTTGCTGGTGTTTAACTGTGTATAATTAAGTTTGAGTTGTGTTTTTTACAGTGAATATTACTGGTTGGGTATGTGCAATCTATAATTGTTCGAATTATAGCGTGCTAAATCTATCCAAAACATTTCATAGGTTTCCAAAGGATGGCGAAACGTGAATCGTGTTTTATTTTGTTACCAGCGATTTTTTTTACAAATTCGCTCAATAAATAATATTAAACAATAACTCTATCATGTATTCACGATAATTTTGTATTATAGATACAAGGAAATGGTACTGTTATCAAAAAGAACTGATTTGGATATAATACTGAAGACACAGGGTGCATTTTACATATCAATGTCACTTCCAAAATAATTAATTTGTTCAAGCAGAAGACAAATTCAGAATCACTATAATGCCAATATGTACAGTTCGCAGAAGATAATTTATTGTGCAATATTTACCATCATGTACCTATTTATAGATAAACTTCGTAAACGGATGGTTGGAAGACTTCAATCATAACTTGTCTTCCAGTGCATCAAAAAAGAAAGAAATATGAAGGCAAAAAAACCTTTGCATTAATAATAAATTATATAAGAAAACTGTTTTTCTATCTTCTTCTGTGTCCTTTTTTATTTCAGTATGGCAAAACTTGTCACATTTTTTCACATTTAAAATTATTTTTCTTGGTAAAGGCTTTTAATTATCTTCCCAAGACAAGTTTTTAAAGAGAAGGGGAAATAGCAGATTCAGTCCTATAATAGATTTATTCACGAAAGTATGAGTTATCCTCACATTTCATCTGCACAATTTCTTAATTATGTACTAACTATATCAGTTACACATTTTAAAATATTAGATTAATAAGACAGTTTTCATCTAGAGATATAGCAAATTGAGTATTGTGCTACCATTTATACCTAGAACAATTATTTATAGGTAAGTACAGATTGTAACTTAATATCTTCAGGAACAGCTTTCAGTATATTCCTATACCTACCCTTAAAATAGTAGTTTAATGACGGTTTCAAGGTAGTACATTAAATTATGATGAAATGAAATTATGAGTAAGAGAAATTTGCAGAATTATTCATGCTGAATTCATTTAGGTTTCAAGCTGATTGTTGATACAAATTCTATTTATAACTGTTTAATCAGAAAATTTTCACTGTTTTGTCATGTACAAGTTTTTATATTCATCTATAATAAACCAATTGTCTAAATTAAGAATATGCAGGTAAATATACAAATCACATTACCCGCTCAGTTGTCAGTACTTCACGCGAGGTGGCGCTAGTGTACTTGTCACAAATATTACCAATGCTAAAGCATAGGAGTGTCCCGTATTGTCATTATATAGTATTTGAAGTAAGGTACTACATTGTGAATATATTTAACAATAGATGACTTTCTTAGGCTCAATCGCCTATAGACACACAAAAATATACTACAACAAACAAGTTCTATTTGATTTTTTTAAGATCCTAACCATAAAAACTTAACCAAAGAATGCATTTAACAAATTTGTACCTAGATATACAAGAACAAGTAATGGATTCATTTTATCCCCTTGAGTGTCATCAGAACTATAAAGTGTAGACATAATACTCATTGTAGTAATATAATTATATTTTAAAAGTAACTGGTTTATTGAAAGTTGCATTCTATTAAGGATATACAGAGTGTTAATTTTAAATTTGTCAATTGTTGGAGATCCTTTACAACCGATTGTCTTCTTCTGTGCAACCGGTAGCATTTTTTTACGGTATCGTCAGGCAGGAACAAATTTATATAATATTTTTTTTCTTTACAGCTGCCATGAAAGTGTATAAATAAATAAATTTCATTTGCTTCCGCCTGAAGATCTCGTAAGAATGAAAACCGGTTACACAGAAAAAACAAGCAGTTGTGAATAACAAATAAATAATAAGTACAAACACCTGTTTTAGTCAATTTTAAAACTTTCATTTCTCAGATTTGCGGTGGGCATATAGAACGAATGAATAACGATGACAAATAAAAGTTACAAATAGTGTGTGGATGGCAAGAGAGGTCGCGAAACACAGAGGAAAGTTTGGTCTGATGTTGTGTGCTATATATTAAGGAAGAAAGATGTCAGCAGCTTAATAAAACTAACGGGACGCAGCAAGTGCGTTATGGTAGTGAATTTTTATTAAATGCTTCAAATTTCAATAACTCAATTTTCTATAAACTTAGAAAATTTAAATTTTATGTGTAGTAAGGTCTTTCCTAAGGCAAGATATCCACAAAATTTCATTAAAATAGTTTTGTAATTTTCGGAGGAAAATTTTTTTTCGAAAGAAAATTCAAAATTTGAATATCTCAATTTTCTATAAACTTAGAAAGTTTAATTTTGGTACGTAGTAAGGCCTCTTCTAAGGCAATATATACGTTAAATTTCATTATAACAGCCTTGTAATTTTCTGGGAAAATTTTTTTTGAAAGAAAACTCAAAATTTTCCCGGAAAACCCTGTCCGATTTTCTAACTATATCAGTTACACATTTTAAAATATTAGATTAATAAGACAGTTTTCATCTAGAGATATAGCAAATTGAGTATTGTGCTACCATTTATACCTAGAACAATTATTTATAGGTAAGTAGAAATTGTAACTTAATATCCTGAGAAACAGCTTTCAGTATATTCCTATACCTACCCTTAAAATAGTAGTTTAATGACGGTTTCAAGGTAGTACATTAAATTATGATGAAATAAGATTATGGGTAAGAGAAATTTGCAGAATTATTCATGCTGAATTCATTTAGGTTTCAAGCTGATTGTTGATACAAATTCTATTTATAACTATTTAATCAGAAAATGTTCACGGTTTTGTCATGTACAAGTTTTTATATCCATCTATAATAAACCAATTGTCTAAATTAAGAATATTCAGGTAAATATACAAATCACATTACCCGCTCAGTTGTCAGTACTTCACGCGAGGTGGCGCTAGTGTACTTGTCACAAATATTACCAATGCTAAAGCATAGGAGTGTCCCGTATTGTCATTATATAGTATTTGAAGTAAGGTACTACATTGTGAATATATTTAACAATAGATGACTTTCTTAGGCTCAATCGCCTATAGACACACAAAAATATACTACAACAAACAAGTTCTATTTGATTTTTTTAAGATCCTAACCATAAAAACTTAACCAAAGAATGCATTTAACAAATTTGTACCTAGATATACTAGAACAAGTAATGGATTCATTTTATCCCCTTTAGTGTCGTCAGAACTATAAAGTGTAGACATAATACTCATTGTAGTAATATAATTATATTTTAAAAGTAACTGGTTTATTGAAAGTTCAGCATTCTATTAAGGATATACAGAGTGTTAATTTTAAATTTGGAGATCCTTCACTCCTTTACAACCGATTGTCTTCTTCTGTGCAACCGGTAGCATTTTTTTACGGTATCGTCAGGCAGGAACAAATTTATATAATATTTTTTTTCTTTACAGCTGCCATGAAAGTGTATAAATAAATAAATTTAATTTGCTTCCGCCTGAAGATCCCGTAAGAATGAAAACCGGTTACACAGAAAAAACAAGCAGTTGTGAATAATAAATAAATAATAAGTACAAACACCTGTTTTAGTCAATTTTAAAACTTTCATTTCTCAGATTTGCGGTGGGCATATAGAACGAATGAATAACGATGACAAATAAAAGTTACAAATAGTGTGTGGATGGCAAGAGAGGTCGCGAAACACACAGGAAAGTTTGGTCTGATGTTGTGTGCTATAAATATTAAGGAACAAAGATGTCAGCAGTTTAATAAAACTAACAAGACGCAGCAAGTGCATTATGGTAGTGAATTTTATTAAATACTTCAAATTTCAATAACTCAATTTTCTATAAACTTAGAAAATTTAAATTTGGTGTGTAGTAGGTTTTTTCCTAAGGCAAGATATCCACAAAATTTCATTAAAATAGTTTTGTAATTTTCGGAGGAAAATTTTTTTTTCGAACGAAAATTCAAAATTTGAATAACTCAATTTTCTATAAACTTAGAAAGTTTAATTTTGGTACGTGGTAAGGCCTTTCCTAAGGCAATATATACGTTAAATTTCATTAGAACAGCCTTGTAATTTTCTGGGAAAATTTTTTTTTTGAAAGAAAACTCAAAATTTTCCCGGAAAACCCTATCCGATTTTCCTGACTAACGAACTCATCCAAGCCATTAATAAAAGAAAGGCACTTGCCGAGTTTCATCGAAATCGGTTAATTATTTTTTGAGTTATCAGACGGACATATATATATATATATATATATATATATATATATATATATATATATATATATATATATATATATATATATATATATATATATATAACCATATAAAAATTCGATCTGACCCCGGATATGGGTTCTAGAGGTCGTAATTCGCACTCATTTGAAAAAATTTTTGCAAAGTCTCACCATTGATACCTCTCTATTATTGATTTTTTAAAATAATAGAAGAGCGTGTGTGCGAAGATGTATGAGCCTGGAAGAAGATAAAATAGCTTGTCAGGAGAGAAGTGCTTGGAGCAGCGTTGTTAATAAATAGCATAAGTTTGGTGGTGTCCCTATCCGTTTATGGGATTGTCGTGACTGATAGTAGTATATATATATATATATATATATATATATATATATATATATATATATATATATATATATATCGATACCTCCAGAAATATCTATCTTTTCTGATTGGCTTGGATAGACTCACTGGCGAGGTAAATGTTCCCAGTTTTGTGTGAAAATGTTGTGTCTTCTTTTGAAACAAATTTGTATCTTTAAAATAACAAAGCAAGTACAACCAACTTAAATACGCAAGTTACTACTATATAACGTACCCTAATTACAAACATTTAGAACTCCAAATAAAAAGAAGGAACGTTATAACCATTTAAAGAAAAAATATGGTTGCCACTGCTGACCAGTGATGGAAAAAAACTGAAATGTCGTGTATGGTTAACAGAATCTATTGAATATTGAAGACAAATATTAAGTTTATGAGGGCACAAAAGGTTAAGCAAATCACAGAAATAATACATTGCGATTAAAACGTAAAAATTGGCGACATTTAAAGAAAGAATCTGAAACGAATAATGGTTATTTAGACCAACCATCATTGCCATTTCCTTTTTAAAGATTTGTGTAAAATTATATTCAACTAGATCCGTTCTCTAATGCTTTGGCGTAGTACTAGTTATATAGTTTGTGGTTTACTAGCCTATAATTTTTACCAAGGTTTTGTGGAAAAAATTTACTATTGAGGACTTTGCGACTTTTACATTTTTAAAAGCTTTCTTTTTTTATAATTTCAACAACACACCACGAGGGCTTACAGCCTAAATACTATCGTACCGTGGGTGTCGACAAGGAGGAAAGAAGCAACTTGTTAGTTCTGGACTTGAAGGTTTGGAGGTTCGGGGGAGAAGGAAAAACATGTGCCGGCAAGGAGTTCCACAACTTGGAAGTCCTCGGGACAAAAGAGCGGGCATAACAAGATGTTCTATGTCTGGTGACCTGGACAGTAAAAGGGTGCATTCGCTCTGTTCCCCTGGTAGATCTGTTGGGGGCAGCAGGTGGAGGAACTATGGAAGAAAGCTCCTCTGAGCAGTGACCATGCAGATATCTATAAAAGAGAGAGAGAGAGAGGTCACCAACGGCACGTCGTTGGGCAAGCGATGGCAGCCTTTGGGTAAGAGTAGGGTCATCGATGAGACGTATAGCTCTCTTTTGAATGGAGCCCAGGATAGCGAGTGTAGAAGCGGCAGCAGCACCCCGGATGTGGGAGCAGTATTCGAGGTTTGGTCTTATTTGTGAAGTATATAAAGTATAGAGATTAGCTGGTGAAAAATATTTGCGAGCCTGGAAGAGGAAACCTAATTTCTTAGCAGCCGCTTCTGCAATTGATGTGACATGTTGGTGCCAATTGAGATTTCGATCCACAGAGATGCCAACAAGTGAAAAGGACTCATTACTTTGAATAACTTGGGTATTTATTGTGATGGGTCTAGGGCTGGTGTATCTCTTATTAGAAAGAAAGTAAGACTGTGATTTGGTGGGGTTGAATTGTACAAGATTTCTACTTCCCCAGTCTAATATTTTTTGGAGATCCGCGGAGATAGAACCCTCCATGAGTCTGCGATCCTCATCTAGTTGGGCTAAAGAGACAGGCTTAGAATATTGTATATTGGAGTGGAGGTTGCTGTTGTCCGCATAACTGTGAACTGGGTTGGATGTGCTAGAGAGGAGGTCATTGATGTGGAGAAGAAACAAAGTAGGGGCTAAAGCTGAACCTTGAGGAACTCCTGCATTAATTGGATACAGTTTAAAGGAATGGCCATCCACGACAACAGAAATGCTCCGGTTGGAGAGGAAATTTGCTGTCCACGTACAGCGTTTTGGTGGTAGGCCATAGGCCGGTAGTTTATTAAGCAGCGCTGCGTGCCAGGCCTGGTCGAATGCTTTCGATATGTCTAGAGCGACAATATGGGATTCACCGTGTAGTTCCATAGACTTGTTCCAAGAATGGGTGACAAAGGAAAGGAGGTCGGCAGTTGATCTGCGCTGACGGAATCCATACTGCCTGTCAAGGATTAGAGTGTGTTTTTCAAGAAATTTTAGTAAGTCGGTGTTTATATACTTTTCCATCACTTTAGAGATGACTGAAAGGAGAGAAATAGGCCTGTAGTTGCTAGGCAGCGCTTTCGATCCTTTCTTGGGGACGGGTTGTACTCGAGCAGTTTTCCAGTTACTAGGGAAAATGCCTCTATTGTAAGATGTCTGAAACAGATGAGTCAGGACAGGAGCAAGTTCTGGTGCGCATTTTTTGAGAACAATTGCTGGGATCTCGTCCAGCCCAGAGGCTTTCCTGGTATTAAGAGAAGAGAGCATCTTTCGTACCTTTCTAGTTTTGAAAATGATATTCGTCATTTTATGCGCGACATTGTGGACTGTTGGTGGTTGAACATTTGGAGGTGGGTTGAGAGTAGAATTGCCGGCGAACAACGAGGCAAAAAGTTCAGCCTTGCCCAGGGCGGTAGAAACAATTTCATCCCCTGAGACAAGAGGTGGGAACGTGCTCTTGCAGAAATTATTCCTAATAGATTTAACAAGAGTCCAGAAGGGTTTGCTAGTAGGTATTGCGACACTTGGGACAGACAGTGACGTCACAGGTAGTGGGGGTAGGAGTGGGGGTACCCCCTCCCCTAGCCCAACCCCTAGCCCCACCCCTTGTGGCCACGCCCCGGCGCCCAGCCACGCCCCGGCGCCCAGCCACGCCCCGGCGCCCAGCCACGCCCCGGCGCCCAGCCACGCCCCCAAGATGGCGTCCAGCCACGCCCCCAAGATGGCGTCCAAGATGGCTTCCAATGTAACCTGAAGGTCATTGACCTGTCTAGGAAACTTTGGCCAGGTCGTCTCCAAGATCTTATTTTTCAGTGGTTATCTTGCTCGAGGCATTTAATATCCTGGCCAGACAGTGACGTCACATGACTTGGGCCAGACAGTCACATTTCAAAGTGTCTAACCTATTACTTCAAATTATTATATTTTGAAAAAAACCATTTGGAGCAGGTGAGTTTCGAATCCCGGGCACTCAGATGGGAGGCAGCGATGCTACCCGTTGAGCTAAGCAGACGCTTGTTAATTTATTGTTTTAGGCTAGTATATATATACGACTTTTAATTACAAACAAACCATACATGTAACATAATTAAAGTTTTTGTTATTATTAGACAAATGGATGATTTACAAAATAATATGTTTAATATTAGAGGCGGAACCAAAACGGAGGAACCAAAATGGCGGAATAAAAAAAAATGGCGGAATGAAAGATGGCGGTCTAACCTGTGATACCTTAAGCTGACATCCCTGACATTATAAAAAATGGCGGCTTTCGTTCTTAAAGATGGTGCCTTTCGCTGATAAAGAATGGCGGCTTTCGTTCTTAAAGATGGTGCCTTTTGCTGATAAAGATGGTTGAAGACTCCATTATTTAAAGTTACGTCACCCCAACCTTTAGAGCCGACAAATGAGAGTGAGGTTGATAAGCGAGAATAATGGTATTGGTCGAAGACTCCATGATTGAAAGTTACGCCCCCCATTAAAACAAACCATTCATAAAGCTTTTGTTATTAGACATAACCAAATATCGTAGAGACAATAGAGGTCGCTGGCAAAACAAAAGAAGCTCAGAAACAAAATGGACAACAGGTTCAACTCTTAAGCTTAGAAACAATGGTTGGTTACAGGTTCAATTCCTTTCTCCACGTGTTTAGTGTCATGTTACTCGTCTAAGTAAGCAGAATTAAAAAATGGCGACTAAAATGAGATAAAAAACTTAAAACCCTTATCGCGGAAGATCCGTGAGACGTACGCAGGAACCAATACATGCACGGTGTTAAGGAGGCCAAATCAAATTGGAATATACAATAAAATGGCCACTTCCGGTCTAAACTTTAAATCGTTATATCTTTTCAACGGAAAGTGATAGAAATGAACTATCTTCAAAAAATGTATGTTTCATAACAAGGTCTACAAGAAACTGAGATAAAAAACTTTAAACCCTTATCGCGGAAGATCCGTGAGATGTACGATAGAACCAACACATGCACGGTGTTAAGGAGGCCAAATCAAATTGGAATATACAATAAAATGGCTACTTCCGGTCTAAACTTTAAATCGTTATATCTTTTCAACGGAAAGTGATAGAAAGGAACCGACTTCAAAAATGTATGTTTCGTAACAAGGTCTACAAGAAACTGAGATAAAAAACTTTAAACCCTTATCGCGGAAGATCCGTGAGATGTACGATGGAACCAACACATGCACGGTGTTAAGGAGGCCAAATCAAATTGGAATATACAATAAAATGGCCACTTCCGGTCTAAACTTTAAATCGTTATATCTTTTCAACGGAAAGTGATAGAAAGGAACCGACTTCAAAAATGTATGTTTCGTAACAAGGTCTACAAGAAAATGAGATAAAAAACTTTAAACCCTTATCGCGGAAGATCCGTGAGATGTACGATGGAACCAATACATGCACGGTGTTAAGGAGGCCAAATCAAATTGGAATATACAATAAAATGGCCACTTCCGGTCTAAACTTTAAATCCTTGTATCTTTTCAACGGAAAGTGATAGAAAGGAACCGACTTTAAAAATGTATGTTTCGTAACAAGGTCTACAAGAAACTGAGATAAAAAACTTCAAACCCTTATCGCGGAAGATCCGTGAGATGTACGATAGAACCAATACATGCACGGTGTTAAGGAGGCCAAATCAAAGTGGAATATACAATAAAATGGCCACTTCCGGTCTAAACTTTAAATCGTTATATCTTTTCAATGGAAAGTGATAGAAAGGAACTATCTTCAAAAATGTATGTTTCGTAACAAGCTCTACAAGAAACTGAGATAAAAAACTTCACACCCTTATCGCGGAAGATCCGTGAGATGTACGATAGAACCAATACATACACGCTGTTCAGCAAAGCAAACTCTATAAGCATATTCAATAAAAATGTTACTTCCGGTAGACACTTCCGGTATAGCTATTCTTAGAGCTACATACATGTGTGACACATCAAAATAATCGTCTTGTTGAACAGAAGAAATATAATATTTAAGTAAGTTAGAACAAGCTGTATTAACACCTAAAACCAACACACACTCTCTTGTACAGGCTGATTACCCTGCCATCCAATTGTTAGTAAGGTTATGTTTGTATTTGTTATTTGAATACAAACAGACATAATAAGAAGAGTGTACTTACATACAGCAAGACACGTCATCCTTGTTTCACGACTTAACACATACTGAACAAGTGTCTCTCTCTCTTGTATTGAGGAAACACACTGATGTAAGAGAGAGGGGGTCTTACAAAGGATAAACAACGTTTTTTACAGTTGTTAACCTTACAGAAAGGGGTTAATAAAAATGCAACAAAATAAAAATAAAACAACTGATTTACATACAATAAAAATTTATTAGGATTAATTAAGTTGTACATATTGATACATAAATGACATACATAAATGACATACTATTATTACATAATGGCTCTAACGATACCCGTTAGAGGTTTATATTCCATTACACTGTCATGAATAACCAAACAATAAACACGAGTATTTTTTGGGAAGTTGGCGTGACTCATGAACTCCACCTTAATGTCCACCGTTGAAGACTTGATTGACTCGTTCTGGTGCTGACAGTCAATCACAAATAGAGCTCTGTCTTTAAACTCGTCATAATTCAAGATAGGCTCCGACATGTTTTTATAACAGAAGTTTTTTTGAAAATCTGTATACATGTTATAGGCTTCTGCATATTTCGATTTCTCAAAATCCATATTCATAGATTCATAAGGGTAGCATTCTGAATTTAGAAACACTCTGAGGTCCAACATACCAATGTTATCGAAATAGTCTGACCTCTTCTTCACGTTATCCTTACGATCTGTTTGAAATGCTATAATCACATATCGAGGTCTTTCCAAGTTGGTTGCAGTTTTAACAGCCCACACATCTCTGTTGATATCTCTGAGTGCTGGTAACTCATATATGTCCCATTTGCGGTATGCGAGAAATATAGAGGTGTCTTTGGCTATTTTATCCATCAGTTCCAATTTCATTTTATCATTGGGAAATACATGTTTTACCTTTAAAAACATATTGGTTACGGTAATTTTTGCTCGTGCCGTACCTGTGCTGTAATAGCCGTTGGAATCGTTTCGACTTCTTGTAAAGCGGAAAGTATGTTTGCCACAGAGAACTCCTTTGAAATGATGAAAGAAACTGAAGAGGAACCAGACAGGTATGAGCATGTGAAACTTGTTATCATTTAAGGTGATGTGCTCCGACGACACATTCAGACCGGCGTTGCTAAGAGATTGGGCTTCATTCTTACTGAACGATAGCAGACTTTTGATGATGGTTGTGGTGTATGGGTCTCGCACTCGTTCCACTTCCTTGTTATTTAACTCATAGGTCATTGATTCAAACAGAGCTGCTCCTCCATTATTTGACAGATAACAAGCACCAGTGGCATTTTGGATTGCTACAGGTTCCAGAGCACCTTCGATTATTAGAGCTGACTCGGCCAGACATACGAACGCATCTTGTTGGTTGATGGCTATTTTAATTTCATCGCTGTTACCAAACGATTTAGTTGGTGAATAGTAAGAACGCAGCTCTTCTCGATCGATGCCATCATCAAACACGGGTTCTTTGAATATTTCTAGTTTTGACGACATGATAACCCAGGCTTTGCAGGAACTCAATATTATCGGGACGAAGCGTACCCTTTGACGTGTCTGACTCAACTGAATTTGATGTGGTAGATGCACTTGCTTTTATATACTTGAAGACCAACATACTAAGCAACTTTTATAAGTTTTAAGCGAACAGACACCTCTTCACCTTGAAAGTTGACAGGAACTGAATCTTGGTCGACGATGTCGATGCTTATATTGGAAATCTCTTGCTTGTTCACCGGCAAGTAAATTAAATTTTTAGGTTCTATGTCGATTGCGTAGCCAGGATCAACCATCGGAGCAAACTCATACAGCGTATGTGAGGGTTGTCCGTTATAATAGGAACCAGACACAATATTGGTTTCGATGCGAATCTGTCTAACATCCACTATATCAACAGGTAAATCAGATTCATAAAAGGTGTCCGGCTGAAGAACTTGTTTTGAAAAGCCCAACATTCGCCCAATCGAACCATCAAATTCAAAACTGACATTTGTATAACACTTTAGTCTACATTTGATGGTGTTCGGATTAGGTCTCAGAATCAGAGCCTGTTGCTTTTGTTCGTGTGTTGCTGTAGCACCAACAAGTTCATTTTGAAGTAACTCTTCCAAGTGTGTTATTTCATAAGCACCGGTGGGTATCGTGATGGTTCGCCAACCGGTTCCTTCTTTTACATGAAATTTGTTTTTACCTTCATAGATGTTGGGTATGTTGTTGTAGGTGTGAAAGCCTATCAAGGCCACAGCATAATTACCATCCAAAACAATTGGTGGATGGTAGTCTGACGACAGATGGGAGCTGCGGTCTTTCAACACAAAGGTGTGCGCCATGACTGATACACACAGGCTACTGTTTAAGGCTTTTATTTAAAAATTTTAAACATAAGTGACCACAATTATAAGTATTATATTTCTGATACACATCATGATTGTACATTAGAGTAGAGTCTTTAAGGTAACGCTGCAGCTCAACTGGTGGCTTCAAGTTTCCATATGAGTCAAAGTACACGGCTGTGTCACCACGTTTTTTAACTGCAACCCAATGACTGCCAGGTTCCTTGTTTGTTTGCAAATTCATGATAAGTGATTCATTCTTGCGTGGCCCATTCGATGGCAAAGTATCTCGCATGTATACACCTCTAAAATATGGAATTTTCATTTTACCAGCAAATTTCATAAGGTCTTCATTTGTTAGAGGTCTTGCTGGTAAACATCTTACTCGTTTTTTGGTTTCTGCAGATACAACCCATAACCGGAGCGCTGTTTCTTGAGATACATGCCTTTGCCCAGTCTCTTGCATTTTGGCTTAAATTTCAAGCCACTCCCTCTCCTACCCATCGCGATGGCTTCCATTGTTTTGTTGTGCCGTTCTTCCTCCTCTAGTTTCTGTTTCGCAGACTTGGCATCGTTCACGGCTTTGGCAATACCTGCAGCACCACCACCCAGAGCTCCTAGTGCTGACAGCCCACCAAATATCAGAGGCAACAGCGGAAGGAAGCCTCCACTTTTAGGTATTGGAATAACTCGAGGTTTCTGCACATTCTTACGTCCACCAATGTTTCTAACGATTGTATGAGCTATATCAAATACGGCGTTCGCTGTTGGAATAAGATTTCTATCTTTTATAACTTCCTCAATCAGACTTAGTATGTTTTTAAAGGGAACCTTCTTCTTTGGCTTCGAGTTGATTACATAAAACCCCTCATCAAGTTTTCTGTTAACTTTCATGGTGTTTGTAACGCCCCGCAACGTTTCAGCAAAACCTGTATCTGTCTTTGTTAATAACAGCCCTCACTCTGTGACACCAACATGCATACTGACTGGGTGTCTCACTTGCATTCATATATATACACACCCAAATAAAATATAGTTTAGTTTAAGTTAAGATGCGTACCAGCAAACACGCTTCTGCCTTACCCATTACAAATATAGACGATGTTGTTACGGACACAGCTCAACAACAACTGAGGCATGGTCCTCTCTTTCCAAACACCGTTCGCTGTATCATATGTGGTCCCAGTGGGTGTGGTAAAACTAATGTCATGCTGAGTTTGTTGTTTGAAGCAAACGGTTTAAAATTTGATAACGTGTATGTGTATTCAAAGTCTCTGTATCAACCGAAATACAAGATGTTAAAGGAGGTGATGAATGCAACAAAAGGTGTTGGTTACTATCCTTATAGAGAAAACGATGAAATATTAGATCCGGCAGATGCCAAGGACAACTCTGTGTTTATATTTGATGATGTAGCTTGTGACAAACAAGATAAAATAAGAGCATACTTCAGTATGGGCAGACATAAGAATATTGATTCATTCTATCTCTGTCAAACATATACACGAATACCCAAACATCTGGTACGTGACAACACCAATGTTATTGTGTTATTCAAGCAAGATGAAACCAATTTAAAACATGTGTACGACGATCATGTGACCACCGATATGGACTTTAAACAATTTAAAACTATCTGCCACCAATGCTGGAAAGATAATAAGTATGGTGTGTTGGTGATTGTGAAGGAAAACGATGTACACAAAGGTCGATATAGAAAAGGATTCGATAGATATATATTATTCTAACAAACGATGATAGACAGGACAGTCAGCTGTCTAACACAGGTGTCTAACACAGATGTCATACAGGTGTCTAATACAGCTGTCATACAGCTGTCATACAGCTGTCTAACACAGCTGTCTAACACAGCTGTCTAACACAGCTGTCTAACACAGCTGTCTAACACAGCTGTCTAACACAGCTGTCTAACAAGACAGCCAGACATCGTGATAAATAAGAAGGCATGTACCATGAAGGAGTCAGTATATGTTAAACCACCACACATCCTGTATCGCTCAAACAAATTATTAGACCAGCTGGTAATACCGACCAGTTGTAGCACAATGGAAGTACTGGGTAAGGAAGAGCGAAAAGTTAAGAAAAGGATTTTACAACTTGCTGACAATATTCGAAAAAAACATTTAATGCTTAAACTTAACAGAGCCGAGAATGATGATGCTCTGCAACGTTTATATAAACCACTTGTTGAGCCCCTAAGTGAAATATCTAAAAACACAGCAGCACAGCAGCAGCAGCAGCCCCAGCAACAACCAAAGGCTGAACAAATCAAAGAAGAAGCGGTACCAGAAACAAAACCCCAAGTACAGTTCCTTAAAGACCATGAAGTTTTTGAAGCTGAACCTAGGGAAGAGGCTGAGGAGACAAGTTCCGATGAGGATATCCCAACATTTGAAGAGCTTGAGGCAGACCTACAAACTGTCACATCCAACACTGCATATCAAGAATTTTTGGAGCAATATCCTGAACGAGTTCGATATTATGTAGACAAGTATTTTACTGAACCACCAAGGCTCGCTACCATTGATCAAACGTATGGTGCTCGCTACGCTAAAGATACCGGTAGCTGGAGTCTTGGCAATAAACACTTGGATTTTACTGATAATGATATTCGACTAGGTCAACGGAGATATCCGCAAACACAAGGTCTGCTAGAATTGATATTTATGAAAACACCTAGAGGGTATACCTATGACGATCTTCAACACTATAGAGATATTCTAGAAGCAACTAGTGTGCATAAAATGAACTATGATCCTAACGCACGAACCAAGGGTTGTTCCTCTGAAAAGTATCTGACTCTAATAAAACCGGTGATAAATCCACGAGGTCGTAGATCCTCAACTCCTCAAGGTTTTGGTTACGACACACATCATAACGCAGAACAAAAAACTGAACCTAGAGCTCAGAATGTAAGCAGCAACACTAACAACTATATGCTACAAAATAACAAACAAATAGAATATGTCTATTGGGATGACATAAATGAGCTGGTTGATAGACTTAGACTCTTAGTAGCTTCCCAGGCTGCTGGTAATAATGCTCATAACAATGAAATTCAGTCAATCATTGAAGAACTGAAGGAGGTTGGTGTTATCGCCTAGTATATCTACATATATCACAGACATACCTCCCTTAATGCTTAGTATAAAAATGTCTATCGATAAGTTCGGACGTTCCCAATCCAATAAAGGTTCTAAGTTTAAAATTATTGAAAGAGAGATTTTCCCAAGAACTGATAGTGGTGATTTTGATTTGCAAAGCCATAGATTGTGTAACATAGCTGATCCAGTCGATGCAACAGATGGTGTAAATAAAAAATTTGTTGATGTTGGATAGACGACTATCAGAAGAACAAAGATGAGGTTAAACAAAGAATCATTGCCATACTACTTGAAGCTGTACACAAACCTGAGTTGGAAGATTTAAAAAACGAATTTGAAAATAAATTGAAAATTTTAGCTAAGAACATAACTGCTCAAGTTTTAAAAGATGTTGATGTGTTAAAGAATAATAAGCTAAAGAATAAGCTGGGAGAAATAGACAGCAAACTAAAAGATTTACATGATAAGTGGATACTTTTAAATCCAACATCACCATGAGATGCAAAACTGTTGAGAGGAAGAACTACAAACGACTAAACAAACAGACATCTATCTGGTTGAACGCATCTTGAGGAAGAAAGGCAAGCAGCTCTATGTAAAATGGCTGGGTTTTGATAAATCTCAGAATTCTTGGATAAATTCAGATGATGTTAAATAAGCTTATATATTTAATGTATTAATGTACTTAGAATAAAATAAAAGTCTTTATTAAAATAATGTTATTTTATTTTTTCATCTGGTTACATACAATTAAGCTAAGTGAACAATTACAATTTATATCGTAAATCAATAATATCCTGAATAAACTTCTCCTGAGGTACATCTGCTATCTGTAGATCGTTTCTCTTCGCCTTGAGGTATTCGACTTCGGTCTTTATTCTGTTAAAGAGATTTACAGAATTTGGATCATACAACATGTTTAAAACTACTTCGGAATCAGGGTGTTTATTTTTAAAGTTCTTGACAGCTCTTTTAAAACTTTTCTTCTGAGTCCTTACAGCATGATATGGATAGGTAGTATCCTTCTCATTTCTTGAAAGCAAACCAAAAACACAAAGTTTTCCAGGGTTGCTTGGTTTTGGAGATATATCTTCTAAATGTTCTGTGATTTTAGCATTTGTTTCTCGCATACGCTGCACTTCATCATCTATCTCCATTAATTTCACTTCAATTTCTTTGAGGTTATCCTTGTATTTTTGATTAAATTCACTTACGAAAAAATCAAAAATAATTTGGTTGCACTTTTCATAGAAACTATTGGATATCCAACAAGCCAAATTTAATATCAAATCTTTACAGACATATGTACCAGATATCAAGTTGTTTTCAGTCTGTGTTCCACCAAAGTCCACCAAGTATGTAGCGGTTGTAGGTGTTAGTTGAGATGTTGCTTCCAGCACATCTAGGGGGCCGGAATTCCGGCCCCCTAGATGTGACTCTAAGTGGACACCTTCGGTTGAAATATTTAGGTAATCGGTATTCTGGCTACCTAAATGTTTCTTCGCCTGACCGTTGTAATAGGTAATCAACTCTTTAGTTTTCTTATTTTCCAACCAATGTCTGAATCTTTTCTCACCATCTTTACACAGCTTAGTCGCATTAAAATAACCAGTGTTTTTATCAATAATTAATTGAAAGTCTCCAAATAAACCATACCAGAAGTTGTCTTTAATTTGCTGGTAGCACACATCATTTAATGTAGCCATTTTAAACACACTACTGAGCACTTGGATACGTTAGAGTTAACTGAAGCACGTCTTACCTCTACGATAACTAAATTTTGAATGAGTTTAACAGTGTGTAGTGAACAATTTATAGATGTTGATACCACTATCGTTTGAAGCTGTATTTATTAATATTTATTTCCAACCACATTAGTTTTGTTTCTGAACTTCCTTCTTTTGTTTGCCAACGACCTCTGTGTGTTATTTTTAGAACCTACCCATATAACAATTGTGGCGTTCGGCTAATTTCTATGCGAAATCTAATAGTCTGTCTAATATTAAACATATTAATTATTATGTCTTATGTCTAATAACAAAAGCTTTATGAATGGTTTGTTTTAATGGGGGCGTAACTTTCAATCATGGAGTCTTCGACCAATACCATTATTCTCGCTTATCAACCTCACTCTCATTTGTCGGTTCTAAAGGTTGGGGTGACGTAACTTTAAATAATGGAGTCTTCAACCATCTTTATCAGCAAAAGGCACCATCTTTAAGAACGAAAGCCGCCATTCTTTATCAGCGAAAGGCACCATCTTTAAGAACGAAAGCCGCCATTTTTTATAATGTCAGGGATGTCAGCTTAAGGTATCACAGGTTAGACCGCCATCTTTCATTCCGCCATTTTTTTATTCCGCCATTTTGGTTCCTCCGTTTTGGTTCCGCCTCTAATATTAAACATATTATTATTTTGTAAATCATCCATTTGTCTAATAATAACAAAAACTTTAATTATGTTACATGTATGGTTTGTTTGTAATTAAAAGTCGTATATATATACTAGCCTAAAACAATAAATTAACAAGCGTCTGCTTAGCTCAACGGGTAGCATCGTTGCCTCCCATCTGAGTGCCCGGGGTTCGAAACTCACCTGCTCCAAATGGTTTTTTTCAAAATATAATAATTTGAAGTAATAGGTTAGACACTTTGAAATGTGACTGTCTGGCCCAAGTCATGTGACGTCACTGTCTGGCCAGGATATTAAATGCCTCGAGCAAGATAACCACTGAAAAATAAGATCTTGGAGACGACCTGGCCAAAGTTTCCTAGACAGGTCAATGACCTTCAGGTTACATTGGAAGCCATCTTGGACGCCATCTTGGGGGCGTGGCTGGGCGCCGGGGCGTGGCTGGACGCCGGGGCGTGGCTGGACGCCATCTTGGGGGCGTGGACACAAGGGGTGGGGCTAGGGGAGGGGCTAGGGGAGGGGGTACCCCCCACTCCTATGACGTCACTGTCTGTCCCAAGTGTCGCAATACCTACTTTTGCTGCCGCTGGAGCTTAAGAGTACTTTGTTTTCGATGTGGTTATTAAATGAGTTTTTTGCCTCAGAAAGAATGCGAACATAGCGGTTTCTTGCGTCGTTAAATGCTTGACGGTTTTCTTGACTGGGATTGTGTAGAAGCTTTTTGTGCGCTTTGATCTTTTCAAGTCTGGCCTTGTCACAGGATTTAGAGGACCAGGGCTTTTGAGTGGCTGGAGAGGTTTTCTGTGTACGTGGAATAAATAATTCCATGCCAGCTTGGATAATTTAGGTGACGTTTTGTGAGATATCAGAGGGGTCAGGATGAGAGAAGCAGACAGAAGCCCATGAAAAGGAGGAAAAGTAATCTCGCATTCCGTCCCAGTTTGCGGAGTTGTAGTGCCAAACGATACGTGGGTGTGATGACTGTGTGACCTTGGGTTGCACTGAGCAGGAAGCAGTGACTATGCTGTGGTCTGAGCGACCCAGGGGGGCGGTGACTGATATCTTATAGCAGTCAGGATTTGTAGTAAGAAGGAGATCCAAGGGTTTTGAGATGTGTGTTGGGATGCGAGGAAAGTAAGTAGGTTGCTGAACCATATTGGCTAAAGAATTGCTGACTGCAAAGGTCCGCTGCTCTTCCTTGTGGATCGGTTTTTGAAGATCTTAGCCATTCCTTATTATGGACATTGAAGTCACCAAGAATAGTGACCTCGAAGGAAGGATATTCAGAAATCAGATGGTCGGTTTTTTCAGAAAGGTAGTCAAAGAGCTGGACAAAGTTGTTGTCAGACCGGTGACCGGTAAATGCAACAGATAAATCTAGTTGCAGCCCTGAGAGAGAGTTTAATCCAAAGTATGTCTTGTCTTCCAGCTTGTAAATTGGGGAGTCTGGTACAGGGTAGTTTGCTACGGACGTACGCGCACACGCCTCCATGCAATCTAAAAGAAGTAAGGAGCTCATACCCCGGGAAATTAAGGTGATTAGTGGCTGTTTTGGCACTGATTTGAGTTTTGGTCAGGAAGAGGAGTTGGGGCCTATTAGCCTGGAGGAAATGGTGGACGGACTTCAGGTTAGAATTTAGGCAACATTTATTCGAGAAGGATATTGTAAATATCGATGCTGGCGCCCCATGTACACCCCTCTCCCGGAGATCCAAATGGAGGGGTATTTTGCCCCCGGAATCTTTTGTACGAGGAGGAGCCATCATCATTTTTGTTTATAGGGAAACCGACTCATACACCAGAACCGGAAACGTCCGTTTGGACTTCACCGGCAAGGGGTGGTACCTCCTCGAGCGTGAAAAAATTCTTTACTATCACGTAAAGGAAAATTCCACTACCACCTACCATATTACAAGTATACCACACCAGCCAACTATTAAAGAGCTGACCAGCTTTAGAACTTTCAATGAACGCAAACTGGACCCCCTAGACCCCACATCTAGAGTCAGTTTTTTGTTTACATAATATATACACAATATACAGGTTTGGCCGTTTCTACGGTGGAGATTAATATATCTGTTATTGTACAAGAGACGAGAAAAAAATATATACGCTAATTAAAGGCTGTCTTGCGCTGCATCTTACAAAATTATCTTGACAAGTACGGGATGGCCCGTAAGTCGTTAATAATACAATATTTTTTTTGTCAATAGAACCCCCCCCCCTAACCTATTGTATCTTTCAAGTAATTATCAATGCATGTTTGCAAGAAAAAAGATTTGATATCGTTCGTCGTTTTTGAATATTTTCCCATGTGTGCAATTTTTCACGTTTTTGGTACCAAACATGGCGAAGTCCCATAAAAATAGCGCATTCAAGAAGGTTTTGGTTTATATATACGATGCCATATACACGCGCTCTTAAATAGTAATTGAATTTCAGAAAGCTAAATCCGCTGTAACTCAATTTTTTCCCATTAAACTGCCTATATTTTATCTTTGAGAAGTGAAGAAGATGCCTTCTGCTTCCGCTTTTGTATAACACTCTTTATACCAAAAGGCTTTAGTTTGGAAAATGTATTTTTTAACCGCAGATCAATTCACAGAGAGATCAGTTTAATTTTTTTTTCAGTTTACAACCCTAATAATAGATCAGATTATGTAATTTTTGGAGAATTAAAAGAGGTATCAAAGGCATTTAATTTAACTTTGATACTAAAGCAGTAAGAAATAATTAATTTGATAGTATTATCTGCGTTTATGTTTTCCTAATAAGTGAGTAGTTGATAAATTATTTTCACAAAAGTCAAATAAAACTTTTAAAGTGACAGACACAAATAACGTTTATATTTCAGCGTGTAACCTATTTTTAGTGAATTTTTATTTTAAAAAATTCACTAATAGAGAGGTATCGATGGTGAGACTTTGCAAAAAATTTTTCAAATGAGCGCGAACTAGGACCCCTGGAACCCATATCCGGGGTTAGTTTCAATTTTTATATGTATATATATATATATATATATATATATATATATATATATATATATATATATATATATATATATATATATATATATATATATCCATGCGATAACTCAAAAAATAATTAAACGATTTCGACGAAACTCGGGAGGTGCCTTTCTTTTATTAATGGCTTGGATGAGTTCGTTAGCCAGGATAACCGGACAAGGTTTTCCGGGAAAATTTTGAGTTTTCTGTAGGAAAAAAAATTTTCTCCAAAAATTACAAAGCTGTTTTAATGAAATTTAATAGATATATTTCCTTAGAAGAGATCTTACTACGTGCCAAAATTTAACTTTCTAAGTTTATAAAAAATTGAGTTATCCAAATTTTTTAATTTCTTTTGAAAAAAAAATTTTCTCCGAAAATTACAAAGTTATTTTATTGAAATTTAGTGGATATCTTGCCTTAGGAAAGACCTTACTACATATCAAAATGATACTTTCTAAGTTTATAGAAAATTGAGTTATCTAAATTTGAAGCATTTAATAAAAATTCACTACCATAACGCACTTGCTGCGTTCCGAATTTTTTCATTTATATAACTTCCACCTCGTCAATACGTAGGGACAAAAATGTCAATTTTTTTTTCGCTTAAACTTCGTAAAAAGTGTCTAAACATACAGAAAACATAATTTGGGAACGAACATTTTTTGTGTCTGTTAGTCTGTCCGTCTGTCTGTAGCCACGATAACTTTAAAATGAATTAAGGTATCGCCTTCAAATTTGGCTAATACTTAACATTTTTGAACGTTTGGTTTTGTTTTTTAGTTTTTTTTTTAACGAAAAATTGACTAATTAATGCATTCCTTATCACAATGAATGAAATACGTTCTTGCAAATCCAACTGTGAATAATTTTTAAACGACTTGATAAAACTTCCAAAAAAATTAGTATGTTGAATTCAGAAAAGAAACAGCTTTCAAATGATGTAACATTCGACCCATTTTCCCTATTTAAAATATAAGGGTTGTTATCACCTCCCTTAAGGGGTTGATGTGACAAAGCTGAGTTTTATGTCAAAACATGTCCCCCTCAATATTAAAATTGACATGTTTCAGCGTTTCCACAAAAAAAAATTTCTCTGGACGCAAATCGACCTTTCTCGTTTTTAATGCGCCACCTGTATATACATATAGATATATAATAACAGATCAGATTACGTAATTCTTGAAGAATTAAAAGAGCTTTTAAAAGCATTTAATTTCACTTTGGTACTAAAGATATATATATATATATATATATATATATATATATATATATATATATATATATATATATATATATATATATAAACATACAATAATTCAAACTGATCATGAATCTGGGTCCTAGGGGGCCTCATTTGAAGATTTTTTTCCAAATTCAAAAGTCGAGATCTTCTCAATAAAGTTTTTTCATAAAATTAACTACAAAGTGGAAAAGACATAATCCTGCCATAAAGGGCTATTCTCGGGAAACTTTCTAACCTTTACACTAAAAAATGTACATTTAGCTACGCCAGCTATCTGAATATTGTAACCTGTGATGAGCACTTTTACGTACCCTTGTAGAACCCAATTCACCACAACAATTTTTTTAGACCTGACCATCAATTCGCTAATAAAATGAGAGACGTCAGAGGGATGAACAAACCGTTATTAGCGAATTTTTTTTTAAAAAAATTCGCTTATGGGGAGATCTGTGTTTATATATATATATATATATATATATATATATATATATATATATATATATATATATATATATATATATATATATATATATATATATATATATATCCGACCGATAACTCAAAACATAATAGACCGATCTTGATAAAATTTGCAGAGTACCTTTATTTTGCAAGTGGCTTGGATAAGTTCGTTAGCCAGGAAAATCGGACAAGGTTTTCCCGAAAAATTGTGTGTTTTCTTTATAAAAAAAATCATATCTCCGGAAATAACAAAGTAAGGGCAACCAAATTTGGTACGCGTGTTTGTATTATAAAGACTGAACTCCGTACCAAAATTTAGGTCCATATCTCTAAAGACAAAGTTATGGGCAGTTAAAGCAATAAATGTTGGAGTTTTCCTCAAAACGTCAAACTCGCAATATTAAACGTCAAAATTGGCAATGTTTAGGCAAAGAATGTAAAACAAATACCATTTGTGAAAAGAAAATGTTGCAAGAAGACTGTTCTGCAAACCCTTAAGTTTCAGATTCAACCGTCATTGTTCTTCATTTTACTAAAATGTTTACAGAAAATCCATTTCAAATAGACCCTTTCTCTGGTGCTTTGGCTGTCAGTTTAGTTAAGTTTGGTAGCTGTTTGGTATTTATTTGTAGGTTTAGTGAAATTTATGGTTTAACGGCCTATAATTTTTTTTAGCTAATTATCGTTGAACAAATTTGTCAATGCATTTTTGCATTTTTTATCGAAATATGATGCGTTTATCTTAAAAAAAAATCTGGACGCAGTAAGTGCGTTTTGGTTGCGAATTTTCGGTAAATTTGCAGTTAAGCTCCCGAATGCTTTTCAAAACACTGTTTTCAGAAACCTGCCTGCCCCCCCCGGATCCACAAACCCCAAGAAAAATTTCTTGTTTACAGTCCCCAAGGAAGTTACGGGACCAGGAGTGAGTAGGGGTGCATAATTTTTTAGCTAATTTTTTTAGAACAAATTCGTTAATGTAATTTAGCATTTTTTATCGAAATATGATGCGTTTATAAGAAAAAAATCTGGACGCAGTAAGTGCGTTTTGGTAGCGAATTTTCGATAAATTTGCAGTGTAGCTCCCGAACGCTTTTTAAAACACTGTTTTCAGAAACCTGCCTAGGCCCCCACCCCTCTGGATCCACAAACCCCAAGAAAAATTTCTTGTTCACACTTCCTAAGGAAGTTACGGGACCAGGAGTGAGTAGGGGTGTATAATTTTTTTAAACTAATTTTCGTAGAACAAATTCGTTAATGCATTTTTGCATTTTTTATCGAAATATGATGCGTTTCTAAGAAAAAAATCTGGATGCAGTAAGTGCGTTTTGGTAGCAAATTTTCGGTAAATTTGCAGTTTAGCTCCCGAATGTTTTTCAAAAAACTGTTCAGAAACCTGCAGGTAAGGTCCTAGTAATACCTCTGAAAACAATTTGTTGAAAAGCGTTCGGGTGCTAATCTGCAAATTTACCAGTTTCATTAAATCCTTCAAATTTCAATAACTCAATTTGCTATTAACGTAAGCTTTGTTGGATAGAAAACCAACATTTAAGTTTATTTTCGGAAAATTTTTGTATATTTTCAAACCATAAGTAATTTTGATAAAATATAGTACATTATTTCTACTACATAGGCTATACCGGTAATCAGATTGATGCCTGCTAGCATTTGCTATTAAAAACATTTTCATGGAAAATCACTTCCATAACACATTTGCTGCATCTAGACTTTTGAAAAATGTTTATATATTTTCAAACTATAAATTTGTTTCAATGAAATATGATACATTGTTTCTACTATAAAGGCAACCAAGTTTGATGCCTGCTTTCATCAAAGAAAGACATTTGCTATTAAAAATATTTTAAAGAAAATTCGCTACCATAACGCACTTGCTGCGTCCCGAGATTTTTGATTAATATTAACAAATATCAGCATATACAGTTTATTCATCCTTCTGATGAACCTAGCTTCGTTAGCAAAATGATCGTCAGGTCTGAGAAATAAAGTTTCACAAACTGTACATACTTTTTCCGTGCAAAAAACGTATATTTAGATCGGCGAAGTTAGTAAAATTTTGTTTGTTTATTTAAGGACAAATCAATATTTATTTAGCGGAGTTATACTAAGTTTTAGCATGATGGCATTAATAAACAGGTTTTGGATTTGTTAAAAAAATGCACTAGAAACATACCTCAACATCAAATTTTTGCCTTGCTTCTAGTGGTCTGAATGCAACCATCTTCCGCGCTGTGAGACGAGCGTTCAGACATTTTGCAGAATCATCAAGCTTTTTATGTCCTGACATTTTGGATGATTATCAGCTGTGAAAAATGTACAAACACCACTCAAGCACAACCAAGGAATGTTCAAGACTAGTAAAGTTTGAAGATATTGACCTAAGCTACCTAAAAAACTTTACAAGAGGGGGTAATGACCACAGCTATTATGAAGTGATAAGGATTCTTAGAACTTTTAAAAACCAATCCCTTCAAATTAACATTGTGGTTTCTAAAAACGGATTTAGTCTTTACCTGCTCGATCAGAAATTACAATACAGGGTGTGGTGCCAAGAGCTTTAGTTAGCCGTTGCTCAATAACTACTCCGATTTTAAATTTGAAAATCTACACGTATACGTTTGAGACAAATTACAGTGGAGTGAAAATAGTTCACTATATACCAGACTTGCGGTTTTACCGGAAGTGACCATCAACTTGCTTACTTTAAATATAATATGGTCACTGTCATTATATTTTAGAATTCTACATTGAATTTGAGATAAATTTTTACCAATGTACCATATGTGAAAAATCAACCGTATTCGAAATTTTTCGATTTTTTTTTAATTATCGCGAAAACTAAGGTGAACGTTGCAAGCTATCTCTCTGTGGAAATACAACTGAAAAGACTCAGTTTTTGTACAGATAACCCTCAGATTAGCACCTAAACGGCACGTTTCATAGCGTTTCTTTTAAATATACAGGGTGATGAGAATTAGCCGTGCCATTTGGTAAAATTGAAATCACAATTACTGGTTCATTTCAAATAGAACACCCTATATTTTATGAGCTATTTCGGTTTGCATCCGGTTTCCCTTTCAACATGTATTAGCACTCCCTGTACTTAAATTCCACAGTTTCCAGAAAATTTCAATTTTATTGGATTCACTTAATTCATTGATTGTTGTTGCCCTTACTTGGTGAAACTTGTCCATACTACATACAGACTTGGAGACTACTTCTCTGGCTTCACTGTTGGTTTTTGTAGGTGAAGGACGTAGCCAGCGCGTGAGCTAACTGGAGCAAGTGGCCCTTCGAATTCTGGAAGTTCTAGGATGTTCTTCAATGCTTCTGTGACTATAGTTTCGCTGCTTGACAGCATTTTCAGACAGATTAAAATTGAATTAGTACGAAATCATGACAACTACAAATAAATATCTGTTGCTATGTTATGATATGATGTTTTGATCAAAAAATTTTATCAAATTGAAAATAAAATGAAACACAGATGACAGATGAGGTTTTCAAAATGTCTATGTGATGTATGTCAATATTTAACATAAAAACTAGAACTAGCCTATAATAACTATGATAACAGTTACAACAATAAAATAACTAAATAATAACAGTATAAAAGTAGTCTCTATACAACGAAAATATCGACATACATCAACTCATTATTTTATTACAACTTTTTTGAAATAATAGTTAAATTTGTTTTCTTTGACATATTTAATTAGAAAGAAGAATATCAAAGAAAGGGGAATTCATTAAATCAGTTTGCTCGTTTAAAACAAGGTAGTTATTGTCGTGTGTGTGCCTTTTGACTTCTGAAGCTTCAAAAAAGTCTAGTTTACGTTTGTCATTATAAAAATGTAGTGGTTGTATGCGGTTATTTATTGTAGGTCTATGTTCGGTATCAATAATATGTAACAAATGTAGATTTGTCAGCGTGGTTATTTCTAAATGCAGAAATATGTTCTTTGTATCGGATGTTAAAATTTCTAGAAGTTTGACCTATGTAGATTGCATTACAATGTGTACAAGCCAATTTATAAACTCCAGCTTTTGTCAGGAAACAAGATTTTTCTTTCGCGTTAAATAACAAATCACGCGTCGTGTTGTAAGATTTAAAAGCTACCTTTGTATTTGTACAGGTGTTTAAAATTTTTGAAATGTTTTCTGAAATGGTTCCAAAATAAGTTATCGAAACGTATTTGTTGTTTTCTTTGTCTCTAATATTTGGATAAATTAAATTAATCGCTAATTTGTATTCTTTTCTCTCTATCATTTTATCTATTATTTTAACAGAGTAGCCATTATTAAATGCTGTTTGCTTAATTATTGAAATTTCGTTTTCAAAATTGTTTTGTGACATAGCTATTGAAAATGCACGATGTATCATAGAATGGTAGGCTGACAGCTTTTGTGAAAAAGGGTGACATGAATCGTATGGTATGGTTGTGTCAGTGTAAGTTGGTTTCCTATATATTGAAAAGTCAAATGAATTATTTTCTAACTTTCTAATTGTTAAATCTAAAAAATTTATACAACTGTTAGCTTCTTCTTCTAAAGTAAACTTAATATTTGTGTGAAAGTTATTAATAAAATTTAAAAATTCATTTAATTCTGTATGACTACATTGAAAACATGCTAAAATATCATCTACGTATCTGTACCAAAAGACAATATTATGTGAAAGTTCTGATGTTAAAATTTGGTTTTCTAAGTTTTCCATAAATATGTTGGCTAATAAAGGTGACAACGGACTACCCATAGGCAGACCTTCATTTTGCATATAAATATTAATATTAAATTTAAAATAGTTTTGTTTTATACATTCATTAAAAAGATTCATTATTTCTTGTATTTTTATGACATTTACGTTATTTTCTATTAAAACGTTTTCTAATAGAGGTAAACATTCTTTAGGGGGTATCTTAGAATACATGCTACAAACATCAAACGAGACTAATTTACTATTTGTGAGAATAATTAAGTTATTTAATTTTTGTGTAAGTTCATAAGAATTCTTAACAGAATATTTTGGAAAGTAATTGTATTCTTTAATAAGTGAAACCAGTTTGCTCGCTATCTTATGATTAGGTGTATTAACATAGCTAACTACTGGTCTTATCGGTATATTTGGCTTATGAATTTTCAGGTGGCCATATAATTTTGGTGGTTGCTGGCTTTTATATAAAAGATATTTCTTTTCTTGTTGACTAAACAGAGACACATTTTTAAGTTCATTTTTTAGTTTTGTCTGAAATACGTTTGTTGGGTCTCTGCTAATTTCTGTTAAATTTTCTGTAGTAATAAAATCATTAATTTTAATGTTATATGCGTCCCTACTTATAGCTACAGTTGTATTTCCTTTATCAGCTTTAGTAAAAACTAGATCATTGTCTAATATTTTATGCTGAACAGATTTTAAAATTTGAGTTTCGTTAATTTGACGTTTGTCATATTTTGAAGTTAAATGTCTTAAAAATTCACATATTTTTAATTTTTCATATTGTCTTATAGATCTGGAAGCAATTTTGGATTCAGAAGCTAATATCTCTTTAATTTTGTTTGTAAATTTAAATTTTGGGCAGTATTTATATCCTTTATTTAGAAATTTCTTCAGCTGTAAAAATTGCATCGCTTAGGTTTTCAAATCATTTGTACAACTTATGTGTTTGTGTGGGAGATCTTTCTCGATTATGTAAATGTTGTGTGCTTTCACTTAATTCAAATTGTCACAATAGATTTGAAGCAGGCTTTCGAACTTGATAATAGGCTTGTTGACGTATACATGTCAAAAGAGCGTTAAGCGAAGCTTATTGTCATAAAAATCGAGATACTATCAGTCAACGCGGTGCAAGAATGGCAAATTTGCAGTATACAAACTACGATTTTTTGGAGCTTCTAATTATTTATGGTGAGTGCCAACGAATTGGGGGCCGAACATGTCGTGCATTTGCAGAAAAGTACCCAAATAAACCAAAACCCCCATAAAGAGGCTGCTGCAAAATTGTTCACAGCATAGAAGTTTTCGCCCAAAAGTACAGAAGCGTAAGCCACTCGTCGATAACGAGGTAAACGAAGTGAACGTATTGGCATTTTTTGTTGCTGATCCCAAGGCATCTATCAGGGATTGCGAAAAAGAACTACGCTTGTCAACGAGAATCATACTACATACAGACTTGGAGACTACTTCTCTGGCTTCACTGTTGGTTTTTGTTGGTGAAGGACGTAGCCAGCGCGTGAGCTAACTGGAGCAAGTGGCCCTTCGAATTCTGGAAGTTCTAGGGTGTTCTTCAATGCTTCTGTGACTATAGTTTCGCTGCTTGACAGCATTTTCAGCTGTCAACAGTGAAGCCAGAGAAGTAGTCTCCAAGTCTGTATGTAGTATGGACAAGTTTCACCAAGTAAGGGCGACAACAATCAATGAACGAGAATCATTCACAGAATTTTGAAAAATCATCATTGGAGACCCTTCTCTTACCACCCGATATATGGTTTGCAACCAAACAATCTTCATAGACGTGTTGAGTTCTGTGAATGATTCCTATTGAAAACACAGAAGGTGAGAATTTCTGCAAGATAATTATTTAGTGCGATGAGGCGAAGTTCTCTAAAAATGGCATGCACAATGGCCACAATAGTCACTTCTGATCAGATGAGAATCCCCATGTTACAAGGATCAAGTATTTCCAAGACAGGTGGTCATTCAATGTGTTTTGTGCAATTAAGGATGATAAGATTTTTGGTATTTAAATATACGATGAAAATTTCACCGGTGTGAGTTATAATGATATTTTTCACGAACTTATTCTAGTTTCTGTCAACACATTAAGTTTAGAAGAAGCTAGGACAAGCTGGTATCAGCAAGACGGAGCACCACCCCACAGTTTCCATTTAGCTCATGATTTTTTGCACCAACATTTTTAAGACAGGCGGATTGCCAATAACGGGCCACATAGATGGCCGCCATGGTTCCCTGACTTAACGCCTCTGGATGCAAATCTGGGGCTATATTAAAAATAAAGTTTACCACAAACCTGCCACCACAAAAGAAGACATGGTAGGTAGAGTTTTACGTACCTTCAATTCACTGAATTCGAGACAAGTCAGAAAGGCTACGAACCATAATGTTATGAGACGAATAACAAAATGCCTCCATGTCAGTAATTTTGATCATTTGTTATAAGTTCCACAATTTTTTTATTTGTTTTTGTGTCTTAGTTTTCCACTAGCTATTAGTTCAGTTCTGTACGCATTTATAATAAATAACTACCTACCTTGTTGAGTTATATTTTGGTTTTACAAGTTAGTTGACAACACATTGATTTTACAGAACTAAACAAGGGAAATGCAGCGATTTGAATGCAAATACAAAGTGTTCTTTTTTACGCGAGAAGGCCCAACATATGTTATATTCTCATTTGTATGAGGTGGGACTTGACATGTAGACGTCAACAAGCATATTATCAAGTTCCAAAGCCTGCTTTAAATCTATTGTGACAATTTGAATTAAGTGAATCCAATAAAATTAAAATATTCGGGAAACGGTGGAATTTGGGTATAGGAAATGCTAAGACACGTTGAAAGGGAAACCGGGTGCGAACCGAAATAGCTTATAAAATATAGGAGGTTCCATTTGAAATAAGCGAGTAATTGTGATTTGAATTTTACCAAATGGCACGGCTAATTCTTCTCACCATGTATATTTAAAAGAAACACTATCAAACGTGTCATTTAGGTGCCAATCTGGGGGTCATCTGCACTAAAACTGAGTCTTCTCAGTTGCATTTTCACAGAGAGTTCACCTTGGTTTTAGCGATGATTTAAAAAAAAATCGAAAAATTTCGAAAACGGTTGACTTTTGGCATATGGTATATTAGTAATAATTTATCTTAAATGCAATGTAGAATCCAAAAATATAATGGAAATCACCATGTTGTATTTAAAATAAGCAAGTTGATCGTCACTTCCGGTTAAACCGGAAGTCTGACTTAAAGTTAGCTATTTTTACTGAACTGGAATTTGTCTCAAACGTATGCGCGTAAATTTTAAAATTTCAAATTGAGCAACGGCTGACTAAAGGTCTTGGCGCCACACCCTGTATAGATTTGCATATCATTAGTAATGTGCTCGATGGCTTGTTTAGACAAAGGATTTTTTGCCAACCTTAAACATTTATATAATCCTTTCCGCTGCTGCTAAATATGTTTATTAAACTAATAGTTTCAGTAGCTAAATATTAAGGGGCCTCTTTTCTTGAAACTGAAAAATTGTACTTGTAGTACATATACACGTTTATATGGACAAAGTTAACCAACAAAAAACATTTAGTGCTCATTTTCCAAAATAGGCACAAATGCATTTGAAACGAGAGTTCATTATATGAGCCATGTCTGATAATATTATTGGAAGCCATAAGCTTGAAATTTTCGCGAATGCATCCTGTTGCATCGGTCCTGATACTAGTAATACTTTTAAGGCTACACGAAATTGAAATTGTTTTCTCTTAATATTATAACGCCCTTTAAATTCTCAGTTAAATAGCTTTATAAATCAGGGAAAAATATGTATAGAACTTTTATGAAAAAATTGCTATTAGCGATTTAAAAAAAATATTTAAATTCGCTAATGAGGAGATCTGTGTTTATATATATATATATATATATATATATATATATATATATATATATATATATATATATATATATATATCCGACCGATAACTCAAAAAATAAGGGACCGATCTTGATCAAATTTGGTAAGTACCTTCCTTTTGTAAGTGGATTGGATAAGTTCGTTAGCCAGGAAAATCAGACTAGGTTTTCCCGAAAAATTTTGTGTTTTCTTTCTAAAGAAAATTCATATCTCCGTAAATAACAAAGCAAGTGCAACCAAATTTGGTACGCGTGTTTGTGTTAGTTTGTATTGGTAAAGACTAAACTCTGTACCAAAATTTAGGTCTCTAGCTTAAAAGACAACGAAGTTATGGGCAGTTGAAGACACATTTTGAAGTTTTCCTAAAAACGTCAAACTCGCAATTTTAAACGTCAAAATTGGCAATGTTTAGGCAAAGAATGTAAAACAAATACCGTTTGTGAAAAGAAAATGTTGCAAGAAGATGGTTCTGCAAACCCTTAAGTTTTCGATTCAACCGTCATTGCCCTTCATTTTACTAAAATGTTTACAAAATATCCATTTCAAATAGACCCTTTCTTTGATGTTTTGGCTGTCAGTTTAGTTAAGTTTGGTGGCTTTTTTGGATATTTATTTGTAGGTTTAGTGAAGTTTATGGTTTAACGGTCTATAATTTTTTTTAGCTAATATTCGTAGAACAAATTTGTTAATGCATTTTTGCATTTTTTATCGAAATATGATGCGTTTATAAGAAAAAAATCTGGACACAGTAAGTGCGTTTTTGGTAGCGAATATTCGGTAAATTTGCAGATTAGCTCCCGAACGCTTTTCAAAAAACTGTTTTCAGAAACCTGCCTAGGCCCCTCCCTGGATCCACAAAACCCTAGAAAAATTTCTAGTTCACACCCCCCAAGAAAGTTACGGGACCAGGAGTGAATAGAGGTGCTGTGCGGGGTAGGTAGTAAAAAGGAAATATGAGCAGAAAATGCGAATAAAACGGGATTGAAAGTTCTCTTTTCCCCATCTTGAAGCCATATTCCCCTTAAACCCTGCCTACCCTGTACAGCACCCCTATTCCCCCAAAAAATTTCTTGTTTACACTCCCCAATGAAGTTACGGAATAGGGGTGTATAATTTTTTAGCTAATTTTCGTAGATCAAATTCGTTAATGCATTTTTGATTTTTTTTCGAAATATGATGCGTTTGTAAGAAAAAGATCTAGACGCAGTAAGTGCGTTTTGGTAGCGAATTTTCGGTAAATTTGCAGTTTAGCTCCCAAACGCTTTTCAAAACACTGTTTTCAGAAACCTGCCTAGGGTCCCGCTTGGATCCACAAACCCCAAGAAAAATTTCTTGTTCACACTCCCCAAGGAAGTTACGTGACCAGGAGTGAGTAGGGGTGTATAATTTTTTTTAGCTAATTTTTGTAGAACAAATTCGTTAATTCATTTTTGCATTTTTTATCGAAATATGATGCGTTTGTAAGAAAAAAAACTGGACGCAGTAAGTGCGTTTTGGTAGCGAATTTTCGGTAAATCTGCAGTTTAGCTCCCGAACGCTTTTCAAAAAACTGTTGTCAGAAACCTGCCTAGGGCTCCCCTGAATCCCCAAACCCCAAGAAAATTTTCTTGTTCACACCCCCCAAGGAAGTTACGGACCAGGAGTGAGTAGGGGTGCATAATTTTTTTTAGCTAAATTTCGTCCATTTGAAAATCAAGACATTTTTGACGATAGGTAACTGCTTTTTGTACAACCCTAACAAGTGTATTTCTGTTAAAACTGTTTCTAAATGTGTCCAAACTTTTTGTCTCAGGACTTCTATGGTCGCAGGAGGATCAAATTCATAGATCTCATTTTTGTGTGACCCCAGAGGTATAAATCCAAAGAGAAAGATAAGAGGATCTAGAAGGCCAAGATATTGGACCATTTACGGAAATAATTCTTTTGTCAAACTGCTCTCTCAAGAAGTTCCTGACTTGAATTGTGTTGTGAGCCGGATATCCATCCTGTTGAAACCTGGTTTTTCTAAACACATCTTCGGTTAGAGTAGCTCGTACATTGGGCACAGAAAATATAGGAATCTACTTAGAATTGTCATTTATAATTAAAGGAAAATAAAACTTGTTCTAGGTAAGCAACGAAAAATTCTGTGACGCTATAATGAAACAACGTTAAATCAGACGAAAACCATTTCAGGTTAAGATATCGAAAATGTTTAAACAGTAAAATAGGCTCTCGTACTCCAAAAAATATATATTCTTATAAGGCGTAATACAATAGTGCATAATAGTCCACGGCAACAGTACATGTCATATTCAACTGACAAATTATTATGATAAATGTCAGACCTACCTCACAATTCTACTCATAGAGCTGGGTACAATTTTAGTAACTTTTGAATTTTGAAAAGATTTCTTCAAATGAACGCAAACTAGGCCCCATAGAACCCATATCCGTGAAGCTATATCCAGGTTAGTTTCAGTTTTTATCTGTTTTCATATATACAGGGTGACGCATTTCTGGGGTGAAACTCAATATATCCATTATTATACAAGATATGAAAAAATGTTATATCTTAATTATACGATGTCTGGAGCTGCATCTCATAAAATTATTTTAACAATCACAGGCGGCCCATAAGTCGCTGGTGATGCAATTTTTTTCCTAATCGAACACGCCTTATACTATTGCAATTTTTGCATTTTCCATCGCAAAATAATGCATGTTGGTAGGAAAAGCAATTCAGGACTCAGTAAGTACGTAATGGTAGCGATTTTTCATAAAATGTTTATTTCGATAGCTTAATTTACTACTAACCTAAGGTTCGTTGGTCAGGAAACCATTTTTTGGGCACATTTTAAGTTTATTTTCGGAAGACTTTTGTATATTGTCAAACAATAAAGTTATTTTGATGGAATATGGTACATTGTTTCTCCTATATAGGTTATACTGGTAACCAAATTTGATGCAGGCTTTCTTAAAAAAATATATATTCCTCATTAAATTTTTTTAATGAAAATTCATTACCATAACACCCTTGCTGCGTCCAGACTTTTGTTTATAGGAGAAACCGACTCATACACGAGAACGGGAAATGTCCGTCGGGACTTCACAGGCCCCTTGATGTAAGGAGTGGTACCTCCTCGGGCGTGAAAAAAATCTTAATATATATATATATATATATATATATATATATATATATATATATATATATATATATATATATACATAGATATAGTACGTAAATAGTAGGAATTGCATCAAATAAGATTACTCAGAAACGGACTGACATACAGATATGAAATTATACATAAATAAGTATACTTTGATACAGTACAGACACAGAGAATGTGGTATAATAAGGTTGTTCATTCTAAAATAACGATGAAAATAAAAAACACTACACCGATACTTCAAGTGAAAGAACAAATTTGAAAAAGTTTGTTGCTCATTTGAAGAAAACCACAATACTGGAAATCGTGTCGATTTAGTCCTTTGCAATATACATGTATACGTGAGGTCCAAAAGTATCGTACACCTAGATATCTCTTGAACCGCTCGTACGATTAAACTGAAATTAGGTATTACTGTGGTTTTTCACATGCCATATTTGATTTTGTGATTGTTGTCACGTTTCTCCTTTTGTTAGGAATTATACCAATTCCTATTTTGAACAGCACAGCCCTGTATATTTTAAAACTCTTAGATTATTCCATTATTTCTGGACAGCTTTCCTGTAACATGTCCTATACCTGACTCTATTTGTTACCGCGTTATGGTTAGATTTTAAGAACATTCCATTTTCGTTCAAAACTAAGAAAATGTTAAAATTGAAAAAGATCTATGCAAAGTTTGCAATATAAAACGAAAAACTCAAGTTTTATTGTTGACATTAGCTGTCACCAGCATTATAGTTGCGCAATGATAAGTCATTTTCGGTGCTCTTGAAGAAAAATCATTATGAAATCATTGTTAGAAAAAAAAAATCGAAATTTTAATGATATTGGGTTGTGGTGACATCTAGATATCATTTTATGAAACTGGCAGTGTTTTTAACAAGTATCCAAACAGAATTCCAATCGCAGTGAGTACAATTATCAGGATTTTGAAAAAAAATATTCAACATTGTATGGTGAGAAATCTTCCGAAAACCGGACCACCTAATATTTCCACAAATGATACTAAAGCTCTAGCTGTTTGCTTGTCAATGGAAGAATATCAACACTCAACAACTACTGTAATCACGAGACCTGAAGCACTTCGGTTTTGAGAATACTGAAGAAGAATAAATTTCACCCAAATAAGGTGAAATTGGTTCAATAATTATCGAAGGACGACGATGATAAGAGATTTGAATTTTCTGAAATAATTGTGCGGATGATACATAGCCAATAAATTTTATAGAGAAAAATTATATTTTCTGACAAAGCGTCATTTGGTTTAATTAACAGTATAAATAGACATAACTGCAGATAAACTGTGATCTGAAAAATCTACACTGGCTGCGTGAAAGTCGTAACGAGCATCCTCAAAAATTAACTATCTAGGCTGGTATATCCAACAACACCTCCATGGAGGCGGTTGTGGTTGAGATCATGGCTCCTGTGATGCCTAGGCAAGCCATCCTTTGAATCTTGGACAGTTTTTGCTTGGCACTGGATTGTATCACCTGAGGCCACCATACCAGTGCCGCGTATGTTAACGATGGTCTGACCACCCTTGTGTACAGCCAGTGGGCCATGCTAGTTCTCAGTTTCCAAGTTTTTTCATATAGCCATGACTGACTTGCGCAGTATTTTTTCAACGTGGCCATTACAGGTTAACTTGGAATCCAGCATAGCCCGCATGTCCGCATAGCCCTGTACCTCGTACCCCCTTTTCGAGAGCTGACGCAGGAGGCCGTCTAGGACTTGGCACACGAGCAGGGGAGACAAAACGCTTGCCTGCAGGCACTCCGCCGTGACCCCTGACAACAGAGTTTCTCCTGTGAGTAAGGTGAACACCGCTCTGTCCTTGAACATGCAACGGATCCACCTGCAGCAGGTCTCCTTTACTCCACGCTACCTGACAACTGCCAGTACCGATGATGTGTTGCTGGATCCCCCCTATATGGCTAAAAAGGCCCCCAGCGCCACCTCCCTGTTCTTCAGCGTGTTTTATAGTTGCAGCACCAGTTGTTGCAGTGTTTCTGTTGATACTTCTGCTCTGTATGCGTATTGTCCGCAGTGTAGAGGGTATGCATCAAGAACACTGTCCTAATGTGCCGGTCGAGCAGTTTTTCCATTGTTTTTTAGCAAGAATGACATGAGACTTATTGGCCTCAGTGACTTTGCGTGGTCTGTTAGATGCCCAGGTTTAGGAATGAATACAACCCTGGTCAGTGTCCATGTCTTCGGAATATAACCCCAGAGACAGGCTGGCCCTCGTAATAAGGGTAAGCACCGGCGCCAGTATATCGAATAACCTGTTGGAGCATGATGGCCATTATCCCATCAAATCCTAGGAATTTTAATGGCTTGAAGCTGTTTATGGCCCATCTGATTTTGCTCCAAGTAATGACCTCTTTAGCGACTGTCCAGTATACTCTAGATGCCCGCCTGTACGGCGCTTCTATCTCTGAGTGTTTCCAGTCCGAAAGTGACTGGTTTATTATGTTGCATCCGGGGTAAGTGCGTCTATAGTAGAAGTAGAACATCCATAGTTTCCTCCGCCGAGCTTGTAAAACCTTCCGTGGATATCTTGAGGAAGTCTATGTTGGTTTGAGTGCCCTTGGACAGGTTCCTGTGTAGTCGAGCACTCTCGGATGTTTTCTCCACTTCTTCGCACTGCCTTCTCCATGACTCCTCCCCGACTCCTTCCTGGCGTCCTTCAGTCTTTTGCTGTAGCTCGGTAGGGAATCTCTGTATTCTTTTGGCTTTTGGCCGCGTTGAACAGCCTACGAATCTTGCTTTGCCTGAGGTCCTCACTCCACCACGGGCCAATACTGGTGGACGCCCCGTTTTCAGTGGTTTGAGTTATAGGGCGAAGTGATTGCGTCTCGCACCTTGGTTGCCTCGATCTCGAGGTCTATAGAATTGTTTATGGTACTCTTACCTATCGAAGTCTACCCTATTGGCTTCCCAGTCCGCCTTGCGAGGGTCCCGGTACCATACCGTTTGTCTCTCGACGTTGGCAATTTCAAACCAGATGTATCTGTGGTCTGAGCTACTTACTTCCCCAGACACAACCCAGTTCTTTACAAACTCACCCAGAAACTTGGTGGAAATTGTTAAATCTAAAACGTCATCGCGCCGCGATGTGACGAACTTAGGTTTATTTCCCTTATTCAATATGTCTAAATTAAGTTTCGTAAATAATTGTAAAAGTGACTCATCCCTAGAGTTTGTGTCCGTGCTACCACCCAACCCGTGTTGTGAGTCCGCATCCATGCCGATGATGGCGCCATCCACCTGCTCTGCTGCCCACCATCAGCTGCTCCAATTCCTTGAGTGCAGGAGGATACGTGCTGTTCCCAGCTTCTTTATAGGAGTACGGTTTTTATATGAGGATCACATCTGTGTTCTTCAGAGCCATCAGTAGTCTGGCCGTGGCTACACCACTGTGTTGGAGGTTGATTTGAAGGAAGTCCAATCAACCCCCAGTTGCTGCCCCACTGGGCGGAAGCTAACCCTGCCTAAGGCTCAGAACGCCTTGAAGGAAGATCCTTCAAGGGCCCTAAAGGGTGCCTGGTTGACTGAGAAGGCGAGAGTGTGTCCTCTTTCCTCCGCTTTCCTGCTCTGAATTGACAAGTGTTGCGTCCTCAATTTCGGCTTCTGGATCCTGAGTCGACTGACCACCGTCTCCTGTGCGGCGGGTTCAGAAATACAGACGAGGACATTGTGCCTGTTTGGGTGGTCCTTAGGATCGGAGGCCATCAAGTCCGCCCCCTCCCAAATCTAGCCGATGCCCTCGTCTGTTTTTCGCAGCCATTCCCGCAACTGCGGGTGAGCACAGGTAATCTAGAGATTGCCCCCCGCCAGGCGTACCCGGTGGAACTGGGGCGGGCTCTTCCATTTGTGCAGAGAGTCCACCGCAGACACCACCACAGCCTGGATGAGCTCCGCGTTCCCCTGATCTAGCACGACATCAGGATGGCGTCTCTCAATCACCGCCATCTCGAGGCCCTCGGCAACCTGTCCGTGGTAGGGGTGTCCGAGCGCTGTCTCTTCTGGCTCGCACTCGCCTCAAGATCGGTTTTTCGACCGCCCATGTCCCGGACGCCATTTTCTGTGGCTTCCAAAGCCTCTTTCGGTGAGCCCCGGGTAAATGCTTTGAATGCAGGGGCAGTCCTTTTATACCCCTGCGGTGAGGTTCTCGCTGGTGGAGTGGCCAGCAGACCAGAGTCCACAGAAATCGCCGTCCTCCGGTGAGGCTGGGGACACGTCCGTAGCCGAAGCCACCCTTGACCCCTCGTGCTTGCGTCGGTCGAGATACTGCCAGTGTCCGTGGACGCTGCCGCCCCTGACAGGTCTCCGTTTCAGGGATCGATTTTAGGCACGAGTCTCTAGCCGGAGCCACCCTTTGAGCCTCATTTGTCTTGGTATTGTCTCCATCTACATTGTTCTCCACGTTGTTACCACAAGTAGGGGGAAATAACTGTCCGCACCAGCCCAGTCCCATATGTGCTGCAAGGCGGTTACGCTGAAGGGTTGCCCGTTACTCCAGAGGTACCGTTCACGGCACCATATCCTTGGTGCTCTTCATCTATTGGCGCGGTTCACGTAAAACCTCGGATTGGGAAAGTTTATCGACGTCAAGATCCGTCATTTTTTGTTATAATCAGAAAGGTCATGTTGTTGTTACTACTTTCTCATCTTACCCCCTGATGTCATATATATATATATATATATATATATATATATATATATATATATATATATATATATATATATATATATATAGAATCTGAAACTGACCTCGATTATGGGTTCTAGGTGTTCCAAATCGCCGTCATGAAAGTCGTTACTTCTATAAGTGCTCAATTATTTTTTATAAAAATTCAGTAATAAACCAAAATTGTCTTACACAAGAAACCATTTGTCGGCTATAGGCTTTAATAGTTCAATTGCATTGGAACTTAAAGCGAATGGAATCCCTTTGTAACTTACAAACCTCTGTAGTTAGTTTATGGCCTGAATATGCTCCTCGATCATTTGGAATATTATTAGAATATGGCGGGAAAGGCGTAAATGAATCGCTTTTCCGAACAGACTGTCGCATTGCAGTCAGACCGAGTCTCACCCTTGTGCCCTTCTAAATTAAAGTTAAGGCAATTATGTACTTATATTGCCAGAAGTATTAGCTGTAGTTATGTGGCGGAGGAAAATAATTCACCTGCCCCAACATAAACCTTGGATAATGCAATATGATTTATAGGGTAGTAAATCAGAGTTTTATGTTGGGAACTGAATGAAGTTGGTGGAAATGAGAAGGGTAAATGGTGCGTTCTTGAAACTTGAACGTGCCACCTTTATTGATAGAAACGGACATGGAATCGATGCTATCTTGTATCAATTCATTTCCGACGATATCTCCAGTTTATGTACGATTATATCACGTCGTGACATGTATCTGAAATTTTCTTACACAAAAATCTATTGCAAGACTCTAACACATAAAAACGTCCCTTGATTTATGTGGACAATTTATTTATTTAATGTTTAATGAAAAGGTCTGGACGCAGCAAGTGCGTTATGACAGCGAACTTTCATAAAATGGTTTTTATTAGCAAATATGTCTTTTGTTAAAGAAAGCCGACATCAAATCTGAGTGAAGCCTATATAGTAGAAACAATGTAGGGGAAAGGTCCCTATATTGGACCACCCAAGAAAGTACCTCTACAAAATAAACGTTTATGCTCTAAATCAAGTGAAAATAATTTAGTAGGTCACTGGGGTTGTTGTAAAGCTATATAGCTTATTAAAAAATTAGCTTTATAATAGCTATGTGAATTTTGGTGTACCTTAGCGTCTGATGATTGGTAATACAGGTAATGGTTTCCTGTATATTACCCGCATGTTCATTTTTCGTCGTGATTTTCTAGTCTGAACATCTACTGGATTGCTTGTTTACTTGTTGGATTTATTGGGCAGTGTATTCGCACAAAAATGCACTTAAAATTTCATAATTTTTCTGAACGGTAAAAATGACGCTCTCTCCTCGGACCAACAACCTTCTTAAAAACGGAAAACGGATATTGTCGAAAAATAAAATCTCGAACCCTGTTTCTTCTTCCTGTCTCAAAGTCCTAGCTAGCTGTATGGAAATTGTTTTCAACATTTCATTCTCCTCGTCTTTTGTCCTCAGCTGCATATCCATCGATAGCCAGTATATCATAGAAAATTGTCGTTGTTTCTCTTGACAGGTAAGTCTACTTTTGATACCCACCAAATTCAAATCCTTCACTTAAATGACATTTACAAAAAGAAAAATTCCTAACTCTACATATAACATTTGATAACCTAACTTATTCTACACATAAACAATGATTTCTTAATATAACTAAAAACACTTTAAAATGTTCAATCTTGCTTAAAAAGTCTTTTTAAAAACCACTATTGTCTTTAGGAGTGTTCATTTGACTTCTTATTAAGTGTTTTTCAATACATTTTATTTTAAATGATGTAAGTAATCTTTTGACAATATTTCTTTGGTTTAAACTTAACCTGTTTTTAAACGTCAAGCTATATATACACCTTTAGGTATGTAGCTTAGTTACTCTTTACTAATATTGTTCCTCATTATATAGATGATATATTAATTTTCAACAATGATTTGAAATGACACATTTCTTTTTAAGCTTATTGATATCTCATGCATCCAGTACTAAATAACAGTAAGGCAAGGGCGGTACAGGTGGTCGCAGGAATTGTACCAATCGAGCTTGCCGTAGAAGAGAGATCGAGGCTATATCACAGAAGAGACGGAAACACACCGAAAGCAAAAGCAGGGGAGAGGGCCAGCACTCTTCAAAAATGGCAGGAGATGTGGGATAACACAACCCATGTCGCTCAGTGGACCAAGCAGTTAATTCCAGATCTGAAGAAATGGGTGGAATGCAAGCACAGAAGAACAGATTATTTCCTGACGCAAATGCTCACAGGCCATGGCTCTTTCGGGGAATATCTATGCCGCATAGAAAGAGCAGAGAACGACGCTTGTTTGTACTGTGGAATGGCAGAAACGGTAACACACACCATATTTGACTGCGCAAGATGGGAGAACGAGCGAGAAACCCTAAGACAGGGTATGGAGAGTGACCTGACCATGTACAACATCCTTGACATCATGATGGAAGATTCTGAAAAATGGGAAAAATTCCACAGATACGTCCGAAATGTCCTAAGAACTAAAGAAGTAGAGGAGAGGCAAAGAGCGGATTGAAAAGAGACAAATTCTAAAGACAGCCTACCTACTGATGATTTACGAAAAGTGGTTCCAGTAGGTATGGTGAAGAAATGAGGTGAGGTTTGGTGGGTAGGCAGAGGTTTGCACCTATAGTACTCTGAGTCCCACACTCTGTCGCGATGGAGGTCGAGCGCAGAGGTAAGAACATGAGTTTCCTCACCCGGCAAAAAAAAAAGTACTAAATAACAGTAACAAAGAATATGTCTGGTGACAATGTGTTGTTATTTATGGTTTTCACGTGGCTAGTGTCGTGTAATATGGATGATTTGTATTGGCCTGGTTTGAGATATTTATTGTCATGAATACAATTTACAAAAAGAGTACATACACATTTAGTGCAAACTCTAGGTATTGTTTGAGATTTTTATCATAGCAATATATATATATATATATATATATATATATATATATATATATATATATATATATATATTACAAAGTTATTTTATTCAAATTTGGTGTATATCTTGCCTCAGGAAAGACCTTACTACATACCAAAATGATACTTTTTAAGTTTATAGAAAATTGAGTTATTCAAATTTGAAGCATTTAATAAAAATTCACAACCATAACGCACTTGCTGCGTTCAGAATTTTATATATATATATATATATATATATATATATATATATATATATATATATATATATATATATATATTTAATAACAGTTCTGTTTATAGTTATAATAACAGATTTATTGTCAATTTTGACGACCTAACATTTTCATCACTCTTTATATTTTAAACAAGTAATAAAAACTACTGTCGTGTTTTACTCTTGACTGTTATTGCGATAAACCCCCTTGCCGGTGCTTTACTAAGTTCATCAACAGTGTAAACATGAAATTGTTGTAGTGAATACCGAGATATCGAAATAATGCAATTATCTATCTAAAGTGCCAGAATTTTGTACTAAAGGCCTGATACATTTAAGCTTTTGGTAAAATACACGTAGTAGTAGTAGTAAGTATTTATTTTGATTAAACTTTCAATATTTCCAGTTGATGAACATCACTGTTTTAGCTGATTAAGAAACAAGACAAAGTAACATCAGGAAAAACCAATACGAAATCTTTATTAAAAATTGTACAATTTTAACCTCAAACTTAGATTATCAGCTTAATCATTAAGAGGTTTTTCTTTAGGTAACTAAAGTTGCTACTAATTTAGAAGGGTAACGCAGTAACGACACAAGAAACCGCTATGTCCGCATTCTTTCTGAGGCAAAAAACTCGTTTAATAACCACATCAAAAACAAAGTCCTCTTAAGCTCCAACGGCGGCAAACCCTTCTGCACTCTTGCTAAATCTATTGGGAATAATTTCTGCAAAAGCACGTTCCCACCTCTTGTCTCAGGGGATGAAATTTTTTCTACCGCCTCAGAAAGAATGCGGACATAGCGGTTTCTTGTGTCGTTAAATGCTTGACGGTTTTCTTGACTGGGATTGTGTAGAAGCATTTTGTGAGCTTTGGCCTTTTCAAGTCTGGCCTTGTCACAGGATTTAGAGAACCAGGGATTTTGAGTGGCTGAAGAGGTTTTATAAGTACGTCGAATAAATAACTCCATGCCAGCTTGAATAATTTCGGTGACGTTTTGTGAGATATCAGAGGGGTCAGGAGGAGAGAAACAGACAGACGCCCATGGAAGTGAGGAAAAGTAATCCCGCATTTGGTCCCAGTTCGCGGAGTTGTAGTGCCAAACGATACGTGGGTTTGATGACTGTGTTACCTCGGGTTGCATTGCGCAGGAAGCAGTGACCATGCCGTTGTCCGAGCGACCAAGGGGGGCTGTAACTGATGTCTTATAGCATTCACGTTTTGTAATAAGGAGATCCAAGGGATTTGAGCTGTGTGTTGGGATACGAAGAAAGTAAGTAGGTTGCTGAACCGTATTGGCTAAAGAATTGCTGACTGCGAATGCCTCCGCTGCTCTCCCTTGTGGATCGGTTTTTGAAGATCCAAACCATTCCTTATTATGAACATTGAAATCACCAAAAACAGTGACCTCGGAGGAAGGATATTCAGAAATCAGATGGTCGCTTTTTTCAGAAAGGTACTCGAAGAGCTGGACAAAGTTATCAGAAGGTGACCGGTAAATGCAACAGATAAATTTAGTTGCAGTCCTGAGAGAGAGTTTTATCCATAGTATGTCTTTTCTTCCAGCTTCTAAATTGGGGAGTCTGGTGCAGGGTAGATTGCTAGGGACGTACACGCCTCCATGCAATCTAAAGGAAGTAAGGAGCTCATACCCCGGGAAATTAAGGTGATTAGTGGCTGTTTTGGCACTGATTTGGGTTTTGATGAGAAAGAGGAGTTGGGGCCTATTAGCCTGAAGGAAATGCTGGACGGAGTTCGGGTTATAATTTAGGCCACATATATTCGCGAAGGTTATGTTAAATCTTGATGCCCCCTGCATACCCCTCTCCCGGAGATCCGAATGGAGGGGTATTTTGTCTCCGGAATATTTTGTACAAGGCGGAGCCATTACCATTTTTGTTTATAAATGAAACCGACTCATACACCAGAACTGAAAACGTCCGTTGGGACTTCGCCGGCCGCTTGATGGTGGTACCTCCTCGGGCGTGAAAAAATCCTTTACTATCACGTAAAGGAAAAGTCCACTACTACTTGCCATCGTTATTATTTCAAGTCTGCTGACCTGCAGGGTCATTTATGTGTCATAAAAATATTAATCCACAGGGGGAAGGGGGCTTCACCCCCGACTGTTTAGCAAGTAATGTAGAACAGCCAGTGAATCTATTGTTGTTTTCGCTTGCCAGGACGCTCACGGGCATTGCCTATGTATTATGCAAGCCTGATTCTTTTTTTTGGTCCATTACGGCAAATTGGTTTTATTAAAGCATAATACTTTGGTGCTGCTGTTTAATTGATGTGTAAATAGATGGGTCAATATTATACCTCGCGTTATTATTTGTTGAATGCACCATTGACTTATCAGGTCATAGAATTACTGTAGAAGTAAGTGACCTTGTTTGAGTTCACATCTTGTTGATTGTAGGAGCCGTTTAGTACTGATAAGCCTTCTGGTTTTGCATTACAGTGATTGATACATTGATTATTGAACTGGCACCTTGTGCGCTTATTGTGACGGTACTTTCAAGTCACCGAATCATCATAATTACCCTCGGAAGTACTAATGTTATCCAGAATTTTGCAACAGGTTGCGGAATATTGCTTGCGCCTATTAAAATAAATCCCTAGGACTTACCGAACACCCGAAATTCTCTGAAATGTCTCCATGCTCAAGCTTTGCTTAGGCCTCCGCTGCTGATTGACGGAATCGTGGTGAGTTCCACCTTTCAGGTAGTTAGTTGCAGGGAACCTTAGCAATGGTGTGGACGATTACCTAGTTCTAGGTAATAAATCGCTATACGATGGCAGTACTTCATGTGTGGGTACTAACTGAACATTCAGGGACTACTTTAAAATTGAACAGGCTGTTAATGTTATGGTTTTTCCACATAATTATGAACAAATGTATAAAATAATTTTGCTCGGGACAGGAGGTTACAAGTGTTACTATACGCTGATGGTGCAGTACTATTTACTGAATCGGGAGGAGACATGTAATGGATGTTAAAAAGACTCGTAACATTAACAAACAAAATGAATGTACGTGTGAACGCAGAGAATTAAAATAACCAGGTCTGGCACGCAGCGTTGCTTAGTAAACTTCCGGCCTATGGCTTACCACCAAAACTCTGTACCTGGACAGCAAATTTCCTCTCCAACCGGAGCATTTCGGTTGTCGTGGATGGCCATTCTTCTAAACCGTATCCAATTAATGCAGGAGTCCCCCAATGTTCAACATTAGCACCTACTTTGTTTCTTCTCCACATCAATGACCTCCTCTCTATCACATCCAGCCCAGTTCACAGTTATACGAATGACAGCACCCTCAACTCAAATATACAATATTCTAAGCCTGTCTCTTTAGCCCAATTATATGAGGATCGCAGACTCATGGAGGGTTCTGTCTCTGTGGATCTCCAAAAAATATTAGACTGGAGAAGTAGAAATCTTATACAATTCAACTCCACCAAATCTCAGTCTTGCTTGCTATCATAAGAGATACAACAGCCCTAGACCCATCACAATAAACAACCACGTTATTCAAAGTAATGAGTCCTTTTCACTGGTCGGCATTTCTGTGGATCGAAATCTCAATTGGCACCAAATGCACATCAATTCACATCAATTGCAGAAGCGGCTGCTAAAAAATTAGGTTTCCTCTTCCGGGCTCGCAAATACTTTTCACCAGCTACTCTCTATAACTTATACACTTCACAAATAAGGCCAAACCTCGAATACTGCTCCCACATCTGGGGTGCGCTGCCGCTTCTACAATCTGGACTTTATTCATAAATGAGCTATACGTCTCATCTGTGACCATACCCATACCCAAAGGCTGCCATCCATTGCCCACCGACGTGCCGTTGGTGACCTCTCTCTCTTTTATAGATATCTGCACGGACACTGCTCAAAAGAGCTTTATTCCATAGTTCCTCCACCTGCTGCCCCCAAAAGATCTACCAGAGGAACAGAACGAATGCACCCTTTTATTTTCTATACTGTTCTGTTTCTGTTTCTATACTGTTTCTATACTGTTCCATCACCCAAAGATTTTATTTTCTAGGTCACCAGACATAAAACATCTTGTTATGCCCGCTCTTTTGTCCCGAGGATTTCCAAGTTGTGGAATTCCTTGCCGGCACATGTTTTTTCTTCTCCTCCGAACCTCCAAACCTTCAAGTCCAGAATTAACAAGTTGCCTCTTTCCTCCTTGTCTACACTCACGGTACAATAGTATTGAGGCTGTTAGCCCTCGTGGTGTGTTGTTGGAATAAAAAAATAAAAAAAATAAAAATTATGGTGTTTAATAAAGGGGGTGGAATAAGTAATGGCCGTCTCTTGATAGATGGTAATCCAGTAGAGAAAGTGAGGGAATTTAGATACTTAGGAAAACTCTTTTCAAACGGTAAAAGAATATATAATGAAGTACAAAATAGAAAGGTGGTGGAGGCTATGACAGCTGTAGCTAGGAGTTAATGTATATCTAAAGAGGTCAAAGCGGCTGTATCAAACAGCGTACTGGTACCGACTATTCTATATGGGTCTGAGAATTGGGTCTGTCAGAAAAAGCATGTAAGAAAATTTATTGCTGTTGGAATGGACTACCAGAGACGACTGAAAGGTAAGTCAAGAAAAGTCAGAGTTAGAAATGAATGGGATCTTAGCGAATGTAGAGTAGAAAACTCTATTGAAAGTAAGTATGAGAGCAGCGTGCTTAGATGGTTTGGACACAAAGAGCGATAAAGAAGTGGAATTTTTAGAGAACATGTAAATGGTAAGAGAGGCCGTGTAAGGCCCAGCAACGCTTGACCGGATGTTGTGGGCGATATATTGAAGAAGAAAAAGTCAGAAGTCTACGTAGAAGAAGAGTGTGTTGGCAGAGATGTATGAATGTAGAAGAAACAAATATAGCTTGTCAGGACAGAAGTGCATGGGGAAACATTGTTAATAAACAGCATAGGCTTTGGGGTGTGTCTACTTCTTAATGGAAAAGGTGTGACTGGTAGTAGTAGTAGTTAGTAACAGTCTTATACTTTTTGACGTCGTTTGACTAAATATTAGATATAACGGTTCTGACATGGTCTCAGTTATATCTCTTAGGGAATTATCAAATTTCGTACAGTCCGACTCTTAAGACATCAAAAGACGTTGACTTTAATTACTATGGAAGTCCGTGAACTAGCGCTAACTTCTATCTCTTCCTTACTCTGTCCTTATATCGCTCTTCCTCCGTTACACTTTGTGTGTGTCTATTTCTATCAAGTTTAATTTCATCATATCAGGATGATTCCAAAACCAATTACCTAATTGATACCAAAACCTGATGTATACTGGAAAGTGATTTATTAGGATCTGACGCTCGTAGTTTTCGTAATACTTTCTCTGGGAGTTTATTACTCTTTTTATTTCCATCTGGTGAGTAACAGCTACTGTATTGTCTTAACAGCTCTAATAAATACAAGACGTTATACATACAGGCACAACTAACCAAATTTTTTTTAAGCTTTAACCTCTTTTAAATACAATTTGGAGAACCCAATCGGTTACAACAAAGTTCTTAGACCTAACGATAATATAGCTAACAGAATTAGCGTCATCAGAGGAATGAATAAAGTAAGCGAATAAAAACTAGAGTAACCATTTATATGTTAATTGCCAAGCAGTTGTGAACAGCGTCCTCTAGGAAGGTATACATACCGATCCCCACTCTTGAGTCTTAAATTCCTGTAAAACTGTGTGTCGTCAAATATTATTTTTAAAGGAACACTGATTATTAAGATAACATGTCGACCAATGAACTACCCAGAACCGGACCTACTCTATTAGCTAGTTTGGATGTTCTGGTTCATAGATTAATACAGTTTACCTTAAATAAACACACATACAACGGATAACTTGAATATACATACTGTTACATTCCACGGGTTTCTGGATTTGTTGATAAACAAAACACAGCTTTCCAAACTACAAATTTATTATTACCAACTATTTTCCAAACCAGTGTCAACTAAAATATTTCTCTTCTCTATTATTAAATGTCCATAGAACCATATTCCACTATCGTCTTCTATGATCGCTTCTTATACAGCAACACTTACTGTTGACTCGCTTAATACTCTATGGTCACTTTTCTACACCAGCTTATTCAATACTGAACTCACTTACTCTGCGCACCGCTCATCTATTTATACTGTCCATGGAGATTCTAGACCTTCTACACTTTTCTACACCTGTCACTTCTGGTCCTTTCTAGAAATATCATTCCAGAGTGTATGCTGTTACCAACACACTACCATAGAAGTAACAAAGTTCCTGAACCTAATTCTCATAGACAAATGTGACAATACAAAAAATGTTGCTAAGTATAATGGTTACTCTGTCTGAATAATGCAAAAACTAGTATATCATTACACATAAAACAAAGAAAATGTTAGCGGAATCTACGGCTTTCAGAAAAGATAAAACAGACAAAACCGTTGTCTGTTCTCCATTTGCACCACGAATTCCAAGAGCTTTTAATTGCATTTTAAGAAAGCTAATTTGTTATTTATTTTCCTCCGATGACGCTAACTTTGTTAGTGAAACGATCGCCAGGTCTTTAAAAAGATGTGTTATGGTGATTGGGGTTCTCCAAGTGTACTTATCAGTGCTTATCACAGGTTCCAATCTTCACTTAGTTCTATTACAATTGTTTTATAGTGCGTTCAGTTTTAGCGAATTTTTCGTAAAACTAAAAATTTACTAATGAGGTAATGTGTGTTTATATATATATATATATATATATATATATATATATATATATATATATATATATATATATATCACACCGATAACTCAAAAAGTAATGGGTCGATTTTGATGAAATTTGGTATGTACCTTCCTTTTGCAAGTGGCTTGAACAGGAAAATCGGACCAGTTTTTCCGGAAAAATTTTAGGTTTTCTTTCGCAAAATTTTCGTATCTCCGAAAATAACAGAGCTATGACAACTAAATTTGACACACACACATATATATATATATATATATATATATATATATATATATATATATATATATATATAATATATATATATATATATATATATATATATATATATATATATATATATATATATATATATATATATATATATATATATATATATATATATACAAACTTACCCGATCTGTAAGTTAAAACAAAAAAAGTTATAGGCATTTAAAGACAAAATTAAAAAATTGGGTGCCACTGGTGATCAGAGAAAAGCACAAGAACACAATATTTTGTGTGATTAACAAATTGAATATTACATACAACTGTTAAGTTTTAGTAGTAGTAGAAAAATATTTTGAAAATTTTATAATTATTCTTTTTGAAACGTCAAAGTCGCGATTTGAAACGTCAACATTTGTAATTTTCAGACAACTAATTTGAAGCAAATGCCGATTATGTCGAAAAAATCTCTTAATAAGTGTATTTCATAAAGCCTTAAGTTTTAGCTTCAACCATCACTGTCCTTCATTTAAAATATTTTCCGAAAATCCATTTCAATAGACCCTCGTCGGCAGTAGTTTCCGTTATATATATGGTTTAATGGTCTATATTTTAGCAAATTTTCGTAGAAAAAATTCGTTATTAAGAAGACCGCGACTTATGAATTTTAAAAAGATTTCTTCAAATGAGCGCGAACTAGAACCCCTAAAACCCATATACAAGGTCAGTTTCAGTTTTTGCCTGTTTACACATATACAGGATGACGCATTTCTAGGGCAAAGCTCAATATATCCGTTATTATACAAGATATGAGGAAAAAGTATATACGTTAATTATAGGGTGTCTCGAGCTGTATCTTATAAATCTATCTTGATAATTACAGGTGGCCCATTATTCGTTGGTGATACGCCCTTAATTTTTTTAATAGAACACCCCTTCTGTTATTGGATTTTTTTGTTTTCTATCAAATTATAATGCATGTTTGTAAGGAAAAAATGATATCGTTCATCGTTTTTGAGTTATTTTAATTGTTTTGTAACTTTTCACGTTTTTCGCACATATTTCCAAAGAATGATATGGCGTTTTTATCAACAGATAGCGGAGCCCCATGGAAATGATGGATTCAGAGAACTTATAGTGAATTTTTATTTAAAAAAATTCACTAATAGGGAGGTATGGTGAGACTTTGCACACATTTTTCAAATGAGCGCGAAATAGGACCCCCGAACCCATATCCGGGGTCAGTTTCAATTTATATATATATATATATATATATATATATATATATATATATATATATATATATATATATATTTATATATATATATATATATATATATATATATATATATATATATATATATATATATATATATATATATATATATATTTGTGTGTGTGTGTATCCATCCGATAACTCAAAAATTAATTAACAGATTTCAATGAAACTCGGCAATTTCCTTGATTTTATTGATGGCTTAGATGAGTTCGTTATCCAGGAAAATAGGACAGGGTTTTCCGGTAAAATTTTGAGTTTTTTTTCGAAAAAAATTTTTTTATAAAGCTGCTTTGATGAAATTTATCAGATATGTTGCCTCGTTACTGCGTACCAAAATTTATCTTTATAAGTTGATAGAAAATTGGGTTATAGAAATTTTGAATTTTCTTTGGAAAAACATTTTTTTCTCCTAATAATACAAAGTTACTTTAACGAAATTTGGTCAATATCTTGCCTTAGGAAAGGTCTTACTACATACCAGAATTAAACTTTCTAAGTTTATAGCAAATTGAGTTATTCAAGTTTGAATCATTTAATAAGAATTCACTAACATAACGCACTTGTTGCGTCCCGAACTTTTTTTGTTTGTATTACTCGTCGAAAAAATCGAGCTGCCGTATACAGGTACCTACTCTCAAATAGTGAGTGAATTTGGAAAGTTTTCGCAGAAATGTTTTTAGTGTTTCTGTCGAAATGATTTTTTGTAATATTTTTGTGATATGTTGGTAATTAATAATAAATGTTTAGTAAGTTATTGTAAAAAAAAAGTTATCCAACTTTGGGGAAAAATATAATTTAGTGTAACATTACTGAAGGTAATTTATGTATTTTTTTTAAAATTTGGTCCTAAAGCTGTGTGTAAATAATTATATCTTGTCAGCTGTGTAAATAGCTTAAAGAGGTTTGTGGGCCAGGAAAATCGGACCAGTTTTTCTGGAACATTTAAAGTTTATTTTCTGAAAATGTTTATACTTTTTGAAACAATAAAGCTATTTTAATGAAATATGGTACATTGTTAGTGCTATATAGGTTATACTATCAACCAAATACCCTTCTTGTAAAAACAAGACATATTTTCCATTTAAAGCATTTTTACGAAAATTCGCTACCATAACGCATTTTCTGCGTCCCAGACTTTTTTCGTTTCTATCTTAGTGCGCCAGTAGAATAAATGTTATTTGTTACACTTCATCCGTAATAGTATTGTTGCTACCTTGTTATCAAGAAGTGGTAATTCGTAGTCCCAACTTTGATCTCTAATATCTACCGCTAGACCAATGATATTTATTTGCTGTTTTCACAGACAGCTTCAGTATTTTTAGCCTATTCTACTGTTATTGATATTTTTATTGATATAATGTTCTATTTGATCTTCTATATTATCTTTAGAAAAACAGCAAGATAACCTAACTATTACAACGCCCTCTCGGTGTATGTAAGATCCAGAGAAAACCAGGATTGAGCGCAAGTTGTAAAGAAAAGTTATTTTCAACGAGTCCAAACTCATGAGATTTGGTCAAGCTAAGCCAGAGTAATTATCAATTGTAAAAATATAACATGCAACGTCTCCCCATCACTTTATTTTTGAAAATATCAAAAAATATGCTTAAAAAGAAATGACAAGCGTTGCTCGTCCATTACTTAGCGTGTGTGAAAGGTTAGTACTTAATTGGCAAAAATGTGGTGAACTTAAATAAAACACAATTTCACAATACACTTATCGTTTATTTTTACAAATTTTAATACAAAAAAACTTAATTTAATATAATGATTAGATTATCAAGCAAGAGTAACTATTTGAGTTTACAGTCTTTTGTAGTACCGTTTTCCAATGGGTGCTTTGTTGTTGTCGAGTGAAGTCATGGTCTGAAAACAGAAAACAAGATAAATTAAAAATTGCAGCATTAAACATATTAAAAGATAAAGCAAGGAAACATGATTAAATATAAAAAAAATTCGGGACGCGGCAAGTTCGTTATAGTAGCGAATTTTCATAAGAATTAAACGGAATATTAGTAAAGTTAATATTTTAAACATACACAGCCCTGGAAGATCGATTTTAGAGGTCCTAGTACGCGCACATTTAATAAACACTTTCAAAAGTGTAACCATCAATCTCTCTATTATCAAAAAACATCTTGTGTTCTAACTCCTTTTGGTAAAAATGCCCAAAACTCAATTTTCTATGAAGCAAGTTCTAAAGCTTGTCAGCTTTTTAATAGTTGGCTGGTGTAGTATACTTGCAATATGGTAGGTGGTAGTGGAATTTTCTGTTACGTGATAGTAAAGGATTTTTTCACGCCCGAGGAGGTACCACCCCTTACATCAAGGGGCCGGTGAAGTCCCAACGGACGTTTCCGGTTCTGGTGTATGAGTCGGTTTCCCTTCTAAGCAAAAATGATGATGACTCCTCCTTGTACAAAAGATTCCGGATGTAAAATACTCCTCCATTTGGATCGCCGGGAGAGGGGTGTACAGGGGGCGCCAGCATCGAGACTTACAATGTCCTCAAATATATGTGGCCTAAATTCTAACCTGAACTCCGTCAACCATTTCCTCCAGGCTAATAGGCGCCAACTCCCCTTCCTCACCGAAACTCAAATCAGTGCCAAAACAGCCACTAATCACCTTAATTTCCCAGGGTATGAGCTCCTTACTTCTTTTAGAGTGCATGGAGGCATGTGCGCGTACGTCCGTAGCAATTTACCCTGCACCAGATTCCCCAATTCAGAAGCTGGAAGAAAAGACAGACTATGGATAAAACTCTCTGTCAGGGCTGCAACTAAATTCGTCTGTTGCATTTACTGGTCACCTTCTGACAACAACTTTGTCCAGCTCTTTGACTACCTTTCTGAAAAAACCGACCATCTGATTTCTGAATATCTTTCCTCCGAGGTCGCTATTCTTGGCGACTTCAATGTCCATAACAAGGAATGGCTAGGATCTTCAAAAACCGATCCACAAGGAAGAGCAGCGGAGGCCTTTGGAGTCAGCAATTCTTTAGCCAATATGGTTCAGCAGCCTACTTACTTTTCTCGCATCTCAACACACAGCTCAAATCCCCTGGATCTCCTTCTTACTACAAATCCCGACTGCTATAAGATATCAGTCACCGCCCCCCTGGGTCGCTCAGACCACGGCATAGTCACTGCTTTCTGCGCAATGCAACCCGAGGTCACACAGTCATCCCACACACGTATCGTTTGGCACTACAACTTCGCGAACTGGAACGAAATGCGATATTACTTTTCCTCATTTCCATGGGCGTCTGTCTGCTTCTCTCATCCTGACCCCTCTGATATCTCACAAAACGCCACCGAAATTATCCAAGCTGGCAAGGAGTTATTTATTCCACGTACACATAAAACCTCTGCAGCCACTCAAAAGCCTTAGTTCTCTAAATCCTGTGACAAGACCAGACTTGAAAAGGTCAAAGCTCACAAAAAGCTTTTACACAATCCCAGTCAAGAAAACCGTCAAGCATTTAACGACGCAAGAAACCGCTATGTCCGCATTCTTTCTGAGGCAAAAAACTCGTTTAATAACCACATCAAAAACAAAGTCCTCTTAAGCTCCAGCGGCAGCAAACCCTTCTGGACTCTTGCTAAATCTATTGCGAATAATTTCTGCAAGAGCACGTTCCCACCTCTTGTCTCAGGGGATAAAATTGTTTCTACCGCCCTGGGCAAGGCTTAACATTTTGCCTCGTTGTTCGCTGGCAATTCTACTCTCAACCCACCTCCAAATGTTCAACAACCAACAGTCCCCAATGTTGCGCATAAAATGACGAATATCATTTTCAATACTAAAAAGGTACAAAAGATGCTCTCTTCTCCTAATACCAGGAAAGCCTCTGGCCTTGACGAGATCCCAGCAATTGTTCTCAAAAAATGCGGACCAAAACTTGCTCCTGTCCTGACTCGTCTGTTTCAGACATCTTACAATAGAGGCATATTCCCTAGTAACTGGAAAACTGCTCGAGTACAACCCGTCCCCAAGAAAGGATCGAAAGCGCTTCCTAACATTTACATGCCTATTTCTCTCCTTTCAGTCATCTCTAAAGTGATGGAAAAGTATATAAACACCGAATTACTAAAATTTCTTGAAAAACACAGTCTAATCCACGACAGGCAGTATGGATTCAGTCAGCGCAGAGCAACTGCCGACCTCATTTCCTTTGTCACCCATTCTTGGAACAAGTCTATGGAACTACACGGCGAATCCCAGATTGTCGCTCTATACATATCCAAAGCATACGACCAGGTCTGGCACGCAGCGTTGCTTAATAAACTACCGGCCTATGGCCTACCACCAAAACTCTGTACGTGGACAGCAAATTTTCTCTCTAACGGGATCATTTCTGTTGTCGTGGATGGCCATTCCTCTAAACTGTATCCAATTAATGCAGGAGTTCCTCAAGGTTCAGCTTTGGCCCCTACTTTGTTTCCTCTCCACATCAATGACCTCCTCTTTAGCATATCCAACCCAGTTTACAGTTACGCGGACGACAGGACCCCCCACTCAAATATACAATATTCTAAGCCTGTCTTTTTAGCCCAATTAGATGAGGATCGCAAACTCATGGAGGGTTCTATCTCCGTGGATCTCCAAAAAATATTAGACTGGGGAAGTAGAAATCTTGTACAATTCAACCCCACCAAATCACAGTCCTGCTTTCTTTCTCATAAGAGGTACACCAGCCCTAGACCCATCAGAATAAACAACCAAGTTATTCAAAGTAATGAGTCCTTTTCACTTGTTGGCATCTCTGTGGATCGAAATCTCGATTGGCACCAATATTTCACATCAATTGCAGAAGCGGCTGCTAAGAAATTAGGTTTCCTCTTCCGGGCTAATCTCTATACTTTACATACTTCACAAATAAGACCTAACCTCGAATACTGCTCTCACATCTGGGGTGCTGCTGCCACTTCTACACTCGCTATCCTGGACTCCATTCAGAAGAGAGCTATACGTCTTATCGGTGACCCTGCCCTCACCCAAAGGCCGCCATCCCTTGCCCACAGACGCTGACCTCTCCCTCTCTCTCTCTTTTATAGATATCTGCACGGGCACTGCTCAGATGAGCTTTATTCCATAGTTCCTCCACCTGCTGCCCCCAATAGGGGAACAGAGCGATTGCACCCTTTTACTGTCCAGGTCACCAGACATAGAACATCTTGTTATGTCTGCTCTTTTGTCCCGGGGGCTTCGAAGTTGTGGAATTCCTTGCAGGCACGTGTTTTTCCTTCTCCCCCGAACCTCCAAACCTTCAAGTCCAGAATTAACAAGTTGCCTCTTTCCTCCTTGTTGATACCCACGGTACGATAGTATCTAGGCTGTATGACCTCGTGGTGTGTTGTTGAAATAAATAAGAAAAGCTAAAGAATTAAATTTTGCCATATCTGTAGATAGTGTAAGTCTTAAAAGGAACTTGTATTACAAATTTCATTAATTTTATACAAAATATTTTCAGAAGGAAACTGAATTTATATTTAGCAGAGTAAAATATCTGCCAAATTATAAACATGGCAGTTATTTTTTCTTATTAATCGCTTGGATGATCAATTTTAGTGAACTCAATCGAAACAGTTTCTGCAAACCAAATAACAGAAAAGATTTTTTAAAAGAAATTTGTAGTTATTTTTCAAATCTAGTACTCACACTACCTTTATATGGGTTTTACTGTGGATCAAAACTGAAGATTATAGTTTAGTGGGAAACTCAGTTTCCATATTTGAGGCCGAGATTTCCTGTTTCTGTCTATTATTTTTTAGTTTGCTTGCAAACGCCATACCCATCTTGCTTTCTAATACTCAAGTGATCATGCAAAATCGAAACCACTGAGCCCTGTGATATGCCTATGGCTTCCACAATCTCCCGCACTTTTAATCTCCGATCGGCCAACACCATAACATGAATTTTTTCAATTGTTTCGGGTGTAGCTACCTCAACTGGGCATCCAGAACGTTCGGCGTAATTTGCACTTTTACGGACGCAACGAAATTCAGTAAACCACATTTTTACCATGGAAATTGATGGTGCAGAGTCTCTATAGTATTTATCAAGCTTAGCCTTGGTGTGAGTGATGGCTTTTTTCCGCAACAAATAATGTTTGATGAGCACACGAAATTCACTTTTTTCCATTTTCGTTATAACTCAAGAGGTTGTTTGCTTTAAATGGCTATCTAACACAAACTAAATAACGCAGTTTGTTCAAAATTTGACAGGAGTCAACTGACAGATGCTTGTTGACAGGAGCAGTGTTGCCCTTCCTGTGCAGAGGCGGAAAATTCAAAAAGTCACGGACTTATTGACCCGCCCTCGTATACATATAAAAATTGAAACCGACACCGAATATAGGTTCTATATGTCCTAGTTCGCGCTCATTTGAAGAAATTATTTCTACAGTAATTCACTAATGTCTTAGACTCAGTCAAAAGATTGCCAAATGCTTTTTAAAAATTATGAATAATTTGCATTTGCAAATGGTGCTACTTCCCAAAAATCTGTTGAAAATTTAAGTTTTAAATGTGACCGCAGACTTTTTCTGGTTGAGTGATGTGACGAGATACAAGTTAAAAGATCACTTACCAAAACTAGCTCAGTATCTGTGAATTCGTAAACTCTCTTGCCTTTTTCTCCTTTTGGTCCAATCGATGTAATCGTGATCTTATTGCCATCCTCTGTGGCAGTACTCTAAACAAAATTATCAATAATTAGGACAGTACAGAGTAAATACTTTACATATATAAAAAATTGATGATATTTTAAAACAAAAATATAAAAAAATAACAAAGTTATTTAACAAACAGTGGGTCCTCCGAGGCACAGACTTCTTTAATTCAGTGACGAAGGTCAAGTGGGTTATTTGGTGGTTAGGCTAAATTACCCAGTCGATTGCCAGTCATATCCCACACATGTTCGATAGGTGATGATTGAGAAGGCCATGTAAGCAGAGTCGCGTTATTTTCTTTTAAGAATCTTGTAATAACCCTTGCTCTATGTGGACGTGCGTTGTCTTGAATTAACCCTCGTAGGTACATCAGCGCAACAGGCTGCAGTATGTTTCGCATGTCATCATTTTCATTCAAATTTCTGTCAACAAAAACCAGCGGTGACCCGCTACCGCATGTTATTTTACACCATACCATCGTCCCCCGTGTAAGGACCGTATGCCGTTTCACAGCAAATTCTAAATTTCTGCCTTTTCCACGTAATTATCATACAGTCACCTCACTCGCGGGAGGGACGCTGCTGGCGGGGGTAGCGGCGGGGTGTCCGCAGGGGAGCGTTATGTCTCCCTTGCTCTGGTACCTAGTCGTGGACGGCCTGCTAAGGAGGATCTCGGAAGGGGAGTATAAGGTACAGGGCTATGCGGACGACATTGTCATCATAGTCCGAGGAAAGGTTACACAATCAATGTGGGAGCGCATGCAGACAGCACTGAAAGTGGTGGAAAGGTGAACGGTTGGTTAAGGGCTCAGGGTGAGCCCTGAGAAAGCAACCGTCATACTGTTTACGGGGAGGAGGAAGTGGGAGAAACACAGAACTCTCACTTTATACAGTAGGAACATTCCACTGGCCAGGGAGGTAAAATATCTTGGGGTCTTATTGGACTCTAAGCTAATCTGGAATGGTCTCGTTGGAAAAATACTGCGTAAGGCAGTCATGACCCTAGCCGTCACTAGAAGGCTATATGGAAAAACGTGGGGACTAAGACCTAGTATAGCCCACTGGCTGGACACAGGGGTGGTCAGACCATCGTTACTATATGCGGCACTGGTCTGGTGGCCTAAGCTGACACAATTCGGTGCCAAACAAAAACTAGGCAAAATTCAAAGGTTGGCTTGTCTAGGTATCACAGGGAGCATGTCTTCAACCGCAACAGCCGCCATGGAGGTGTTGCTGGATCTGCCCCCCTACACTTAGTTATTATGGGGGAGGCCAGGCTAGGACTATATAGACTAGTGTGCAATGGTAGACTGAAGATCCAGCCAGGCTTCAGGGACCACTGCAAAATTCCGGAAATCGTAAAGGAGCCCATGTTTGAAATGAGGTCAGACTTCGCGAGCCCGCGAATCTGCAGAGAAAACCACTTTACAGCGGAAGTCCCTGACCGCGAGGCATGGCGGGAGGAGACGCTGGGCATACCACGGCAGGCGATCGTCTGGTTCACAGATATTTCCGGCGGGGAGCGTGGGACGGGGGCAGATGTTTATTTGGAACGACCGAGGGTAAGTCATAGTATTTCCCTTGGAGCACATGCCACGGTCTTTCGGATCGAAATGTACGCCATCCTGCACTGTGTGCGGGAGAACAAGAGGAGGGGCTACACCAGCAAGCGGATCCTCATAGCCACAGACAGCCAGGCAGCCTTTAAGGCCCTAAGTAGCCCACGGGTAAATTCCTGGCTGGTGAGTAAGTGCCGAGACGAGACGAACGACCTGGCTGGACAGAATGAGGTCACCCTCATCTGGGTGCCGGGTCACTCGGGGGTCAAAGGCAATGAAGAAGCTGACAGTCTCACGAAGAGAGAGAACCATTTATGGGACCAAAACCGGATCTGGGCATGACAAAGAGCACGGCCAGGGGAGCCATTAAGTCCTGAGTCGGAAACGAACACAAGGTGTACTGTTTATACTGTACAGGGCTCAGACATGGGAACTCAGTACAATTACTGACTATGAGAATGTCAAACCCAGTTCAAAGAGAGCTGTGGAGCTGTTAAATCTTAGCAGAGGACAGCTCAGAAACATAACAGGTCTCTTGGCGGCACAAATGGTCGTCAAGAAATACCTACATAAAATGGGGCGGTTCGAGGGGGACATCGCATGCAGACTGCGGCGAGGGGGAGGAATGAGCCCAGCACATCTTGTGCAAGTGTAAAGCTCTGGACCGCAAAAGACAACTGATCTACGGTCAGTCTAGGCCGGAGACAGGGCAATATAAAACTTCACCCTACCAATCGCTGTGCAGACTAGTTCAACGCACCGTGATTTTGGAATAGGTGGAGTAAAAAGGCAAAGGGCATGCACAATAAGCCAACGGCTGCAGCGCTTTCGTGGCGGCGAAGTCGTCATACAGATGGATACTGAAGGGATACTGAATCCATTTTTGGACAATTCTTTTAAACATGCCGAAATTCCAAAAAACATGTCAAAAACTTATTATGGTAATATATATAAGTGATGATATGTTGAAACTAGAACTTCCTTCCCAGAACACGGATCATTTTTGGATCACAATATTACATGTTTGGTTCTATTTGCAACATCATATGTATGCGAGTTATGTTTCTACCTGCTATTAAAACAAAAGCGCGAAATGACTTGGAACTCAAAAATTATGTAATTGCCTGTGTGCCAAATGCAAAACCTCGATTCGCAAAGCTAGTGTCTGAAAGATAGGCATATACTTCGAATTAGTAATTTCCAGTTAGTAATTGAGTTACTTAGTAAATTAAGACGTTATATTTTATTTACGATACAAATAAATAAAAATCTGAATGAGTTCTTTTTGTTCACTTTGGAAAAGGGTCCGCGACCACCTAGTTACTTGAGGCGACACTGCAGGGTGGGAGTCACCACCCACACTTTGGGGACCCCTGATATGGATTATAGACAGCAGCGGTTCTAAAACAGTGTAACAAAAACTTATATTTTAAAAGAACTGTTCGTCCCACGAGACTCCTGGTTCACTTTCACGTACCTTGTCACTCTGACGTCATACGCCTGCATATTAGCTGGAAGAGGTGGGAGGACGTTGTAGAGTTTCAGTTCGTATGCGTGGGCTCCAATGCCACACCCCAGAAAATTCTCTAAAAACACTTTATAAAATAATTACCTTTAAAACAAAATCCAGTGGCATCTTTTCTTCCACTTCTTTTCCCAAAGTAAATTCTGTTGTGGGATTTCCTATTCCAGAATCTTGGGTGAATTTTAGTGTTTTACCATCTAAAGCTACTTCAAGGACTGGCTTCAGTGCGTCTACTTTTTCGGCCTTTTCCTTTGGGATACCTTTTGATAAAGAAGAAATATATTAGATACAGATATGATCTTATGCAAATTGCCTCAAAAACACAAATTACCCTCTATATTGAATACGAGGGACCAAAAGACATCTTTATGTGCACTTCCAAAATCAGCTCGATATCACCAATTACTCAAATCATCGAGAACGACGAATGAAAAACTAAAAAGTGTTGAATGTTTCGCAATTGTAAATTACATGCGTGTTGTGTCTTGCCAGACAAACTAAGTTATGAAGAGCGTTTTGGTAATTGTTTGATAAAATGTATAAGAGTTTATTGAGCAATTAAGGAGAATATGAATTCTTTGAAAACAAATTATGAACCGTTTAAATTGTTTCATGCAAAGGTGGATGGCATTGTATTTAATGTTTGATTTATTGAAACTAATGATTATTAACATCAACCGAGGTTGTGGCATTGCATTTGAACAAATTGAATGTCTGCACGTTCCGCCCTTCGGAGGGGCGTAAAGCCATCGGTTAGATGTCCGTGCGATGTAGGGCACGTTAAAGATCCCTACCCTCCTAACACCAACGCAAAGGTTCCGCAAAATTTCCAGGATAGTGAGGTGAAACTGCTCCCTGTCGTCGGCGATTGGTCATATTCGTGGAAATAGGTCGACGTGAAGAAATAAACACCCACATCCTAGTGATTGATAATGATATTTTATTTAGACCATTTATTTAAAACTAAAAGTAAATACAAATTCTATAAATGTTTGTTTTTGATGAATCTTTATAAAGAAAATGATGCTCTTTTTTTTTCTCCCTCAGGGCTCGTCTGCGCCTTTGCCGCCCCGATAGCACCGCAGCCTGTGGATTATTGTGCATGAAGGTAACGAAGTTCAAAGCTACGAATTTTTTTTAATGGGAGCGATTTAGAATCTCTAGAACCCTTATCCGAGGTCATTTTTAAACTTTATATATATATATATATATATATATATATATATATATATATATATATATATATATATATGTATGTATATAACCTGGTCTGCAAAGTTTAATAAACTATTGGAGTATCTTCCAAAATATGCGAATTTCACCAGTGTAAAATTATGTATGGGGGTTTCCAGAGATGCTCTATTTGATGCAGATAATTTACAAGATGGCTGTATGCTAACTTCTCTATTAGTGAATTTTTTTAAAATAAAAATTCACTAATGGAGAGGTATCGGTGGTGAAACTTTCCAGAAATGTTTTTAAATGAGCCCGAACTAGGATCCCTAGAAGCTATATCCGGGGTAAGTTTCAATTTTTATATGTTTAGATATATATATATATATATATATATATATATATATATATATATATATATATATATATATATATATATATATATATATATATATATATATATGTTTCCGCACGATAACTCAAAAAGTTATTAACCGATTTTGATGAAACTCGACAAGAATCTTTCTTTTATTAGTGGCTCAGGAAAATCGGACAAGTCTTTCTGGAAAGATTTTGAGTTTTCTTTCAAAAAAAATTTTTGCTCCGAAAATTACAAAGCTCTTTTGATGAAATTTAGTAGGTATGTTGCGTTGGAAAGAGTCTTACTACCTACCCAAATTCAACTTTCTAGCTTAATAGAAAATTGAGGTATTCAAATTTGAAGCATTGAATAAAAAATCACTACCATAACGCACTTGCTGCGTCCAGACTTTTTTTTAAATAGCACTACACTATGTATATTATTATCTTTTTGTAATGCTTATTTAATTCTGGGTGGACTTTATCAGGGTTCCCATTCCTTATCAATTAGTGTTTTCGATATATTTAATTTTTTTTGAAAATTCTCTTCACAAAGAGACTGGCGTAATGAATGTGATTTCACTTCAAGTCAATGTGTTGAGAAACAATTTTTTGCCCCATGCTACTAACAGGATAACTATGCTCCGATGATGTTCGAGAAAAAATATTACATATACATAAACGTAGGCTTTTCATAAACTTAACGGTTTCTGAAGAAAAAATCATCAAAATTTAAGTTGGTAGCGCTATTTGCATAGGCTGGTACATTAAAATTACAAAAATATGATTTTGATATCAAAATAAAGAATAAATGATTGAAAACCAACTTTTCATTTAAAACATAGCTAATAAAATTGAATAAATATTGAACTTGACCACCTTAAACCACTACACATTACATTAGCCCATAGAACTGCCTATTCGAATAAAAATTCAAGAAAAATCTACCCTAAGCGATTCAATAATGTGATTTCTTACGTCTTCTGAGTGTTGAACGGTCATACACCAAAATCAATAGGGCTTTCATAATATGATATTAGAAAATGAGGTCCGTATTTAAAAAAAAGTTGATGATGGTCCGGCAAAGACGAAACGTCGGATTTAAAAATTCGCAATGCTGCGTTAAAGAAAATAAAAATTTGCTGTGGAGAAGTGTAATCAGTGTTGGCGTAGGTCCACCATTAAGGCAAGAAAATAATGTAAAATCGAAAAATCCAAATTTTTCAAAATATCTCAGAACCTAAAACACTTTTCGAAGATGTCTAACCGCCAATTTGTTGGAATTTTGAGTGGGCAATTGGTCTCCTATTTAACCAAGTCTGTATCTGCTACCGTTTTGGACATCCCCATAGTGGCCCCCCTTATCTTGGACAAACTATATATATATATATATATATATATATATATATATATATATATATATATATATATATATATATATATGTATATATATATATATATATATATATATATATATATATATATATATATATATATATATAAATATATATATATATATATATATATATATATATATATATATATATATATATATATATATATATATATATATATATATATATGGTGACTGCTGAGACGCGCTCATTAACAGTTTATGACCTTCTCATCCGATTTGAGATCTATCTATTGTATTTAAGATCTATTTATAGTACCATATCTTAATTGGGCCAAATGTTCTTTGAATCTAATTCCAATAGATCTTTTTGTTTGTGCGACGTATTTAAGATCACATTCTTTACAACTTATTTCATAAATTCCCGACATTTTGGCCGCCTAAAAACAAGGATAGTACGCGCATAATGTCGGGAATTTATGAAATAAGTTCTCAAGAGTGTGAACCCAAATACGTCGGACAAACAAAAATATCTATTGAAATTAGATTGAAAAAACATTTGGTGCAATTAGGATACGGTACTATAGTCGTCCGACATATTTGGGATAATTATCACCACGTTAATGAGGAGAAAAAATAGTAGACAACGAGAACGGCTAAACGCATTCAAAAGTATATATATATATATATATATATATATATATATATATATATATATATATATATATATATATAATATATATATATATAGTAAAAATAAGAAATATCTCGCTCCGCCACCTATGAGTAGTATCCTGGTATATTGCTTTATAAAATAAATACCATCTAACAGATAATAAAAGAATACAGATGTTTTCGCCAAACGAAATATGTTAATTGTTGGTGTTGTTGAACCTCCCTAAATCGCTAGTGACCAATTGCCCGCAAAAGAATATAAATAGAGTTATGGATATAAGATATTTAGAGTTATTTACCCTCTGATGACTCTAACTTGAGTAGTGAAACGATTGTCAGGTTTTCTTAAATGTGTTGTGGTGATTTGGTTTCTACACGTATGTTTGTAAGCTATATATATATATATATATATATATATATATATATATATATATATATATATATATATATATATATATATATATATATATAAAGTCTGAACTCACCTCGGGTATGGATTGTAGGGAAATTCGAAACTCTTTACCTCTCCATAAGTGAAATATTCTTTACCAAAACTGACTAAAATTAAAACTGACTCTGGTTCAGGGGTAAGAACGTGTGCCTCTGAACCGAAGGGTACTGGGTTCGATCCCAGGGTACTCATTTCACTTTTTTAGTACAAACTGTAAAATTAACATCAACCGAGGTTCTGGCATTGTATTTGAGCAAGTTGAATGTCTGCACGTTCCGCCCTTCGGAGGGGGCGTAAAGCCGTCGGTCCCGTGCCCATGCGATGTTGGGCACGTTAAAGATCCCTACCCTCTTTACAGAAAGGCAGGGGTTCGGCAAAATTTCCAGGATAATGAGGTGAAACTGCTCCCTGGCGTCGGTGATTGGCCATAGTCGCGGAAATAGGCCGACGTTAAAGAAACAAAACACACACACATAAAACTGACTCAGGATATGAGTCCTAGATGCCCTAGTGCGCGCTCATTTAAGGAAATTATTTCGAAGTTTTTAATCGTTATCTTCCTATAATCGAAATGTTTCTACAAAAATTTGTTTACGGACAATATATAATACTAAGTAAAGCATTTTCTTACCATATTGTACAAGATATTCGACGAAATTTTCATTTTTAACTAACTGATATTTTCCGTTGATTTGAACCATCTTATCTAATAATATATATTATACACCTTACTTTCACTTAACAAGTATTGCAGGTTCCCAATAGTCTTAACCTTTATATATGTCCTTGCTATAATCTAATCTATATCTTCAAAAGTAGGCATGTAAACTTTGTTCAACTGCATAAAAAATCCCAATAAATTACATAATACCTAATCATGCCATGTTATCAGAGTTCACACAAGTAAAAAATGATTATATAAAAATTGTATGCATTAATAATCCCTTTATCTACTGTTTGATATCTGTGCAAATAACATTATACAATATTATAGTATCAGTAGAGTAGGAATATAATCTACTTTTTTCGCTTATAAATCAAATTATCTCTAAGGTGTTACTTTTAGTAAATACAGGCACTTTACATAAACAATTAAATAAAGGTGTGTTAGATTAAACCTTTGCAGAAAATATTGACTTTTACAAAATGTATGTATATAAACAAGGTGAAGCGTTGGTATCATATTAGAGCAGTATACACACACATATAACTACAATAGTATTAATAATAATAGTAGTAATAAGCTTTATTTCCGGTAAACACTACAATGTATGGAAAACGAGATAAAAGACAAAAATTCGTAACGCAGCTGGTGGTACTGAGGAGGTACAACCCCTTATATCAAGTGAAGTCCCAACGGACGTTTCCGGTTCTGGTGTATGAGTCGGTTTCCCTTATAAACAAAAATGATGATGGCTCCTACTTGTACAAAAAATTCCGGAGATAAAATACCCCTCCATTCGGATCTCCGGGAGAGGGGTGTGCAGGGGGCGCCGGCATCAAGATTTAACATATCCTTCTCGAAAATATGTGGCCTAAATTCTAATCCGAACTCCGTCCACCATTTCCTCCAGGCTAATAGGCCCAAACTCCTCTTCATCACCGAAACCCAAATCAGTGCCAAAACAGCCACTAATCACCTTAATTTCCCGGGGTATGAGCTCCTTACTTCCTTTAGATTGCATGGAGTCGTGTGCGCATACGTCCGTAGCACTCTACCCTGCACCAGACTTCCCAATTTAGAAGCTGGAAGAAAAGACATACTATGGATAAAACTCTCTCTCAGGGCTGCAACTAAATTCATCTGTTGCATTTACCGGTCACCTTCTGACAACAACTTTGTCCAGCACTTCGACTACCTTTTTGAAAAAAACCGACTATCTGATTTCTGAATATCCTTCCTTCGAGGTCACTATTCTTGGTGACTTCAATATTCACAATAAGGAAAGGCTAGGATATTCAAAACCGATCCACAATGGGGAGCAGCGGAAGCCTTTGCAGTCAGCAATTCTTTAGCCAATATGGTTCAGCAACCTACTTACTTTCCTCGCATCCCAACACACAGCTCAAATCTTTTGGATCTCCTGCTTACTACAAAACCTGAATGCTATAAGACATCAGTCACCGCCCCTTGGTCGCTCAGACCACGGCATCGTCACTGCTTCCTGCGCAATGCAACCCGAGGCCACACAGTCATCACACCCACGTATCGTTTGGCACTACAACTCCTCGAACTAGGACGAAGTGCGGGATTACTTTTCCTCATTTCCATGCGCGTCTGTCTGCTTCTCTCATCGTGATCCCTCTAATATCTCACAAAACGTCACCGAAATTATCCAAGCGTGCATGGAATTATTTATTCAAGGTACACAGAAAACCTCTTCAGCCACACAAAAGCCCAGGTTCTCTAAATCCTGTGACAAGGCCAGGCTCGAAAAGGTCCAAGCACACAAAACGCTTCTACACAATCCCAGTCAAGAAAACCGTCAAGCCATTTAACGACGCAAGAAACCGCTATGTCTGCATTATTTCTGACGCAAAAAACTCGTTTATCAACCACATCAGAAACAAAGTCCTCCAAAACGGCAGCAAACCCTTCGGGACTCTTGCTAAATTTAATGGGAATAATTTCTGCAAGAGCACGTTCCCACCTCTTGTTTCAGGGGATGAAATTGTTTCTACGGCCCTGGGCAAGGCTGAGCTTTTTTCCTCGTTGTTGGTCGGCAATTCTACTGTCAACCCACCTCCAAATGTTCAACCACCAACAGTCCCAAATGCCGCGCATAAAATGACGTATATCATTTTTAAAACTAAAAAGGTACGAAAGATGCTCTCCTCTCTTAATACCTTAAGGAAAGCCTCTGGCCTTGACGATCTCAGCAATTGTTCTCAAAAAATGCGCTCCAGAACTTGCTCCTGTCCTGACTCGTCTCTTTCAGACATCTTACAATAGAGGTATATTCCCTAGTAACTGGAAAACTGCTCGAGTACAACCCGTCCCCAAGAAAGGATCCAAAGCGCTTCCTAGCAACTACAGGTCTATTTCTCTCTTTTCAGTCGTCTCTATACTGATGGAAAAGTATATAAACACCGAATTCCTAAAATTTCTTAAAAAAACACAGTCTAATCCACGACAGACAGTATGGATTCCGTCACCGCAGATCAACTGCCAACCTCTTGTTCTTTGTGACCCATTCTTGGAACAAGTCTGTGGAACTACACAGTAAATCCCAGATTGTCGCTCTAGACATATCCAAAGCATTCGACTAGGCCTGGCATGCAGCGCTGCTTAATAAACTTGCGGCCTATGGCCTACCACCAAAACTCTGTACCTGGACAGCAAATTTCCTCTCCAAACGGAGCATTTCTGTTGTCGTGGTTGGCGATTCCTTCAAACTGTATCCAATTAATGCAGAAGTCCCTCAATGTTCAGCTTTAGCCCCTACTTTGTTTCTTCTCCACATCAATGACCTCCTCTCTAGCACATCCAACCCAGTGCACAGTTACGCGGACGACAGCACCCTCCACACAAATATACAATATTCTAAACCTACCTCTTTAGCCCAATTAGATGAGGATCGCAGACTCATGGAGTGTTCTGTCTTTCTCGATCTTCAAAAAATATTAGACTAGGGAAGTAGAAAGCTTGCACAATTCAACTCCACCAAATCTCAGTCTTGCTTTCTATCTCATAAGAGATACACCAGCCCTAGACCCATCACAATGAAAAACCAAGCTATTCAAAGTAATGGGTCCTTTTCACTTGTTGGCATTTCTGTGGATCGAAATCTCAATGGGCATCATCATGTCACATCAATTCCAGAAGCGGCTGCTAAGAAATTAGGTTTCGTCTTCCGGGCTCGCATATAGTTTTCACCAGGTAATCTCAATACCTTATATACTTCACAAATAATGCCAAACCTCGAATACTGCTCCCACATCTGGGGTGCTGCTGCCGCTTCTACACTCGCACTTCATTCATAAGAGAGCTATACGTCTCATCGGTGCCCCGACGTGCCGTTGGTGACCTCTCTCTATTTTAGTAAATTTTCGTAGAAAAAATTCACTAATGGGGAGATCCCGACTTTTGAATTTTGAAAAATTTTTTGCAAATGAGCGCGAGCTAGGACCCCTAGAACCCATATCCGGGGTCAGTTTCAATTTTTATATGTTTATATATATATATATATATATATATATATATATATATATATATATATATATATATATATATATATATATATATATATATATATATATATATATATATATATATATATGTATCACACCGATAACTCAAAAAATAATGGGCCGATTTTAATAAAATTTGGCATGTACCTTTATTTTGTAACTGTCCTTGATAAGTTTGTTAGCCAGGAAAATCGGACGAGGTTTTTTGGGAAAAATTTGAGTTTTCATCCGAAAAAAATTTTTTCTCAAAGAATAATAGGCCGATTTTGATAAAATTTGGCACGTACCTTCCTTTTGTAAATGTCTTTGATAAGTTCGTTAATCAGAAAAATCGGACTAGGTTTTCCGGAAAAATTTTGAGTTTTTATTTGAAAAAAATTTTTATCTTAAAAAATAAAAAATCTCTGATAACCAAATTTGGTAGGTAGGTTTACGATATAAAAAGTAAACTATACACTAAAATTTAGATTTCTATGTTACAAGCAAAAAAAGTTATAATAAAATATTTTGTGCCAGATCATTTTTATGAAAATTCACTACCATAACGCACTTGCTGCGTCTTTTTATAGATATCTGCACGGGCTCAGAGGAGCTTTCTTCCAGAGTTCCTCCACCTGCTGCCCCCAACAGATATACCAGGAGAACAGAGCGAATGCACTGTCCAGGTCACCAGACATAGAACATCTTGCTTTGCCCGCTCTTTTGTCCCGAGGACTTCCAAGTTGTGGAATTCCTTGCCGGCGCATGTTTTTCCTTCTCCTCCGAACCTCCAAACCTTCAAGTCCAGAATTAACAAGTTGCCTCTTTCCTCCTTGTCGACACCCACGGTACGATAGTATTTAGGCTGTAAGCCCTCGTGGTGTGTTGTTGAAAAAAAAAAGTATGAATCTTCATAAAAATCTTTTTAGTTCCAAATATGTCTTTTGGTTAATGAAAGACATCAAATTTGGTAGAAGTTTAACATTTATAGTAAAAACTATGTAACCTATCATATTTTGTCAAAATAACATTATTGTTATAAAAAAAATTCTCTGAAAATAAATAGAAATATCCTGAGAAAAATGGTCAGATTTTCCGAGCCAACGAACCAATTGAAGCAATTTACACAAAACTACAAGTTATTCACATAAAGCTAGTAAAGTACATGTGGATGTTCTGGCCAATTGTGGTTGTGGTTTTACCCGATTAGAGTACTGACGTATAATTTGTCACCTGTCAACTGCCAATCTGTCATACGTCATCAGTAAATGTCAACTATTAACTGTGTCATAAATATCTAAATCTTGATTATTATTATGAAAGCATTAAGTAAAGTTTGGGCTTATAATTGAGTGTTGATGGTAGTGGGTGTTTTCGTGTGGTCTGTAGAGAGCTGGGCGCGAGGAACTTCAGATGTAGGGTAGGATTTGAGCTTTATTTATAGTTGAATCGTATTGCGAATCATGGTCACTATATCAATTATAGTTAATTCAGTAGAGTTCATCTATCAGTCTGCGATTAGGTTATACTCAAGTGTTGTTTGGATAGCTAATCGAGAGCTGATACTGAGCTGTTTGGGCAGCTGATCGAGACTGTTTTGTAAGAGTTGAACGAGAGCTGTTAAGCTCCATTATATCTCTAATTGAGAAAGAGAGCTAGGAGTTGTTGATCTGTTGAGCTCTTGTTAAGCTGATCGAGAACGCTAAGTGAGATTTAAGACACAAAGCAACTTGCTGCCACCTAGTTGCGGAACCAAGTAGTATGTTGTCACGCCAGCTCCAAATAACACAAAGTGTTAAAAAATAGTTGTTTTCAAAGTTCAAAAGTCGAGATCTCCTCATTAGTTAATTTTTTAAAGAAAATTCACTAAAACAGAGCGCACAAAACACAACCTTTGGATTTGAACGATTTAAAGGCATGAATAACCAGGTAATTAGAAACATCACACCGCAGATTTTAAATTGAGTCAGAGACGAGTTTTACAAAAGACTAGTTCGCTGTCAGCGAGAAAATGGGGATCACTTTGAAGAAAAACATTCAAGACATGCTCAATTTAAAGTTTAAAGAAGAAAAAGTTTGTCTTTTAGTGAATTTTCTTAAAACAAAAATCTCAACTTTTGAATTAAAAAAAAAATTCTTCAAATGAGCGCTACAATTACCTACAGTAGTTGGAATTACTTAACTGGAGGAATTATAAAAATACCTAAAATGTAAGTATATTTTTACGCTGCCTAGAATAGTGCAAATTGTTTCTGTTTTAAATAAGTAAATACTAGAAGCATTATGCTTGAAATGTGTGGTGTCGAAAAGTTTGGTTATGCACGTGGTCATGGCTACGTTTTAATTTAAATTAGTGACTGATATCGGAAAATAAGGCCCGGGCTGTATTTCCAGCGTATTTCCAAGTGGGCCTTATTTTTAGATGTAGTTTTCAATAGACTGGTAATAAATTCTATCAGTAAACTGAAGATCAACATGTTTCAATGTTATCTAGCCTTTGTGAAAACAAGGCCCGCAAGCTCTGATGAAAATAGTTAACTGGGCCTTATTTTCCGCTCTAATTTTTATTCAAAATTAAATCTTTTTCATTTTAATGCAAGCAGAAACCCGACATCTAATAACATCAACGGCATAATATTTATTCATATTACAGATGGGTAAAACAAAGTGCAGAGGAATTCGTGCAAACTGGAATCAGGAAATGATGGAAGAAGCTTTAACTTTATTGAGAAATGGGCATTCACAAAGATCTGTGGAACAACAATGCGGAATCCCTCGGCGTACCCTGAGAAATCATTTTAAAACTGGGACCACCGTTAGAACACTAGGGCGAAAACCAATTTTAACGCAGGCACAGGAAACAGCGCTAGAAAACCGAATCGTCAGACTAGCAAGTATAGGAATGCCTTTAACTCCTAAAGCACTGCGAAAAAGTGTGTTTAGTTTTATAGATTCAAATAGAATTGCCAATAAGTTGAATGGTAATCGAAAATTGCTGGTAAGGACTGGTATGCTGCATTTCTTAAGAGACATCCTCGGTTAGGTAAGAGAAGGGCCCAATCAATGAACCCAGCTCGGTCTCAAAAGCTTAATCGTTTTATTGTTGATGATTATTTTGCCAAATTAAAGGCATTGTTGGAGAAGTGTGATTACCTGACTGCCCCGAGAAGATCTTCAACATGGATGAAAAAGGTTGCCGATTGACACTGCATCACCAGCAATCAGTGATAGCGTTGAAAGGTGCAAAGAGGGTGCACTTAGTTGCACATGAACATGCGGAGAATGTCACAATCGTAGCTTTCGTTAACGCCCTTGGTAACGCAATACCGCCCATGATTATTTTCAAGGGAGTTCGCATGAAACCCACTTTTTGTGACAATTTGCCCACTGGGTCTAAAGTGTCCATGAGTTCGAAAGGCAGCATGACAACACAGATTTTTTGTTCATGGCTAGATCATTTCGCGCGTTACAAGCCAGAAGGTAAGGTCGTGCTGGTTTTCGATGGAGCTGCCTCACATTTGGATATCACCATAGCAGAAAAAGCCCAGGAGCATGATATTGAACTCCTATCCCTCCCTAGCAACACCACGCACGAACTGCAGCTGTTAGACAAATCTGTGTTTCGTTCGTTTGAGCACTTTTGGGACGACGAACTTCTAACTTACTGGGATCAACATCCAGACAGACGTTTAACTAAAGACAGACTTTCTGCTGTGTTCACACCAGTATGGGAAAAATGTATGACAGTTGCTAACATAACGAGTGGATTTAGAGCCACGGGTATCTATCCATTAAATTCAAACAGCATCCCAGAAATTGCATTTGCGCCCTCAGAAATAACAAGAAGACTAATGGATCTCCCAAAGGACCACTTCGATGAAGAAGACAATCTACCATTGTCCCATTTTGTAACAAAATCACAAATTCAGCCTAACATCTCAACAGAAACTGCATCCACATATTGCCAAGTCACCACAAGGCAATTATTGGAATCAAACTTTTCATATCAAGAGGACATATCACCGTCATGTGATATGCCTGTGGCTAGAGCCTACAATTTGAAACATCTACGACAGAATTTATCTTTTAGTACAATTTTGAAATCACCAGACTTGTTAAATAAAAAAACTATTGAAAGAAAAAAGGCATTAAATCATACTGCCAAGCATGTAACAAAAAAATTGTTTGCTGTTCAGAAAATTGATAAGACATTACCAAAAGGAACATTCAACAAGAATAGCAAACTGCCGACTGCAAATCACAATGATTCAGAAAGTGAATCTTGGCTCTGCTTTATGTGTGAAGAAGAATTTCAGGCAGATATGCGTTCCTGTTCAGTTTGTACAGGTTGGGTACATGAAGAATGTGTAGGCTTGACCGCAGACGATATAGACATCTTTGTCTGCCCAAGATGTGAACAATAAACATTTTTTTGTAATGGGCCTTATTTTCAGCCAATGCTGAAAATAAGGCCCAGAGATGATTAATTTTTAATTACATATAGCTGGTTCAATTTTTATTTTATTGCTACGAGAATTTTTATTTATTATGTTTAAAGCGTTGTAATATTTATGTTATTTTTATTACTTGAATAAATGTTTATTTTCTTATACTAATAAAATAAATGTGTTAGGTGGGCCTTATTACCCTCCAGTACCTTATATGCTCTTTGATTTTCAGTCAAAAAATGATGGGGTTGCTATTTCAAAAAAAAATCAATGAGGAGTGTGGGTAAAATAGTGAGGGGTGAAACTTACAAACTCATACTACAAGTTGTGAAAAAAAAAAAAAAATTGTAGACGTGTCCCAGCGTTTTTCATAAAAAACATTTCTCTTCAAATTAAGAATTTTATTCCATAACTGCGGTCCACACTGTATATTTATGAATTTTTTCTTCGAAAATTATTCTACGAAAATTTACTAAAACAGGAAATTGTAGGTGTAGACACATGTTAAGCAAAGTTCTTAGAGCTTCCGTAAAGATTCTATAAATAAGATAAGTTACAGGCTGTTTTATTTAAAATATCAAAAATTTGAATTATTTTATAGTAGAAATGGGAGCGTCGTATTAAATACTATATAATCACAATACGGGACACTCCTATGCTTTAGCATTGGTGATATTTGTGACAAGCACACTAGCGCCACCTCGCGTGAAGTACTGACAACTGAGCGGGTAATTTGAATTGTATATTTACCTGCATATTCTTAATTTAGACAATTGGTTTATTATAGATGAATATAAAAACTCGTACATGACAAAACAGTGAAAATTTTCTGATTATATAGTTATAAATAGAATTTGTATCAACAATCAGCTTGAAACCTAAATGAATTCAGCATGAATATTTCTGCAAATTTCTCTTACCCATAATTATCTCATTTCATCATAATAAAAACTACTACCTTGAAACCGTCGTTAAACTACTATTTCAAGGGTAGGTATAGGAATATACTGAAAGCTGTTTCTGAGGATATTGTTACAAAGCACTTCAATAGATGTAGGTGTGGTGTTGCCACATCTCCAGAACTTCCCCAACATCTGAGAATTTTTGCACAATCTGGCAACACCAACCCGCCGGTGGGGGTGCCTGGGGTGACCCCCCACAGGCGAAGTCTCAACCATATAGGACCAAAAATAACGAAGTTACCAACTTGTACCCCGTCGGAACGGATAACTGAGGTCTGCGCATTCCGAACAGCCTGTATATAGACCCTGTATACGCAGAGACCACTTACACCCTGTATACGCAGAGAGATCTTATAGTACGAGAAACACCTCTTGTGTAACATAGGAGTGATGACCACATTTGGATCATCCTGTATATACATTCCCCTGTATACACACGGGGCCGATCTGTATTCACAGAACCTTCTAGCAAAAGAAGGTCCTGGAATATTCTGGAATGGAAGGCTCGCGAAACAAGGTAGAAGGTACGACGTGTATATAAAGACGGAAGCAAGCCAGGGCAGTTCAGTTCAGTTAGAGAATGTGGAAGTGACTTGAAGAAGCAGTAACTAGTGTGAGGTGTTATAGAGTAGTGACTGTAGTTTCAGTGTATTAGTGACTTTTGTCCAAATTAGTGATTGTAAGGCCAGATAAACTAAGTGTTTTGTGAGAGAGACATTTTAGAACTTTTATTGTATCCATATTTAGAGAGTAAATAAAGTTGTTTTGTTAAAATTAAAAGTCTCACTTATCCAGAACCCGGAGAAAACGCAACAATATTAAGTTACAATCTGCACTTACCTATAAATAATTGTTCTAGGTATAAATGGTAGCACAGTACTCAATTTGCTATATCTCTACATGAAAACTGTCTTATAAATCTAATATTTTAAAATGTGTAACTGATATACTTAGTACATAATTAAGAAATTGTGCAGATGAAAGGTGAGACTAACTCTTACTTCCGTGAATAAATCTATTATAGGGCTGAATCTGCTAATTCTACTTGTCTTTGAAAACTTGTCATGGGAAGATAACTAAAAGCCTTTACCCAGTAAAATAATTGTAAATGTGAAAAAATGTGACAATTTATGTCATACTTAAATAAAAAAGGACACAGAAGAATATAGAAAAACAGTTTTCTTATACCATTTATTATTAATGCAAAACTTTTTTGCCTTCATATTTCTTTTTTTTTGATGCACTGGAAGACAAGTTATAATTGAAGCCTTTCAACCACCCGTTTACGAAGTTTATCTATGAATAGGTACATGATGGTAAATATTACACAATGAATTATCTTCTGCGAACTGTACATATTGTCATAAAAGTGATTCTTAATTTGTCTTCTGCTTTAAATCATATTTACGTTTCGCCATCCTTTGGAAACCTATGAAATGTCTTTTATAGATTTAGCACGTTATAATTCGAACAACTATAGATTGCACACACCCAACCACTAACATTCATTGTAAAAAACACAGCTCAAACTTAATTATACACAGTTAAACACCAGCAATTGCTAGTGTTAAACGTTCTAGAACGACGTAACATCAGTACTATCCGCTAGGGGCGCTGATATTTTTGAAACACGAAATCAGCCGCAGTGTCCTGTATTGTCATCATATAGTATTTGGTCGTACCTTATAAAATATTTTACATGCTAGTTTACCAAACTGGCTAAATTTACAGAGTGAACTGTTGACTGGTTTGTGAGAAACTTCTAATATACCATCCACCGTGAATCACCCTGTATACTCAGCATTCAATAGCGTTGAATGCGAACCCCATTTAGTTACCCTTACTTATATACACTGAAAATTAGTTTCAGATGTTCATCCAATGAAGCTTGTTAGAGCTTTCATTCTGCCTAAAAGATAAACTTTTCTGAGTTCATGTAAGTCGTCAAGATACAAAGAATGATAAGGAAAGAATAGAGAGTAAAATATGATTGAATACCATCTTCCACGGATATTTTCCCGCAAACTGCTCCGTGAATGACACCCGCGAGAATAACATCCTTTCAGAGCCCATAATATAAATTGAAATGTTATGAAGACAAATAACAAGTTACACACGTTCTTTCACAAAGAAAATACAAACAAATGTGCATTGAAGTTTATCTCGCCACAAAATTATCGAGTCTACTTCATTTTGGCGAATTTTCATTAAAAAAATTCTTTCGCGAGGTAACAATTTGAATTTGTTTTTTATTTGCTAATGAGGAGATCTGTGTTTATATATATATATATATATATATATATATATATATATATATATATATATATATATATATATATATATATATATATATATATATATTTATGTGTCACACCTATAAATTAAAAAATAATGGGCCGATTTTGATAAACTTTGGCACATACCTTCCTTTTGCAAGTTGCTTGAATAAGTTCGTTAGCCAGGAAAATTTCATACGCGGGTTTATATCATTAGAGGCAAGTCACCTACCAAAATTTAGCTCCGTAGGTTAAATGATAAAAAAGTTACAGGCATTCAAAGAAAAATAAATTTGGGTTCTCCTCAAAACGTCAAAATCGCGACTTTAAACGTCAAAATTGGTGAGTACCTTCCTTTTGTAAGTGGCTTGGATATGTTCGTTATCCAGGAAAATCCGACGAGGTTTTCCCAGAAAATTTCAAAGTTGCGATTTAAAACGTCAAAAATTGGCAACATTTAGGAAAAGAACTTGAATCTAATACGGGCTATGGAAAGAAAATGTCTCAAAAAGAATGTTTTACAAACTCTGAAGTCTTAGTTTCAACCGTCATTGTCCTTCATTTTACTAAAATATTTCCAGAAAATTCATTTCAAATAGACCCTTTCTCTGATGCTTGGCAGTAGCCTTAGCTATAAGTGTATCGTTTAATGGTATATAATTTTTGTCGAATTTTCGTAAAAAATTAATAAAGCTCAATATATCCGTTATTATACAAAATATGAAAAAAAAATTATATATTAATTATAGGGTGTCTTGAGCTACATCTTAAAAAAATATTTCTACAATCACAGGTGGCCCATAAGTTGTTGGTGATACAAATTGTCTTATTTTTTTAATCAAACACGCCTCATGTTATTGCATTTTTGCATTTTCCATCGAAATATAATGCATGTTTGTAAGAACAAAAATTCTGGACCCACTAAGTGCGTTATGGTAGCGAATTTTGATAAAATGCTTAATATTTGAATAGCTCAATTTGCTATTAACCTATAAGGTTGACCAAAAAACGAGTTTTTCGGGAACACTTTAAGTTTACTTTCGGAAATTTGTTTACATTTTCAAACAATAAAGTTATTTTTATGAAACATGGCACATTGTTTTTACTATATAGATTATACTGGTAACCAAATTTGATGCCTGCTTTCTTAAAAAAACACACATTATTGCTATTAAAAAATAGTTTTATGAAAATTCACTACCATAACGCACTTGCTGCGTCCTGAGATTTTTGGATATTTATTTGTAGGTTTGGTGAAGTTCATTGTTTAACGGTCTATAAGTTTTTAAGCTAATTTTCGTAGAACAAATTCGTTAATGCATTTTTGCATTTTTTATCAAAATATGATGCGTTTGTAAGAAAAAAAAACCTAAACGCAGTTAGTGCGTTTTGGTGGCGAATTTTCGGTAAATTTGCAGTTTAGCTCCCGATTGCTTTTAAAAAAACGGTTTTCAGAAACCTGCCTAGACTCCCCCCTGGATCGACAAACCCCAAGAAAAATTTCTCGTTCACACCCTCAAGGAAGTTACGGGACCAGGAGTGAGTAGGGGTGTATAGTTTTTTTAGCTAATTTTCGTAGAACAAACTGGTTAATGCATTTTTGCATTTTTTATCAAAATATGATGCGTTTGTAAGAAAAAAATCTGGACGCAGTAAGTGCGTTTTGGTGGCGAATTTTCGGTAAATTTGCAGTTTAGCTCCCGAACGCTTTTCAAAAAACTGTTTTCAGAAACCTGCCTAGCCAAACATTTTTGTGCAAATTCACTTTCATAACACATTTACTGCATCCAGACCTTTGAAAATTGTTTATATATTTTCAAACAATAAATTTATTTTGATGAAATATGGTACATTGTTTCTACAATATAGGCAACCAAGTTTGATGCCTGTTTTCAGAGATTTTTTAAATTATAAATTTTTCTTATCATTGAGCCATTATTTGTTAGAACCGACAGAAACGTCAAAAGTATGAAAGCAGCAAGTGCGTTATGGTAGTGAATTTTCATAAAAAGGATTCTTAATAGCAAATATCCGTTTGTAATGAAAGCAGGCATGAAATTTGGCATAACATATATAGTAGAAATAATGTACCACAATTCATCCAATTAAGTTTATGGTTTGAAAAAGTACAAAAATTTTCCTATAATAAACTTTAAATGTTCCCGAAGAAAACTGGTCCAATTTTCCTGGACAATCGACCTCTTCAAGCTATTATACCCATCCACTAATGTATAATTATTTTACAAAAAAGCTTTTAGACGAAACTCACAAACAAAACTGACATGAAAATTTGCAAACAATTTTTTGATGAAAATCGGAAAAAAAAATTACAATAACTTATTAAAAATGTATTATCAGTTACCAAAATGTCACAAAAATCTTACAAACAATGATTACTACAGAAACACAGAAAATTGTATGCGAAAACTAACTGTTTATTACAAAAAAAATTGGCTAAACCAATACATAAAATTCAAATTATATACTTAACCTGTAACTAGGATTGAAAAAAGGAAAAAGTGTGTTTCACAAAGCCTTAAGTTTCAGCTCCAATCATCATTGTCCTTCCTATTCCTAAAATATTCCGGTAAAATACATTTCAATAGACCCTCTTTCTGATGCTTCTGCAGTAGTTTCCGGTATAGAATTTTGATAGTCTATATTTTAGCAAATTTTCGTAGAAAAAATTCTTTATTAAGAAGACCGCAACTTATGAATTTTAAAAAGATTCTTTCAAATGAGCGCGTACTAAAACCCCTAAAACCTACATACGGGGTCAGTTTCAATTTTTGCCTGTTTACACATATAAGGGATGACGCATTTCTAGGGTAAAGCTCAATATATCCGTTGTTATACAAGATATGAGAAAAAAGTATACATGTTAATTATAGGGTGTCTCAATCTGTATCTTATAAACCTATTTTGACAATTACAGGGTGGCCCCTAAGTCGTTGGGGATACACGTTTTATTTTTTTAATAGAACACCCCTTATGTTATTACATTTTTGTGTTTTCTATCAAATTGTAATGCATGTTTGTAAGGAAAAAAATTGATATCCTTAATGCAACTTTTCACGTTTTTGGCGCACATTTTAAACACATCACAAATTGTGATACGGCGCTTTGATCAATAGATAGCGAAGCCCCATGGAAATGACACATTCAGAGAGCTTTTTCTTTGTATTACTCGTCTAAAAATCGAGCTGCCGTATACAGGCACTCTCAAATAGTGGCTGAGTTTGAGATGTTTTCGCAAAAATGTTTTTAGTGTTTCCGTAGAAATCATTTCTTGTAAGATTTTTCTGATATGCTGGTAATGAGTAATAAATATTTAGTAAGTTATTGTAAAAAAAAAAGTTGTCGAATTCTTGCGAAAAATATAATTTAGTGTAACATTACTGAAGGGAATTTATGTAAAATAAATTTTCATACATTTTTTTTTTGAATTTTGGTCCTAAAGCTGTTTGTGAATAATTATATCTTGTCAGGTGTGTAAATAGCTTAAGGACGTTCCTTGGCCAGGAAAATCGGACCAGTTTTTCTGGAACTTTTAAAGTTTATTTTGGGAAAATTGTTGTACTTTTTGAAACAGCAAAGCTATTTTAATGAAATGTGGTACATTGTTAGTACTATGTAGGTTGTACTGTCAACCAATTGTCCTTCTTGTAAAAACAAGACATATTTGCTATTGAAATCATTTTTATGAAAATTTGCTACCATAACGCATTTGCTGCGTCCAGACTTTTTACCTTTATTTAATCTTTCCATTACTTTCTTTAATTTATTATCATACTATGGCCAAAGGTATTCACTATAGCCATTTCAACCCAAATACGCACCCGTACACACACACACATACACACAAGCCGGCCCCTTTCTGTATTTCTTTAAAAACGTACTACTAACTGAAAATAATTTATTCCTTATATTTAAAACGCCTGTAGATACACCCTGACCGGCTATAATGTATTGTGTAATCACAGTCATCAGGGTTTGAGACCATTTTGTTTAGAATTTTACATGATGTATCCAGACTCTCATAGTATATTATTGGTCTATACTAAAGGTGCCCATTTTTTTTTTTTTTTTTTTTGTTCCCTCAGGGCTCGTCCGCGGCCTTGCCGCCCCGATAGCACCGCAACCCTTGGTTGATTGTGCATACCCCTAGTCTTACTCCACCCATTCCAAAATCACTGTGCCTTGAACTAGTCTGCACAGCGATTGGTAGGGTGAAGTTTTATATTGCTCTGTCTCCGGTCTAGAGTGACCGTAGATCAGTTGTCTTTTCCGGTCCAGAGCTATACACTCGCACAAGATGTGCTGGGCTGATTCCTCCCCCTCGCCGCAGAGTCTGCATGCGAGGTCCCCTTCGAACCGCCCCATTTTATGTAGGTGTTTCTTGACGGCCATGTGTCCCGTCAAGAGACCTGTTGTGTTTCTGAGCTGTCCTCTGCTAAGGTTTAGCAGCTCCACAGCTCTCTTTGAACTGGGTCCGTCAATTATTGACTTCCCATGTCTGAGCCCTGGACAGTCCGCCCAGTACACCTTGTGTTGGTTTCTGACCCAGGACTTAATGGCTCCCCTGGCAGTGCTCTTTGACACGCCCAGAGCCGGTTCTGGTCCCATAAATGGTTCTGCTGACCCCCTCTTTGCGAGACTGTCAGCTTCTTCATTGCCTTTGACCCCCGAGTGACCCGGCACCCAGATGAGGGTCACCTCATTCTGCCCAGCCAGGTCGCTCGTCTCGTCTCGGCACTCACTCACCAGCCAGGAATTTACCCGTGGGCTACTTAGTGCCTTAAGGGCTGCCTGGCTGTCTGTGGCTATGAGGATCCGCTTGTTGGTGTAGCCCCTCCTCTTGTTCTCCCGCACACAGTGCAGGATGGCGTACATCTCGGCCTGAAACACCGTTGCATGGGCTCCGAGGGAAATACTGTGACTTACCCTCGGTCCTTCCGAGTAAACACCTGCCCCCGTCCCACGCTCCCCGCCAGATCCGTCCGTGAACCAGACGAGCGCGTCCCGTGGTATGCCCGGTGTCTCCTCCCGCCATGCCCCGCGATCAGGGATTTCCACTGTGAAGTTGTTTTCCCTGCACATTCGCGGGCTCGCGAAGTCTGACCTCATTTCAAGCATGGGTTCCTTCACGATCTCCTGAATTTTGCAGTGGCCCCTGAAGCCTGGGTTGATCTTCAGTCTACCATTGCAGGCTAGTCTGTATAGTCCTAGCCTGGCCTCTCCCATAATAACGAAGTGTAGGGGGGGTAGATCCAGCAACACCTCCATGGCGGCTGTTGGGGTTGAAGACATGGCCCCTGTGATGCCTAGGCAAGCCATCCTTTGGATCTTGCCTAGTTTTTGTTTGGCACTGGATTGTGTCATCTTAGGCCACCAGACCAGTGCCGCATATGTTAACGATGGTCTGACCACCCTTGTGTACAGCCAGTGGGCCATACTAGGTCTTAGTCCCCACGTTTTTCCATATAGCCGCCTAGTGACGGCTAAGGTCATGACTGCCTTACGCAGTATTTTTCCAATGTGACCATTCCAGGTTAGCTTAGAGTCCAATACGACCCCAAGATATTTTACCTCCCTGGCCATTGGAACGCTCCTACCGTATAGAGTGAGAGTTCTGTGGCTTTCACACTTCCTCCTCCTCGTAAACGGCACGACGGTTGCTTTCTCGGGGCTCACCCCGAGCCCTTGATCAACCGTCCACCCTTCCACCACTTTCAGTGCAGTCTGCATACGCTCCCACACTGCCTGTGTGACCTTTCCTCGGACTATGATGACAATGTCGTCCGCATAGCCCTGTACCTCATACCCCCCTCCCGAGAGCCTCCCCAGCAGGCCGTCCACGACTAGACACCAGAGCAAGGGAGACAGAACGCTCCCCTGCGGACACCCCGCCGCGACCCCCGCCAGCAGAGTCCCTCCCGCGAGTGAGGTGAACACCGCCCTGTCCCTGAGCATGGAACCGATCCACCTGCAGCAGGTCTCCTCTATTCCACGCTCCCGGGCAGCTGCCAGAACCGATCCGAACGAGGTGTTGCTAAAGGCCCCCTCTATGTCTAGGAAGGCCCCCAGCGCCACCTCCTTGTTCTCCAGCGTATTCTCCAGTTTCAGCACCAGTTGGTGCAGTGCTGTTTCTGTTGAGAATCCTGCTCTGTATGCATATTGTCCGCAGTGTAGAGGATATGCTTCCAGTACACCGCCCCTAATGTGCCGGTCGAGCAGTTTTTCCACTGTTTTCAGCAAGAAGGACATGAGACTTATTGGCCTCAGGGACTTTGCCTGGTCTGTTGGACGCCCAGGTTTAGGAATAAATACAACCCTGGCCAGTCTCCATGCCCTCGGAATGTACCCCAGAGCCAGGCTGGCCCTCATAATGAGGGTAAGCACCGGCGCCAGTATATCTATCCCCTGTTGGAGCATGATGGGCATTATTCCATCAAATCCCGGCGATTTGTATGGCTTAAAGCTGTTAATGGCCCATCTGATTTTGCTCCAGGTAACCACCTCTTTAGCGACTGTCCAGTCTACTCTAGATGCCCGCCTATAAGGCGCCTCTATTTCTGAGTGTTCCCAGTCCGGAGGTGATTGGTTTATTATGTTACAGCCGGGGAAGTGCGTCTGGAGTAAAATTTCCATAGTTTCCTCCCCCGAGCTTGTAAAGCCTCCCGTGGGTGTTCTAAGGGAGCCTATGTTAGTCTGAGGGCCCTTAGACAGGATCTTGTGTAGTCGAGCACTCTCGGACGTGTTTTCCACTTCTTCGCAGTGCCTCCTCCACGACTCCTTCTTGGCGTCCCTCAGTCTTTTGTTATAGGTCGATAGGGCCTGTCTATATTCATCCCATGCTCCCGACCTTTTGGCCGCGTTAAACAGCTTACGAACCTGCGTCCTCCTTTGCCTGAGGTCCTCGTTCCACCATGGGACGTTCCTGGTGGACACCCTCATTTTCAGGGGGCAGTTGGCGTTATAGGCCGAGGTAATTGCGTCTCGCAATTGGACTGCTGCAATCTCGAGGTCTATTGAATCCCTTATGGCCCTCTCAACCCCCCGCAGTTCCACAGCTAGGTCTGCCCTGTAGGCTTCCCAGTCCGCCTTGCGGGGGTCCCGGTACCATACCGTTTCTCTTTCGACTTTGGCGATTTCAAACCGGATGTATCTGTGGTCTGAGCTACTCACTTCCCCAGACACAGCCCAGCTTTTAACAAAGTCACCCAGAAACTGGGTGGAAACTGTTAGGTCTAAAACTTCCTCACGCCGTGTTGTGACGAATGTCGGTTTATTACCTCTATTCAATATGTCTAAATTAAATTTCATAAGGAATTGTAAAAGTGCCTCACCCCTAGAGTTTGTGTCCGAGCTACCCCACAACTCATGGTGCGCATTCGCATCCATGCCGATGATGGTCTGCCATCCACCTGCTCTGCTACCCACCATCAGCTGCTCCAATTCGTTGGGTGGAGGAGGGTCCGTGCTGTCCCCTGGCAGATAGGCTGACGCGACAGTAATGTCCCTCAGCCCATCCGCTCCTCCACATCGGATTTTGATCGTTGCCAGGTCCCTGGAACAGAAATTCATTAGAGGGAGAAACTCTATCCCTTCCCTGACAAAAATGCAGGCCCTCGGATTCTCGCTGGACCTGCTGTAGATGAGCTTTCCATTAGCTCCGCCGAGTCCCTTGATCTCTCCTTTGTAGGAGTACGGTTCCTGGATGAGGGCCACATCCGTGTTCCTCAGAGCCATTAGTAGTCCGGCCGTGGCTGCCCTACTGTGTTGGAGGTTGACCTGAAGGAACCTAAGTCCCATTAACCCTTAATTGCTTCCCCAGTGGGCGGAAGCTAACCCTTCCCATGCCCCAGAATGCCTTGAAGGAGGTTCCTTCAAGGGCTCTGTAAGATGTCGGGTCGATCGAGAAGGCGAGCGTCTGTCCTTTCTCCTCTGCCTTCCTGCTTAGAACCGACCAGTGTTGCGTCCCCAGTTCAGGGTTCTGGATCTTAAGTCTGCTGATCACCGTCTCCTGCGGGACGGTGTCAGGGATCCGTACGAGGACCTTGCGTCTCTTTGGGAGTTCCTTGGGCTCGACGGCTGTCAAGTCCGCCCCCTCCCAAATCTGACCGAGGCCCCCGATCGTTTTCCGCAGCCAGTCCCGCGACTGCGGGCCGGCACAGGTTATCCAGAGGATGCCCCCCGTCAGGCGCGTCCGGTGGAACTGAGGCGGGCTCTCCCCTTCCTGAAGAGAGTCCACTGCAGCTACCACCGCAGCCTGGATCAGGTCCGCCTTCCCCTGGTCTAGCGTGACCTCAGGATGGCGTCTGTCAATCACCGCCATCCCGAGGCCCTCCGCAGCCTCCCTGTAAGAGCCAGTCTGCGCCGGTGTTCCGGCCTTAGTTCCTTTGGGAGGTCTGTCTGTAGTAGGCGTGCTAGAGCCAGAGCGCGGCGTCTTCCGACTCGCACTCTCCTCTTGCGCCTTTACAGGCACCCTGGCCCTTTTGGAACGTCTGTCTGTAGTGGGCGTGCTAGAGTTCGAGCGCGTCCTCTTCTGACCCGCACTCCCCTCTTGCGCCTTTACAGGTTTCTCGACCGTCCAGGTCCCGGCCGCCATTTTTTGCGCCCTCCGGAGCTTCTTTCTTTGCGCCCCGGAAAGACGCTTGGACTGCCGGGGCAGTCCCTCTACTCTAACAGTAGAGTCCTCACTGGTGGAGGGGCCCCCGGAGTCCGCGGAGCTCGCCGCCCTCCGGTGGGACCCAGCCTCCAGCTTGGGTGTCGGGGACAGGTCTCTGGCCGAAGCTACCCCCTGATCCCCCGTATCTACGCCGGTCGTGGGACCTCCAGAGTCCGCTGCCGCACCCTGGCTCGTCTCCGTTTCCGGGATAGACTCAAGGCTCAAGTCTGTAGCCGGAGCCACTCCTCGAGCCTCATTGGTTTTGGTTTTATATGTATTTATAATCTTCATGTTGTTCCCACGAGAATGGGGGAAATACTGTCCACACCATCAGAACCCCCTGTGTGGTGCAAGGCGGGTTACTCTGGAGGGTTGCCTGGTACTCCAGAGGTTCCGTTCACGACACCATCGCCCTGGTGCCATCCATCCATAGGCACGGGTCACGTGACACCGTAGATTGGGGGAGTTTAGTTCGACCTCCTTGTCTAGATCCGTCATGTTTAGTTATTAGCAGGGTCACCTCGTGCAGGATGCGGATTTTTACCGCGCATGACGGTCTTGGGGAAAGCTTCATCGGGAGTTTATGTTGTTATTTCCACTTCCTCAGCTTGCCCCCTGGAGTCCTTTGGCCCGCGACTCCTTAACCCCAAAAGGTGCCCATACTAAACCTTCCCTATTTTTTATTACCTGTCTCTTCTTATTGGCGTCTCTTTAAGTTTGGTTATGGTGATGGCACAGCATAGTTATAATACTATGCTCTAGTGTTGGACGACGACCACTCTTACTAGTCATCCAATAGCATGACAACTAATGGGACCGATTACCTTCTAGAACTTACATGACCGCAAACATAATGGCGACTGGTACCATTTCAAATATTTAGTATCTACCTGGAGATATTATAAACCATACTGATGCAACAAATGCGTTCTGGTTATAATAATTGATTTTGTAAAAAGTGGGTATTTAACAAATAAAAGTCTAGACGCAGCAAGTGCGTTATAGTGGATAATTTTCATAGAAATATTTAAATCACAGGACATGTTTTCATAGAAATCCCAGTTTTGGTATATGATATACGCTTTCCGATGAAAATAAGCGCACTAACAATGTGCGAATTGTTCACAAACACACAACCTGCGTACTAAATTTGTTATTTCGGGAGATTTTCAGAAAGAAAACCCTAAATTTTACCGGAAAAAAAAACATATATGTGCACACACACGCACTTTTACACACCTACACACAAATATATATATATATATATATATATATATATATATATATATATATATATATATATATATATATATATATATATATATATATATATAGGAGAGAACCACTGAGGCGACTGGGACCGGCCATTTATTCATTTGTGCCATGCGCCATCAACTTGCTACAACCTCTAGCCTATAGAGTACAGGGGTCCGACAGTCGCGAACTCATATGTGACACCTGTGGTTGTGCTTTGAGTGTGTGATAATAAAAAGCAGGCATCAAATTTGGTTACCAGTATAATCTATATAGTAGAAACAATGTGCCATGTTTCATCAAAATAACTTTTATATCCTACTAGTTCATTATTGTGTTTTTATTGCTTAGTTACCAACTACATAATTGTGTACTTTATGCGCACAGGCTATAAAGTGTACTTTATGGCCCGCGCGGGCACAACGTACACTTTATGGCCCGCGCGCACAAATAATTTTTGTTTAACTTATTTAATAACCTTTATTAATTAAATTACAAATAATGGAAAGAAGCAATATGCAAATATTTAATTAACATTATTTAGTCGAATTAACATAAAATTGGCAGTTCTGAAAAGATCCGGTGATAGTGAGGTTGCCTTCAGCAAAAATGTACAAAAATTTCCGAAAGTAAACTTAAATTGTTTCAGAAAAACTGGTTTCCTGGTCAACCTTATAGGTTAATAGCAAATTGAGCTATTCAAATTTGAGGCATTTAATGAAAATTTGCTACCATAATGCACTTGCTGCGTCCCGAATTTCATTTCTTACAAAGATGTATTATATTTCGATGGAAAATCCAAAAATGCAATAACATAGGGCGTGTTCGAT